>CM056595.1:21131226-21803581 GCA_029721355.1 Tegillarca granosa
GATGAGAGAGAGAGAGAGAGAGAGAGAGATGTGACCAAAAGGTCACCAGAAATAAAACAAATTCATTTTACACTGGCAGCTTTGCCCCTGGACCCCTAACAAAACAATGCCCTGAACCCACCAGGAACCTTTAGCTGTCTCAAGATGCCTTGCTGCTGGGGGCTTGAATCAGCAGGGTTCACTATATCTCATGAATCTCATGATAAATTTCTCATCCCCCTTTAATAAAATTCTTGATTCAAACCTGCCCACTCAAATAATACTGTTACCAGATATCTGACCTCTTAATGCCATGCAAGCAGATTCTAAATTATTTTAAATGCTTATATATGACCTGGCCAGGGCCTGAACTCACAACTTAAAGCTCTCAAGGATGAAAACTAACCTCCAATTGTCACATGCAGTACAATATTTGTATGCATTTGCTGATTCAAAACATTTTATTTCATGTAGGTTAGGGTTATGCAGGCTAAAAAAAGTATCAAAATTACATTTGTAAGATTACCTGGTATTCTTTAACTGCAGAGCACCATAGACATCACCATTTCACAGCAATTTCCCCATATATAACAAAATTTATTTTACAATTTAAAAAAAAGAAAGACTTTTTTCTGCAATTTAACGATTTTTTTCCCATTTTCTTAAAAAAATTAATCAATTTTCAACCAATTAAAACACCTGTCGCTCTTGTCCTCAACTTATTTCTGTTTAAAAAGAATCATTACATGTAAATTTTATCATTAATGACCTATCTTTCAGAATCTAGTGCACATCAACAAACGAACGAGAAGTGCACATTTTCTTAAAAAAATTAATCAATTTTCAACCAATTAAAACACCTGTCGCTTCTTGTCCTCAATTTATTTCTGTTTAAAAAAAATCATTACATGTAAATTTTATCATTAATGACCTATCTTTCAGAATCTAGTGCACATCAACAAATGAACGAGAAGTGCACATCAATAAAACTCAATAAATTGTATAATATTCAGTCTTCAGCAAGTCTTTGTTATAATGCTTATAATTTGATTTTGCTTTTTTAACTTAACAGTACAAATTTTGAAAAAAAACTAGATATGTTTCTTTGAAACAGATGTGTTGCCTGACACTGCATAAAAATCAATCAAAGGGAAATAATTCAAAAACGGAACAACATAGAGTTGTGGTTCTTGAGCACTGCACTTCGAGTCATTGCCAGAAACATGTACACCAAGTTTGGAGTCATTTGAACATACTACACCAAAGTTATGCTCCGGATAAGAAATGCTCTATAAAAATCAATCAAAGGAAATAATTCAAAAACGGAAAAAGATAGAGTTGCGGTTCTTGTGCACTGCACTTCGAGTCATTGCAAGAAACATGCACACCAAGTTTGGAGTCATTTGAACGTACAACACCAATGTTATGCTCCGGACAGAGAAATCCGAACGCCACAGACACAGACGCCGACGACGATGACGCCAACGAAAGTCATCCCTATATGTCGCCTAGTCAGGGACACAAAAACTAGTTAAAAAGACCTTTTTAATTATTTATTTGTAAAAGACACAATTTTAGGTAGCTGTGTCAGCATTATATAACTATCTATGACTAAATACAGTTTTTGAAAACATATATACTACCATTCTTGTGATTGCATTTTAACCACCTCTCTCTATCTCCCTTTCTCTCTCCCCATATTAGAGAGAGAGAGAGAGAGAGAGAGAGAGAGAGAGAGAGAGAGAGAGAGAGAGAGAGAGAGAGAGAGAGAGAGAGAGAGAGAGAGCATCTTAACAGATCACCTTAAAGTCAGAAGTTTAAAGTTAAGCTAAAGTACTGTTTAGGCAGGTTACACTGTACTAAAAATTTGCTACACACTCGTCAACACCAAAATTAGAGAAAACAAATGCTGGTCGTACTATTGCTATAGTGGCAGTCCCATCTATTATCTGTGATTTTGTAAAAATAAAAAAATATAAAAATGTTTTCCTGACCATAAACACTCTGTGCCAACATTGTGGTTCATAATCTTTCTGCAGTACTTCCCGGCTGTAGAAATTCCATGGACATATGTCCATGTCCATGTAAAATCCATGGATTTCCACGGAAATGCCACAAAAATCCATGGAAAGTGTGTACATGTCCATGGAAAAATAAATTTGCCATCTTTTTGACCATGGACATGTACACACTTTCCATGGAATTTCTGTGGACATGTACATGGATTTTTGTGGCAAATTTTGTCTGTCAATGAAAGTTTAACAAAATATACAAAGTTTCAGGCTCAGCATTTTCAACGAACTCTGTACGTGGAAATTCCATGGATTTCCATGGCATTTTTCTCAAGTGTCTAGGTCAGCAATTCAAGTGCTTCGTTCATACAATTAGAAGGTTCTGCTAGACAACAACAAGAAAAAAGATGGCTGCCTAGAATGACCAGCATTTTTAGACATTTCAGCTTTAGACTATACAAGACTAAGAAGGACATAAAATCTTATATTTTGTTGCAAAGTTACTGGATATTATACAAAGGAAACCTTTTTGAGATAATGGAATTTAGTGAAATTATAAGCAGACCATTGAAAGTGTCATTTGGGAATTATTTAGCTGTATTTTAAAGTATGGAAAGTGCCATGTGAGTTTTATTAACTTCATTCTATCATGTAACTAACATAAATGATACAGGCAACTATTTTTGTTATAAAGTTTAAATCAGATAAAAAATTAAAATAAAAAATGATATATTAATTGTCATTAAGAGTGAGCAATTAATCTTTTAAAGATCTGTATGAACATGAAAATATCATGAATAAAATACATTGGTGAGGTTCTAAAGACTTGATGTGATTTTATTTAATAATTATTAAACAGTCATAGGGAACAAAAAGTCACCAAATATGTCATTTCATAATTTCAGCAAAATGTGCTGACTCACAGAGTAGCCATTTTTTCTTGATGCCATCTATAAATACTTCATCTGGATGGATCACTAATTAAAAATTTGACACTTATTTTCCATGTACAATGTACATCGACCATGGATTTGCCACGTACATGTCCACAGATTTGCCACGTACATGTCCATGGATTTGCCACGTACATGTCCACTGATTTGCCACGTACATGTCCATGAAATTTCCACGGACATGTCCACAGATTTGCCACGGACATGTCCACGGATTTGCCACGTACATGTCCATGGAATTTCCACGTACATACGGTTCCAATACTCCAAAATATCCATGGATTTGCCACATACATTGTCCATAGAATTTCCACGTACATGTCCATGGAATTTCCACGTACATACCGTTCCAATACTCCACACTTTCCATGTACAAAAAATTCATGGAAATTCCATGGATTCCATGGCAAATCTACACCCGGGTTGATCTAACCATCTTTTTAAGCAACTTTGTTGTGTCACCTTTCCAGGAAAAGGGAAAAAAAAACTCCACATAAGTCATGAAAGCAAATTTTTCATGATTCCTCCCATCTGACATGCACCCGGACACACAACACCAAATTTTTGACTTCTTCATCAGATGCTGCTAGACTCCAGAAGTTACGTTGCCTGCATATCACATGACAGGGGTTACAACTAATACATGGAATGGATACAGAAGTGGGGTATTTGACATGAACAAACAAACATTACAACTATGACATAAATTACAACTATGACATCAATCTAATCGTGCAGGTTGTTCCTTTATCTGGGAATTACAAATCCATGAAGGTCATAATGACAAGACTTTACAAACCCAATGAAAGCAAACACCAAGATTGTCGTTTTGGTCAACAAGAAGCAAACACTGTTTAAATGGGATCCATAAGGACCATGTAGGCAACAATATATAAAATGCAGTTACCATCTCTATATATATGACCTGTCTATTAGAAACAGCGTTAAAAAGTCCCATGAGTGGCCTTAATATAAAGGATTTAGGGTTAAACAAGTTTATCCCTGCAAAACAGGGAAAATGACATTATTGGTGTGAAAAAATATTTCTATTCTAAAATGAAAATTTTGTTTGTGCAATGTAACCATAAAAGAAAGGATTATGATGTTATAGCATAAATGGTTGATTGAATGAAAGCTAAAATGTTTTTGATTTTGGTTTGTTTGTTTGTTTTTTTTTTTGTTTTTTTTTTTGTTTTGTTTTGTTTTGTTTTGTTTTTGTTTTCTGTATATGTATAAATCCACTTATGACTTGTATAACCTGGACCCTCTTCTCAGTTTCATGTTTTTAGTGTAAACACACACACACACACACACACACACACACACACACACACACACACACACACACTAAAACAAGACTGTAAATATGAACATATACATATATATATGGAATTACAAATACAAGTTTTTAAGTTTATACTATCTATCTTCAAACTTTCAAACTCACAAACTCAAAGGTTTCATAGTTCATGCATAAAAATAAAATAATCCATACATGTACTGATTAATAAAAAATTAAAAATATATGAAATTTAAAAAAAATTGTTAAGATTTTAAAAAAAAATGCTACCATACCTGACCCATCACTACACATGTCTGTGACTTGAATAATGACCGACGATAACTTTTAAATCAACAATTGACCATCAATGATAGTGACCAAACACAATAGCTTCTGATTAAAGTTGTTAGTTACAAAAACAAAATAAAAAATACTTCTTGATTTTAAATAAGTCATAAAAATAATGATGATTAAATAATATTTCCAAATTTCTTGTCTGCCGTAATCATGTGAAGTTTTAACGAACAGCTGTAACAAGCCAGCCAGACAGACAGACAGGTCTTCAACAATAAATGAACTATCAACGTTTATAATTCATGTCGGTATATCGTCTTTATAGATATATCTTCCTTCATCTACTCCGACCACGAATATCTTAACTCCATCTTGAATAATCAACTTCATATAATTGACTTTCATTACTTTCTTTTGACCGATGGTGTTTTCTTAAAGACGAAAAAGAGGATGTAGAAGTCTAAAGAAATAGACAAGCATGTTAATAAGAAAGAAAAATTTATGTTAGTGCGGGGTTTTCCAGATCCAACAAAAGAGACCTCATCTCTGCAGCATTGTTAAATATATAAAGACTGGGTTTGATGAAATTAGTAGCATCGTCATCGTTAAAATCGTCATTTTTTTTCCTACAAGCCTGTACACATTCCTATTTTAAATGATCCTAGAAATTCTTTGATTTCTAATTTAAACAGAATTCCATTATGGCATTGTGTGCATAAAAGTATATTTCATACATCAATAAAGAAAGGCTGGCAAGCCTATTAAACGGAACACTTGCGTCAGTCAAACATGGGTAGATTTGAGAGTATTGATTTTTGTAGTTTAGCTAGAAGAATGACGATGTCGACCTATCTAAGGCTGATAATAAACACAAGACATTCACTTACTGCTAGGACAGGTATTTTAGTTAGTATGAACAAACTGCTTTAGGTCAATACTGAAAATTGACCATTCCATATGGTGGACACTTAGTAAATTGCTTGCAGCCAGCAATTTTAATTAAAAACTCCATCATCATTACCAATATCTTATACAGACATGTTATGAATAAAGATGTAAAATAAGCATGTGGGTGGTAAAGTATAAAGAAGTAGGTATGGTAAGGTGCCAATAACGCCCCCAAATAAAAGAGTAGGTATGGTAAGGTGCCTATAACGCCCCCAAATAAAGGAGTATGTATGGTAAGGTGCCTTTAACACCCCCAAATAAAGGAGTAGGTATGGTAAGGTGCCTATAACACCCCAAAATAAAGGAGTAGGTATGGTAAGGTGCCAATAACACCCCAAAATAAAGAAGTAGGTATGGTAAGGTGCCTATGATGTCCCCAAATAAAGGAGGGGGTATGCTATAGCTAATGTGCTTCTTATGCTCCCATATAAAGGAGTTGTTATGGTAAGGTGACTCAGATACCCCAAAACTTTAAAATTAAATTTCTAGAGATTTTTTTTTTCTTTGTCATGTTTTTTTATGTTTATAAAGTTGCTAGAATTGTTTTGCTAGAAAAAGCAACCCTAACTGCACCATAAACTTTTGGTGACCTTAAAACAGACTTTGTTGTTTTGAAAGAAAATTTTGAAAAATATTATTTCTTTTTTTTTTTTCCCTTATTTTTTTTTAAAATCATTTATTTATTTATTCTTTCCTTTTTTTACAGGTTTTGTATGCTGAAGCACATTGTTGTTACATTTAATCAAACAAGATACTGATACAATGCTGTCTTGTACTGAAATGACTGAAATGTATCTATGTGCATATTTCACTACCATACCTCCTTGTTAGTTTTCTTTCATTGATCTCTTACCTAAAACCAGATTAAGAAATTAATCTGCTCCTTCCTATCAATAATTACTTAAATTGCTATTTATAATTTGGAACATCATATATGAATACAGTTTTCTCAGAAATACAGTTGGGCCTTATGCTCACTTGCAGATATTTGCATGCTTCATGTTAAGAAAATGGATTCCTGGTGATGAACCCAGGATTTTATTTTGACATGATTCCTTGACAATTCATACAAAGGAATGTTTAAAACAGAGTACATGAAACTTGTTGGACTGTCAACAAAACCATCAAAGTTTTGCATTGGTCCATTTGAAATAACACAAATTCTGGACACAAAATGTCAGGCACAGTTGCCTTTACTTGCAGTCACAGTTTTCCCTTTTTAACAATTACTGTGAAAAACTGGTTCCAATTTCACAATCATTCTCTACCTAAGATTTTACTTAAATTTCATTTAGAAAATTTTGTGGCAATCTCTTTTTAATAACAAATAATCATTTGTGGTAAAACTAAATACCGTTACAAATGTTACATAAAACTAAATACAGATGTTACAAGCTTGCAATAATCCTAAAAATGATATCTTTAATTCCTCAATATCTACATAATTAACAAAATTTATAAGTTTCAAATTTGCCAGATATAAGTGAAGGAATATCTTAGTTAAGGAAGAATTGTGAAATGAGCCTGGTCATTAGTTACATTTCTGCAACTGTACGTTAATGGGAAATTACTATGACTATATGATTGTAATAACATTTCTGAAGATACTGAAATGGGACAGTTTTTTTTTTTTTTGTTACAACAATTCGTTCAATTTATTGGAATGTTATATTTGCTGAATAAAAACAATTTGAATGTTATAATTTCAATTTATTCATTTCCTGAATCCTTCCTGTAAACATGCTGCTTTATCAGATTATATATCCAGTAAACTTTTATTTCAAGAACTGCAATATGACACTGACTTGTATCAGTCCAACAAAAAACTTATTTAATTCCATGAATGTAAATGACTCCCCTGGTAAGTTTTTGATCAAGTAGAAAATACATTACTTTAACATAAACTTTCACATTTTGACATGATGCCGCCACCGCCACTGCTGCCTACAACGACACTGGAAAAGTAACACCTAAGTCTTGCCTCATGTCAATACAAGGCTCGACAATAAAACAGTAACACCTTGTTATAACTTTGCCAATATAACATAATATTACAGATTTTGGTAGAACATAAGACAGCAAAAAACTAACAAACTTTAAAATTATCCATTTGTTAGACAGTTTTCAAGCTGTTGAATTAAAGTAGCAATCACAAACTAAATACAACTCTTGAACATAAAAACTTCTATTATTTATTTATTTTTTTTATTTCTTTTTTCCTTTTTTGCTTTTTTTTATTTATCAGTCTCTATTTATATATACTAATATCTAATATGTGATTAAGTAGGTTTGACTGCACACACACACACACAAACACACACACACACACACACACACACACACACACACACACACACACACACACACACACACACACACAATAGGATGCATCTACATGGAACAACTTTACATTATATTCAAATTCTGCTTAAGCAGATATTAGTGTCACCTGCCAAAGGTCAGTGGTTTTCTCTGGGCACTCTGGTTTCCTGCACCATTCCAGAACTGACGGCCTCAATGTAAGTGACATAATCTTGCTTAAGACGTGAAAAAAACACCATTAATTGAACTCGTAAGGTCTAAAAGTTAAACTTTAAAGTGAAAATCCAAAGCTGATATTCACTATGAGGTTATGTGTACTTCCATAAGTGTCAAATATAATTTTATCACTTACAAAAGTGGTAAGCATTTTTACTGTGTAATACACAGAATATATCATATGATTTTTTTAGTACTGATTTCATACCTCAAACAGTTAGTGTGTAATACACAGATTATATCATATGACTTTTTTTAGTACTGGTTTCATACCTCAAACAGTTACTGTGTAATACACAGATTATATCATATGACTTTTTTTAGTACTGGTTTCATACCTCAAACAGTTACTGTGTAATACACAGATTATATCATATGACTTTTTTTAGTACTGGTTTCATACCTCAAACAGTTACTGTGTAATACACAGATTATATCATATGACTTTTTTTAGTACTGGTTTCATACCTCAAACAGTTACTGTGTAATACACAGATTATATCATATGACTTTTTTTAGTACTGGTTTCATACCTCAAACAGTTACTGTGTAATACACAGATTATATCATATGATTTTTTTAGTACTGGTTTCATACCTCAAACAGTTACTGTGTAATACACAGATTATATCATATGATTTTTTTAGTACTGGTTTCATACCTCAAACAGTTACTGTGTAATACACAGATTATATCATATGATTTTTTTAGTACTGGTTTCATACCTCAAACAGTTACTGTGTAATACACAGATTATATCATATGATTTTTTAGTACTGGTTTCATACCTCAAACAGTTACTGTGTAATACACAGATTATATCATATGATTTTTTAGTACTGGTTTCATACCTCAAACAGTTACTGTGTAATACACAGATTATATCATATGATTTTTTTAGTACTGGTTTCATACCTCAAACAGAGTGTAATATTTTGCTGCAAAAGACAAAAGTCTGAAAAAAACAAAATAAATATTATACATGTACTTACATTTGAGTAACTCCATAACATAAAATGTGTACTTTTGAATGTCTTTTTAAAGAAATTCTGAAAGTAAATAAAAAGCAAAAATTTAAAAATAAATTAAGGTATAAGAAAAAGTTAATTATATTGACTTAAGGCAAAAAAGTATATATAATTATGACACTAGTTGTCTCTCCCTCTAAAAAAACAGTAAACAGTATCAAAATAAACATAAGTGAAAGTCAACACTATCTTCATACAATAGAATTAATTTTACTTCATTTTTCTTATTGTGTGTAAAAATGATAGAAATATTTCCTTTTTTTTCTTTCTTTTATTTTTCCTTTTTTTTCTTTTTATTTTCTAACATTTCTGAACACACATTTTGACAATTGTGTGTCTTGTCTTATTAATCATCACAGAAGCATAAAACTTGTGAAAAAATGGTTATTTATTGATAAGCACACTTCAACATTATATTTGTGATGTCATATTGATGTCATCAGTTATGCAAAGTTAAAATCGTAAGTGTTATTTTAACAGAAATAGTGAAATATTAATCTCCAAATTCATACACAATTAAAATTTTTAATTTTGTTGTACCAGTGCATGTATTTAGACATCAAATAAGGTCCAAATATAATCTTCTTTGATTAAAGATTGACCCCTTGGGCTGAAAATAGTATCTTATTTGCATAGTCCTGTTTTCCATAAATTTGTTGGTTTTTTTTAATACTAGTACATGTATATTAAAAGCCATAGAAAACTTTTCATATTTCAAACTTGAACAAATTCTGTTACACAATTGAGCCATACAGGCCATTTTTTGTGCTGAACTTTTTTAAAATTACAGAGGTAAAAATTAACCTCCTGCTCTCAAGGTGAACCCTCTAATTCTGAGTCACCGAAAAGGTACTTGCTCAGAGTAAGGATTCAAACTGGAATGCTAAGGGAAAACCACTGACTTTCAGTAGTCAATATATACATTCATGTACTATGAGTGGGAAAAAAAGTAAAATGAAGTTAACTGTACTTATTACTTAGTACTGTTATTGTAATTGTGGTAGATAAATTAACACAGTCATGTTAAAGTCAAATTACCTACACATTTTAAATGTTATAATAAACAATTTTAACAAATGTCCTAAGAACATTATTGTTGTGTACATGGGTAATAAAAGTACTTATTCTGTATTAAATGTTAAAATATTAATGACATATAATTTATTTTTCATATGTTGGATAAGTAGATAATACCTGTTGTATTAATTAGTTAAATATAGTGTAGATATAAAAGGTTAACCATTAAGAAAATATTTATATAAATCCACATAAACCACATTCCTTATTGACAAAGGTAAGTTCATGTGTTAGTTTACCTAAATGATTAACATACAAATCATATCATTTAAAATGTTATGTAAATGTCACTTCTCTTGTAATATGTGACCTCAATTATTACATACATGCCCTTTCCATCAATAGACTTAATAAATATTATCAATACAAATATTACATCAGAAATATACAGAAAATATCAGAGATATCAATTTGTAAGTCTGAAAAATAAAAACAAGTTACCAATAGCGGGTTTAAACACCCCCGCCTTCAGTAGTTATAACTTAAAGAGCTGTTAATAATCTGTCATATATGTAGCTTATCTATATCTTGCCCTAAAAAAGTTGTCAAAAATTGCTAGCTAATGCTGATGTCTGCAATGTATGAAGAATCGTTTACAGGCGTATTAATAAGAGAAGTGACAAGTCAAGGATCAAGAAAACATGTTAACCTACACCAGGAGATCATGACAGCAAGATGAGTGACTCACTTATCTTATATAGAAAGATCATGACAGCAAGATGAGTGACTCACTTATCTTATATAGAAAGATCAAGACAGCAAGATGAGTGACTCACTTATCTTATATAGAAAGATCAAGACAGCAAGATGAGTGACTCACTTATCTTACCGGTATATAGAAAGATCATGACAGCAAGATGAGTGACTCACTTATCTTATATAGAAAGATCAAGACAGCAAGATGAGTGACTCACTTATCTTATATAGAAAGATCAAGAAAGCAAGATGAGTGACTCACTTATCTGATATAGAAAGATCAAGACAGCAAGATGAGTGACTCACTTATCTTATATAGAAAGATCATGACAGCAAGATGAGTGACTCACTTATCTTATATAGAAAGATCATGACAGCAATATGAGTGACTCACTTATCTTATATAGAAAGATCAAGACAGCAAGATGAGTGACTCACTTATCTTATATAGAAAGATCAAGACAGCAAGATGAGTGACTCACTTATCTTACCGGTATATAGAAAGATCATGACAGCAAGATGAGTGACTCACTTATCTTATATAGAAAGATCATGACAGCAAGATGAGTGACTCACTTATCTTATATAGAAAGATCAAGACAGCAAGATGAATGACTCACTTATCTTATATAGAAAGATCATGACAGCAAGATGAGTGACTCATTTATCTTATATAGAAAGATCAAGACAGCAAGATGAGTGACTCACTTATCTTATATAGAAAGATAAAGACAGCAAGATGAATGACTCACTTATCTTATATAGAAAGATCAAGAAAGTAAGATGAGTGACTCACTTATCTTATATAGAAAGATCAAGACAGCAAGATGAGTGACTCACTTATCTTATATAGAAAGATCATGACAGCAAGATGAGTGACTCACTTATCTTATATAAAGATCAAGACAGCAAGATGAGTGACTCACTTATCTTATATAGAAAGATCATGACAGCAAGATGAGTGACTCACTTATCTTATATAGAAAGATCAAGACAGCAAGATGAGTGACTCACTTATCTTATATAGAAAGATCATGACAGCAAAATGAGTGACTCACTTATCTTATATAGAAAGATCATGACAGCAATATGAGTGACTCACTTATCTTATATAGAAAGATCATGACAGCAAGATGAGTGACTCACTTATCTTATATAGAAAGATCATGACAGCAAGATGAGTGACTCACTTATCTTATATAGAAAGATCAAGACAGCAAGATGAGTGACTCACTTATCTTATATAGAAAGATCAAGACAGCAAGATGAGTGACTCACTTATCAAATATAGAAAGATCAAGACAGCAAGATGAGTGACTCACTTATCTTATATAGAAAGATCATGACAGCAAGATGAGGGACTCACTAATCTTATATAGAAAGATCATGACAGCAAGATGAGTGACTCACTTATCTTATATAGAAAGATCAAGACAGCAAGATGATAACTCATTTAGCTGATACAGAAATATCAAGAATGCAAGATGAGTAACTCTGTAAGCTGATTTAGAAAGATCAAGATAGCAAGATGAGTAACTCTGTAAGCTGATCTAGAAAGATCGAGACTGCAAGATAAGTGACTCTTTAAGTTGATTCAGAAAAATCAAGACAGCAAATTGGGTAATTCATTAGACCTACTTTAAAAGCATGGAAAGCATTTTCAAGCAAACTTTGTTTGGAAGGTCAACATTGTAAGCTGATTATGCAATATTTCATAAATCATGGGAATTTAAAGTTGAAATGAATAACTGATTAAAGCTAGCGGTAATTGATTTCTTTATAAATTCTTTTATGATTGAGAGAGTTGACATTTTGACCCAATCCCCATACCTATCAGCCAGACAGTAAAGATGATAATCATTAATGGTGAACTTTTGAGAGCACCTGTTTTCTAAATGACTGCAGCCTGATAAAAGTTTATTTATATCTTACATGTTATTGAAATGTTTGATAATTAGCTCTGATAAACACAAGACAATCTATGGCCAACAATAATAAACATTCACATACTCTGCTTATAAGATGTCACAGTGGTTACATATTGCGATCCAGATCATGCATTTTAACATCTATATATTCTTATGCCTTTGATGCTATCTAACAGACCTCTTTAACTTCTGTAAACAACAATTAACACCAGTCAGCTATTTTATTGGCTAATTTTCAGGTAAACATTCTGAACAGCAATCTTATAAATAAATAAACAGAATAATACAAGGGGGAAGTTAAAAAAAAAAGGTCTGAAGTCAAATGACTTACACATATATCTATAATGAGCATATAGATATGGACATGTGTGACGAGTAGGGGGTGGGGGTGAGGGTGGGGTGGGGTTGTTGACAATGTTGTCTGAAGCAGAAGCTGATGGATTAGAGTTTCTCACTGCCTCGGTTCAGTCCCACAAGGCCAAATTACACAAACTTGAAATTTCTCCACTTAAAATTTAGGCCAGTGTTACCAATCTGTGACACCTGTGTTACTATGAAGCTGATGTTTTATATGTTCATATAAACACTGAAATTTAAGATTCATACCTTTTAAATTTCAACCTTATTTTGAACTGATAGTAATTAAAGACAGAAAATGCAATAATTTTGAACAATATGCAAAGGAGCAATTTTCATTATTTAGTTCTTAATATTTAAAACTTAAATGTTTATAATATGCTGTAATGATTGTAGAAATAGCAAAAGATCAAATCCATCATTTTACACATCCAGAGCCAACATAATACTAAAACCAAGCTAATTTTTGTAGGCCTCTTAATATCTACAAACAGACATTTAACTATAAAGAAAAATCTGTAAGTTGACCAAGACTGCAGTTCCCCATTTAATATCCATTAACAAATGAGTGACAGACAGACAAACAGACAGACACAGACTGTCTGACTGACAGTAGGACAGATATACTGACTTATGTATTGACTGACTGACTGACTAAAAGAAATACAATCTGACTAACTTATAGACTGAATGACTGACTGACTTATAGATTGACTGACTGACCGACTTACAGACAGACTGTCTGACCGACTGACTTATAGATTGACTGACTGACTTACAGACAGACTGACTGACTGACTTATAGACTGACTGACTGATTTACAGACAGACAGACAGACTGTCTGACTGACTTATAGATAGACTGACAGTAGGAATGACTAAGACTGGCTGACTGACTGAAATTGACTAAATGACTGAATGAGATTGACTAAATGACTGACTGACTGACTTACAGACAGAATGACTGACTGATTGACTGACAGATTAGTTGACTGACTGACTTATAGAATGACAGAGTGACTGACTTATAGATTGATTGATTGACTGACTGACTTATAGATTGACTGAGTGACTTAATTATTACGGAAATTATTCCCTGGATCTTAAATGACACAGACTGTATATTATACCATATATGGCTAAATATTTGCCAGTAGTTTGTTGATTTTATGATACATAAATTTTGCAAATTACTTTACCAGGTAAAAATTTTCAAAATATCTTGTCTGCGATCATAGCCAATTAGCTGCTCTGTTTAACGGTAATTCCAATACAAAATGATATCAAGGCAATATGCTCTAAATATATCCCATCCATTATGAATATGTTGGTAACCTTTCTAGCATGAAAATTTCCAATATTAAATTTTTAACATGTGAAATGAACTGCTTTCAGTAAATGTCATTTTTCTTTTCAAGTCATAATGTTTCATTTGTTTGAACTTTCTCAGATTACATCTACATGAAAAAGAGAAGGTGAACAGGTAAATGGCCTGTCTAAAGCAGAGAGTTAATGAAATACAAGTACTACCAAAAAAATATCAGATACAAGCTGCTAATAATACTAGAACAAATAAAAAAGGTTTAATTTATCCACATATATCTACAGTATTCAGCAAAAATGTCAGTATAAATTCAATGTTAAAGAATAATTGATTACCTATCATTCCAATAAGAAAGTAGAGTAATAAGGTTTTAGGTAGAGTAGAGTCAATTCCGATCAAGATAAAATTTCTTCACCTATACTGAGATGGTCACTAATTAGATGGCAAAAAAAAAAAAAAAAAAAAAAAAAAAAAAAAAAAACCCATAATGTTCTGAGAAAACCATGCAGTTTTGGCAAGTGTATTGACCATCTTCCTCATAATAAGTTGAATTAGTAGGTAAACTTTTTTTTCTTGTAGTAGGAGTATTATGATATTCATCCACAAAGGTCCCACTCAAAAATAGGGGTGGAGTTGAGTAATGGTGTTTTACGCCCCAGTTAAGAATTTTTCATTTATCTCAAGGCAGTCAGTTCCTTGAATAGATAGAGAAAACAAAAGTAGCAAGTAAAAATTATACGACACACCCAGCAAACAAACTGAAAAACTTTCCTACAAGTATACAACATTAATCCTAGGATCTGTCCGAGTTGGATTCAAACCCAGAAGGTAAGAAAAACTGATTAATAAGCACAAGCTTAAGGATACTCTGGACTCTTTGGCCACATTTATTTCTCTTTCTCTCTCTTCTAAATTTCTTAAAGGGGGTTGGTTAGCCCGCAACCCACCCCTATTGAATCTGTCAATGAGTTTATGCAAAAAAAAAATAATAATACCAGCTCATGCTGATACAATAAAAAAAAAAAAAAAAAAAAAAAAAAAAAAAAGAAAAATCAACAATAACTCTTACTCCTAACTACTTCAAATGTCCTTAATGCATAAATCACAAAATAGAAAGAAAAAACAAGACACAGGAAACACACATATAATTCTAAAACCCAGAAAATCTTCTAGAAAGTTAAAATGTCCACTAGGAAGTGAGTGATAATTTAACATGTCTTGGTAAATATAATTGATATTATTATATTTTAATTATGAGATAATAACATATGGTTTTAACATGATGGCCGTTATTTGACATGATGGTTGTTACTTTTGGATGGAAATATCTCAGTTTATTTTTGGTCTGTCTACTTGGCTCAGAATAGTTTTAGACATAATACATCTAAATTTAGAAACTTGCATTGATTTTGACATCATATTACACTAAAATTTGTATTGTTAAGAGTAATCAATATGCTATCTGATATAAGAGCTAAATAGAATGGAACTTCAAATTTTTGTTGAAGAAAATGTTGCTTAAACTTGATTGTTAACTAACTCTTTAATGCCAATTTTCATTTTTTGTATTTTTTTCTCATCCACAAAAAATTGTACAATTAATATTGCTTAAATATTTTAACAGAATATTCCTAGTCATATCAAACTTAATAGACTGTTAATTTATCTTATAAAATAACATTCATATTTTTCGAAGTGATTCAAATATCTAATTTTTTTTAAGGACTGGAAATTCTCAAAAGATTGTCTTCTGGACTTTTAGATTTTTAGTGACAATCATACATGTAAAATACAAAATGTATTAGCAATATAAAAATTGAAATACCACTTATTCATCACGTCTTATTTTACCTTATAATATAAAAGAAAACTGTATCCAAAACAGAACTTTTTCAAACTTGATTTTACCTATAGCAAATATTTATACAAAATCACAAAATTAATGTTGAGGTTTGACGGTTTTTAATTAATATGACAGAAATTTTAGTTGTTATCCCTCAAAATATAAAATAAGGGAGACTACTCTGTGTAGCAATACTGATGCATGTATTCCAGAAAATGGCCATTTAACCTTACAAATTTTAAAATTGTCAATTATTTGAGACCTAAAATAAAAAAAAAAAAAAAAAAAAAAAAAAAACAGATGAAGCCTATATTATACTGACTGCAAAAGAAATGTTCTGTAGGGAGCCAAAACCGGCTAGAAGAGGTAAGTCCTTAGGGACATAAAAATAGTTTCTAAATTTTTTTCTGTAGTATGGAACCATACTTCTACAACCATTGGTAAATTGCCTACAACTAATGCATGCTTTCTGGGAAAGAGCCGCCCCCCCCCCCCCTCAAACATGTTCAGTATATAGTAAATAGGTATAATATAGTATATTTTAAGGGGAAACTCTTACCAAATTATCTGGGTCCTAGTCCTGCTTTGAGCCTTTGAATAAGTTATGGTTCCTTGAAATTTTTTCTTACTTACTGTAATATTATGTATCCATGGGAAATATTTTCTATTTCTATCATATTTTTAGTCAGGGTAACAATGCAGCTTATTACAAAGCATTTTGTGGACAAGATGTTCAGAAAGTATTTATACTGCTAGCAAATCAAAGATTTGCTCAGTCATCCTTTATATACAGATCTAGCTTTTTTCTGCTGTACTACCAGTATTTAGAAAGTGGACCCCAGTCAATGATGACAACAAAATGGACTTTCTAATCAAATGTTAAAGGGTTTACAAATATAAATCTCTAAAGGCTTTTGAATACTTGTAATTACTACAGTACTACATTGGGACCTGTAAAAACTAAAACCCAGTTTAAATAAACAAACCAAAAAACCTCAACCAAAAAAAAAAAAAAATTAGTGTAAAAGTTCAGTATTAAAAATAAGATTAAATGCTTATTTATGTGAGAACAATCACTCTGGATATATAAACATTTTATAAATTGCTTAATTGATAATTGTCATGAAACAGAAAAACAGAAAACTTACACTACACTATAATCTTTTCTATTTCAAAATAAAAATAAATAAATAAATAAATAAATAAATAAATAAATAAATAAATAAATAAATAAATAAATAAATAAATAAATAAACAAACAAAGAAACAAACAAACAAATAAATAAATAAATAATGTGAAACTCTGGGTAATACCTATATCATATTGTTCACTAGCAATTTGTGTTCAATAGTTAACTCAAATATTAACAAATTGAAGAAAAAATAATAACAATAAAAGACAATTCAAAATTGATTTTAAAAAGTAAAAAAATAAACACATAAAAGGAAAATGTGATCTGTTTGCATTCTACAATCTCAATCAGGTGGTTGTCAAATTTCAATACATGCAGTTACATCAAATGGCAAAATAAACAATATCAATATTCAAATCAAAGCAAGCTTAATTTTAAGCAAGATTTACATGTAACATACATAAGTAAACAATATCATCAAAATTGATCTTTAAAACGAATAAATAATTTACCTGTATTTGTCTTTGCTTGGGACTTGAATTATGCATTACAGGTGCCATTTGATCCCAAAGGATTTCTGGGTCAACTGAGCATAAAGCCTTCTTCTCTGCTACATCTTGAAACGAGTAAGATTTGTCGCATATATTTTTCCGTCTTAATGGATAGTTATACAGAAATCTATGTATGTGCAAGAGCTGTGCATTAAATGTCGTAGGTAATCAGTCACGGTTGAACGAACGTCGATAAAAACACAACCAGTCACCTCAGCCATTATCTGTGCATCATTTTTTTTTACGGGAATTAACTCCCTTTATGATTGACGTCAGTACATTGGCCAATCAGAAAACAGGTGCGAGTTTTGAAGATGGAAATGGCCGACAATGGATGGAAGTTGAGATTGTTATAATGTTTGGATAAATTATCTCGCGAATATTTTTCAGATCACCAATATGAGGCACATAACTTGTGTCGAAAATATAGACAATCTGCGAGCTCTTGTAAAACAAGACTTGCGTGAACTCGGTATCAAGGTCCCGAAAGTAAAGAAATCCAAGAAACAAGGGAGTTCAAAAGCTCAAAATGTTACATGCGATCAGGTTACTATTTCAATTTAATTCTTCTTTTTATGTATATAATTTTTAGGTTACGATGATTATAGTGATAATATGTATTTGTGTTTGATCGATATCATTTAAATCGCCAGTGGGTATTTTTTTTAGACAGGCCACTAACTTAATTTTTGCCAAGGGCCAAATAAGGACATGTAGGCCAAGATTGCTCTGCCGTCGAATAAATTTTAATATTTGAATATTGTCGTCGACGGCAGAGCAATCTCGGCCTAAAGGACATGTAATTGCTTACCATAGACTAGGAATCAACTGATTTAGATTTTAAGTGCTTTTGTTTTATTTGTAAACATAAATTATAAAGGTAGGAAATATACATTTTTGTGAGAGAGAGGACAGATTGAGACCAAGGACCATAGCAGTATGAGCAGCTCAGTTGGTAGAGCACTCGCCTATAGTGCATGTGGTCTCAAGTTTGATCATCTGACCTTGCATTTTTAATCCTTTCTGTTACACTAGTATAAATACTAATGAACTCAGTGGTCTGCAATGTTTATCTGCAAAATTGTTAGCAAGAGTACTATTACTCCAAAGGTAGCCATAAGTGTACATCAGTACAACGCAGATTAGAAAAATATACACACTCTCGTAACACAAGAAGCTGTATTAAGGTTAGACATCAATATTAACAAAATATGTCACGCAAGCTGAAATGTTAAATAAAACAGCATTCAACCAACCATTCTTACTATCGCTGGGTACCTCCAGGAAATTTATACCACGGTATACCACAGTTTTTTACTATTTACCGTGTCCTGTATGGCTATCACTGATAGTCATTGAAATAATGAAAAAATTTCAGGAAATTAATAGATTGGGTGTTATTGACATTTATGAGCTGACATATTGGTTGTGCCACCCACTGCACGCTTACTTGTACAGTTGCAGTGAATGCACACAGCAACATTTTTTTTCAATAATACCTTCTGTAATTCGTTTTATTAAACATAAAGTTATCCAAAATTGTTGATTTGGTTTTTCTATTTTAAATCAGCGTGTACTCACCTGTCAAAGCAAGAGATGCTTTGAATGCTCTCGATTCAAAATATTTTAACTCTGTTAACAAGATACTTGAGTTGTTATTACTAAAGTAATCAAAACATTGAAAATTAACTTTTATTCATTTGCTAAAAACTGAAGGAGCACTTCTTATACAGTTCACGGTTAAGATTCAAACAAACACACCCATGACGTCACTGGTAATCATTTTTAGATTGAAAATCTCAGAAGTATATTTTTGTTATAGTTTTGCCGTTTAGAGCGTTTACCATCATTATAGTAAACATACATCATTTAAGCATGGAAGTAAAGATTATGTCATTAAATACCAGTATTTCCCGATGATACCTGGTATGGTATGGTGAGATAAAAAACCATGGTTCATGGTTTACTGTGCACCTCTAAATCTTTCTATGTTACTTATGTATTTGTTATCATTTTGTTATTTTTTATTGCTATAGGAAAAAGGTGCTACTGGAGTATTTGGTAATTATCTAGCCCATGCTTCCTGTATTCATGTAGCTGATTGTGGATATGTCCCAAGGTATGTAGCATAAAAAGGTAGATCAGTGTTTGTAGAATATTAAGTATATATCTACTGATTTTAATTACTGGTATATTAACAATAAAATATGTCGAATGTACTAGCATTTACTTAATCAACACTGGTAAAATAAAACCAAATAAAAACTGTATACATATTTGTTACTACTGTCTTTCATGTTGAGTTCTTTCATAGGATTTAAAATAGCAGATAACACCTAGGTATTAATGTGAAAGGTCAGAGTTCAAACACTGGCAGGGTGTGATCATTAATTGAAAATGTAAAGCTACTTTTTCACCAAGTACATGTACTTGACATCTAGATATAAAGTCTTAAAGACAGGTTCTCTGGATTACATCTTAAAATCTGATAACTCTTTGTAGCAATGAGTGGCATTCAGAAGAACCCTCACTGTGCCTTGCATAATGGTGAAAAATTTGTATATCTTCAAATATCGCTGGTGATTCCTCCATATGAGTGAAATATGCCAGGCATGAAACCACATTTAATCAGTTTAATATGAAAATGTATTAGCTGGTAAAGTAGGCATTGATGAGTGGACATTGGGAAGTGGTAATAAATAAGTCATTAACAATAAATTAATACTAAATAAAAGTTTTGATGTTAAGAAATGAAAAACTTTTTTTTATGTAGACCATGTATTGTTTATTTGTTTAGGTTTTTGGTTGATGCTTCAGATGTCATTTTGGAGAATGTGGAACAGGAGGGTCTCTTCCGTAAATCTGGAGCAGTTAGTCGGCAGAAAGAGTTGAAGGTTTGTTTTTAATGTTTCAAAAAATTATCATAAAGTATTTAAACTTGTCTTATACTGATTTTCATAAGAATAAAATTTCAATCAGAAATTAAACAAGGTTGATAAATAGATTTAAAAAAAAATTATATCTCTGCAAACTAAAAGGTACTAAGAGGTACTATAAGTACAAATATTTACTACTTTGTCTTTCCTATTTGTGTAAAGAGATGTTTGTCCAGAAATCATCATTGTTTTAGACAAATTTCACGAAACATCTCGGAAATTATCTTCATTGTTCAACAGTGTATTACAATTGTATTAAAGCTTGCACAGGACAACCTGGGCTTGGATTACTAAATGACTGCAGTTTTTGCCCTCTTTTTTTTTTTTTTTTTTTTTTTTTTTTTTTTTTTTTTTTTTTTTTTTGACAACCAACATGTCAGTCTATTTTGAGTTAAATCTGGTTTGTTGTCATGAAAGAGTTTATAGTGTTTAGTCATTGGTGTACTTGAATATTTCTTTAATATGTATATGCATAAAACGTTTATGTGACTAAGATAAATGATAATGAACCTGGTAACATGTAAAACAGACCACAACCTTTACTGGCTTAAATGGAGAAATGTACACTAACCTGTGTAAAGTCTTAAAAAGTAAGACAGACCACAGAACGTAGAGATAGTAGAGAAATGGTGTTATACACCCCAGTCAAGATTCTTTTACTTATTTCGAGGTGGTCAGTTCTGGCAGGTGGAGGAAACTGGAGTGCCTGGAGGATCTGTCCCGCGTGGGATTCAAACTCAGGAGGTGAGAGGCGCTGTGATCTCTAAGAGGGCCTTTTAGACCACTGGGCCACCAAGGCCCCGCAGACCACAAAACAGGCTTACCAGTTGAGCAGGAAATATACATTGACTAGCTGAATGTCTTGATTTGGTGATATTGCAGAGATTAATCAGTTTTAACTGATTGAATTAGGTTTTACATCCAAGTCAGTAATGTTTCATTTATATCAGGGCACTGTTGCCTATAGGTAAGGTGGCCTTTTGGGGTACAACAGCATTCCTGCAATCCTGTGCTGAAAACGAAACATTGTATCTGATTTCAATTTATGACCCATCAGGAATATGAAGTCTTTAATCTTGTCATCATTGTTGATCTCATTTTCACTAAATTTGTTCTAATCTTTGGCATATTATTATTATGGACAGTTTTTAAAAAAAAAAGATAATAGTATGAAGCCAAATTTGATGTTTGACATCTCATTGTATGTACAGTTTTTATTTTTATTATTTTATATATATATTTATATATATATTATCATTCGTTCATTTTATATGTGTTAAATTTTTTTTATAGGGCCTGTAAGTTTTGTTATGTGTGAACTGATTTTTTTTTTTGCAGACCTGTACAACAGGAATGTGGTTGGCAGAATTTTTATAAGACAGTTTTAATCATTCATTATAGCCCACATTGTGTGTTTATTTTTCTATTTCACAGCTTATTATAATGCTTATTTTCAAAATCATGTTTCATGTTAAACTTGCTGAACTTTTTTTTTAAAGAATTGTTAAATTTTTGGCACACATTGTATATCTAGTCTTGTGAAACAATATCATGACAAAATTTACTGATCTAAGGAGTTATGGGTTTTGGCAGTGACATTTTAAAACCCAGAATCTTTGTAGGAAAGAAAAAACAACTGTAATAACTAATATAAAAGTATTATTATTATTATTATTATTATTGATTCAAACATTTTATTTGTTAGTCATATATAAACAAATATTAGTATGTTATACACATTTATAATTTCATACATGGACAAAAGGATTATTATTATTATCATCGTCATCACCATCATAATCATCATTATTGTTATTCTTTTATAGCAACAAGTAGAAGAAGGTAAAGGTTTAGTAGATGCTAATGTGTTTGATGTCACAAGCTTGATAAAGCAGTACTTCAGAGAACTTCCTGAGCCTTTGTTTACAAGTGTTTACCATGATGCCTTTATCAAGTGTTTTCAGCTGGGAGATAATGAGAAAGCAGTTCATGCGGTATTTTTATTAACTCTTCTCTTACCTGGAGAGCATCTTAGTACCCTGCGGTATGTCATGAAACTCCTGTCTAAAATAGCGAGTCATTCTGAGAAAAATAAAATGGATCCAACAAATCTTGCTGTAGTACTTGCTCCAAATATCATGCATATCAACAGTAAAAGTGAAAAAATGAATGCTTCGGAAGAAAAACTACTTCAGTGGCAGACTGGCATTGTAGAACTGTTAATACACAGCGCAGATAGTGTTGGAATGGTTTCAGATAGTTTGTATGAAAGAACTTCTTTGATGACTGAAGCTTTTGGTACCGACGATGACCTGGATGCCAGTGAAGAGACATTAGAAGAGTCTAGAGGATGTAAAAAGAAGGACAAAAGGAGAAAACGAAGTGGTTCTTTTCAAGGTGAAATATTTTAAACAATGTTGGTTTTTTAAAGATTTTCTGGGTAGTGATGTCACAGTTATCGCCGATGAACGATTGTCGGTTGTTGTCAGGGCAGCGATCCTAATAATTAATCCCAAGATAACTAATTGATCATCGCCGACGTCAGCGAGTAGTTTCCGGATGGTAATAAAGTCTGTTTCCTTTCTGGTTCTTGCTACAAAAAACAACAATGGCGGACGAGGATCAGATAATATATTGTATCCAGACACTTTTTACACAGTGCGATGCTTTGGCCACTATCAGTCTATCAGGGCAAGGAGCTATCTGGCCTTTAACTTACAATCACAAAGCAAGAACACTTGGCTTTTACAATTAAAGTATTTATATTCAGCTTTATTTGTTTCTGAATACTGTATTTATATTCAGCTTTATTTGTTTCTGAATACTGATGTACAGTTACTAAGTAATTCCGATTATTATCAATTAATTGATCGATTATGCCTCTCCGATTATCGATTATGATTTTTTGTCTGATTGGACATCACTATTTCTGGGAATGATTGGGATTGTTGCATGCAAATATTACTTCTCAAAAAATTTAGAAGCCATTTATTAATTTATTTTATTTATTTATTTATTTATTTTGTTAATTTGTATATTTAAGGTTGAAAAATCTTAAAATAGATTTTGAATTTGTTACTAAGTTTTTGAGAATTTCCCTTAAAAATTGATTTATTTTGTAATGCAATGAACTTTTATTATTTCATTATAAAATTTTTTGGTGAATATTGAGATAAAAATCGCAATCTTTAGGCATGTTTTATTTTTTTAAATTTAATTTAGGACTGGTGAGTAGCATTGCTCAAAGTATCACCAAATGGCGACGAAGTACAGATGGCAAAGCTGGTAACATGAGCCAAACCAGTAACATCAGCCAAGTCAGTAATACAAGTCATATAAGTGCCAAACAGAATGAGAGTAATGTTGAACACGGTCATCCACCACTGCCTCCTGGTCACATAGGGCTACCAACTTGTACACCTGTACTAATGAGGAAGAGAAAGGCATCTGGTGAAATCAATCCATTTTCAGCCTCCAAAAAGTAAGTGAAATGACATATCCACTTGAGTGGAGTTGAGTGGAGTAATGGTGTTTTACGCCCCAGTCAAGAATCTTTCACTTATTTCAAGGCGGTCAGTTCTGGGATGGTGGAGAAAACATATCCACTTGAGTTGCACTGTAACAACTTATAACACTGTAAAAAATTTGAATACTGGTAAATATTTTTGATAGATTTGAAGGTAAGCAGGCTGTTCTTTTTTTCTGTACTTAGGATGATACCTGATCTTATTTCTCTTAAATGAATTTTTGTGGTATAAAATACCTCAATGTATTTTAATTAATAAATAAGTTATGAGTTACCGGAAGTTTATTTCTTTAATTAAAATATATATTATAACATCTTTATTATGGAATCACAATAGCAGTACTTACTTCGTTATCAAATCATATATGTATTATAGGTTTCTAGTGTATTTTTGTCGAGCCTGGCATCGACATAAGGCGAGACTTAGGTGCGACTTTTCCCGTGTCATTGGCAATGATGGTGGTGTCAGTCTGTCAAAATGTGAAGGTTTATGTTAAAGTAATTTATTTTCTACTCGATTAAAAACTAACCAGGCGAGACATATAAATCCGTGGAATTCTTGTTAATTAATAGTTTACTACATTGACTTCATTTGAGGGTAATTACCCGGTACATGGTTTATCAATCTGAAAAACTATCATTCACCAAATTTTAATAATTTCTTTAATATATAACAGGAGGATTAAATTTGTAATAAAGAAATAAACAACTTCAGATATTGAACAAATTTTGATTGACATTGCCTATCTAAAATGCAATTTCAAACAAGTTTTACAAAGTATATATTGTTTTACTATTTTGACAGAAGGTAGACATCACATTTTGGTAAAGTAGGATAATTTTCTGCTAGAGCAATCAAAGAATGTTTAATATAACTTTTTTTTATTTCTGTATGTTTAGGAAAGCTATTCTACAGAATTTACCTAACCAGGCCACATTAGCAAACACGCCATTTACACCAGCCTCTGGTATGAGAAAATTAGACATCAATGGTAACTTACAGTAGCTAGTTTAACATATTAATAGAATGAGCTTTCTTTGTACTTGCCACCTGCATGTAAACATCCCCCATCCCTCTTTTACCTAGCACATATGTAAACTTAAACTCATTGTCCGTTTCTATAATAATATTTATTATGTCTTTTTTATCTAAATAAGATTTAGATATATGAAAAGTTATAAAGTTAAAGTAAATGTTAATTTATTGACAACAAATGAAAGACTGTGTCCTAGTGATCTGCAATGTCTACAGATGTATTTATGGACTACAGAAGTTCTCAACTGCTTATAATCAAACCAAGCATAGATTCACTACTGATTCTAGTGTGAGTGAATATACTTGCCAAAAATTTATGGTCTTATGTTTGCACTCAAGTTTCCTCCAGTGTCCAAAAACAGGCTGCCTTTTATATATATATACACATGTATATACATATATATATTAAAGTTAAAAAAAATCTTTAATGCAAAAAAAAAAAAAATTACTTCACTCCACTCTTCACAGCATTTGTAAATAAAAGCATGCTTATGTCAAAGTTCTTAAATTTTCCCAGTACGTCTTACAGTGCATTTTGCAATGTTTATATGAAATGGTGATTATGTTTATATGAAATGGTGATTGTATGGGAATGAAAATTGCTGACAGCTCATTTTTTTGTATCACAATTTCCACAGTAACTTCCAACACATACTAACAATAAAAATTGATTCACTGCCTTGTCACTTTAGCTATATTTAAATCATTACATTCGTGTTATGTTGCCTAATATTTCTTATAAGTAAACATATAGCATGATTTTATAGCCTAGTCATATGTTAAGTGAAGCATTTTGTTGATTTGTTCAACTTGGTTCCTATTGCAAAAAATGCAAAATTTGATTGACATGTAAGGTTTTTTTGTGGACATATCATGTGGTTTTTTTTTTTTTTTTTAACAAGGTTCTCTGGTGACCTATATAAACAATTATGTTTGACATTTTTCTTGATGTTACCTCGTCAATACATGTACCTGGAATAATGTTTCTGCAGAAAAACGTCAGCTGCTCTGGTTTAATATTTTATGATCGATTGATCAGCATCAAATTTCTGATAAATTGCATGAACTATTTTAAAGTTTGCTAACTGAATCAATGTCGATTTTCATGAGATTGTGATGATATTTTTGTCGAGCTTGGCATTGCCATAAGGTGAGACTTAGGTGTTACTTTTCCAGTGTAGTCATAGGAAGCAATGTGTTAAAATGTGAAAGTTTTTGTAAAGTAATGTTTTTTCTACTCATCAAAACTAACCAGGCGAGACATTTAAATCTGTGGAATTCTTGTTTCTAATAAAGGTTATAAAACGATAAAACAGAATTTCTTGTGTGATTTATTAATGGTTCTAAATTTCTTCTATTTTATACAGCCATGAAGAGAACAGGAACATTGAATACCCCAAGTATTGCCTTCAGTAATTCAGGAAACGCCAGTTGCTTTTAGTGCTACCCCGAGTAAGGCGGACAAAAATAATTCACGGAAACGGATTAACTTATTTAGTCCTGCTAGTGCAAGAAAGGGGAAAAAGTAAGTGTTTTATACAACTTCGTGGATATGTCCATTATGCCAGGATAACAACAACAGGTCATTGGTAACCTAAAGTCATAATATAAAAATGTAGAAATTTTCATTTTTTTAAATGGATTCATTACCTGATAGATCTCATAAATTATAATCCCACATGGTTATGGGTTAATTCAATACACCACTGACCATCAACGTATCATTATCTGACAGTATTTTATTGTTTTATATCTTTGTCTTTTGTTTGGTAATGGGTCTTGTTTAAGTAATACAGTACTAAGCAAACTTCTTTTTAACTGCTTTTGTATTTTTCATGCAGCGAATCAGTAATCCAGATCTGAATGTTATTTCATTGAAGAGTTTAAAAAATCCCTAAATCTTGCCTGAAAATTTGAAACTATAGCAGTTTATGTGGTTATCATCCTTTTTGCTTAAAGTTTTTTGAAATCTGATTTTTTTCCAAACTTGTTAAAGATATGAAAGTGAAACTTGAAATAAGAAGTTACCACATTTTATAAGCTTATTCTTGTTATTTTTCAATATCAGCAAAATAGAGTTACAAGAAGGTTGTAGTTTCAAATCATCCTGGAATAAAGACCGTTAGGTCTTTCCATTTTACAGGATACTAGTATTATAGAAGTTACTTAAATCTTTCTTAATATGTCAGTTCACTTGACTCTTTCTTTCATTATTTGTCAGTGATTTTGCTATGGTTTTTAAAAACTACCATCCACCTTTCAGATTGGGAAAATTTGGACCCTTTTTATGTCACATATTATGCCCAGAATTTTGAAATTCATTGCAAAGATTTTATATTGTGACATATCTAACATTTTTTGTCTGTCAGAATAGTTTTGGACAACTGGATTTAAAACTTAAACTATTTGATTATGTGTCACTGTTGCCTTTTGGGGAATTTTAGTTGTCAAATTGGGAAATTTTAGTCATATTTCCCAAGGGGAAACTACCTTTATTCGGTAGTAATTTTAGGCAAACAAAACCACTGTTTGTCACTTTTCACTCATCTTGTCATTGTCAGCAAAGTAGCTTGTCTGAAATTCTGTAATTTGACTTATTCCAGGCATGGTTCAAAATACATGTATGTCTTGTCCAAAGACGTCATCAAATAATGTTATGTCTTGTACATGTAATTGGTTTTAATTCAGCTGTTATGTATCCCTTACTATTAATTTTATTTCTTTATTTACTAGGTTGAAGGTAACCAGTTTACTAGATGTGTTGTAGAAATTCTTTTACATATATATATAAATTATTTATATGTATTTATTACAAACTAGTATTTATATCATGTATAATCAGAGACTCATCTTATAATACAATAGTATACTGTAATATATAAACATAGCTTATGTAATGCTTTTGTATTTATACATTTATATATAGTAGTCTACTCTTATAAGGATATTCTCAACCACCACCACCACCTCCCAAAAAATAAAAAAAATTAGAAAGGAAGAAAGTAGGAAAAATAATACACAGCATCTCATGAGACCTAAGTGATTTTTTAAGGCCCCTGATTGCAAGTAGAGTTCATCAGAGAACCACATGACCCCAAGCCCCTTGTGGCTATTAAAGTTTGAAGAACAACTGTTGAACATAGTCCCTAGTCCCTGGTAGCAAAAAGTTCATCATTGAGCCACATGACCCTTAGTCCCTTGTGGAAAGTAGAGTTCACCAATCTATATGATGAAGAAAAATGTTATTATATTACATCTCATGTTCTAACAACTTCAATTTTATAAAATTGATAAAAATTTGTGCACAGATGTAATTTGGGATTATGTGATACAAGGGTAAACCCAAACATGTTTTTTTTTTTTTTTTTTTTTTTTTTTTTTTTTTTTTTTTTTTTAATTATTAGAATTATTATTTTTTTAAATTTTTGTTTTTCCTTTTTGGTATTTCATGTTACCTTTATCCCACTTATAAGACAACATTTCTCAGACTACGGAAGGGACAGTCACAACAGAGGAAGACTACTATATATAATTGTTATATATTTCTTTATCCACCTAACATATCTAATATCATCTAATCAGCATCATTATAATTGTGTATTTGTTGTAGAGTTGTATCAAGCACCAATTTATCTATACAATCTTATGGTAAAAAAGGTAAAAGCAAGGGATTATTCCGCAGACTTAGTGGAGGAAAAGGAGAAAAGGTACTCACAACGTTACTAACTAAGCAAATTTGTCTTCAATTATTATCAGTTATTGTGAGCTTTTTATATACCTAACTGAATGTAAAGTTAAAGTAATTACAGGTTAGAAAATAGGAATTCTAAATTAAGTCTTGTCATATAAAAGATTTATTTGCAAGGACAATCAGCTTGAAAAATGTTTTATCAGGCAATGTTGCTGATCTTCTCTTACAACCACCTGCAGATTGTAGAGAAATGGTACTCCTAGATGCAGTAATTAAAGAATTAAAGCAACATATTGTCAGAGATGGTGGCTTACCGGGTATATTCTGATAAATTTCATGTTACTGAATTCTGATAATGTTGGTGGTCAAAATTTAAGATTTGGCCAAATAGAATTTTAACCAAATATCTGAGACACACGGTAATGTCTTGTGTCTTGGGTTTTCACAACTTTTATGTTGTATTATAAATATTTCTATATTAAAGCAACATATTGTCAGAGATGGAGGCTTAGATTCTGATAAATTTCGTGTTACTGAATTCTGATAATGTTGGTGGTCAAAATTTAAGATTTGGCCAAATAGAATTTTAACCAAATATCTGAGACACACGGTAATGTCTTGTGTCTTGGGTTTTCACAACTTTTATGTTGTATAAATATTTCTATAAAGCAACATATTGTTAGAGATGGAGGCTTAGATTCTGATAAATTTCATGTTACTGAATTGATAATGTTGGTGGTCAAAATTTAAGATTTGGCCAAATAGAATTTTAGCCAAATATCTGAGACACACGGAAATGTCTTAAGTTTTGAGTTTTAACAACTTTTATGTTGTATTATAAATATTTCTATATTAAAGCAACATATTGTCAGAGATGGAGGCTTAGATTCTGATAAATTTCATGTTACTGAATTCTGATAATGTTGGTGGTCAAAATTTAAGATTTGGCCAAATAGAATTTTAACCAAATATCTGAGACACACGGAAATGTCTTAAGTTTTGAGTTTTAACAACTTTTATGTTGTATTATAAATATTTCTATCGTAAATGTTCAATAGGAAAATGACATGAAGTTTAGATTATTATTGCATTTGGGAATTTAAAGTGATTTCTACTTTATACTCTATGTACTTATTTCATAAATTTCTAAAATATTTATTATTGATATAAATTTATAATGTCTAAACATTAAAACAGTGTTAATATTTTCAAAAATTTTGCGGAATAATTGGTCCTTTCAAAACACCTTTACTGAGCTTTGTGTAGTTTAACAAGTATACAAGCACAGATAACAAATGTAAAATAAAAATGTTGGTAAACGTAGCTTTCCTGTTACATACAGAATGGCCATGGCTTATAGATATGTTATGCTCTGTTGACACTCTTTAATGTTAGTTTTTAAGACTAGAATAAATGTGTATCTATGATATTTTTTTTAAAATAAAAATTAATTTCATTTAAATTTCAACAAAAATTCATCATATTTTGAATTTGTGCTTTTTTTCGTATACATTGACAACAGAAAGTGCTGTTCATATCTTGAACATAAAAAGCATTAGATTTGAACAACATTACCGAGTCCATAAATGTAGATAAATGTCTATGTACCACTGATAAAACATTTTCTATATTTCAGCTACAAGAGTCCACCAATGCCACAAAAGCTCAGGTTGGTCAGAGATTAGCCAGCCCAGAAGGAACTAATGATACAACCACAGATCAAAGTACAACAAACACACCAGAGAAAAATATCAAACAAAAACAAAGATCTGATTCTGACAAATCTCCTATTGCAGCTTTACTGCAGAACTCTGCTCATTCTCCATCTGGTACGATGACAGAACAGTCAATACTAGCTACAGAACAATCTGTCTTGGTCACAGAACAATCAGTGTTATCAGTCTGCGATGATAGAAATTCTCTAAATGAAGGATTTATTATGTTAGAGGATGATTGTGATGTATCTAATATTAATGCTGACAATTCGCACCTACAGAACTCTGATATCGTCCGCAATTGTGTGTCTGATCTAGCTATAAATGTTTCCGTCAATGACTCGCACGTAGACTTAAGTTATAGGCATTCATTTTGTGCAGAATCTGATGCAAGTCGAAGAGCAAATTTGAGTTTGAGGAGAGGCAAACCTAATTCCATAAAAGCTGGTCTTTTACAAGGAGAGCAAAAACGTGTTGGTAAATTACGTCGTAGTTTTGGATTAGACAAATCTGATATCAGTGACCCAATACCTGTCGTAGTTCCACCTCTTCCCCAGTGTTTAGATACTAAGAATCTTGGGAATGAAGAGAAAACAGAAGTGAAAAATAACTCTGTAAAATTGAAGTCAGATATATCCGTGTCTAAAATAAATGGCAACCTTTTAGAAGTAGACAATTCTGAGGATAAGAAAACTAGTGCTGCCTTAATAACAGATACTGACAATACACAGAGTCAAACTAAAAGTGAAGATGGGAAAGAAACATCAAAACAAATTACTGGAACTACTAATAATTCTGGTGAATCTGAGACTGGATTCTCCACCGTTTCTGATGATACATTCAATGCTGATCAAAATTCTAATGTTGCTAAAGGTTCCATTTGTCAAAGTATTAGCTGGTAAAGAATTGTCAGGGTCCATAGACTTAGTACAAAACCAGGCAAATGAAGATACTAATAAGAAATATCCCAAGATGCAAACAGTTGATAGTACAGACAGTTTGCTTAGTGGTCAGATAGAAACATCACCAAGTTCAAAATCAATGTCAAGGTCTATTTCAACAGACAGTGGCAAAGGTTCCATGTTTGATGAGTCTGGAGTGGTGGTAGATAATTGTGAAACTGGAAAGCAACAGATTTCCATCAATGTCCAGACAGAAGAGGGTGAAATGGAAACCTGAACCTTCAGTGTTGGAGGAAAATGCAGATGAAACTAAGATGAAGAAATTTAATTCAGTGCATAGTATAAAGGACTCTTTAACAGCCAACGTGAGCCGTTCTCACAGCATGTACTGTAACACAAGTTTGATAAAGAAACAGCCTAATTTACAGATATCAGCAGAAACTCATAAATTACTGTCAAGAGCTGGATATTTAGCAAATAATAATACACAGTCAGCATCTGATGACGATTTTGTTGTAATGGGACCAGGAATTCTGAAAATAAAGCAGGCAGAAACTATCAAGCCGAGACGGGAAAGTATAATTCAGCTACAGACAGCGCATAAAGGAAGGGTAAAACACAGTATAAAGCAGTTCAATCAAGGGATCAGCAATCAAGATGCAGATGTCACAGAAAGACACATGTCACCTTATCGTTTTGCCAACTCTGTCTCACGGAAAGTTGGAAATACTTCGTTAAAAGTTCCAGATATTATGAACGATACACCATGTGAGATCAATGATATGCAGGAGGTGGTAAATATCAACAGACTTGGTAAGGGTCAGGCCAAAGTTCCAATTTCTACACATTTGCTCAAGCCAACGGATCAAGTTACAGATGGTGAAACGATAAGTTGTGATGAAAGTGAAAAGGCTACGGGTGTTTGTAGGAAGAATTCAGTTAAACGACGTCCTAGTATTTACTATGCTAACAGTGAAGCTAAAAATAAAGTGTTAAATAAAACCCAGGTGAAAATGTTGGATGTAACGCTAGCTAATGTTCAAGAGGAAAGTGTTATAATGGATGACGAACCTTGTGATGGGAAATCAAGCATTGATCAAGAACCAATGGATGTTACAGAAACCACGGACAAGAATGCTGAAAAAATGCAGGACACAGATAAAGAGAATGGGCTAGATGCTAACACTGAGGTAATTACAGAGAAGGATAAAGATGATCAGCATCAGGTTGCTTTTGATAAGGTAGAATTAAATGAATCACTGGTAGAGACAATTAACAGTATTTGTACTCCTAGACTGGACAAAATCACAAAATACGATGAAAAATTTGTTAAGTCACCATTAAGAGAAACTAATACATCTTTTCAGGAAACACCACCAAAATTGCCACCAAGGGTACCCATAATCAAACAGCCAATATTGACAACTCCGTTGACTGACAGAGTCTGTTTACGGACAGCTGGTGGTATGACACCGCGTCAGGTCATAAAGAATTGTAATTCACCTCGATCACCAATGAAGCCTGTAAAGAGATTAAAGTCACCAGGATCACCACATAGGGGTTCCAGATTACATTCTTCACCGGGGCATAAAAAAACCAATCAGCTCTCATCTATACCACAACACCTACAACAGGAGATGGAAGGCATATAAAATTTTTGAAAAGGGTGCCCAAAAAATTACTTCCTTGTTTTAAATAGACCAGTAACTTTTGTCAATCATCTGTTGGTTTCTTTATGGTGGACATGACTTTAAGAAAATTGGAAGTATGTCAGTAAACCAGCAGAATTTTTCAATTTTTAATGTAACTGTAGTACAATAATTTTAGTTCAATTTTTGTTTCCTAAAATCAGATATAAACTGGTTCATCTGGAATATTTATTCTGACTAGATTTGTAAATCAGGAAAGTGTTAATATCAGGGAAAGAAAAAAGTGAAATTTCAAAACTACAGCACTTAGCAGTTAGATTATTACTGGGTAGATTTGTGATATATTTTTTTTTCTGTTGACCCTAAGATTGGTGTAATGAGAACTATTTATTTCCTAAATTATATATCCTTGTTGTTTATGTGTATTGGATTTGGTTTTTTACATTTGGAATGAACACTTGTGTTTGTTATTTTTAAGAAAGTTGTTTTTTTCCCTTGTTACGATTACGATAAAATTGGTCTACCACATTATTAATATGGTTAGTTTTACAGTACAATAAAAATAGATAGCGTAGATTGTAAACATTTTTTTATGCATTTTTTAAATTTCCCTTATCCATCTTTTTTATTTGGTATTGTGTGCAATAGAGATTTTTAGCTCACCTGAGCTGAAAGCTCAGATGAGCTATTGCTATCCATCTTCGTCCGTTGTGCGTCGTTCGTCGTGCGTAAACTTTTTACATTTTAATCTTCTCCTCCAAAACTACTGGGCCAAATTTAATGAAACTTGGTAACCATCATGCCTGGGTAAAGCCCTTCCAGATTTGCAAAATGAAGGAGTTATGTCCCCTTGGGGCCCCATAAGGGGGGAAATAGTGAAAAACTTTAAAAATCTTCTCCTCTGAATCTACAAGAGATATACCTTAGTTATTTCATTTATAACATCCTTAGGTCATCTATTTTCAGATTTGCACAAATGGTAGCCATGGGGCTCAAAATGGGGAAATTGTAAAGCACTGAGTAGGGAAATTGCTGAAAATAATATATTTGTTACTATATCTTGAAAACTATTAACTTTTTATATAGGCATGTATATTAGAATATTGTAGGTATTGACATGACGATCATTTTGATATATGGTTCAAGGTCATATGTTGAAAGTTCAAGGTCACAGCTGCAAAATAAGACAAATTGCTAATTATCTTGAAAACTATTAACTTTTCGTATAGGCATGTTTATTAGAATATTGCAGGTATTGCGACAACTGTCATTTTGATATATGGTTCAAGGTCGTATGTTGAAAGGTCAAGGTCACAGCTGCAAAAGAAGACTTAAATTGCTAATTATCTTGAAAACTATTAACTTTTTGTATAGGCATGTATATTAGAATATTGTAGGTATTGCGACAAAGATCATTTTGATATATGGTTTAAGGTTATATGTTCAAAGCTAAAGGTCATATCAACATAGGAATACTAAAATTATTAATTAGTTTTTAAAGTTTCTGTACTTAATATATTGTCTATTGCACTTTGCAAACAATATTGGACATATCTTCAGGTGAGCGTTAAGGCCCATGGGCCTCTTGTTAATGAGTGCAATGCATTGTTTAGCCATTTTTGCACATACATTATGCTTATCCTTCAACACTGGTTTGTTTGCTACTGAAAGGGTTGTTAAAGGTTTTTTTTTTCTAAGCATGAATTGTTTTTTAGGCTTATAATGGTTGTGTCTGCTACAGTGTGGTTATTGTTTAATTATCATACAAAGGGTACTAGTATGTTCAGACTTTACTGTTATATATCGATGCTCATTGATACTTGAATGATGTGTGTAAAATATGTAAATATATATTATATGTACAAAACATGAAATTGTAAAAGAAAATTATTTTAGATTTTAATAATGTGAATTTTGCTTTTTAGCTTTTATGTTTTAGTGAAAGCATGTTTGCAGTGTATGATTGTACGAAAGAAATATAACAAAATTTTTACATGTAAAATAATGTGTATTAATTAATAATGAAATATTCGAGAAGATAATTATAATCAAGTTTCAGTGACATTTCTTCACCAAATTACCAATTTATTCCCATTTAGGTGACACTATAGGATTTTATTTTTTCAATTTTTTTTTTCACTGTCACACATGGATTTTCATTACTGTAATTCTGTCCCTTCTATGAGTAGTTCAGTTTTTTTTTCATTCTGAGGTCTTACACTCTGCAGGAAAAGCATATTATAAAATGTTCCATTGTATTTGGCCCAAATAAGTAGTCCAAATCATTAAAGTAAGTACTTTTCGTTCTGTCAAAACTTAACTAGTTAATTTTATCTCTGAATGCATTCTGCTTATTATAGGACTGAGCAAAACTGATTTAATAAAAACATTATTGATCATTTGATACGCAAAGTGTGTTAAATGTGATTCATCTAATTCACAAAATTTGACCAATCTATGATTTTTTTTTCTAATTAATTGTATAGAATACACAAACGTAGATTTGCATAATATAATCAAGATATTTAGGATTGGGTTTTTTTTTTTTTTTAAATATACCATGTTAAGTTTATTTTTTACCAGTAGTTTTTGTCATTAGAACCAGGTATTATTTGTAAATGAGAGATAAGGTTGTACTGTAACTTGTTTGTTCATGTGTAACTGAAATTTTTCAATCTTTGTGATGGTCTAGTCATAATTGTTTTAGTATTAAGTAAAAATCCGCTTTCTGAAAGTTCTTACAAAATGCCTAGCTTTTAAATCTTTTAAAAAAGATTTTTTAAGTGATTTAATTTTATTTGAAAATCAAAATTTTGTCAAACTTGGGCCTTTTTTTTTAATTTGTCTAGTACATGTATCTTGCCTGATGATCAAAGTGCTTGTTAATGTCTTCATGTAATTTTGCCAGTGTTCTTGCTTCAGTGCATGATATGTACTCATCTCAAATACAAGTAGTTAAGCATCACCTACATATCAATTGTCAATTTCATACACAATCACTTGATTTATGAAGTACTTTCTCTACGTCTGGCTATGTTTTTTCCTCTCTCTCTCTCTCTCTCAAATATCCATATGAATTTATATTATTGATGTTGTTATCTCCCTTAGATCTTAAAACTAAGCTTTTTTTTAAACTTGGATGTATTTTATAAACAACAGAAAATAGTATATATAATGGAGAAATTTCCTGTGCACAATTCCAGTCCATATGGTAATTGTCAAACACATGATATATATTTCTAATTCAAACATATCCATAATTATAGAATTTGGAACATGCTAGTGGTATTGGTATACTAGAAGTTGCATATTCCTTGCATAATTATGGTCAGTTCTCATGTTAATTAATAAAGTGATGACTTGATTATCTTTTCCTTTTTTTTTTTAATAGTATCCTTTATTTATAAGGGAAATACTCTGACAAATTTGAAAGCTATAATTTCTTTTTTTAAAATACCTAATTTGTTTGCTTTAATAAGAGATCTGAATTATATAAACTATGTTCATATTTGTGGCAAAAAGCAGTGTTATTACAGATAATTGAAATGGACATATATTCCATAACCATTATAAAATTGTACATTAAAGTTGAAAACAAATAGATGTTTTACTGGATATCATGTGGAACAAGTGTGAACCCCATTTAAGGATGCTTAAAGAGATTTTGGTCCTTTAAGCTATAACAATAATTTGGTATCTGGACATCGTGTGGCATAAAGATGAACACAATTTAAAATGTTTTAGATTATTTGGTCCTCTCACCTATAACAGCATATTGGGTATAGGGATATTATGGTTTTTATTAATTTTTTACTAAAAACTTTCTTTTTATCATTTATGTACTTCCGTTATTTTGTATTCTTATGGCATAATCGATTTTTATACATATGTACTACATGGTTTCAGGCATTCTAGAAGGCCTATGTTAACCTGGTATGGAGAATTCTAACAAACAACATAAAATAATGTAATGAACTATAACTGAATTAAATATATACACAATATCTATATTTATGCATTATTATTATTATTGGTTGTAATACATGTATACAGGTTTTTGTTGTTAACCTGCAAAGCAACAATGATGTGATGATAGTTGTCAGCATCTAGGATGTTAAAGTATGTAGTTAATGCTGGTTGTAAAGCAGTTCCTTCAAGTATTATTCAAAAAGATTTTTGTTAAGTCTTGCATTGCCATAAGGCAAGACTTATGTGTTAATTTTTCAGTGTTGTCGTAGGTGGCGACAGCATGTCAAAATGTGAAAGTTTACGTAAAGTAAATTTTTTTTACTTGATCAAATACTAACCAGGTGAGACATTTAAATCCGTGGAATTCTTGTTTTAAATCCAAAAAGGGTATTTAATTGTAGAGATAAATGAAGAGGTCAGTCTTGTATAGCTAAAAAGGGATTTGATGACCTACCTTGGTGGATGTTTGGTTTTAAAGATCTCAAATCTCAAAGCCTCTCACAACCTAGGTGTTACTGTAGTGGAGTAATGGTGTTTAATGGCCAAGACAAGATTCTTTCACTTATTTCGAGGCAGTCAGTTCTGGGATGGTGGAGGAAACTGGAGTGCCTAAAGACACCGACCTTCAGCAAGCGAATTGACAAACTTTCTCACACTAGGATCTGTCCTGAGTTTTGATTCGAACTCAGGTGGTGAAAGACACTATGACGTAAGTCTGTATTTAAGACCTCTCAGCCCTCAAGGTCCCACCTAGGTGTTAAGAGTTTGTGAGAGTTTGTCAGTTGGCTTGTTATTGGTTGAGAGTTGAAAGTTTGTCAGTTGCTTTGTTGATGGTTGAGAGAAAGTTTGTCAATTGCCTTGTTGATGGTTGAGAGAAAGTTTGTCATTTGGCTTGTTGATGGTTGTTGTCGGTTGGCTTGTTGATGGTTAAGAGAAAGTTTGTCAGTTGGCTTGTTGGTGGTTGTTGTCGGTTGGCTTGTTGATGGTTAAGAGAAAGTTTGTCAGTTGGCTTGTTGGTGGTTTTTTAGGACAATATGATGCAAGTGATGCAATCTTTACAGGTGTAAAACACATTTACAAAAACTATATGATTTGACATTAAAATGAGCTAAATTGCCTTCTGATGTCCTCTGTCACCAGGAACTTTACTTTTCTTGGATATTTTAATTTGTTTTATTATTATAGAGAGGATAGAAAGTTGGTTTCACCATGTCATTTGAATGAATGGCCAATACAAGCTGTTAAGATTTTATCTATAGTCTGTAACTTTTCACTTAAACAATCTCTCATCCATAAACTATCGTATAAATTTTTGCAGAAATAAGACAATCATAACAAGAGGCCCAATAGGGCCTGTATCGCCCACCTGGCCCATCCTTATTTTGTTCTTTGTTTTTTCTTTTTAAATATATCCTTATGGTAAAATGTAAACAAACTCACTAGTAATATCCTTATTTTCTATTATTTCAAGCACTATTTATCATAAATTTCCTTTCAATTGGCCATGTACTTTCAGAAGATTTAGGCTGAAATAGACCTTTTTCGCATGTTACATAATTATTGCAAAAATGAAAAATTGTACAAAAACCCAAGTACAAATGTTTTATCCCCAACATCTTGTTTCTATGTTTTAAATTTCAACAAAATCAGTACATAAATAAACCCATAATGGCCATTTTTAGAATTTTTGCTATTTATAGTAACGGCAGCCATCTTTGATTTCCGACAGACATGTGGAATACAATTTTGAATCTATACCACCCAAGGACCTTCCAAACTCAATATCCTTTCAATTGGCCATGTACTTTCAGAGAAGAAGATTTTCAAAGATTTCAGCTTAAAATAGAACTTATTTGCATATTACGTAATTTTTGCAAAAACTAAAAATCATAAAGAAAAAGCCATTATATATGTTTTATCCGCTGACATCTTTTTTCTATGTTACAAATTTCAACAAAATCAGTACATAAATGAATCTGTAATGGCCATTTATAGGTTTTTGCTATTTATAGTAATGGCAGCCATCTTGGATTTCCGACAAACATGCCTGATACAATTTTGAATCTATAGCACATAAGGACCTTCCACACTCAATATCATTTCAATTGGCCATGTACTTTCAGAGAAGATTTTCAAAGCTAAAATAGACCTTATTTGCATATTACGTAATTATTGCCAAAACTAAAAATCATACAGCGAAACCCGTTATATATGTTTAATCCCCCGACATCTATTTTCTACGTTTCAAATTTCAACAAAATCGGTACATAAATGAACCTGTAATGGCCATTTATAGTTTTTTGCTATTTATAGTAATGACAGCCATCTTGGATTTAGGACGGACATGTCGGATACAGTTTTTAATTTAAAGCAACTAAGGACCTTTCATATCAAATTTCATTTGAATTTGCCTATTGGTTTCAGAAAAGAAGATTAAAGTTTACGGACGCACGCACACACGCACGCTTTACCATTCCATAAGCTCACCCTGGCTTTGCCAGGTGAGCTTAAAATTAATACATTGCGAATAAAAATATAATTACAGTAACTAAATAAATATTCTGTATGAAAAAACAGATGACAAAATTCTTAGTAATTCAGCTAGGAGATTTAATATCATAAATTGCACAGACTTACGGTATAACTAACAAGTTAAATAATCAAATCTATATATTCTATACACACTATGAATACATGTACTTAAGATTATACAGTACTACAACTCGATAATTCACAAACTTAGTGATATAAACATTGGTTTCTAAATTTAGTCATTTTAAAAATGAGAGTCAAATTTTTCGTCATTTTTACAAAACAGTCTAAGTATTTATCCATTAGCAAAATGTTTCAATTTTTCTCATACAAAATGAAAAATTTAGAACTTGATGGTAACATATCAATGTTTAACTTATACAGAATATCTTTATCAATGCCAATATGCTGTCTATATTTGATGACAAGATATTCCTTCTATTTTTCAAATATTTCCTGAAACCTGTACTGGCAGTTTTGGGAAAAAATAGAGGATGTTTAAAATATTAAAAAATGAACCAAAATCCCACATGGGAATGCCCATATTTTAAAGTGAATTTATGAAGTAAAACTCTGAAAAAATGTGATGGTTGAACTATCATGTGATTTTCAGTACAAGTGTATTAAACCTAATCACTATAGAAAGTAAACAATATATTCACATTTAACACTAGAGTGTGCTGGTAACATTTCCACAATACAACAGTAAGTAATACAAACATACACCACAAGATATATATGACTATAGTTTTATATTTACACAATTTTATCACTTTGTGTGCTGGGTTATGAATCAATTTAATTCAAACTTCACTCTTATAATCTAATATTCACACATACACACACACACACACACACACACAATATTAACAAAACAAACTTCTATATTTCATCCAATTATAAACCCATTAAAATTTAGGGTTTTTTTTCTTATAACATGACAAAATCCATTCTTATCTGTCTTGAAGAGATTAAATTTCAAATGTATTTTGATTCAAAATTGGAAACCATTTTTATTTTAAACTCACTAATATACCAGGTAAAATTAAAGTGTGCTAAGAAATTACATTTTGTTTTGTCTCAAAGTAAAGATAAAAATTCATCTCTGTGTTGTCAATAAAGATTTTTGATAAACCAATACAAATGTATTTTTGTACCATAGCAACCATGGGATGAAAAGAAAAAAAAAAAAATCAACAACTGCCCGCTCCCCCCCCCCCCCCCCCCCCCAAAGTTCAAACTCTATGTTTTTACTAATTAGTCTTTTAAAATTCATATACATAATAGATGTATTTATTCCAACCAAGTCTAACTAGGTTATTAAAAACACATGAAAATCTATGGTACATATTTTCAGACACTTTCATTCGCACCAGCCTGACACTGCTAGATAAACTATTCAAAATGAAATGCTGAAATCATACTATTAAGCACAATAACATATGTTATATTTTCCCAGTCTATCTAATGAATGAAGGAATGCCTTTTTTTCTTGGTTTATTGCCACTGTTAATTATCTTCACTTTCAGTTATTCTAGCGATGACAACATTAGAAGCTGTTTTAAAACTTTGGTCTGACTAGTCTCTCTTATTTCACCAGCTAAAAACATTTCATCAACAACGCTATATACCTGAAAGTATAATTCATTGTTGCATCATTTTGTGACAGTAGTATCAATGCTTGAGAATTTTAGGTAGGAAACTTACTTCAACAATAACAAGAGGCCCAAGATGGCCCTAATTTGCTCACCTGAGTTTAAATGTAACATTAACATATTTTAACATGTAACATATTTTAAATGTACTTGATAATACCTGGTTAAGTCATGACATGTTGCCTCAATAGAAGTGGTTTCAGATAACATTATTTTTGTTGTGTTGGTTTTTAGCTATATAGGTCACTGTGAGAATGGCAATGGTCTAAAGTGCTATTGACTAATATGAATGAAATGTGACCAGTAGTGTCTGAGAAGAAGTCTTTTGATGGATGTATGGATGGATGGCAGAGTTCCAATCCATAACAAAAAAAAAATTCAAGGTTTTAGCTAAATCTACATATCAGTATCACATAGTATATCAAAAATAATAATTCACTAAAAAGTAAAAATTCATAACATCTCTTGCGTGCACCATTGTAAGTCATAAAATTCAGAAATTAAAAAAAAAAAGTGGCCTCACTGGGATTTGAACCCTCAACCCTTGGGTTGCTTGAATTGAAAAAGAAAAAGGTAGCCTAGAAAAAAGCGACTTGTATTTTACAGAATTTAATGGAAATTGTTAAAACGTTTGTTTCTTCACATAAGAAAATGATGTTTGGAAAAAGAGTTTACCTTAGTTTATTAATATTGCAATTTTAGTAAAAAGTACATTTGTGTACTATCCATAATCCTTCGATGTTTTAATTTTAATAATTTTTAAATTTCTTCTAAATTCGGATGGCAATTTTTTACCTCTAAATACGGATACGTTTTTGCTGAAATGCAGTTGCAGCATGCGATACAGAGCGCTTGAAATCAAGATTTAATAAAATCAAGAAGAAACTTCGTTGTTTTCAATTATTTAAACAATAAATTGTTGTTTTCACACATTTATTTCATTGTGTATTGGCGCCATTGCATCGTAACCTGAAACAGGTATGTGCAATGTATTTACGTTTTTAAGTAAACTCAATAAAATCATACCTTAAATAAGTGCCTTAATTTTCTATGAAAGTTGATTAAAATTAATGTTTACTGCCGAGAAAATCGTGTAAGACAGAATCTTGTCGGTACACTAGATCAACATCAGACATTTTTTCTGATGAAAACAGGAAGTGACGTTTTTCGGAATTCCCCAAATGACCAATGTGTTTGTTCCAGCCTACAGACACGATAAAAAAATGCCTTTCTAAGATGAGAATTACATTAAATATGTTTGAAATATGATTTAAAATAATTTAATTTTTTAACCTTTTATTTGCGGGAATCGGGACTTGTTTCATTTTCCTAAAATGTACACACATACATGGAGGCCTACGCGTGTTAAGATATTGAATGTTTGATTGAAACGAAATTCTCTGAACTTGATTCACAAATAATGTAACACACGAATAATAATAATAATTTGACTGCAGACAATAAAAATAAAAAGCGGCATGTTGGTGCACCTCAAACGTTGGGAGTTAATGAAAAAAAAAGTCACATCGTTTACTTGTAAACAAATGGCGACCTCGATGTGTATTACTTACAGAATCATGATTACTGATCAACAAACACTTTAAAAATAATAATTAATGAAATAAACAACACAAAAGGTGAAATCTATTTGTATTTTATGTAAAACTTTAATTCACCATTGATTTATGCGTGGATATCACTGTTGATAATGTGTTAAAATGCCGAGAGGTAACCGGGGGTATTTACAATGTATAAAAAATAAACACAAAAACACGTAACCTAATTTTTCACAAAATTGTTGGAATTCACTAACTTGGTTTATAAGATGCTTTAGATGCCAAATATCAAACCAGATTTTATCTCAGTGAAGTGGTTTTCGAGAAGAATTTTTTTTAGGTTTTCAACTATTTAGGTCAATGTAGCTATGGCAACCTAAAAAGTAAAAATTCAAAAATTTCTTCCATGCACCATTGAAAAGCATAAAAATTCAGAGAGGAAAAAAAAAAAAAAAAAAAAAAAAAAAAAAAAAAAAAAAAAAAAAAAAACTACAATAAAAATTCATAAAATCTCTTCCAGGCACCATTGTTAGTCAAAAAATTCACAAAATAAAAAAAAAATAAAAAAAAAAAAAAAAAAAAAAAAGTGGCTCCACTGGGATTGGAACCCCCGACCCTTGGGTTGCTAGAATTGAAAATGAAAAAGGCCGAAAAAAGCGACTTGTATTTTACAGAATTTCATGAAAATTGTCAAACATATGTTTCTTCACATAAGAAAATGATGTTTGGGAAAAGAGTTCACCTAAATTCATTCATTATTGTAATTTTTCAAAAAAAGTACTATTTACAAAATACAAAAAATAAACGCAAAAACGCGTAACCTAATTTTTGACAAAAATTAATGAAATTCACAAACTTGGTATAGAAGATGTCGTAGATTCCAAATATCACATCAGATTTTATCTCAGTGAAGTGGTTTTGGAGAAGAAGATTTTTTTAGGTTTTTAACTATGTAGGTCATTGTGACCCACATTTGGTAGCTATGGCAACCAAAAACACAAATCTGAAAGGCAATGTTCTATAGATGCTTTTGACCAAGTTTAAACAAAATGTGACCAGAGGTTTCTGAGAAGAAGTCATTTGAAGCAATTGTTGACGGACAGACGGACGGACGGACGGACGACGGACAGCTGAGGGTCTGCCTCTATTGATACCAATAGCTCACATGAGCACTTTGTGCTCAGGTGAGCTAAAAACACAAGTCAATAAAAAGATTTTTAAAAATATTCATCTCATAAGTTAACAAAAAACATCCTTTTAATCTATGATATCATAAGGTTCTTATATGGCCCAAGAAAGTGAAGTAAAGCAAAATGGAGTAATGTTGTTTTATGCCCCTTCAAGAATCTTTGAATTGTATCAAGATAGTAATTTCTAGCATGGTTAGGAAAACTGGAAGACCACTGACCTTTGACAAGAGAACTGATATATTTACTCATAATGTTACAAAATTTGACAAACATAGTACTATGTATAGCAATCAATAATTGTAAATGTTGTGCCTCTTTTAGAGGAGGTCCTACAGGTTTCCAAAGTACCATGGAGATGGAAAGATAAGTTGGGAATTCTTAAATAGACACTAGGTACACTGAAACAGCCAGTCCACGACAGAATGGAATGTAGAGTGGCTATAGAAGCATTATACAAAAGCTAACATGATGCTCTTCTGGAGCACCTGCTTCAATTCCGTTGTAGAAGTTCACATCTAATACTTGAGTTAGTTTTGAAATTCTTACTTTGCTTTCGAAATGTGATTTGAAAAAAGACTGTTTTGTTTGTGCTTGACTTATGTAAATTTTTGTTCTTACCTTGTAAAAGTTGAAGACTAGGTCTAATTCGCACACATTGTGAAAATATTCATTTAAAACTTCAACAAAATTATGGATAGCTTCTAAATACATTAGGTTATTGTCACTAACATCCACACATATACAGAAATAAAGACCAGCATATCTTCTGTATACTATTTTGAAATTTCTGAACTGAAAAAGAAAAGGACGGACCGTATTAAAAATACATATACAATGCATGAGTATTTGAGTACTATTCACAAGTAGAGGTACCATAATTGTAAATTTTTTCACTATCTTTTTTGTGATTGTAATCTCAAATTGAAAAAGAAAGTAATTAAATCTGAAGCAACAAATGTTGGACTTAAGTCATAGGTAAGCATTTACTTATTTTATAAAATTTTTAGGTTGATGATGAAAATAATGATGAATGAGAGTGAGAACACCAGTATAAGTAGTCAATTTATCAAGATTTGTCTCCCTTTGATTAAATTAAAATAATATCTTATATATGAGTTATAAGAGTTTGAAATAATTCACCTGCATTGCAAACTACTATTTGATTATTCAAGGTATAAGATGCTAATACATGTATAGCCATTCTGAATTAAACAGTTTAAACAAGGATAACTTGCTCTCTCTCACTCTCTCTCTCTCTTGATTGGTTGATTGATCACTATAACAAAGCAATTTCTTGTGATGTAGTTTACAATCTGCAATAATCATTTAAACATTTTAAACTTTTTTCAGAATTAAAATACTGTAATTACTAAATTTGGTCCACCTCCCCCCCCCCCCCCCCAAAAAAAAAAAAAAAAAAAAAAAAAAAAAAAATGAAAAAATCAAATGACAACTTATTTTAATACTAAAAATAAACAGGTGCCACTGTGAGCAAGCTATAACTTGTGAAAAGAACAATTGGGTTATTTAATCATCAATATAATGTGATTTGCCCAAAAGAATAAGCAAAAAGTTTGTAAATACAATATTTGTTTTCCTCACTATATCATGAAAGTACATTTCTTAATTCAAATTTAACACACACACACACACACACACACACACACACACACACACACACACACACACACACAAGCTTCCAAACAGTTTTTAAGTTGAAACAACTATGACTGGTGTATTGATGGAACAAACAAAACTTACTGTTCTTAAATACATGTGTATTTCTATATGGGCATGGAAATGTAGATTTTGAATGGGGACAAGTATTGACTTGATGCAGTTTTCCAACAAGAAAGTGGATTTAAAAAGTTAATTTGAAGTATGGTAGGACTCTTGGTAAAGTTTTGTTGGCTATTCAGCAAATTCTGGTTACTTACTTCAACAAAATTAGTATGTTTAGCATCTCTAACTGTTACAACTGCATGCACTTCTTCAATGAGTTTTTGTTTCTCATCATCATCAAAATGCATGTACCATTTTGCCAGACGAGTCTTTCCAGCTCGATTCTGTATCAAGATGAAGCGAATCTAAAATAAAAAAGTCATCTGATAAGACCAGTAGGATTACATGAATTAAATGCAAAAACTCAGACACATAAGAGAAGTCCAAGAACATCAATTTCAATTGTTTAGCTTTCAATATTTCACATTATCTGATATAAGCCTTCTATCAATATCTAAAATTTAAAATTATAGTTTTGAATAGTTTTGTTTTTAAATCAATGTAATCTCATTTCTACCATTATGATTGGCATATTAAAATGATAAAAAACAATTTGACAAATAGCAATGATTAAAATATTGTAGTCTACCAATCAACAGACACATGCACCTAACACTAGAAGTTATTATTGGGCAGGAGGTTTTAGACTTTGGAATACTGTACAGTACTCAATGTTGTAAATTTAACTTACACTTTCAAATCCAGATAATGGTTAAAGTGAACATTAAGAAATTGTTTTTATTTCTTTCCAGTAGCATATAAGAGCTGCAAAGTGTTCTTATTAAGGACTGTTTATCACATCAGAATATTCTAAAAGACTCATTAACTTGCTATATACAGATTTTTCATGAGGTTGCCCTCTGTGCAGAGCATCTGGTGTTCAATTCACCTTTGAGACACACACTTCTCAAGTTATTTGTAAAATTCTCTAATTTCTTTTCTGATGCAGTGCACCAAACAATTTCTGATTATTATGACATTATCACACTATGGTGTTAATTCAAGTCAGGACATACTAGGATACCCTAGTGGTTAGTTTTGCAAGTGTCTGCTTTGTACTTGTTCTCCCAGGGAGACTTTAAGGTTCAAACATAGAGACAGCATTTGCAGTGGTTGCTGCCACATTGACTCTAGCTGTTACCAAGTAAGTTAGCAGCAGTGTAGAATGAAATGATTTTCCTTAGATCCCAACATGTGTTCTTAACAGAATTTGAACTTTATATCTTTGAACTGAGTGATTTTCTGCCAGACCTTCTGGTCCAGATTTTTTTAGCCTGTGCACTCATGAGGATGTGTTTTTTCAGGTGTTCCACCTCTGTTACAAAAGGATCTTGACAGGGGAGTAAAACTCCATTTCAACTGGTTACTCTTGCATAGAGTTGCTGAGTTGTCTCTAGGAAACCAGTCCTTTTGATATTTTTTCAGCCCCAAGTCAAGATCATATGGTTTAAACATTATTTTATTCACAAAAAATCATATACATTATATAAATCATATTTAGAAATAAATAAAAATACATCGTGAAATGGATTCGAGAACAAGACTATGTCTTATATTAACTCGTCTCCATAATCAAGATCATATCACTTGTTGTGTTAATCAGTTCAGAGTGTACAATTCATTTTTGAATGGCGAAGAAGCAACACTTTTCCTTATTTTTCATGTTTTACTCTGAAAGGTGAACGTATCACTCGCGGTACTCAAAGATCAGGGTAACAACTGATCGCTCTAATATCAATAACATACTGGAACAAAATACAGAGTTTTTAGAATCACCAAAAGACAAAATTGTGTGTGGAAAGGGCTGTACCAGTGACCGAACTGTCCGATTTTCCAAATGAAAAAATTAAATTGAACAACCAATAACAAAACATAATTAAGGTGCCAGTATTAACACAATTTAGAGGTTGAATAATAAACATAATTCATTTAAATAGATTAAAGAAAATTCTACAATTTTACCATGTTCAATCCCGGAAGTTGTGTTCCACCCACTTGCGCATGCCCTGTTAGCAGTTTAAAAACGTACACAGGCTAGATGTACCCATTTCAAATGACCCAACATTGGTAAACTACCAGCCATTAATTACTTTTTTGTCGACCACTGTTTCTTTTATTGTTTAAGAGTTTAGTTTTAGCATGTATGCAGTAAATATTCAAGGCAATGTTCATCTTGTAAAAGTTGTACTTTCTTTTTAAAGTGCTAATAACTCCAAATCATATAGCTAACGAAGTGTTTCACAAATGATACTTTGCTACATATTATTTTCAAGTTTAGATTAATGGTTCTTTATTCATTATGTACCACGGGTTTGAAAAGTAGTAGATTGTCCATTTTATACAATGTTTTTCCCTTACATATTTTGATTATTTTAATTTGAAATTTGATGAAGAAGAGTAAAGTTATATTCACTTTCTACTAAAATTAGAAATACTTTAAAAATATCCATTCCTGTATCAAATGAGGGTAAACTTTTTAAAATCAATTGTAGAATGATATTGAAATCATTTTTTACTTACACATAGTGTCAACTCATTATAATCAGAGTGTTATTTAAAGAAGAAATTACAGTGATATTTTTTTCAAATTAAAAAAAAATACAGCCAATGATCCTTTAATTTCTGTATTTAATGGCGTTACTGTTATCTTCTTCTTTGAACGTCAAATTTACAATGCCACGACAGCTTCAAAATACATAAAATGTATATGTAATTTACCTAGTAATAGCAATATTTGACATAATTTTAAATCTATTAATCCATTTTTTAACCAAGTTTTCGTAGAAACCTGTTTCTTAGATTACCGAATGTCGGCGGGCGTGCGGGCGGGCGTCAAAAATTGGTTTCCGGATGATAACTTGAAAAGTAAATGACATTTTTGAAAGAAACTTGGCACATACATGTATTGTGATAAGATCTTGCTTGGGATTGCTTTTGGGATAAATACATCAAAGGTCAAGGTCACAGTTGCTTGGTCATTTCACAAAATAAGCAACCTCTAGCTATATCTTGGCCATATGTAAAGATAATGACATGGGGTTTTCAGTTTTCATATTTTCTAGCAACTATAATCAGAGTGTTATTTAAAGAAGAAATTACAGTGATATTTTTTTCAAATTAAAAAAAAAATACAGCCAATGATCCTTTAATTTCTGTATTAAATGGCGTTACTGAAGTCTCTTTTCAATTCGATTCTAAAAATGATATTAAATTTTGAAAAAGTAGTAAACACAATCATATTGCCTAAAGGTTAATTCGTGAGATAAATCTCAGATGAATTCCAAAAATAAAATTGAAGTAGACTCTGAATTTAAGACCAATGTTACTAGATATGCTAGTAATTAAAAGTGGGAAAATAGGAAAGACAACGTCTGTTCAAAGCATACATTTTTTGACACGCTAGATGCATTTTAGCTTATGTTTATAGAACCTCAACTTATTTATTAAATGTTTGTGTCTACATCACAAAAAACATATAACATCATTCAACATTCTAAATATTATAACATTATAAGAATCGCCTTAGTAATAGGTAACGTATGTGAATTATGATCGGGTGACTAACCTTTTTTTAATTATGCCGAATTTAACATTTCATTGAAATATTTTAAGATCGTCCTGATTTCATATTAATTTAAATGTTATTTTGTTTTAGACAAATCTATCTCGAATATATTTGATTTTACATTTCTCACTTCTTGGGTTATTGCTAACAATTTTATGACAATATATGTAGTTATTTCTTGAACATGAGTATCCTTACATCTCAGTACGTGATCCATTTAGTTTGTCATTTTCTTTTGCAAATTAATTGATGTAAAATAACTTGGGTGCTTATGGCCCTCTAATTGAACTTTTAACCACTCCAACTGAAATTTACTAAAGTGTCTTTCCAAAAAATTCAAATTTCTTTATTTCTCACAATTGTCAAATAACAATACAGAGAACATGTTAACATAATTATAAATAAAAATGTTGCATTTCCGAGTTACATACATATACATTATACATAATATAAATGCTTACCTGGAGGATTGACTCTCTCAAAAATGACACTTATAAATTTGCATAGGTTATTTAACAATGACAATTTTTTTTTTGTAGAAAATAATGAACTGTATTTTAACACAAAGTAGAGTGTTTTGTTATCAGTTCTGCTTCTTGTATTTGTTTATCCTTTCTTTGTTTTGTCCTCTTTTGTCGTTAATTTGTATTGATTTAAAAGCGAAAATGTTATCTTCTTCTTTGAACGTCAAATTTACAATGCCACGACAGCTTCAAAATACATAAAATGTATATGTAATTTACCTAGTAATAGCAATATTTGACATAATTTTAAATCTATTAATCCATTTTTTAACCAAGTTTTCGTAGAAACCTGTTTCTTAGATTACCGAATGTCGGCGGGCGTGCGGGCGGGCGGGCGGGCGGGCGTCAAAAATTGGTTTCCGGATGATAACTTGAAAAGTAAATGACATTTTTGAAAGAAACTTGGCACATACATGTATTGTGATAAGATCTTGCTTGGGATTGCTTTTGGGATAAATACATCAAAGGTCAAGGTCACAGTTGCTTGGTCATTTCACAAAATAAGCAACCTCTAGCTATATCTTGGCCATATGTAAAGATAATGACATGGGGTTTTCAGTTTTCATATTTTCTAGCAACTCTGATGAAAATAAAGCCAAAATCAAAGGTCAAGGTCATGACCTTCATTTTGACTTTTGTGTTTTCTGCACTAAAATGGCTTTATATGTAAAGATAATGACATGGGGTTTTCAGTTTTCGTATTTTCTAGCAATGCTGATGAAAATAAAGCCAAAATCAAAGGTCAAGGTCATGACCTACGTTTTGACCTTTGTGTTTTCTGCACTAAAATGACTATATATGTAAAGATAATGATATGGGGGTTTCAGTTTTCATATTTTCTAGCAATGCTGATGAAAATAAAGCCAAAATCAAAGGTCAAGGTCATGACCTACATTTTGACCTTTGTGTTTTCTGCACTAAAATGGCTATATATGTAAAGATAATGACATGGGGCTTTCAGTTTTCATATTTTCTAGCAATGCTGATGAAAATAAAGCCAAAATCAAAGGTCAAGGTCATGACCTTCATTTTGACCTTTGTGTTTTCTGCACTAAAATGGCTTTATATGTAAAGATAATGACATGGGGTTTTCAGTTTTCGTATTTTCTAGCAATGCTGATGAAAATAAAGCCAAAATCAAAGGTCAAGGTCATGACCTACCTTTTGACCTTTGTGTTTTCTGCACTAAAATGACTATATATGTAAAGATAATGATATGGGGGTTTCAGTTTTCATATTTTCTAGCAATGCTGATGAAAATAAAGCCAAAATCAAAGGTCAAGGTCATGACCTACATTTTGACCTTTGTGTTTTCTGCACTAAAATGGCTATATATGTAAAGATAATGACATGGGGCTTTCAGTTTTCATATTTTCTAGCAATGCTGATGAAAATAAAGCCAAAATCAAAGGTCAAGGTCATGACCTTCATTTTGACCTTTGTGTTTTCTGCACTAAAATGGCTTTATATGTAAAGATAATGACATGGGGTTTTCAGTTTTCGTATTTTCTAGCAATGCTGATGAAAATAAAGCCAAAATCAAAGGTCAAGGTCATGACCTTCATTTTGACCTTTGTGTTTTCTGCACTAAAATGGCTTTATATGTAAAGATAATGACATGGGGTTTTCAGTTTTCGTATTTTCTAGCAATGCTGATGAAAATAAAGCCAAAATCAAAGGTCAAGGTCATGACCTACGTTTTGACCTTTGTGTTTTCTGCACTAAAATGACTATATATGTAAAGATAATGATATGGGGGTTTCAGTTTTCATATTTTCTAGCAATGCTGATGAAAATAAAGCCAAAATCAAAGGTCAAGGTCATGACCTACGTTTTGACCTTTGTGTTTTCTGCACTAAAATGACTATATATGTAAAGATAATGATATGGGGGTTTCAGTTTTCATATTTTCTAGCCATGCTGATGAAAAATAAAGCCAAAATCAAAGGTCAAGGTCATGACCTACATTTTGACCTTTGTGTTTTCTACACTAAAATGGCTATTGTTGCATGAAATGTACAATTCTTGGCATGAAATTGGCTATTTTTGATGATTTTTAGACGTAGAATTCACTATTTATGAAAATAAACCCAAGATCAAAGGTCAAGGTCATGACCTACATTTTGACCTTTGTGTTTTTTGCACTAAAATGGCTATTGTTGCATGAAATTTACCATTTTTCCCCATGAAATTGGCAATTTTTGATGACATTTTGACGTAGAATTCACTGTTTATGGAATTTTAGTTTTGTAAAATGATTTTGGTAGTAAAATATTTTGATGTTGACTATTTTTGCATTAAATTGGATATTTCCGAATATATTTAGGTGCAGATGCCACTATGGATCTTTTCTTAAATGAAATTTTATTGAAATGAAAAAACAACATTCAGATTTCTGAATAATTTGTCATATTTGCAATCTTTTAACATGTTCTGATGTATGATACTTATACATACACACACATATATATATATATATATATATATATATATATATATATATATATATATATATATATATATATATATATATATATATATATATATATGATATATTAAATCTTAACCCATTACGGGTATCCCTTTACTATCAACCAGGTCCCTGCGAGACACATGATCACCCATAATTATTGTTAACTACGTACCATTTCTCTCTGAAACCCCCTTCTCCGAAATACGAAAACCTGGTTTTCACGGAGTTTCCGTGACTCTTGTTATATAAAGTGTTATGATCTTGTCATCAAGAAGAACTGATGCAGAATAAACTGGGGTAGTGCTAGGTTTTAATGGTAATTTATCACTATATTTTTTGTTATTTCCGTCTTTGTAATCTGACTCATAAAGCTAGGGGAGATCACTTTGACTGCGAGATTGTAAAGTCCATATAAAGTTGGAGAGGTCTTTATTACTTCCGCTTCTGTCTGTAGGTTGGGCATTATCAGTACAAACAATATACCTTAACTGGCTCCTTTTTTTTTGCTATTTTCTCCTGCTTCTATACTGTACAGTATATATCTTTCTTTTATAAAATAATAAAAAAATCACATTAAAGTGATCTGTTTTCATATCTATTTTCTTGGATTTTGTTCTTAGCATTTACCTGTTATTCTAGTATGCATTTTTTGATTAAAAAAATAATAATAAATACATGTATTAACCTTTTTCCTCACCATATTACGACTTTAATTTTATATGGGTTTAGTAAAAGGAAGGCATTGTCTAATACACAAAAACACAAATACTTAAATCAATGACAAACCTTATAATTACAATTCAAGTCTTGATCAGTGATAATTGTAATTATTTATAATTAAACTGTTTTAAAATGACGTTCATTGTCAATATGAATGCAAAAACTGTGTAAGCAAACTGAATAATGCGCTTACTCGCTTAATGATTGGTTTGTCTTGCAAAGTTTTTGCATTCATATTGACAATGAACATCATTTTAAAACAATTAAATTGTTATTTTTTGTAAGATATTTTCAAAACAAAATTCATTGATTTCAAGACTCAAAAATTCCCTTTTATAACATATGCACATCGAAGGAGCCCGGTAAAAACAACAGCCATGAAGAACGTGCACGTTCATTTTTGACCTACATCATGATTTTCGACCGAAAAATAGTCCACAAATAACAATTTATTTTGTTGAAATTCAAATTATAATAATTATTATCATTTATATTCTCATAAATGCGTAATGTTAAAACCCATTCTAGTAAAATCTCGTAAATGCACTTCTAAGCCTTGTCTCGAATGTAAACAAAAGTGACGAGGCAGCCGTGTATGTTTACCTATGATAATGTATAAATCCGGATAGTGTATTGCATTCTATATGTATTCATACACGGTGTTACGTGGGTTTTGTGATTTATGGTCCAAATATGAATGCAAAAGCTCTCAAGCTTGAAGAAATGGGAATTTCACAGGCAAACGAATATATAATGTAATAAAAGTGATAGAAACAATATATGAAATAAGACATAGATATAGTAATATAGATACTTCTATCAAAGTTGGCAATAGACATTCAAACATAATAATTTTTTTTTTTAATTTGGATAATTCTTTATAAAGTTAAACCAGTAATACAAAAAGAAAAAAAAAAGCTCAGAAGTAAAGGTGTCAATCCTAAAACCTTAAAATTGTTTTTTTTTGTCTTGTAATCAATCGTTACATCATTAGTAATTAAGGTTTACGAAAAATCTTTGTTAATCTACCGATTTATTGTTTGTTGTTTTTCTCCGGGCATTTCGTTATTCTCCAACATCCCAAAAAAGAACGACTTGATATAAGGGAAAAAGATTCCTGACTGTGGCATGAAACAATATTTATCCAAAACAACAGACTCACTAATTTTCCAATACTCAAACGTTTAAAATACGAAATAGAATACGAGAGTTTTAGCAAAAAATGTATTATGCAAAAAAAAAAAAAAAAAAAAAAAAAAAAAAAAAAAAAAAAACCCAACGAAGCAGTAAACAACAAATAAAAAAGATGTCATAACACACCATTACACGAAAAAGAATACATTCCAGCTAACATGACTCAAAAATAGAAAATAACACAACAACAACTATTTTGAACCGTTTATTTGCATATTATTTTTATGAACAGAAGCTGAACAATAAAAATTTACAGTAAGTAAAAAAAAAAAACAAAAAACAAATACCATCAATCAAAACTTGAGCAAACATTGAAATCCAATTTTTGTTTTTACAAGTAAAGTATTATTAAACGAAAACTATTCCAAAAAATCTGCATTAAGTAACGTGTAAGTATTATATTCACAATGTATTAAAAATCACAGAATATGTGGTTAAAATACGGTATAAAAATTTATTTATTTATTTTATTTTACAAACACAGCACAAAAGAGATTTGCCCGGATCAAGGTCTATGCTCCAAACTAAACGTCTTGGACGTTTCAGAAGAACCATTTTTAAAAAATTGCAAACACATTTAACATATATTCAATGCCTCTGATTATAATGATTTGCATAATATTCTAAACTGAATGACAGAAAAAGTTATAATAATAATGATTATAATAATAATAAATTATGGTATTTTATAACCTCCCTTGCTTTTGTCTTAGGATAACAACAGAAGTGGATAAACCCCCTTCTATTGTTCGTTTATAGTCATTTTATTATGTATATTTATAGTCAATTATTTATAGCGTTTAAATCATGAATTTATTTTGACTAAGTTTACTCCTGTAAACAAAACAGAATGGTTACATAGTATATTGTACTGCATTCGTTTACAGATCTTAAATTATAATTGTCCATAACATAACACGTAAAAAAAACCCAAATAAATTAATGAAAGAGTTATAGTAGCACATATTTCATTATTCTTAATCTTATTGTAATCATCTTTTTTCATTTTGTCTGTTGTGACACAATCACAAAAAATATCTAACTCTTGAAATAAGATGAAAACACCATCCATTAGTGCACATGTATTAAAGAAGATTTCATTTCATATAAAAGGAAATGCGATTCCTGACCAATTTCTCAGAATGAGGAGAAAATCTTTTATTCTTGCAATATGACAAATACTTAAAAACTGCTTTGAAATATATATCTCCGTATTTCATTGTTAGTGTTAAAAATAAATTCTTTAATTTTATGCAAACAAATTGTTCAGTTCTTTCAAAATTCAAAATGGGCATTTAATATATTGTACAACATCTCTTTTACATTTCCTAAATGCATTATTATTGACAATAAGACATTGGATAGGACCAACCATCAGTGCTCATGTATTTAAAAAAAGATGGAACATTAGGACAACAGTTATATGTAAAAATTGTGTCATTCACTGAACAATACCACAGAATCTATAATTGTTACAGACTTTGCTATGGGAATAAAAAAAGAACGTCTTGCGACATAAACACCAAGTTCAATAGTATAATAAAAACAATTTTAAGATAAAAAATGCAAACTTGTTAAAAATATATCAAAATGTCTCTGTTTATAATGCATTGGTCGTTTTCACTTAAAAACTATTCTACTAATAATAATTATTTCTGTATTGATTTATCCATAGTTTTCAGACCCTAGTTTCACAATCATATACTCAAATGAGTGTACACTAAACTCAAATTCGGGAATATTTCAATATCAATTTTTAAGACATTATACAGTCAATATTGAGTATTTTATATTACATTATTTGTAAAATATATAAATTGTTTAGTCTAGTGTTGTAGAACAAAACAAAATATAATCTCATAAAAACGTAAATTTTGAAAAAAAAATTAGCGAAAATGGGAATATTTGAGTTGAGTGAATGATTATGAAACTGGGGCCAGATTATGATTTCTTATTTTATTAGAACAAATATTTCACTCCTTTCAAAGTGTAGACTGTTTGGTCAGTACACAGTACAACATCAGTTCTACAGTTTCGGAATTTACAATGGTTTCCAATTATACAACGTGAAAAACATAAGCGAAGTAAATAACGGAAGTGCAAAACCAGTTAACATACTTAAATTAATTTTTTTAAAATATTACCATGATCATTAGTTTTATTTTATTTGACACCATCATAAAAATGATCAAATTGTGCTTTGAGATAGAACCAACCATCAGTGTACATACAATTAAAGACAACAGTTGTATGCAAATGTAAGGAATGTCATTTATTGACCTTTACCATAGAATTTACAAACAATCTTCTTCAGACGTTGCTATGGGATAAGAAAACAAAGAACATGTTTAGTAACATAAGATTGTAATGTTATGCTTTATCATTAAAACAGTCATGATTAACGATAATAATATATGAAAAGGAAATAACATTCACTGAATAATAACCGCAGAATTTACAAAATCAAAATATCTTTTAAAGACGATGCTATGGGAATAAAAGAAAAAGGGACATTTTTAATTATATAAATATCAGTTTAAAGTTACATTGATAATTACAAATACATTTAACACATATTCAAATGTCTATGTTTATAATACATTATTGCACCTAAACTTAAAAACTACTTAAAATAATAAAATATTTTGTAATATATTATTTTCAGTGTTTCAATTGTGTTTTCTTATATTTTTGAAAAATAGACCACTCCTTTCCAAATGCAAATTTGTATATTGTACAACATCATTTCTACAATTTCTAGTATTTAATTATTTTAAGTGTTATTTTTATTATTTATTTTGTATTTGTTAATTCTCTATACATAATTGTAAAAATGTTCAAATCTCGCCACAAAATAGAATCTACATTTAGTACACCTGTATTAAAAGACTACGGACAAAAGTTGTATATAAATTAGGTATGTCATTTATTGACATGTACCACAGAATTTACAAACAATCTTCAGACGCTATGGGAAACAGGTTCAAAGATATAACATCAGATTATAATGTCATCCTTCAAACATTTAAGAAGCTTTGGTAAACAATACAAGATATGATAACAGAGCATTTCACGAAACAAGAAAATGTTCAGATTTTTATTCATTCCTTTTACAGAATAAAAAGAAAAAAATTAACATCATGGATACCAACTGTTATATGACAAGTGATTGGAAGCTACTTACACGACAAACTACTGAAATGTTTATAAATTAAATATATTACTTTTATTAACAAACTGAATTTACAAAACAGTTTGCAATTTTTAATTTGTAATATTTAACACAGTTTATTCAATCGTATTTTTTCTATTTTTCATTTAATCTTTAATCTCATTTTTAAAAAATTGTTTCTCTATTAGTTTAAATTTAATTTATTTTTTATTTTATTTATTTTAATTTTTTTATATTTTATTTTATTTCATTTTATTCTATTTATTTCATTTTATTTTATTTCATTTTATTTTATTTTATTTTATTTTATTTTATTTTATTTTATTTTATTTTATTTTATTTTTTATTTTATTTTATTTATACATGTATTTAAAGAAAATGAAGCATTAATACTTCTGTTGGGTGCGAAAAGGGAATGTCATACATTGATCAATACTGAAGTATTTACAAAATTTACAAAACAATATTTTATAGACGATGCTATGGAAACGAACGAAAAGGGACATGTTTTGTGATATAAATACCTAGCTGTATAAAACTAACAATATTAACATTGAAAATTGCAAACGCATGTATGCTATATTTAAATGTATATATTCATATGACATAAATACCATTAAGAAGAACAATATTTAAATTAAAATTTGCAAACATATGTAAGATATATTCAAATGTCTATATTTATAAAACATCATTTTATCTAAATTCAAAAAGTAATTTAAAATTTGTTTCTTAGCATTTTCATTATTTCTATTGTTCAAATGATGTTTTTTACATTCTTTTAACAATTCTTTCTCTCCTTTTTACACTGTAGATTTTTTTTTCAGTATATAGTACAACATCTTTCTGCAGTCTTTAGATTGATAATGATGTCAATTATACAATAACAAATGAATTACAAAATCGAAGTAAGTAGATAGAAGATTAATATCAGTATATATTTAATTATTTATTGAAAAATATAACTTTATGTACAAGTAAATAACTGAATTTGTCAGCTTTTTATCGGTCGGGGGGGGGGTTGTGATTAGGACATGTGGTTTATATTGTGTTTTTATTTATTTTTAATCTTACTTTCATTATCTTTTTTTCACAATTCACAATTGAAAAATTCAAATCTTGTTAACGAATAGAGCCAAATATCAGTGTATATATATTTAATGACGATAGAACATTAGGACAACATCTGTTAGAAAAAAAGAAATATACAATTCATCGACCTGTACCGCAAATTTAAAAACAATCTTCTTCAGACAATGGTATTGGAAATATAAAATAAGGAAATGTTTTGTTACATACCATAAGATTAAAATGTTATTCTTAAATCATTGAGACATCCATAATTGAAGATAGAAGATGTAAAAACAGAGCATTTCACGAAACAAAAAATCCAATTTCTGATTTATTTCCTTTACAGAATAAGAAAGAATTAAAAACATAGGAATTTGGACATTTTTCTTATACATGTATTTAAAGAAAGTATAATATTGGGATTGCAGTTTTATGCGAAAAGGAATTTCATTTATTAAACAATAACTACATAATTTAAATATCTTTTAAAGACGATGCTATAAAAAATAAAAGAAAATGGGCATGTTTGTACTTAAATACCTAGTGGCATAAAAAATAATCTTTATTTTGAAAATTGCAAACAAATTTAACATATATTCTAATGTCTATGTGTGTAATAAAACAATGTACATTATTGTCATTAAACTTAAAAACTACTCTAAATGTATATTTTAGTATTTTGTTTTCAAGTGTTTGATTTGTTTTCTCAGTTAATTAAAACAGTTCACTCTTTCAAAAATGTAGAATGTGTATTTGATTTGTTTACAACACTTTTTTTAGTTTCCAGATTGATAATCATTGTCAATTACACAACATTACACAACGAAGTAAGTAAATGGAAGTGTTATTTCAGTAAAAATATTTAATTATTTTTTTATTATATTTTATCAATTTATTTGTATTTGTTAATTTTCTATACATTATTATGCAAAATATTTAAATCCTACCATAAGATAGAAATTAAAATAATTGAACATGTATTTAAGACTATTGGAACAACATTTGTATGCAAATTAAGAATCTCAAATGTCCAAATTATTTTATTCACTCTTCTTACAGAATTAAAAGAAAAGAAAAATTAAAAACATAATTAACATCATGGTTGCCAGCTGTATTATTTCAAAAAGAGTATGTTTTTTCATATATGCAATGTTTACCACAGTATATACCAATATTTTTCAATTTGTTAATTTAATCTTTAATCTCAATCTTTTATTTATTGTACATTAAAAAAATACACATTTGAAGACTATGGACAACAGTTCTATGTAATTTTCGAATGTCATTTATTGAGCTGTACCACATGATTTACAAACAATCTTTTTCAGACGCCACGGGAATATAAAAAAAGGAAAAGGTTCTGAGACATGACATCAGATCATAATGTTATGCTTCAGACATTCAAGTAGCCATAAACGATACAAGATATGACAGCAGAGCATTTCACGAATCACGAAAATGTCCAGATTTTTTATTCATTCCTTTTACAGAATAAAAAGAATAAATAAAAAAATTAACATCATGGTTGCCAGCTGTTTTATGACAAGTGATTGGAAGCTACCTAAACGATAAACTGCTGAAATGTTTATAATTTATATATATTACTTTTATTCACAAACTGAACTTAAAAAACAGTATGCAATTTTACATTTGCAATGTTTAACACCTTATATAACAATATTTTTTCAATATGTTAATTTAAGCTTTTATATTTTGTAATTTTTATATAATTTTCATTTGATTTATTATATTATATTTTATTTTATTTTATTTTAAATCTTATTGAATTTTATTTATACACGTATTTAAAGAAAACAGAACATTGACACTTCATTTGTATGCGAAAAGAGAAATGCCATTTATTGATCAAAGAATTTGCAAAAATTTACAAACAATCTTGAATAGACGATTCTAGGGGAAAAACGAAAAGGGACATTTTTTGTGACATAAGTAAAAATACAGAGCTGCATAAAACAAACAATATTATCATTAAAATTGCAAACACATTTAAGATACTAGTATATTCAAATGTCTCTATTTAAAATCCATAAGTGCTATTTGTATTTAAAACAGCTTCAAATTATATATCTTTGTATTCAATCATTCATATTTTTAAAATTCTGTTTTTTAATGTCTTTAAACAATTTCTTCACTCCTTTAATGATGGGAAATGATCACCATCAGTTTTACATTCCTAGATTTATAATGATTGTCAATTATACATGTAAAACAAAAACAAAGTAAAAAGATGGAAGTGTAATTTCAAAAATAAAATATTTAAGGATTGAATGTCATTTTGAATGTTGTCATTGTGGTATGACAACATCAGACCACGTTCAAAGTAAGTGAATCGCGAAGCGATTCATGTAACTTTGAACATGGCCTGATGTTGTCATACCTGAATGACAACATTCAAAATGACATTCAATCCTTATATTTACAATTTTTTTGTTTCTGAAAGGGGCATTGTAAATTACCGATGTTGCTGATGAAGGCAGTGTTTCATACTTCAAGCGAGATAACTCGCATTGTTGACCGACTAAACAGAAGAGCCATTTTTTCAATAGTGCAAATTGTAGTGCCTTCAATCATTGTGTATTTTTTAATCTTTGTTCGTTCTTTCTGAAAAAAGTATCTTAATTACATTAATATTACAAAAGAAACAACTTCAGCGGACTTACAAAGAGTGGTGAGACGGTTGACCTAGATATGTCGTCATTTTCTAAAAATCAGTTAACGGGTTGTTTACTTGTACAAGAACTGAAGATGTGAGATGACAGCAGGCTGCAGTTGCAGAAGTATAGACATTAACTAACTGGTATTTAATCGATATAACTATCCATATACACAACCCTTGTTGCTACACTGGATTTTGTTGCAAGTTATGAATGAAATTGTGAAATTATGAATGAAAAGGTAGTTCCGTGGTATTCATTCGCCACAAAGTGATCAGCGCTCAGAAGGAAGCTGATTGGTTGCAATTCAAATGGGCGTGTTTTCACTAAACTTAGCGCGTGATTTGATGTTGTCATCGAGAAATAATAACATCGGTCGTTGGCTAGATTCATATAAGGCGATAACATCGGTAATGTAAATATTATTTTTTAAATCTAGTTTTTATCATTTTTTTCTGTTAATTTTCTTAACACTTTTTTGAAAAGTATTAAAATTTCATCATAGGATACCAACTGACATGTATTTGTTGCCACCTGTTTCATAAAAAGTGATTGGAAGCTACCAACACGACAAACAGCTAAAATGTGTACGATTTTATATTGTTTACAAATTCATATATACAATTATTTTTTAAACTGAACTAGCAAAACAATATGCAATTTTGTATATTTACAATTTTGCCACAATTTAAGCAATTAAAAAAAAAAGAATTAAAATTCTATATTCTACGAAACTTCTATCTTTTGAAATTTATCTATTTATTTTTTTATTTTATATTACATTTTTTTTCATTTTATTTTAATCTTATTTTTTTTATTTTATCTATAAAATTATCTTTACTGTACATGGTCTAATATTTGTAGGACAAAATCTGGTTTTCATTAGATAATAACTTTAGTACTTAATGGCTTAAAGTGGCATATAAAGTTATAATCAATTTACAAATGTTTAACAAAAACATTTGTTGAATTTTGCTGTGACATATGTGCACATTTCGGAAATTCAATCCTCATCAGTGACACTAAAGGCAGTAAAGGTTGATAGACAAAAAGGTAATCCAAAAATTAATTAATCCAATGTTAAAAAATTACATTAATCCAAATCCAGCTAAGGAATGTTTTGCCTGAGGTAACAATCTAAGTTTGAAACAAATTTCAAAAATTTAAGACGGCTGAATTTTTTGTCACAAGGTACAAACTAATTATGAAAATATAATAAAAAGGTTTTTTTTTTTTTTATAAAATCAAGTGATTGACATTTACATAATGTTTTATTTTCTTGCATATGTAAAATAAATTTCATTAAAGCGCGTTTAAATACCAGTGGCTATTAACTAATTTCAAAGGTAGGGGTCTTCAACATTTTAAAACTAAGGCATAGGATATTCATACAGATTTTATATTGGAACCAGTGACCGTCATATATATATGCGTTATGTTATCAAAGCTATATTATGTGTGTTTCAAATCATGTTTCCTTTTGTATTTGTTATCTTTGTTATCTTGTTTTTACATGTTTTTATATGATACCATTTTTACATGTCATAAAATCCTTTCATATCCTTTGCAAAATATATTTATGTTATTGTCAAAGAATGAATTTCCGAAATGTGCACATCTGGCACATAAAAATTTAACTGGTATTTGTGTTATATATGTTAAATATCAAAAGTACACATGTCATGAAACATTTATTAATGAACTATTGAAAAAAAAACTTAAGAACCAAACTAGAATGTAATTACAGCTAGAACATAAAAACAATGATTTTCATTAAAACTATAAGAAATTTTCAGAGCAGTAACTGCTGACAAGTAGGACATCTGCTTCGTTACAAATAATGCATTATATAATTATCATTTGAAAATGATAAATTACGAATTTAAGATATTTATTACAACACCAGCAATGATATAATATTAAATTAATATTACAGTATTGATACATATTTAATAGATTAAATTAAAAATCAATTCATTTGGGTATGAAATAGGAGTTAATCATCTTAAACGAACAAAAACCTTTTTCAAAGCAAATTAAGTCTTTATTTCAATAGAGTAATTAAAACAGTTATATAACAATGTTTTTCATGAATCATGAATCATGAATCATACGATGTTTACTTCCATGATCACAAAATCTAACGTTTACTAAAAGGAACTGCGTCATATTTCCGATCAGCATATTTCTGATTTGACTAGGTAAAGACAAGCCTCTTCTCTTTGCTTCCTTTTAGAAACTTTCAATTTGGCAAAAAAACAAGCCTCTTCTCTTTGCTTCCTTTTAGAAACTTTCAATTTGGCAAACAAAGAAGCATTTTTCGGATACAATATTTCCTGTGTTACAAAATAAATAACTGTTATACAAATGGACAGAAAAGATAAAATGGTTATTTTAGTTGTTGTTTTTTACCCAGTTTTTCAAATATAATATTTGAATATCGAGGTAGAACATTGTTTACTAATTGCATTCAGTCTCAATTTACAATCATATAATCTTATTATAGCTAAGAGCACACTGTGTCCTTAAAAGCTATAAATTAAAATGATTCAGACCTTGCATGATGTAGCTCAAAGTAAAGCAAAAATATATGATAGATGCTTATATGACTAAACAGTATTGTGCTGTTTAGATCAGAGCTCTATGTTGGCAAAAAGCGTGCATATTACACCTCAAGGAAAGACAACAGATCACTTTTCCACAAGGCCTATTCCATAAAAATATATTCACAAATATTGTTTAAAAGCCAATATCAATTTGATGATTCTCTGCTTTTTGTCTGTTCCTGACCATTTCTCTGAATGACACTGTAATAAAATCAAATAAAAAAGAGACAATTCTATTTATTCTATTTGTATTAAGTCAAATTAAAAAGAAAGAAAGAAAGAAAGAATATATATAAGAACAGAACATTATTTCGATATGATGTCAGGGGTAATTAGGTACATAAGTACTTTGGTAAAAATAAAACAATACTTTTTATTTTGTAGAAAATATTGTTTAACTTGTAAAAATTTTTCTTTGGTTCTTGTAAAAAATATTTTTTTTGTTGTTCTTGTAAAAATCTTTTTGTAGATGTACTTTTAATTTTTTTAAATTGTTATAGTATTTTTCTACTTTATTTATCTGACATTTAACTGACATTTCTAAATATCTTGCATTGTTTTTTAATTGATACTTTTTTGTGATTTGATTTGGGTAAAGCAATAATTATTGATAATTGTTTGATGTTATTAATATTTCATATAAAATAAATGAATTGGCATGTTCAATAGATGTCTTACATATCAGTTCAGAAAATACATTGCACTTCAAAAAATCCGCGTTAAAAATATAAACTTTTTTTATAGTACATATAATAAAAATACTATTAATGCTGCTACTACTTCTACTACTACTTCTACTACTACTACTACTACTACTACTACTATATAATAATAATAATAATATACAATTTTAGAGATATAAATCGCTTGATAAATACTAGTTTTACAAATTTCATCTTGGTTTAATTGCTTTACATTTTTTTAAAAACAGTTGATGTTGCAATTCGCCTGAAACCTACTTAGTAGATTTTCTGTTCGATAACTATGAATCATCACATTTAATTAATAGTATTGTGTCAAAGATTTTCAAAAATATTAATACATGCATATATAAACTGAAATATACATATCATGAATGTTAAACAACGTACAGTTTATTTTGTGTTTTAAAAATAGTTTCATAAACGAGGAACAAATAAAACAATTATGTACGGAAACTAGTTTCTAGTTACGATGATTTTTATTTAAATTTGATTGAAATTTTCTTAAAGACGTATTATAGATTTAGATCTTAATTTATATTTCAGTTATAATTTCAAATGCATTTTGAAGATGCCTTATTTTGTAAAAACATACAAATGGTCAACAGAAATAAAGAGAGTAAGACACTGTCAAGAGTGTCTGTAAATCGTTTCTGTATAATAAACATTACCTTTTACTGGAATGAATTGATGGTGCTTTTTAACGAGTCTCATTTTACATTTCGCCAAACAATAATTTTGTAAAACCAAAGTTGCAATGATGTTTTCTTGCAAGCAACAAAGACTTGTAAATAATTCCCTCCTTATTTTAAAAATTAATGCAGCGGTTAAACGTATTAGCCAATCATTTTAAAGTAAGCAGGAAAAAGCAATTATGAGAATGTGCATTTTCCAGTTTATTTTTAGATATGTTGTAACATGTACATGTATAACGTGGCTGCACGTCTGTAAACATCTTTGTTGATGAAATAAATGTATACAATTTTAATACAATTAAATACTTAGTTTTATGGCATGGGATTCAAACGATAAGCTAATTATCTGATTAATTTTAATGTGATTTGTTGTACAATGTGGATATGCAAATAAAATATTGTCTTTTCGATGTTTTGTTAATTACTAAAACAATAAAAGGATTTTGAAAAAAATTATTGATTGACATGTACCATTACAATGCTTAACATTCCAAAAGCTTACTATCTCTGGTCGATTACCATGAAATCTTAAACGCAAACGATACATTAAAAACTAATCAGCTCCTGGTTTTGCAACTGTAGATAAATTATTACCAAGACATAAAGCAAATATATGCAAAACAGATGCACTGTAAAAAGGAGTAATTGTAGACAAAATGATATATGAATCCTGATGAATCTTATTATTTAAAAATTTTTAATGAAAAATAAAAAATGGTATTAGTATGATAAATAAGACCTGTTTCACACTTGTTGCTTAAAAAATTATCAATAATTTATGAATATTAAATCAAGTAATTTTTATCTTGTCTAGAGATGATTGGCAAAACCTGCTCTAAATTAGAAAAAAATCTAAGTGGCAAATGAGAGTTAAGATTCATTCTATGTTATAATGAACAAGGAGCAAGTGTTCTCTAAATTATGCTTTTTAACCAGGTTTTCGTAGAAACCGGGTTCTTAGGTTACCGAATGTCGGCGGGCGGGCGGGCGTCAAAAATTGGTTTCCGGATGATAACTTGAAAAGTAAATGACATTTTTGAAAGAAACTTGGCACATACATGTATTGTGATAAGATCTTGATTGGGATTGCTTTTTGGATAAATACATCAAAGGTCAAGGTCACAGTTGCTTGGTCATTTCACAAAATAAGCAACATCTTGCTATATCTTGGCCATATGTAAAGATAATGAAATGGGGTTTTCAGTTTTCATATTTTCTAGCAATGCTGATGAAAATAAAGCCACAATCAAAGGTCAAGGTCATGACCTACATTTTGACCTTTGTGTTTTCTGCACTAAAATGGCTATATATGTAAAGATAATGACATGGGGTTTTCAGTTTTCATATTTTCAAGCAATGCTGATGAAAATAAAGCCAAAATCAAAGGTCAAGGTCATGACCTACATTTTGACCTTTCTGTTTTCTGCACTAAATGGCTATTGTTGCATGAAATTTACAATTCTTGGCATGAAATTGGCTATTTTCGATGATATTTAGACGTAGAATTCACTATTTATGAAAATAAAGCCAAAATCAAAGGTCAAGGTCATGACCTACATTTTGACCTTTGTGTTTTCTGCACTAAAATAGCTATCGTTGCATGAATTTTACAATTTTTTCTCATGAAATTGGCAATTTTTGATGGTATTTAGACGTAGAATTTACTATTTATGGAATTTTAGTTTTGTAAAATGATTTTGGTAGCAAAATATTTTGATGTTGACTGTTTTTTGCATTAAATTGGATATTTCTGAATATATTTAGGTGCAGATGCCACTATGGATCTTTTCTTAAATGAAATTTTATTGAGATGAAAAAACAACATTCAGATTTCTAAATAATTTGTCATAATTGTAATCTTTTAACATGTTCTGATGTATGATGCTTTTATATATATATATATATATATATATATATATATATATATATATATATGATATATTATTAAATCTTAACCCATTACGGGTACCCTTTATATCAACCAGGTCCCTGCGAGACACATGACTACCCACAATTATTGTCAACTAGGTACCATTTCTCTCTGAAACCCCCTTCTCCAAAATACGAAAACCTGGTTTTCACGGAGTTTCCATGACTATTGTTTTAATGATGGAATAATCTTCTTTAATATAATATAGCCCTTATTTATCGCATTCTCTGATATACGTTTGATGGAACTTAACCAGTAAACGATTTTAAAGAATGTCAAGTCAAAACAGATAATGCAAATCCAATGCAAAAAAGAACTTTATTCCTTTTTACCCATGCATGCTAAGTGGAAGTGTACGATGAAATGTTTTTTTTATCACATTCTGTCCAATCCTTTTGAAGAGAAAATACATTGCTTCAAAGTTAACTGCTGATCATTTATTCTTCGATAAAATTCAAATATCATTAAAGAGAATTTGTTCGGAGACATTAACAACTAAAAGGTATTCAAAACTACATGTATATTTAACAAAAACTAAAAATATGAATACAAATATCGCTATTCGAAGAAGGATTTCCAGCGTTGTGAGGTAGATAAAACTGATACCATCTAGCATCAGTTACATTATAATTTTCACCAATTAACAACTTCCGAAATAATAGTATGTTTTTTCTTTTTTTTCTTTTTTTTTTGTGTTTTTAAAAGTTCTGTATGGGGTCACGCAATGAAAAGATGACAAGACTGGGTATTTAAGTAATATCATAGCAGTGTTTAATAAAGATGTAAGTCTTATGAACAAATTAAATCACTGATGAGGAATGATTTTCCAAAATGTTCACATATGGCACTTCAAAATTTAGCAGGTATTTGTTATATTTACTACCCCTGAGCGGGTACCGCTATCTATTTGTTCCCTTATGCAAAGCATTCTTTAGCTGGATTTGGATTCATATAGTTTTGGAACTTAGGATTCATTCATTTTCAACTATTTGGCTTATTTTTTATCTATCAAACTTTTTGGCCCTTTTGTGTCACTGATGAGAAATGATTCTCCGGAATGTGCACATATTGCACACAAAAAAATTACAAGTATTTGCGTTATATATCACAAAAGGTTTAAACTTGAATTTGGAAAGTATGTTGAGAAAAAATTTTAATCATAGATCTAATCTAATATGTACCCAAATGTTTAGGCAAATTGGACATTACAAACCCAAACGATAATATATTAAGCAGTAAACAAAAATGATTTAGTAGCTGTATGGTAACTCTAACAGTTTTAATTTAAGGACAAGACAACATGTTTATCTTCAAATTTAATAAATTTATGTAAATAAAGTTTTGTTATTGCAAAATACCTAAATTGAATATTTCATAGTTTCGTCCTTTGAAAATCTAAAGGCCAAAACATTACTTTAGGAAAGTAAAAACGATATGGCCTCAATGTGGTTGGTATAAAGCCTCTTCGATCTATTTCATGCTGATTATTTCTGCTAAAAAATAAGGCATACGTATTTGTACTTTCCATAATTAAAATAGGTAAAAATGGGATCAGATGCTTCTCCTTCTATATTCGAATTTTATTAAAATAACATCTAAATTGTGATTATTAATAAACGTTATGCCATGAATTTAATATAATTTAATTTTTTACATTTTCCCGAATTATTTATTTTTGTACAACACCATATAGCCAAACTACAATTTCCTGTTGTTTTAAATTGGAACCCTTTTATAACATAACAACAGGATGAACTTTTATGTGTTTGATTGACATATAAAACTGCACATTTCCTCCACCAATCCTGTACATTTACGTGCATTCTAGTATGTGTAGATGTTTGTATATACGTCCGTTGTCGTTATATTCAAAATGTTATGTATGCAGCGATATTTTACTATACAAAATGCTCTTTAATATATTAGTACAGAATCATTCTGTCCATACATTATTTTTATTTCCCGCTTATATTTAAATAAACAAGATGACTGTGTCATCTTTTTGGTATTGATGTTTTACTTTAATACACGTTTCAAATTTTAGTTCCCTTACGTCAGACTTCCGTTTTTAAGATTTGTACTTTAAAAATTTAATAACCTCTATCATTTCTGAATAAGTAAATCAAGTTTAAATGTAAACAAAATTTATCCGCCATATTGTTTTACAACAAATTATTTATACATTACATTATTTTGGATTATTATATAATGAAAACTAGGATAGCCACAATACTTACTAAAAAGTAATGTATTTAATATGTTTATATAATATTTTATTTAATTTACAAAGTTAAAAATCATTAATACCATGTTCTATAAAGCAGCTATTTTTAGCAACAATTTTTTTCTGATGACATAAACATCTGTTTTGTTAGTGTCCAATATGAAACATTTTCAGAATCATTTATTATATTTAAAAAGATCACACATTGATATTAAGAATATTTTATTAATTTATTATGTTGATTTTTTAGCATTTCAGTGCAATATCTCTATGTATTTCTTTCGAAATAGAAACAAATTAACACTTGTATGTGAGATTAAATTATTGTTGTAAATTAGAAATATCTATGCTAAATAATTGCCGTGCATAAGGCATAAGGCATAATGGCTATTGCTTGCTTTAAAATCAACATGATCTTATGTTCATTCAGAAATTGACTGTTATAAAACACATGAAAGATTTACTTAATGTCTAGAATTACAAAAATGTTCCTAAAATTAATAGATTTTTTTAAAATTAAAATTGTGATTTTAGATATGATATGAAAATAAGGGAAGAAAATTAGAAGAAGATTATTATTTATATATTTTTGCTTAATATTTTCCAGAATATTAAAAAAAGGCTAGAAAACATTTTAAACTCCCTGAACCATAGTTTTCTGTCCTTTAGTATGGTTTAACAAGGTCGTTAGTAAAAAATGTGAATTTTTTTTTTACATTGATGAAAATGTACGTAATTTTATCTAGAATTCTTGAATAACAATTAGGGTATATGCATATATATTTAATGATATTGACAAAGAAAAGACTACAAAATGTAGTAACAAACGAAACCTTTTGTTTTTTTGCATCATCCGAGAAAAAAGAAAAGTAATGTAATAACTGATACATGTAGTTTAAAATGAATTGAACAGAAACTGCTGTAGTAAAATAATTTAATTTTTTGAAAAAAATGAAAAAACCTGCATAGAAAAACAGTAAATTCGAGTTTTCATTTAACTTTAACAATAATTTTAGGGTTATTTTAATAAATAGTGATTTTTTATGTGGTGTGTCAGTATTTTTAGCATTATTTATTTTTGAAAAAAAATGGACCGGTATGTTTGTGTTTGATTAGGAAATTTTAAATTGTTAATCTAAGTACAGGTATATATTTTCCGCAATTTCCGCAATATGCAGTAAACGGAGGAACGTTTATAGTATGTTTCTTAAAGTTATAAATGTTGCTAATTTCTTCTGATTTCTTGCAGAAATGAATATTAAAGAAATCCCATATTTAAACAATTCAGTTAAACTTATTTTATTTTCTTAATTATTAAAAAAATAACAACAATTCATTCTTCAATAAATTAAATAAAATTACTCTCTTTACAAAAACTCAACAAATGTTATTACTAACAATTTTTTTTAGATAAGTCTATAATGTGTTAAACAAAATGTTTTGATACTTTAATGTTGCTATTATGAATATTTGTATTAAATAACTAATATTTTCTAATATTGTAAAAAGTACAATTGAACAATATTTGTATATTTGCTCTTTTTTTTTTTTTTTGTTTTCTTTTTTACCATGGCTATACTAAATAGCATTTTTAGGTATAAGTCAATGTAATTAAATGCCATTATATATTCAAAAAAAGGTTTGTTTTGGAAATTCAACTGAATCTACTTTGTAGCTAAAAACTACCTGTATTTCTTTATAAATAATTTTACATAGAAATTTGATATTTTTAAAATGAATACCCATTTATTGTGAATCTGAAGACAAATAAAACTTGTTTAAGCTATTTTGTTAAAACTGTCTTTTGTTATAAAAACAGTCATCAAACATGTGAAATGAAAATATATTTCAAAATATGCATGTTTCAATTACCAACAAAGACGAATATAGAGCGAGCAACAAATACAAATACCCATTAATGAAACTATTATGCCAAATAAAAAATGTTGAAACAAATATTTTTCTTTGTGTTTCACAATAATACAATATATGTATATTAAAAAAATTTATAAATACACGTGCATTTAAATATTTTTTGTATTTTATTTTTATATTTATTTATCTATTTTATAATTAAATTAAGTATATATTAAAATTGTCTTTATTAGTAATTTTGACGGGAAATATATTTCATGGCGATATTCATTTATATAAGGAAAACATTTTAAAAAACCATTTACAATATAATCGAAAGTAAAATTTTGAAAATAACATAAGTATGTTCAGTTAATTTTGATGTTGTGCGTTGTAACAATATGATATAAATGAAATGCATATTATTTTTAGAAATATTAAAAATATGAAAAAAGTGTGATATATTTTTTCCAGCACCAAACGACAGTATCCGTTTCTTTGTAAAAATATGATGGTTTTTATATTCAACAAAATTTTTCATAGAAATTAGAACCCTTTTCCCAAAATCAAAGTTAAAATATTGTGTTTTTTTCAATTTCAGTTAGACGAGAAAGATAAATTATGGAATATATTTATATGTAGGATTAATAAACAACTTATAAAAAATTTTGTAAAATAAACTACCAAAAAGACTTATTATACCGTTTTCAATATAACGCAATTTTGGAGACATATTCTCAAAATCGCTTTATCTTTGCAAAATAATTTTGTAAAATAACAAGTCAGAAGCATTTCATATTTTTATTTAAATTGGTTGATTACAAACATACCAGTCCATGTCCAAACCACAATATATATATATAAAAAGAAGAAAAACTTGCATCAAGGAAGTGAGACCTGGTGCTTCGGAAGGGTTAGCACCTTCGGTCTAGCTAGCTTTACCTCTGTCACGTGCAACGTAATTGATAATGCCAAATTATAATAAAATTCCAGATGATTACGACGGTTGTTTATTAGTGAATGTCTCGAGATCCAATTATCTTAACAAAATTAGCATTATTTAAAAAATTATATTGATAAATTATACACAATAAACATACTTAAAATAAGCGTTAATTCGTAATAAACTGAAATCAAATACATTTCGCATTTTTTAAAGAATTGTTTATTTCTGCATTAGATTCAGAAGCGGACTTGCTTAAAGTTATTTTGTTTATCATGAAAAACTTAGCATGTGATAGCAAAAAAAATGAGATTACTAGTTTGAATAGTTTAATTATATTTAAATGGTTATCTAAAAATATCATAAATGGATGAAAAAATCCTACCTTGTCAGTTTCTTTTACGAGTATTCACTATTACAGAAATTTAACATTGGTCAGTTCAAACATGGGGTATTATGAATACCTTTGGTGTTAATCCTTTGTTACTCATTGTGAAGTATCATATATAACACAAATACCTGTTAAATTTTTATGTGCCATATGTGCACATTTCGGAAAATCATCTATCATCAGTGATACTAGGACCGAAAAGTTTGATGGATTAAAAAAGCAATTTTAGACCACAAATAATTCTAGTTCAAACTTTTAAGAATTTTTTATACATGTACATAAAAAATTATTCGAAAACATATTGCTCTTTTATTATTTAATAACATTGTTAACATTATTAAACATTATTAACAAAATGCACTTTCATTTTAAAAAAATAAAAATGTTGTTAAAATAATGACTTGTTTATAAGGATCAAATGGAATAAAATCAACCTAAATATATTTACGTACTTATGTATTCCGCGAAAGACCAAAATAATCATATTGATATTGTATTGCATGTGCAAAAAAGAAAGATTCAATGTTGTGTATTGAATTTTGAATTTTTGTTTTATAAAAAAAATCAAAACTTTGCAAATGGTAGTATTTTAGATAGATAGATAGAATTATAAAATTTACTTAAAGGATAATTTCAAATGAAAAAAAAAATAAATAAAATGAATGTAAACCATACACGTTTTATTTGCACAAAATTGGAACAATAAATCCTCGTAAAACCTTGTGCATAGTTTAATATACATGAAGCTTGTAGTAAAATAAAATCTAAAGGTTATATATTTATTTATGCTTTGTAAGCTTTAGTACCCTAATAGCTAGATTTTATCACATTTTGAAACCTTGTACTATTTTCTAGTTGCAAATCATCAATATTACGTCGAAGGTCTGGATTTCGAAAAAAAATCAAACATAAATTCTCCGATTTGTTATGGCTTTGGATCGATGGCGGCTCAAATGTATAATCTACAACAGTCTGTCTTTCTGTAGTGTTAATATTCTATAGTGACAAAAGTATGTAATGACACATTCGGAGGACAAATTTTCGCTCTTTGTGTCGATTAATATAATAAGCTAAATAAAGGAAATATATCGAGAAAAATTCATTAAAAAATGCTGACATACACATAGGAAATGCTTTGAATATTTAAAGTAACAGAAATATTTTTATATATCACTGACAAATAAGTTATACTAAGTAAAATGATAAAAAAATGTTTAATCTTCTGTGATAATCTGTTTAATCGAAAAAAAACGCTTGTGCTCAAACAGCATTAACAGAATAAAAACGCGGTAAATGGCATGATTTAATATTGTCTTTTTGTGGTTTAAACTTTCTTGAATAATAATAATAATAATTATTATTATTATTATTATACTGTAGAATCATTAATATTCGTTAGGTTGAAATTTCGTGATTTTGCTTTTATTTTTTAAATTCTGTTGGTAGAAATTTTCGTGGAATTGAGTTTTGTGAATATAAATCCCCTTGAGGGTAACGGTAATTAAAAATCAAAAGTTTTGAGTAAACCAACGAAACTAACGAGATTTAATCTCCCACGAATATTTGTGATTTTACAGTAATAATAATAATGATGATGATAATAATAATTATAGTATTGATCAAGTGAGAAATTGTTTTTTTTTTAAATTAATCAATATATAATAAAAAGCAAGAAATAAATTATTCCCAGTGATGGTCCCACGAATACAGTTTTATGATTTATGCCCAAGTAAAATTTTTACTCACAGTGATAATGAAAAAAGATTACATAAAATGAATAAGTTAAGTTTTAAATTGCTTAAATAAAAATTATGTTGAAAATTTATTGTTTTTTATTGAGAATTATACAGATCTGTAAACAAATTAATGTAAACATTATGTATTTTGAAGTTCTTCTTAGTTCATAGAATACTTAAAACATTTTTGTAGCAGAATAACTTCTTTGAAGTAAATACCAATACAGTAGCTCAGTTGGTAGAGTACTCGCTTGCTTTGTTTTTGGAAGGTAGGGGTCTAACCAAGATTTGAAAATTCGAAGAGACTGTTTTTCCGCCAAGCACTCGTAATCTAGTAATGTAAGTCCAGAGCTCGACATTAACGGTTGTCCGCTTGCCCGGGGCAAGTAAAATTGACGGTTGGGCAAGTAAACTTCAGATTAAACTTGTCCGACGGGGCAAGTGAAAATTTTAGCCATAGATGATTAAAAATGTCGTTTTGACATAAAATTCTGAGAGATTTTTTTCCTGATTTTTGATGTTAAAGTGCACACCATACTTCTGTATATTTTCTATGACTCTAAGAGTTTAAATCGGGAACCTGTCATAAATAACCGTAACATGTATAAAATGAGATATTTGATTGGTTTATACTATTTATATCACTTAATTTAATCCAAACAGCGCCGAATACGTTTTCGTCTATTGTTGACAATAGAAACTGCAAACATGGTCGAATTAAAACAAGTCAATGTTGTCGTTTTTTAAGAAACATCTCTTTATAAAACTAAAGATGGTATAACTATCCATAAGTTTTTTTTATCACACTCTGAATTAAAACTACAGTGAGTAAAGTCAAAACAATAAGTTAACATCAATCATGAAGATTTTATTAACAGTTTAATAAAACAAGATTGATTCAGTCTTCTGTAAAAACTGATTAAAACTGGATTAACTCGGTCTTTTCTTAAAGATTTTAAGACCTCAAATGAAAGAAAACCAAAGGGCAAAAAAAATGTAGGGCAAGTAAAAAATTTAGGTGGGCAAGTGAATTTTTAGTTGCACTTGCCCGACTGGGCAAGTAGGTATAAAAGTTAATGTCAAGCCCTGAAGTCACAGGGTACTTCGGAGGAAACATTATAAAAAAGATGCCTTGTGTCACGTAAGGCTTGGCACATTAAAAACCCTCAATGCGCATTGTCCTAAGTGCACTACAAAGGTCAAAATTTCTGATCCATGGCATACATGGCTGTGACGTAAAATCTATGCACAACATTGGTGAATCTATCGATTGAAACCTGTAGTTCGAAAGTTTCATAACATAAAAATGCATAAAGATGTGGATTTCGTAACGATTGTGAATTACTCTCTCTCTCTCTCTCTCTCTCTCTCTCTCTATATATATATTCAGACAGAGATTACTACTCATATTCTTTACCACTTTTATGTCGATAGAAACATGTCTTTTACACACATAACAATGGCAATGCGCTTTTTGCAAACAGACAATGCGATGAAGACACATCTTTCATCTAAAGGTATTACAATAGAATACTACACTTTACACTCTAGTTTACTGAGTAAATGCATCCCTTACACACAATTCACCCTAGCAACATAGATATGGCGATGGAAACGTAACGTTAACAAAAAGTTACGAAAGTTACGAAAGGAAATACACTCTTTACACACATTTTACCCTTGACGCACAGAATAAGCAATACAACATACTTTTTTCTGACAAATATTACTATAATTCACTATAATCACCCGTCACACACAGATTTAATGATGCAAATACCCTCATTACCATATAGATATTCACTTATCACTTATCAGAATGGGAATACAATTTTCGGGTTGGCATAATACTTTAAGCAAATATATAATTTATAATTAAACCAGCCTGATCGCACTATTTGCGATAAAATTACAACCTTTTACAATGAGATTGGACGATGGGAATACACCCTTTTAACACCAGAAGTTAAAATTTTTTGAAAGTATATCATGCATTTTCATGATGCAATATTTCTAATTCGTTGATACATGTACTGTAATACATGTTGATATAAACGGAACGATAAACATCTTAATACATGAACCAGACACTGCATAAAACTCTTTTCCGGGATTCGATATCAGAAGGCATCCATTAGCATCGCTTATCACTTGCACGTTTGAAAAACCTTTATCTCGTTTTGCATAAGACTCAGATATTTGTTAATCAAATAGATGTCGTATCTTTCGCTGACATTTTCATAACACTCTCATAAGATGGCGGATCATCACTGTAAGTCCTGAAATCATGATTTGGAACGGAAGAGTAATTATTTGTACTACTTGGTATGCTTGCTGGTTCTGACCCTGTCAATTCAATGGGTGGCGCTGATGGAGTTGTAAGAGGTCTTTCAAACCTGTTGTTTTCATCTGAAATTTAAATGCAATAGATATTTGAAACATTGTGTAACTTACCTGTCATTTGCATGTTTGCATAAGTTAAAGGTGTTGCAGAATAATTAGGAAATCGAAATATAAAAAGCCTTAAACTGTAAGAATGTATGAACTATTAAACACTTGGCGATACGATTGTGCTTATAAAGAATACAATTCAATTGAAATTGTATTTGATATTTGGATATTAAAACAGCTTAACAACCAACATGTATTTATAAATTTTTATAGGAACCAATAAAAGGTAGAGGTAAAATCGTATTAATCAGCAAAACTATAAGACAATAAATTTTATCAAGCCATGTTGTAAGATTCAGCACGTACAAACATAACTGTGATGTGCAAATTGTGCAATGGACCAGAGACTTAGTAATCAAATTTGGGTTCGAATTCTAATGTTGAAGAACGTACTCAAGAACATCTGTCAGTACATATGCGGTAATTCTGTATCCATTTTCCGAGTATAAATTACTAAAAATTCCTAAACAAATAATGAGTTTTGTGTCTATCTTTACAGATGCTACTAAACCATTTACTGATTTTTGTTTAACAATTCGAAAAAAATAATATTTTCTACAAAGATATAGGATACTTATACAGACCTTGTTCGATTGTCGATCTTGACCTTGGTGTTGAACTCTTGCTGCGTGCAATACAACATCCAATTATTACACACACAATTATAACCACAATTACAACTATCACTGCTATTATAACATTGTTACTGCTTTCTAGAAATGTTTAAAATAAAAAAAGTCAGCTGTTATTGACATAAGCACGTGAGCCATAATACATGTTTAAATAAAATTAATGAAAAAACTTGTACTTCACCACAGCCAAAACATTAAAATTAGAACAATAGAATCGATTCAAGGATACCATACGCATAAATCATTCCCCTTATTCTTAAAACCATACCCAATAAATTCCAAAATAGACATTTTGAATTTTCACCCATTTTAGGCATCTTTAGTCAAGGGTTGTCAAAGTTAGGTGAAAATAAAAATCTTCTCTTCGTATTTTCTTTTTGTTTTTGTTTTTTGTTGTTTTTTTTTTTTTTTTTTTTTTTTTTTTTTGTATTTTTTTTATTTCTTTAATCACAAGGTAATGAAGTCATGACATAACAAGAGGCCCATGGGCCTTAACGCTCACCTGAAGATATGTCCAATATTGTTTGCAAAGTGCAATAGACAATAGATTAAGTACAGAAACTTTAAAAGCTTTCTCAAGTTAAGAACTCCCACAAAACTTAATCAGAAATATATCCATTCACTTTTCATTTATAAGTTGCTTACATAATACACATGAAGTAATTGTAATGCAATGAATAATTTCAAAATCATTAATCAATTTCAGTATACTTATGCAGCTATGTCCTTGACCTTTGAACATATATGACTCAAACCATCAATGATTGTCATGTCAATACCTACAATATTCTAATATACATGCCTATGCATGAAATTAATAGCTTTCAAGATAATGAATACTTTTAGTATCCCTATGTTGATATGACCTTGACCTTTCAATATATGACCTTGAACCATATATCAAAATGATCAATGTCGCAAAACCTACAATATTCTAATATACATGACTATACAAAAAGTTAATAGTTTTCAAGATAATTAGCAATTTAAGTCTTCTTTTGCAGCTGTGACCTTGACCTTTCAATATATGACCTTGAACCATATATCAAAATGATTGTCGTGTCAATACCTACAATATTCTAATATACATGCCTATATAAAAAGTGAATAGTTTTCAAGATAATTAGCAGTTTAAGTCTTCTTTTGCAGCTGTGACCTTGACCTTTCAACATATGACCTGGAACCATATATCAAACTGATTGTCATGTCAATACCTACAATATTCTTATATACATGACTATACAAAAAGTTAATAGTTTTCAAGATAATTAGCAGTTTAAGTCTTCTTTTGCAGCTGTGACCTTGACCTTTCAACATATGACCTTGAACCATATATCAAAGTGATTGTCATGTCAATACCTACAATATTCTAATATACATGCCTATACAAAAAGTTAATAGTTTTCCAGATAATTAGCAATTTAAGTCTTCTTTTGAGCTGTGACCTTCACCTTTCAATATATGACCTGGATCCATATATAAAAATGATCGTCATGTCAATAATTAGCATTTTAAGTCTTCTTCTGCAGCTGTGACCTTGGCCTTTCGACACATGACCTTGATCCATATATCAAAATGATTGCCATGTCAATACCTACAATATTCTATTTAAATGACTATACAAAAAGTTAACATTTTTCAAGATAATTAGCAATTTAAGTCTTCTTTTGCAGCTGTGACCTTGACCTTTCAATATATGACCTTGAACCATATATCAAAGTGATTGTCATGTCAATACCTACAGTATTCTAATAAACATGCCTATACAAAAAGTTAATAGTTTTCAAGATAATTAGCAATTTAAGTCTTATTCTGCAGCTGTGAGCTTGACCTTTCAATATATGACCATGAACCATATATCAAAATGATTGTCATGTCAATACCTACAATATTCTAATATACATGACTATACAAAAAGTTAATAGTTTTCAAGATAATTAGCAATTTAAGTCTTCTTTTGCAGCTGTGACCTTGACCTTTCAATATATGACCATGAACCATATATCAAAATGAACGTTGTTGCAATACCTACAATATTCTAATTTACATGCCTATATAAAAAGTGAATAGTTTTCAAGATAATTAGCAATTTAAGTCTTCTTCTGCAGCTGTGACCTTGACTTTTCAATATATGACTTTGAACCATATAACAAAATGATTGTCATGTCAATACCTACAATATTCTAATATACATGCCTATACAAAAAGTTAATAGTTTTCAAGATAATTAGCAGTTTAAGTCTTCTTTTGCAGCTGTGACCTTGACCTTTCAACATATGACCTGGAACCATATATCAAACTGATTGTCATGTCAATACCTACAATATTCTTATATACATGACTATACAAAAAGTTAGCAGTTTTCAAGATAATTAGCAATTTAAGTCTTCTTTTGCAGCTGCGACCTTGACCTTTCAATATATGACCATGAACCATATATCAAAATGAACGTTGTTGCAATACCTACAATATTCTATTATACATGCCTATACAAAAAGTTAATAGTTTTCCAGATAATTAGCAATTTAAGTCTTCTTTTGAGCTGTGACCTTCACCTTTCAATATATGACCTGGATCCATATATAAAAATGATCGTCATGTCAATAATTCGCATTTTAAGTCTTCTTCTGCAGCTGTGACCTTGGCCTTTCGACACATGACCTTGATCCATATATCAAAATGATTGCCATGTCAATACCTACAATATTCTATTTAAATGACTATACAAAAAGTTAACATTTTTCAAGATAATTAGCAATTTAAGTCTTCTTTTGCAGCTGTGACCTTGACCTTTCAATATATGACCTTGAACCATATATCAAAGTGATTGTCATGTCAATACCTACAGTATTCTAATAAACATGCCTATACAAAAAGTTAATAGTTTTCAAGATAATTAGCAATTTAAGTCTTATTCTGCAGCTGTGAGCTTGACCTTTCAATATATGACCATGAACCATATATCAAAATGATTGTCATGTCAATACCTACAATATTCTAATATACATGCCTATATAAAAAGTGAATAGTTTTCAAGATAATTAGCAATTTAAGTCTTCTTCTGCAGCTGTGACCTTGACCTTTCAACATATGACCTTGATCCATATATCAAAATGATCGTCATGTCAATACCTGCAATATTCAAATATACATGCCGATACAAAAAGTTGATAGTTTTCAAGATATAGTGACAAATATATTGTTTTTAGCAATTTCCCCACTCAGTGCCTTACAATTTCCCCATTTTGAGCCCCATGGCTACCATTTGTGCAAATCTGAAAATAGATGACCTAAGGATGTTATAAATGAAATAACTAAGGTATATCCCCTGTAGATTCAGAGGAGAAGATTTTTAAAGTTTTTCACTATTTTCCCCCTTGTTGGGCCCCAAGGGGACAAAACTCCTTCATTTTGCAAATCTGAAAGGGCTTCACCCAGGCATGATGGTTACCAAGTTTCATTAAATTTGGCCCGGTGGTTTTGGAGGAGAAGATTGGGTGAGCTAAAAATGTTGCGTAAAATAAGATTAGAATTTTTCAAGTACCCATATAATTAAATGGAAATAAAATGTCAAATTAAAAATTATTAAAAATTATGTCTTTTGAAATGGAGTATGTAGAAATTGCATGTACTAAAAAGGCTATTAATTTGTCAAAGAAATGATGTTCTTTCCTTTACTTAAAATTAAAATTTAAGTGGAATCTACGCAACAACTTTAAAACATGAAAAGTCATTCCGTTAACTCTATATTCCCAACAAAGTAAATGTTTCAAAAGCCTGTATGATGTCGTTCAGCAAGTTCACGTTCATCTACTGTTATAAACTATAACATGTGACCAAGTTATCGTTCTGTCAAAGAGACGGTACATGTAAATATTTTATCATTTAAGTTGTAAAACTTTCATTTCTGATAAATGTAAGATACCAATAGCGGCTCATCTTGACATCTACATGAAAACAAGACTTGCCTCTGAAATAAAATCCGTACACATGTAAGATATAGTAATATTTGTATAGGGTTGTTTACCTCCATCATCTGTTTGCATGGTTGTTACAGTTGGCAGAGTGGTAACAGGCAGTACCATAGCGAAAGTTGCTATTGGAGGCAACGGGGGAATCTCTGTCCCTGTTGCAGGTAATATTGGCGAACAATCAGAGCGTGGCGAATTTATCTAAAACACAAATTGATAATAAAATGTATTTATAATTTTCAACTTCGGCTTCATTTAAAGTAAAAAAAGTTGTATGTGTAAAAATGACCAACGATTTAAAAAAACATAGAAAAGTGGCACAACACATCAAAATGCTATACACAAATTATGAAACTATTGAATTATGAATTCCTTGCTTTAGAGAGGAACAAAATTTTAATGACAAACGGTGTTTTATGGTATACAACTACTTCGAAAAAGCCCAAAATATTTCAATTTTATCCTTTACAATGATTCCAAAATAAATTGTCAATAAGATTATAATCTTTTTAACCAAAGACTGTAATGTCGGCTCTGGTCGACCGCAGGTGAGGAAATTTTGTTTGGTTGTTCGCTTCTGCTAGTTTTTCATCTAGTATATGCTCAAAATGCACTGCAAAAAGCTAAACATTGTAAATGTTATGTAAAACAATACTTAATCAACCCCATAAATAACATTATACTTTGAGTAATAACACTTTCACTTACCTCATACGGTTCTACCAACAATGGATCACCCCCTACAAACAATGTTATGGTATCATACACTGTGGCAGACAGAGACTTAAATTCGTAAAAACCAGTGAATGAGGTGACTGGACCGTATTCCAACGCAATAGTCTGAACGGTTCTTATTGTGTTGCCACCATTTCTATCGTCACCATATCCATTAAACCAATATCCGCGTGTGGCAGATTTGAAGTCACACAACGACGACGGACTTTTTACCACGGATTCAGGTAACTGTATCAATATTTGTGAATAAAAAGGGTGATGTAAACAAAATACGAATTTTAATTATCTTCAAAACATTTTATTGTTTGTAGCTCGATCACTTCAAGAGAATGGAATTCTGATTCGGTTGCGAATTTACTTCATATTAATCATTGCTATATGCAGATTTTTCCATTTTAGTACAAGTTTTAAAAAATATGGATTAAGTTTGATATATTGCTCATATTGCAAGGGTCCATTTATGATAATTGTGCCCGGAACATAACTCATTGCAGGCTATTTCTCAAACATCTTCGTGATTCAAGAATTTTTCACGAACCTGGACCAAGACCATATCTCAAAGATGACATTTTAGGGGCAATAAAAAATCTGGTCACTGTTTAGGAAATTCGCCAATTTTAACAGAAACTATCTTCATTATTAAAGAATGTGTCAGTGTCTCATGACCTTTACCTAATGCCGTATATTTAATCAACGTTTTGAATAAAGTGTTGTGTATTTGTCATTAGTAAAAAGTATTCTAAAGGTTAATTGTCACATAAAGTGTGGGTTTTTTTAGAGATTAAGTTAACATACACAATGTCGGGCCAAACGTCTTTTCGTAATCTCCTTGCTCTTCTACAAGAAACATTCGAAAAAAATATTTTCATAAAGTCTTTTCAGTGTAAATACAGAAGTAGGAATAATCTGGACGCAACAAGACCTACTAAAAAACCATGCAGCATATTCATTATAAACATTTTTCGGTGCGCTTACAGGTTTAAATCATGTTTAATTTTGCAGCTGGACACAGAAGCATGTTTTCGTTAGTAGGGATCTTGCTGTTTAATGTCCATTGCAGTTACTTAATTGCATTGTGTTGTAATAGTTTCCTTCCTTGCACACTTACGTTAGTGATGATCTTGTACAATGGGACGTCCGATGTTATCCACCACTTGGATGATGCATATGATTTTAAGGCAATCACGATGGGTTTTGTCACGGCCCCACGTCGTTTAATTTTAAGATTTATATTATGTTTTTTAGATTGAATCTTTTCATGTACTACTATTACATGGACCTCATATACTGGATTATCGTCAGCCGTACAGCTAAACATATCCGAAAACGAGGCGCTATTCCGATCTACATTTACAAGTGAAATATTGGAATTTTTACGAATATTGCAATTTCCGAATACAGCTGAAATAAAAAAAATAACATGATTCGTCTATGTTTTTAGTCGGAACGATTTAATATAAAGAATTACTTTGGAAATAGATCATCATTTGCGTTTGGAATGGTTTTATTTTAATCAAATTTTGTTTTGGCCAAGAAGTAAAAAATGTTGATATTCTGAAGAACTTGTAACAATAATACATGAATGAAAGCTAAGAATGAACAGGAAAAGTACAGAGTATTTCAGAGGTGTTAGGATTCATTAACGGCCCTATCGACCACCTCACAAACCAATACCGAGTCCATTTGTTAAGTGTTCTTAAATACTAGTACAGAATAAGGACTAAACATGAGAGAGATATATACTATGAGATATATATGAGTACTAATTCTATAAAATAATTTTTTTACGTAGACAGTTTGTCGGATGATAACCAGTTCCAAGACCACAGAGACATATTCCATTTTTACACCTTCCGTCCTTTAATGAAAAGTTTTCTAGCTGACATAATCCATTACCAGGAACAGTAATGCATCAGAACTAAAACGCAAAAGTAAAAAACAAAATATGCAATCACGTCTTATTTAATACTGCAGATGTTATAATTGTATTGAATAAAATATTTTGAATTTAATCTATTTATCCTTACCTTCTAAGCAGAAACGTCCAAAGAGAAGATTCTAGCGTTTTAAGTTATTCTGGATTAAGTTTTAATTTTCAAAATAATGATATGTTTTCGTTTTTTATTACTGCGTGACGCAATGATCTCTTAAACATGTATATTAAATTAAATGGCATAATGTACTGACCTTATAAAATATTATGTTTTTATATAAAGGTGATATAAACTGAAAAACGTGCAACAACAAACAAAACCAAGATTACAAAACAATGTGATTTAGTGATAAAACAGCCAAACAAGACAACAGTAAGAAATAAAAATCATAGTAGACCCTATGACTATTTAATTCCAGAAAAATAACCAAACAGATCATTCAACGATAAATTTTAAAAGAAGAGGCTACAATGAGTTACATCGCAAAACACAATAACATAATTTGAATAACGCTTCAACCAATACTTTTACATAAATAACTATCATTTAGTTTGACCCGGTTGGTTTTTAAAGACTTGGTCAAATACATTAATAAACTGATAACGGATATGTTTCTGTTTTTTTTTTTAATTTATAAAACGAAGATCATAATTGATATTGGACATCTAGTTGGATATAATTTTTATACGCATCTTCCAAACAGCTTTTTTCCACAAATTGATGCTTTTTGGCTGCATGATTTCACAACCAAAAAGTTCAACTCATTTAAAAAATACGTGAAAATTGCTTCGATAAAAACTATTGGAAAACCTTTCAGCAAAGAATTTTTCTTGCAACAAGAAGAGCAGTTTTAGAGAAGATCAAACGTTTTGAAAACCTGAACGCACATACGGACACAAATCTAACCAATACATAACAAACTTTAGCTCAGCAATCTGAACTTTACAATGGTGTATATATGATACAAAAAACTGATAAAGCCCTAAAAGTAACCTTATAATTAATAAAACTTACCGGGGCAGTATTGTAAATTACAGTATTGTTTCTGTGTAAAACTCATATTTGACATCACAAGTACCCCACGTCGACTTCTTGTTCCAATATCACAATCTTTTGAACACTTCGTCCATGGCGACCACAAAACAAAATCTATTGCTAAAAAACACGGTTTGTCATTTTACCACACGGAAAAAGCACGTCGGGTATGAAACTTGTGTTAATTATAAACTTTCAGGGATCTTTTTTCAAGGATTTTAGTCATGTTCCATTTTCCACTTTCATTTCTTTTTTGTTATACTTTAAATTTTCCAGTAACCGCATGAAATATTTTAAACCAACAGATTTCGTCAACACATATGTCGTTATTATGACGAGAATCCGACTAACATGAATGACAAATGTTTTTAGATATATTACCATATAGATAATCTGAAACCCTTATTTTTTAGTTAATATATATATTTGAAATCGTTCACTGCAGTTCATGAAACTGGTAAATATGTCCAGTACCAATAAATACTTCGTAACCTGTTAATTTTTATTTGGTAGCTCTATTTTAATCATTTGAATTTTTGATTTTTAAGAGTGTAATGTTACCTGTCGTCGTCGGCTTAGGTGTTGTTGTAGTAGTGGTTGTTGTGGTAGTAGGCTCAATGGGTGTGCAGCGTACAGATGAAAGGTTATACTGAAACAAAACATAATAACAAAGATGTCAGAAAAACGGCATAAAAATACTGCTTAATCATTCGAAACAAATGATTGAAATGATTTTACATTTTGAGAAAGAAAAACGTTTAGTAAAAAACTTGGATACTAGATGTCAAATGCTGATCATTATATCTTATGGGTTAGTAACAAAGGTATTATCCTCCTCAGTCACGATTATTTACTCCTGTATTTTCAGTTCTCAAATAGGAAGAAAAAGAAAAGACCACGGAACTTCAGCAAAACTAAATTACAAACTATATGAACTAAGATCTGTGTGATCAGATTTTAACCATACCTTGAGGCATGATGTTTTTTTTATTATAGAATTTCGTAAAAAAAAAAAAAAACAATGGTTTATCACTCGAACGAAAACCATTCAGGTCCAAAATTGGACCAAATATAGACTAACGGTTTCAGTTTTTAAAAAAAATTATTAGCAATAGGAATGACAACACTTATCCAAAATAATTTCTATGGAATTTTGAAAATATTATACAATTGATCTTTGAGAAACATCCAAGACAATGATTAAAGCGGTAGAAGAAATAATAATAATAATAAATAATAATAATAAATAATAATAATAATAATATAATAATATAATAATAATAATAATAATAAATAATGATAATAAAAATTATAAACAGCAAAAGCAATCTGTTTTCACTTTCTTTTGGTGACTAAACAAAGAATCAAAATATAAAAAACATAGCAAGATCATATAATGCATTGTGAGATAATTAACTTTGGAAGGACATTTAATGATAAAATAGTAAAGGTTTACTTCTTTAAGAGTTGCATTTTTTTTTGTTTCAACTCTCAATAACATTTTTATAACTTTGACACTTACCTTGAGTATGCAAAAATGTAACATACGTTAAACTCACCTCATATTCTTTTGGTAAAACCATAAAGGGATCACCACCGACTTTCAATTTCAAAAGAAAAGAATCCCGTCCATTGATTGGTTTATGATAACCTGTATAAGAAGTGATTGGTCCATATTTTCTCACTATCTCTGCCAAGAGTTTTCGTGATGTCAGATCTACGTCATTACATAGTTTTGTAATAGGTAATGTGTTTTTTATATGTTTGAAGCCACATCGAGAGTTTAAGGATGATAATGTAGAAGTATGATTACTGTAATCCTATAAATAAATAAATAAATAAATAAATAAATAAATAAATAATTTATAAAAAATTCTGTTAAGCAAATATTTTAAATCGCCAAACAATTATAATTAGGAGACGAAAATGAAAACATTTGAATATTGCTGTCTATTTGGAACACAAAATACAGTTAAGCTTGGTTAAAAATGTGTTTCATATGTATTTCTGGCTTGATTCGAGGGGTTTATCTAGTCTGTCATGGTTAATAAGTGGCAAAAGCCCGCCCCTAGCATTACAGCTCTTCTTAAGAAGTTGCAATATAAAGAATAAAAATAAAAAAGTATACACCGTTTGATTTTATCTGACCACCATAATATAATAATATAAATCACTTGCAAAAACTATTCGTGAAGAATCAATGAGCAATTTCAAGGTAAAACAATCCAAAATTAAGAAACCGCATAATTAGTAAATACAAAGTTTCCAAGCTTTGAAAAAAAAGCAAATACATTTATGCACAATGTCTTGTTTTTTGTTTTTTTTTTTTTAGCAGGTGCTATGTGCTAATTTTCAAAGTAATATTGATAAATACTATAAACATGTATATAGTTATATTTATCAACATGTAGAAATCAAAAGCTGTCAATTTACCGCTTTTTATAGAGCATTGTCGTCAATCTATTCACAGAACTCTTTCCCTGAAACATTAAAATACAATGTTTTTTTTCAATTATGAAAAGATGAACATATGAATGACTTGTAATTGTTTTTATACTTACGCCAACTATTAATTCATAAATTCCAACTGTAATATTCAAGTTCCAGTTCACAGGTTTATAGGAAGCAAGAACGAGAATAATTGGCTTAGAAACTTGACCAATAGGAGTTATTGATACATTAAAGCTTTGGTTACCGAAAACACTAACGACATGCACTTCAAATATGGCATTATGTCCATTAATGCAACTATATAGTTCTTGATCAGGAACTGGTGGGTCTATAAAGCCGAGTGCTATTTGGGAATTTAGAAAGATTATACAGTTCCCAGGTAACTCTGTAAAATAAATAATATTGTTTAATTAAACATATGAAAACAAGATTTTATTTTATAAGATGGGCATCATGGTTTCAATCATTGAAAAAATAATATAAGCTCATAATTACCTGTTAAATTTTGATGTGCCATATGTGCACATTTCGAAAAATAATTCCTCCTCAGTGACAATGGGGGCCGAAAGTTTGATAGATAAAAAACGTAGGCCAAATAGTTGAACATAAATGAATCTAAAGTTCCAAAATTATATGACTCCAAATCCAGCTAAGTAATGCTTTGCATTTTGGAAACAAACCTTTGTTTACACTAAATTTCAAAAATTATGACGGCTAATAAAAGATTTTTTTGTAATATCCGTGTCACATTAAAATGCTCGTTACAGAAATGTAAATGAATAAAAATGTCATTAAAATGCCACAACAAGAAAAAGCTTGTTAATCAGCAGAAACAGGATAAGCAGAACAGTCAACATGCTGTCATTAATAAGATACTATTGCAGAAGATAAAAGGGGACAAAATTTCAAGTATAATATTTGTCGTCTGTAACGAAATGTTCCGATACCTTACAATTGAAAGAATATGTAGCAATATAAATTGTGATAAATACTTTGTTATCCCTTGCTCTTGGCTAATAGCTCTTATTATTGCTTGTATTATAAGTTTATCAGATTAACTTGTTTTATTAAGAAAATAAATTCTTGCTTTTTGCATTAAACACTACTCTAAGATTGATTTTGTATACCGCTTGATACTTACGATAACATTCATTTGCCGTATAGTTTGAACCAAATGGACACCGACATGTGCCATTAATACAAATTCCGGAACTATCGCTGTCTGAAATCAAGGTACATGGTGATGAGGTACAAGATTCCTTTTCAGCTAAAAGGTTAAACAGAAAATTTAATTATGCGGTCGGTTAGTTGAATGCAGTTTCGTGTAAAAAAAACCAGTTTTTCCGCTATTTGTACGAGAAATTTTTGTACATTCTCAGGTTCAATCTAAACAAAAATTTTCTATGATGCGTGAACTTGTATAAATATTTCTGATCTACTTCCAACTTAAGAGAACTTCGGGCGACTTTGAGAGTTAGCTCACTCGCCCGCAATGTCACAGATTAGTATCTCAGACCACTAAGCGCATTGAAGTAGTATCAACATAACCAGTGAAGTTTTACGAAGAAAGATCTTTTCTTACTTGCGGCCAATCCACAATCCAATCATATCCGTCTTGCATTTGAGCGGCCGATTAAGTAAAATGTCAACAACAACGAAATATAGTCCATAATCTTTTTTTTATTTATTTAACAGTTTAAATTCATTGATATTATATTCAAAATTTGAAGTTAAATGTACAATTAGTAAAAGAAGCGTTAGTAAACAAGCCAGAATGAATGGAGGACAAAGTATTTGAAATATCAATTGTCTGTGACGGGTTGCTATTTTGAGCTGAACTCGACAGACCGGAACATGGAAAAGTTGCTATTGGCGTGGTATTTGAACTTGCTGTATTACACAAAGCTTCCGAATTGTGACTAGTATTAACTGCAGCGGACAAAGTAGCACTCATTGGCTGTTTTTGAACTGTAAAGTAATCGCTTTAAGATCTTACAGAAGCTTCATTTCGATGACCAGACATGCACGTGATTTTTCTTGTTTCAAAACCGGAATTGCTCATAGACTGAAATGACGTTGCATGTAAAGAAAGTGCAGTGTACCGTTGAGAACATTTGGCTTGTTTACTAATATCGGGTAAAAATTTACGAAAAGCAAATTTTCCAAGTATTTTATAAGATCTTTTTTTCATTCATTTTGAGTCATTTAAACTCGACACTCGCTGAGCTGCGTTTGTAAACAAAACCATATGGTTATTTTATGAATGAATATATTTTAGCTCCTACCATTATTACGTCACGCGTATTAATTCACATCATTCTGGACCATTTGCTCAAGTCTAATTCATTGAAAATGAATAATACCTGTTGAAATGTTTTCATCATAGGCGAAATACTCGCGGTTGTAAATATTGAAGCATCAATTTTAATGTTCATAATGATGAATAATAGTCCGAGTAAAGAGTTTAGTTTCGGATAACAAATGTTAGATGTTAAATATTTTGCCGAAGTGTTGTCCTCAAAATCAAAATTACATTGTCACATAACCAAAGAAACCTAACTACACATTTGACTTGTATGTTACTGAAAAAATCATTGTTTATTTATTTATTTATTATTATTATTACTGGAAAAATCATTATTTATTTATTTATTAATTTATTTATTATTATTATTATTATTATTATTATTATTATTATTATTATTATTATTATTATTATTATTATTATACCGATTGCCAGTCTAGAAACGAAACAATCTTTAGTTTAACAGATATTCACTTACATGGACAGTGGTTTAAGTTGCAGTAATATTCTTGTAGCTCTATAACATCTTTGTTAAGGACGCATCTTTCTCTTCTAATTTTACCTATTCCACAAGATTTAGAACAATGTGTCCATTCTGACCACGGCTCCTGCTTTGTTGCAGTCTTACCTGTGAAAAATATTTTAAAAAATCAAAAATTTAGAGAGTCAATTCACTCGTCCTTAACATCGCCCACAGACGGCGATTCCAAGACTTGGTTCCGTGACGTACACACAGTAATTCAAACTCATCCTCTTATGATAGTATACATTTGTGCAAAATCTAATAAAAATTCATCCATAGACAAGAAAGATTATGAGCGGAGACCATATTAGAACGAACGGAGTGGAGTGGAGTGGAGTGGAGTGGAGTAATGGTGTTTTACGCCCCAGTCAAGATTCTTTCACTTCTGTAGAGGCGGTCAGTTCTGGGATGGTGGAGGAAACCGGAGTACCCGGAGAAAACCACCGACCTTCGGCAAGCGAACTGACAACGAACGGGCGAAAAGGGTCATTTTAAAATTATTCTATATTTCGTTTACGGGGCCTGATAATTCACATAATATCATGCGCACTTTTTGCAACTTTACATATATCAGCTACAATCTACTTCTTTGTCTATCGGTATCAAAATTAGCGCAAATCAAAATTAGAAATGTCTCTGAATCCCTCCCCAACAGCTCCATTTCAACTAGTGACCTTGACTTTTGACCTATACACCTAAATGTGGTACGCGACACAACGTGTCATGTTGATTTTCATATGTGTTAAGTTTGAACAAAATCCATCCACTGAAGTAAAAGCTATGAAAGGGGCAATATTTTGAATTCGCCGAACAACGCTCACACTATAGAAACAGGAATAAACACAAACTAGCCACTCTATAATTTTGGAACAGACTTGAAAAAAAAAGATATCCGTGATGAATACTGCATAACTGTATCGTTTACTTTTGTGATACATGATCTTTTAGCAGAAAACTGACATTGGTTTTATAATACTTCATACAATAAATAACAACTAAAACTATTTTTGAAAGTTTTACTTACATAAACGGTGCGACACTTTTTAGTTGTATCAAGTCTCAAATGTTTACTTTGCCTTCATTTCTTATTTTTTATTCGTTTATTTTAGTGTTTTTAGTTGCATTAGCTTGTGTCAAGTACATCTAATTTCAATTATATCAAACTTACTCCCTGGTAGTAGTTGACATGTTAGTTGTCTCTTGCATTGATCAACAACTGGTTCAAACTAAAAAAGAAAAAAAATATTGTTTGAAAAATTATTCATATGTAATGAAATGAAACACCAATATACATCTGTATAATGTAGAAGATAAAACATTTTTATCTTTCTTCAGCCGAATGCAAAAGGCAAATTTGGTAAGTTGTGAACATATATATCTAGATATTCCACAAGGTTAATCTAGCTAAAAGAAAATCCTACAATTTTATATACGGTATGATTTGTTAAACCTTGGTTTTGGAACTTAAAGTTAATTAGGGCAATTTATTAGAATACTTTTTCGTTTTTTTAAATGTGAGGAGGAAGGGGGGGGGGGCTACTTAAACGACGTTGAAAGTTAAATCCACGCAAAGGTTTTCAACACAACATCCATTGTGTTATTTTGACCAAAGTGGGTCTAAAGTATTACAAATACTCATTTTAATATGTTTTTATTTTGTGTTTTATTTCTCCGTTACACTTAAAAAATCTGTAAACACCCTTTAGTCAGTTAAAGTTATAGATTTTAATTTAATTGTTTTAAACTATGCCAGAAATCTTAAAAAATACTACTAAAGACAAGTTGCATTCAGCTAGGCACGAATATCTGCCTTCATTGACGCATTGGTATTCATCTGTTACAGGAAGGAGAAAAAATGTAGGGTCGCACCGGAGATCGAACCCGGAACCTCCCTAACTATAGGCGAGTGCTCCACCAGCTGATCTACCCAAGCCGCTACAACCCTCCCCTGTAATTCTTAAGTTTGTCCATGGTCCAATCGGAAACCTCACCATTAATTCCCTCGGACTTCATATGGTCCGCAATTGCCAGTACAATACTTCCAGGGGCTAAGCTGACCAGCAAAATGTAACAGGAAGGAGAAAAAATGCAGGGTCGGACCAGGGATCGAACCTGAGACCTCCCGCACACTATAGGCGAGTGCTCTACTAACTGAGCTACCCAGACGCTACCCGTCATTTACTTACTACGTAATCACGTGGTTTCACAGAAAGAGGGTCGCCACCGACTTTAAGAATAATATTTTTGGCTTGTTTTGTTCTTATTCTTTCGTAACCAGTATAAGATGTTATGGGTCCGAATTTTGCTTCCAGTCTCTTTATATTTTCCACAGTAAGATCACCTTCGAGGTCATATCCGTATCCATGAAACATAAAGTTTCCGACTCCAGATTTTAGTATACAACCAGACGAACCATACTCTCTTACAATGATTTTATTGTAGTTATTCTGAAAATAAGTATTTTTGAAAAAAAATTTTTTATTCCGTTTGCAGCCATCATTGTTTTTGACAATGTTCAAGCGACATCGGTGTGTGATCACTTCTTCTTCTTCTTGCTTTTTAAAAATTTTAATTTAGTTAATTAATTAATTAATTAATTTATTTTTTATAATGAACAACCATAGTAATAATTAACCTACCAGTAATGAAACAACTGCAGCAATATATAAAGATTTATTGACAAATTAGAACCATGTAAAACAAAAGAAAAATATCTCAAAGAGGCTTGTTACTCACCATAAATAACAGTTCTTTAATTTGTAGGCTCGTTTTAATACGCCAAGTAATTCCAGCATTGGATGTTAATGCCAAGATGATGGGTTTATTTGTTGGCCCACGTGACAATATGGTGACATCAAAGATGTCGTCATCACTGTGTCCAATTCCAATGACATGGACTTCAGTTGCATTATTATCGTTGGTAGTACAGCTGTATAAAGAATTTTTAGCGGTATACTTTACTGAAGGATCTGCAAACCCAAGAGCAGAAGGCGGAGTGTCTCTCATAACGCAGTTCCCTATTTCAACTACAAATAAACATTAGAGATGAGCTCAGGTTAAAATGGATTTTGAACAACTTTTTACAATTTTAATTTTTGACAATGCGTTGTATAGCAAATTAAACTAGAACTGTCTCTTGAGAGACAAATAACCCCTGCGCACAATATATTCATTTGACCTTGTAACATTGACCTTTGATCTACACCAAAATCAAGTAGGCGAAACTATTCTTATGCAGGTATTCATTTAGGCCAAGTTTGATCAAAATCGTTCATAAATGTAAAATTTTAATTAAATTTTAATTAAAACAAACCTGATTTTAGCAAACAAACAGAGATACAGACAGACGAAAATCGTAGTTTTGGGGATTTTTTTTAGTTTGCTCTCGACAAAAAATTCTTATGCGATTAGTTAATTTTCAGTCAAAATCGTCCTGTTATATGATATATTGGCTTTCGGAATAAAAAAAATCTTTTTCAATTCAGTGACTACTTACTCATACAGTTGAATGGATTGTATTCCGGCCCTCCCGTAAAGAAATCCGACTTGCAGAAACATTTATTTTCTTTACAAATCGGGTAACCGTGATGAATAATTACGTCACTGCAATATCTTTCTACGGAACTGTTACATCTTTTTATTATATCTAAATGAATATAAAAAATAATTATTGTAACAATAAATAAATACATTGCAAATAAATAAATAAATAAATAAATAAATAAATAAATAAATAAAATGATAAATAAATACATTGCAAATAAATAAATGAAATAAAATAAATAAATAAATACTTTGCAAATAAATAGATAAATAAATAAATACATAAAGATAGATAGATAGATAGATAGATAGATAGATAGATAGATAGATAGTTAGATAGATAGATAGATAGATAGATAGATAGATAGATAGATAGATAGATTAGATGACTGGATAAATGCAAATCAATGGATTATCTGATTTATTAACTGTACAATTATATGGGTGGAGAGATTGGTTATTGGCTGTTTTACGTCTTGTCAGCATTTTTAGGAGACGAGAGCAGGTCCCGAAATTTTATTATTTCTTTCATATATAAAGACAAGTTTGTGTATGCGCGAGTTGTGCAAGTATGTTTAATGGTCTGCCTTGTATTAGGGCGCCTCTGTAGCTAAATGGTAGAGATTCCGTCTCCTTAGCAGTTCGTAGGTTCGAGCCAGAGTCGGGTCTTATAACAGAAGACTTAAACGTTTGGAATTCTGCTTACTCCTCACTGTTTCCCAATGGGAAACTACAGAACACCTAAAAATCGAGGTGTAATACCAGGCAATCTCGTGCAATATTTTTAATTATGAGTAGAAAAAAACTTGTTTCCGTTTATTGTTTTTTTTTTCATTTTGTCAAACAATTCAGTTTTCGTCTCAAGTTAATGTTTATATTATACATAATCTAATAACTTACCTGGGCAATACTGAAAATTACAATATTGTTTTTCTATCTCTGTTTGTTTGGTTGTGTTATCGTATCTGTGGCGACTTCTGATTCCGACATCACAGCTTTTAGAACAAAAAGACCATTGCTCCCATTCTAATGACTGATGAAGGCTAAATTCGACTAAACATTTGAAAAAAAAAGAAATATCAAATATAAATGTTAACCGACTGTTGTCTGGACTAAAACCTTGCACTTAAACAAAATATCAGTTTGCCGCTGCGTGAACTCTTTTTTGAATTGCCGTCAGCGTCGATTATTCTCAACCAGTTTTTTTTTCCATCGCTAAATATTTAGCGTAACACTATTGGCATTTCAAGCACTATAAATGCTAGGCTCATTTTCTCAAAGATAGTGTACATTTTCAATTGGTGGGAAGAATTATTAAGATGTGATCAATCAAAGGGAGAGAACTCAAGTAAATGCTGATCAAATCTTCAATAAATTCATGGGGGAGGGGGCGCTATTATTTAAATGATTATCACCGGTTAGTGTGGTCTGTCTGACGTTTGATCTCTACTATCTGTCTGAATTAAAACATTCATTTAACAAGTTTGACCTGGCATAACCAGCTCATATTATTATTATTATTATTATTATTATTATTATTATTAGAACTGCATATTACTTACAGCGATATTTTGCTCCTTGACCTAATTAAGCATCTATATAATAATAAATTGCATTAAAGTAAGCTTACCTGCATGTAAAATTATAAAATATGTAACATACGTGGCATCATGGAGCATTTTAAATCGAAGACCATCCAAACATGGTTAAAAAGTTCAAGTCATTTAATCGTTTTAATGTATATATATTCCGTTTCGTTTGACTGAATTCTGTACACTACCTACGTATGACCTTAGTACGAACTTAGAGAATTATGTATTGCTTCAATACGCAGATGATATTTTTACTCTGTATGACATGCTTTCATTTCTCCTCACCTGAGACCAACCAATACGGTAGCTTAGTTGATAGGGTGCTTGCTTCTTATGTAGGGGTCGGGATTTGAACCCGTGAAGGTAACAACTGGAAAATAGGTAATGACTATTTCGCTAAACACTTGGCATATAAAATTCTAGTAAAGCAAGTTATACGGAAAAGAAAAGAAAAACTTATGCCCGAGTTAAGGGAGGCGCGGATACCCAAAAGTACCCTCCCTGCAAACTACCCTAAGCACACTGCACAGGTGGTGACATCTTGATATAAGTAGAATATTCTTGATATATACTTTTTTGTATTGTGAAACAACGTAAAATCCCTTTTTACCAATATCCATGTTACAATGATATGATACATACAATGTATGCAGTATTAACGTCACTAAAATTTATGATCAGCAATACAGGATTAAAGTTTTGTCAAATAGAAACTCTTTTAAAAAGATTTCTCAAAACATATTTTACAACCGTTTTCTTTTTTTCCAAAAGAGCCTGTAAGACAATTGATCAGTGATTTTAATATACACTTGTTTCATCGATGTTTGTTTTGAGAATAGCTATAGCGTTATGCAACACAAAAAAAATGATGGGTACATAGACTTTTATCCTTCTACCAAAGGAAGAAGTAAGAGAGGGTGGGAGGGGGTAGGTCTCGGGCATTGTGGCATATATATGATATTTTTGTTGTTTATGTCTAAGGTCGGTTGAATGAAATATGTTTAGTATTTGAAATTTTATCAGCACTTTTATTAGTAATTGGCAACTAGGGCAATTTTATTTTAACAGGACCAAATTCGTGTATGCGTAACAATGGTAAGTGTGTGTATATAAAAAACTCTTACTTGTTCTAGCGCGCATTCAGGGCAACTTTTTAAAGGTGCTAGCTCAACGAGTCAACATGTTACAGACAGCACACCACCCCGGTCACATTGTTCTGACACAAGGAGAACCAAGTGATACCATGTGCTCTAATGCCAAAATTTTTTAAGTCTTTTGAATGACCCGGTCGAGGTTCTGAACTCCACCTCTCTTGCTCTCGAGGCGAATGCTCTACCACTGAGCCACACGGGCGGTCGTTTACCCTCTTAAGATTCCGATTTTTATAATAATTGACCCTTGTTAACTCAGTTGAAACCAACAGTATAAGCTATAATTAAGCGAATATCATTATCTGTAAACTGCATAAACATTATCTATAAGAATGAGTGGAGTGGAGTAATGGTGTTTTACGCCCTAGTCAAGATTCTTTCACTTATTTCGAGGCGGTTGGTTCTGGGATGGTAGAGGAAACCGAAGTGCTCGGAGTTAACCGCCGTCCTTCGGCAAGCCAACTGATAAATTTCTCACACTAGGATCTGTCCCGAGTGGGAGGCGCTGTGATCTGTTCTATAGGAATTTAAAACACTAAAGCGAGAGTATACACATACTTCCCAGAGGCTTTCGTGGATAATTGGTTTAAAGCGCGCGCTTAATGATCATTGTACCCCTCACGGTCTTTTGAATACCGCTCGGGGCAGATTCTTGCATGAAAAAGTTTTGCAGCTCGTTAACCGCAGGTCGGTGGTTTTTCCGGGTATGCAGGATTCTTCTACCATCCAAGAGTTGAACGCGTTGATACAAGTGAAAGAATCGACATGGACGTACTAATTGCTACTCATTAAATCTTTCTGCTCTTGTATTAAAGTTAATATCATATAAACAACAGTTCAAAACTCTAAAAGGTCAGATTTTACATTTTATTTATTGAAATATTAGCAACATTTTAAAAAGTATTCAATCTAAAAGGTATATGCTCAAGCAAACATTATATGAGTTTAAAGATGCTTTTAACTGAAAACACCCTGAAGTTAAGATTTACTCTTAGATATAATATAGACATTTCAATTTTCGTCTAACACACCCAACCCATTTTATATATATATATATATATATATATATATATATATATATATATATATATATATATATATATATATATATATATAACTTCTTTACAAAACAACATTTGTTTTTTGAATACACTATTGCATAATAGAAATACATGTATTGGAGTGTTTATTTAGAACATATAAGTAATTTGAATAAAACAATATTTTTTCCCTCTCTATTAAAGAAAAAGATAAAAGTCAAGATATACAAAACAAATTTTTAACATCTGATATTAAAAACAAAACATAAAAAGTCTTAAGTTATGATATAAAAAATTTATCAGGATATATATAAAAATATATAACATAAGCTTTTCTATTTTTTGAATAAAGTTTTATCTGGGCCCGGCTGTTCAAACCTTTGTTAGACGCCCTCACTTCCTTGATCAAAGTTTTTACTTTCTTTTTGGGAGGATTGTGATTTGGACAAGGACTTGTATGTTTTTGTTTAATTTAAGCAAATGATATATAACAATATAAAGTTTAATAAAAATAATTGTAACTTTTAATATTTTTTAAAATATTGACTAAAACACCAGATTTAAATTTTCGCTATCAAACTTGTTAAGCTAACAAAGTTTTGAACAACTTGGCCTTTGTACTATATATTACATAATAACATTTTATAGATTTAAAAACAAGTTGAAAATTATCCACATGATACTACAGTTATGCTTTTTTACATTCTCTCGTTTACATCTTGCACCGCAATTGATCTGGGTTTAATCCGTTCAATGGTAAATACAAATACTAATTAAATAGAAATTACATTCCCTGTATGCCAACAGACTACCTACCCTTTGAGGCAAGAAATTTTTGTAATAATGTTTATAGCACACGGGCGGCCAGAAGTAATATTGTAAACCAATAGGAATTCATTCTTCATACCAGATAGATATTGCTGTATGAAACAGGTACTTACTCACACTACTTACGATATACCATGAGACCACTGTCTCTGTTTGTATCATCACTAATTTTTTATTCACATTTATATAATAAAAAAAAAACAAATACAACATCTTTGTCTTGATATGATATACATTTGTAATATATTACAGTTGTAATATTTTTGGTTCGAGCTTTAAAAGATCCAGTTGAGTAAATAGATAGAATCCCAATTTTCAGTCCATCATCTGCTACTGAAACAAGCTAAAGCATTTTGCCTAAAAACAATATGGCAAATGGTGACAAAGAATGCAATTTGCTGCCAAATAAGTTCAGCATTTTGTGGTTCTACATGTGAGTCTCTTTTTGACAATCTCTCATTACTGTTTCATAAGATGGTGGAGAATCAGGAAATGTTTCGGTAGGTGGTGGAAAATTCTCAAGGTTGTAGGCAGGCGGTGGAGCGGATGGATAAGCTACATCGGATATAGCATATTCCTGATTTGTATTTGTTACATTATCTGAAATTAAAAGTGATAAAATATTGTACTTAAGTTTTCAACTGAATGAAATACAGAAGGTGATACCACAATTTCCGTATGTTAGTGATACTCCATTGTCTTAAGTTAATGCATGTTCGCCTTCTCACAAATATGTAACGGTAATGAATTACAAAAAAATGAAAGCATTATTTGTATTCAAAAATATATTAACATACTTATACTTTTGTTTCTAAAAAAATTAGCTGATTGACCAAAACAAATCGGAAGCTAATAATGTCAAGATTTTTATATTTATCTTCATTATAAACATAAAGTAAAGTTATAAAATATTTTATATGTATTATTATTACATAAAACGTCAAAGGGGGAACAAGGTTTTATATCTGTCTTTATTTGTTCAAGAAAAAATATTACAAGCACGGATGAGATAAAAAAGGGGTTCTTAAAGCATAGACATTCACATATTGAACTATTTTATAAATAAATTGCTAATTGTTATTACAGCACTTTTCACTTAAACAGTATTTCAAAGATTAATAATCTCTGAAATAATTTTAAAATTTGAAAAATTTTATCTGCGCGATAATTCTGAAAATTAAATATTAAAGGGAACATATTTTAAAGGGACAAGATTTTGTATTATATGTTTATAGCACACAAGTAATATTGAAAACCAAAAATGTTTTTCTTAATAATTGCATTTTAATTTTTTTTACCTTGCTCTTCAACTTCTAGAGGAACCGATGGAGGTATATATCTGCCCATCGGTCTATTATTGTTGAAACATTGTTGTTTACAGATACAGCAGACACCAATAGCTACCAATATTCCTACAGCAACAGACAGTAATAAAACTGCCAAACCAATAATTCCACCAAACCCTGAAAATAAAAGATTCAGGCAAAAATTACGGCGTAATGTTAAGTATGGGTTTTTCTCTTTTTCTATTCACTACAAATTTCTTTTGGTCAATTTATGTGCTTTGATTCAGTTTTGTATGTATAAGAGATATTTGTTGACAACAAGTAGACTGCTTTTTTGACAAATCTACAATTGTACCTTAACTTTAGGTTATGTACAATGCTTAATACCATATATATTTTGGACAGTGCTCTGTTCATCATAAAGTAAGTAAAAACCAATTTGTTTTTTATCCATGTGTGTGTGTGTTGTTCTGTTTATTACGAAGTGGTTTAGTAAATATTTTGTGACGTTAATAATTATTATTTAGTTACCGTTTACTTCTGTTGTTTCATCAAAAATGTCAAACGGCCTACAACCTTGCTCTTTGAACTAGAATAGAATTAAACCATTCAATAAATAAAATAGTAATAAAACAATATTTACAGCAAAGTTTAGTGGATATTGCTATATACATGGTCTCTATGTGCACGTCTTACTTCGTTTCTGTTTTCTCGTGTTGTCTTAGTGAATTATTTCTTGATTTTGTGCTTTTTTAATGTACACAGTAATATTAAGCTGCTAATTCCAAATTAATGTAACAAAAATTATTAACAAAAATTAGAATATTCAAAATATATCATCGTGAGTGGTTCCGGTAGTGTGTGTTTCTATGGTTTTTGACATTTACATGCTATTAAATGGTGGTTATCTTGTGTGGTTCCTATAATATGCGATATTTTTTTCTATAGCTTTTGTCCGATAACGTTCTTTAACTCCGATTTTCTATACAACGAAGTAAAAAAAAGATGAAATTTCTCTCAAGGGCCTGCTATAACAAATACCGTTTACTAACCTTTTGTGGTTGTACAGATAGTGGATCACCTCCAACATTCAGTATAATATGAGATGAGTTAGAAAAAGGAGTTCTCCTCAGGTGTAAATAACCAGTAAACGAAGTAATGGTTCCAAACTCCTCAGAAATAGCCTTTATTGTTTTTATCGTGTTTCCACCATTGACGTCATAGCCGAATCCAAAATACAAGTCCTTTCTAGATTCAGCAGAAAAACCACACCGAGAAGTCGACAATTTTTGTACAGTTGAAGGATGCCCATCATCATTCTATAAATACAAAAACAAAAAAGAATTTTAAAAAATGGTTATTATGTTGTTGTTATCTTCAATTTTTATATTTTAAAATCCCTACCAACATAAATCACTTTCTAATTATTACTAAATTTGCCTACTTCAAAATGACTACTTTTGATACTTTAATGTCACGATTCAATTAATTGCAAACTTTAACAAACTTCGATAATTAAAAAAAAATTAATTAATTATATTCTTATTATTTTTTGATAAAGGGTAATAAATTGACAACATTCTATGCGGACATTCTTTGGACGCCATTTTCGTTACAAACCTAATGAAATACCACTGCTGGTTTTATATCTAATGATCTCTATATATGTGCACAAAATTGCCTAGATTTGCATATATTTATTGTTTTGCTTTTTGGTTGTCCTAACTTAAGCCAACTATTTGATTGTCAGTAAAAATTACAATAGTTCATTTTATATTTTTAGGTTAGATCTAAACTCTCGAATCTCTGAATTCACCATCAGTAAACCGTTTAGTAATTTAAATAAAAAAAATTATAACCAAACTAAACATGGAATGAAAGCAATACCAAAGGCAACCAAGAACACAATACATAAGATAATGATAGAACCTGTCCACGAATGCAATAAAAAAGGTAAGACATTGGAACCAGGGTTACAAATAAATTCTCGATTTATAATTGTTATAGAATGAATAAAACTCAAACTACTTTGGACAGGTACTCTATACAATTTTAAAAGCGTTTTACTAGTGCAGTCATATTACTAAAAGAGGACCCTAAAGCTTCCTACTTATTTAACTTAAGACTTAACACTAAAGTCAAATCTATAAAAGCCACCCATGGGAATCAGTAAAAGTGGTCTTTATGGGCAGGTGGCATTTATATACAAGTTTAGATAATGCGAATAAAAAGCAATTGGGATAGAAATTTATTGGCCTTTATAAGAAGATTGCACTTAAAGCGATGGCCTTCAAGGCAGGTTTGACTGTATTAAAAATAATACATACGTAGTACAGAATCTTTGAAATATCAACACTCGTGTTAATTGTCCAGTGTGTGTTATGGTGAGATGTTAGGACAAGGATTATTGGTTTTGTAACTGGTCCTCTGAGATATATATCAATTGTATATTCTTTGTTAATGCTGTCGCCATAGATGCCAATTATGTGTGTTTCGTTCTTGGAATTTCCAGTCGTTGTACAACTATAGAGATTCGAGGCTTCTGATTTCGATACATCCTGGTATCCTAAAGCAACTTTTGGATTTTCTCGGATGATGCAGTTGTCGTAATATGCTTTTTAAAAAATATGAAAAAATAAGAAAAATGAAAACAATTAAATAAATCAATAAAATAAAATAAAATAAATAAATAAAACAAAATTAAATAAAATTAAATTAAATAAAAAATTGGTCCAGAAGGGCACAATGCCTTATTAAAGAAATTCACTTAATTATTTCTTGTTACGTATTAGTCAATTTTAACAATAAAAATGTTTAAAAATTTTTTTCATCAAATAATATTATTAAGCGACTAAAAATAATGAAAAATTTACCAAAAAAGTTCTTTAATACAACAAAGTTCAATATCTTAGTAATGAAATTAAAAACGCTCCAAAATATATCATTGCTGGATGTACATTTAACACTTACGATAACAATTATCAAACATTGATCCGCCCGACATACAATGCAAGGAGTCAACATCTAGGTCACAGTACCCAGAATAACATTTCTTAGCTACATCTAAAAAAAATAAATACTACAATTACTTAAGTAATTATTATATTGTTAATGGCAATATTAAATCTAAACAAATGCCCCTTGGGCCTAAACGCTCACCTGAGGATATGGCCAAAATCATTTGCAAAAATAGATATTAAATTCTAATATACATGCCAGTTTTTTTTTTATACACCTATGACCTTGACCTTTAAACGTATGACCTTGAGCCATATATCAAAATGATCGTATTGTCAATACCTACAATATTCTAATATATATGCCTATGCAAAAGGTTAATAGTTTTCAAGATAATTAACATTTTGAATCTTCTTGTGCATCTATGACCTTGACATTTGAACGTAAGACCTTTAATCATACATCGGAGTGATTGCCATATCAATTCCTACAATATTCTAATATACATGCCTATGCAAAAAGTTAATAGTTTCCAAGATAATTAACAGTTTCAGTCTTTTTATGCACATATGGCCTTGACCTTTGACTGTATGACTGTATGAGTCTTCTTGTGCATCTATGACCTTGACATTTGAACGTAAGACCTTTAATCATACATCGGAGTGATTGCCATATCAATTCCTACAATATTCTGATATACATGCCTATACAAATAGTTTATAGTTTTCAAAATAATTAACAATTTCAGTCTTTTTATGCACACAAGGCCTTGACCTATGAATGTATGACCTTGAGGTATATATCAAAATGATCGGCATATCAATACCTGCAATTCAGAAAAAATGATATTCAAATTTATTATTTGTATTTTTATTAGCAAAGGTTGCGGCTAAAAAAAGCAATGAGGCTTTCACCATTACATAAAATGTCTGTTTTAGGTAGATACTAAACAAGCTATGAAAGTAATATTGTATTTTGTTTCTGCCATTGTCAATGTCAACAAAAGAGCAAAACCCGTTAGTTATGACTCTTTTTCGAGTTTGTTTTTATGGATAACATATTCATGTTGATTTACCGATCGGTAAAAATTTTTTTTTTTTCGAAATGATGATCATTTGTTATAAATACAAGATTGTTAGTTTCAAAACAAATTAAAAAGCTTTGTATCTGTAAATATTGATTTATTAACCTTGCTCCTCATAGGTAGGATGGTAGGTATTGGGAAATCACAATAAATATGTTTATATAAGGTTACTTATTTCAGTGTAAAACATGTTAACTATAATAAATGGTCATAAAAAAGCATTTGTTTGTTAAAACTTTTTTTTTACTTTTCCTCTTAATGTTGTGACCTATTATATGTTTTCTGTTACCATTTTTTGCTTTTCTTGGAAAGTATATATTCGGTGTTTTTGATGGTTATTAATATTATTATTATTATTATTATTATTATTTGATATCAATTTTGTGTTATAAATTGTTATGTATCGAAAGATTTTTTAAACTTACCTGGACAATACTGTAGATTACAGTATTGGTTTTCGATTTCTGCTTCTTGGTTATTTTTGTTGTAACGAACACGACTTCGTATTCCAATACCACAAGATTTCGAACATGTTGACCACTCACTCCATGACCAATCCAGATCACCTAAAATATTGAACACTAATCAAACATAAATTGATAATGAAGCATTATAAAAAATATTGAAAACTTCAAAATATATAACTATTTTAACTGAACTTCAAATGAAATTATGCAATTTGCAATTATACATTTTCAAACAACCGTTTTTACTTTCACAACGAGCTAAAGTTATACCTTTTTAAATATATGAATTGATATATTCGTGAAATCACAGTCTTGTGGATATTTCGATATAGACTAAAGTAAAATATTATATGGTAATAGCACAAAAAATTTCGATTAAAATTCTCTTGATAGTAAATAAATTATAAAAGCCTATTTTATAAAGATGATTTTAAACCAGGCACCTAAAGCAATTGAGAAAGAATGGGATTTTTTTAATAATTTGCCAACTCCAGTTTGATTGAAAATATTCATCCATCTAATGAATATGAAATTTTATAAAAAACGAAAATGATACTCACGATTAAGGACCAATAAGTCAACACTGGCAGATATTCCCGTACTTATTTCCATACATGTGTATTTACCCGAGTCATTCGACGTTACCTGTCCAATAGCCGTGAGGTTCAGACTGTTGTTGTAAGTGATTTGTATAATAGTAAACGCTTTCGACACATCGAGCAGTTTTTCAAAGTATAGAATAATTTTATGTTTTTTTGTCAGAGGTCCATTATTTAAATAGTAACAATTCAGTATAAAATTCCCTTTGTTACGTATCGCATACTTTCCAGATGGAAAGATTGTCATGGTCCCTAGAAGAAGAAAGTTTTATTTGATAAAAAAACAATAGAAAAAGCAAATGTAATAAAGAACAATATACAAGTGAACAAAATAACAGTAAATAAACATATACCAAGATTAATAATAATGCCTTTAAATGCATAAATGCATAAATTAATAATTAAAAACAAATGAATGGCAACACATATTCTGTGATGTTGCAAAGTTTCTAGGATGAAAAAATACCGAGTTAACATTACATAATATAAACTAAATTTTCTCCCCCCCCCAACATTTTCATACTATAAATCGGATATGCACATTAACCTGAACTATTTTATAAGGAAATGATCATACAAGACTCGTGCAATCAAGAAGGGGTTTATATTGTAATGTTTTTCACAATGAGTTGGGGCCCAGCAAAACAAATCATAAACACCTGTACAAAAAGGGACACAAGATCAAGATATTGTTGTTTTTGATAACTCTTGGAGTCAAGAAGAAAAGGGAGACCCGAGATGTGTTTTACAACGTAAACAAGAATACTTCACTTTAATTGAGACGGTCGGTTTTGGTAAAGTGGAGAAAACAGGTGCGCCCGGAGAAACAATAGGCCCTTGGAAGGCAACAAACTTTCTTTAATTAGGATTTCCTGGGTAAGATTCAAACCTAGACCTCCTAGAGGAACTGTGATCCGTAATAGCTCACTTTAGACCACTCGACCACCAATTTCCCATGTCAATAAGAAAAAGTACCTAGCCGCAATAAGCTGAAAAATACTGACGCCACATAAAACAACATTCGACCGACAAACGTATCAACAGTCAGTCTTAAACTAGTCTCATATCTCTATCTTTATGTCGATGACAAACAAATTTAATTTGTATTTAATTTATGTTTCATTGAAGCAGTTTTCCGATAAACCTAAATTTTAAAAATACAGCAATCTAGAATCAGAGACATGTTTAGTATTTGAAAGTTGAAGCAGGAGTTAATAAGGATATTAGTTTTTGTGTTCCTCAGATGTTTATGCCATTTTGACTTTCTATAAAGATTAAGCAAATGTAACAAAAGACAATTTTTGTCAACAATATCTACGCTTAGAATTATTGTAAAGTGCATAACTTTCAAGTACACGAGTACTAAGCAATAGAAAATGGAAACAAGAACATGAACAAAACTATACCGATTCTGCACGAATATTTTTTCTTTATATTAATTTGCATTTTATTTTGTTCAGCATAATAAAATCAATATTCCTGTCTATTTTATGCATTATTATTGCGTTATTTAACAGGTAAGTGAAATAAATATATGTATATAGCCAAGTAAACCTAAATCATTGTGTGTGAATGTGTGTGATATCAAACCCTTGGTTTCATACCTGAATAATTGAATAATACCCTTATGTCGCCACAGACGGATTTACTGAAAAAAAATATGCTTTTCTTCATGGCTTTTCATAGTGAAAAATGAAATTCATCCTTCTCTCGTTGGTCTAACAAGAAATACTATATTTTGTGGAGGCAAAAAAGTTTTATGAAATATGTAACGCAAATCAGTAAAATTGTGAATAATAAAAAAAACATACCTGAACGTGCAGTCGGAACAGTTGTTGTGGTAACTGGGTTTGATGAAGGTTTCACCGAGGTACAATTGTGATACGTTTTTCCAAACTAAAAACGAAACGTATACATAACAATTTAATGCTGGAAAAAAAGTCGGCGGTTAAATAAAAAGAAGGCCTTTTATTTACACTTTCACTTAGTGTTGACAGATTCCATTTCCAAAAGTTTATAGACCCTTTAAATTAAAATAAACCAAGGAACAAATTTGTCGAATTTGAAAAAAAAGGAAAACATCTAGTATTTACTGATGGTACCAAAATGATCCGGATACACACTTTTGCATTTTATAATGCAAATGACACAACTGTATTCCTAAATTCTGACGCAAGAGGTTCTGTTCTGAAGTACATAACCCACCTTTGATGGACTGAATGTTCTTTTAATTAAAATGAGAGATAAATTTTGAAAGTAGGGTTTTCGTGATGCTTCATAATACTCATTCCTAATTTCAGCTTTAGCGTTTCTTTTTCTTTTTTTTTTTTTTTTGGTCCATTCATTATAATTGCATTTTTTATTTGTTAATTGATACACACGTTTGTTTTAAAAAATTGGAAAACAGTATAAACATGTATCAGACAGGTAAGTTTTTTCAGACAGACTTTAGTTATAAAAATTAAAAAATATTAAAACCAATATAATCGAGTTTTAAACAATGCATTTAAATCAAATGTTTACACTCTTTATATTGAGCAAGAAGTTTGTTAACATAAAAGCTTATAATTTCTGGTTTTATTAAAGATATTTTTTATAACGTCTGTCAAATTGACATCTTTTGTGATTTGATGCAATGTTCATTTATAAGGAAACTTTGATATCTTTATTCATTTCGTAATTGTTTATTTAGTATCAATTTCAAGTCATGCAACTTAAGTAGCATATGTGCGAAAATTATAATATATTGAGAATTTGATGCCCGTTATTTTAATATTTAATGAAAGTTACATAATATTTATATTGAAGTTTTTGATGGTTATATTACGGGTGGAAATTAAATATCACATTGTAAACCGATTTTAAAATCAAGTAAATAAAACATAAAGCAGTAACAGAATTAGGTGGTGCATCATTTTGAATCTTAATCATGGATTAAATGACTCCATATAGGTCACTGTTTTTTAATATGCCATATGTCTGGACAGCAGCTACTGTCAAGTAGGTATTATTTAAGTAAAATAAAATTTCAAAAAAAGATGAAAAAGTGTATCAGTTATCAAAATCTATTTTTATCAATCTACACCACCATACCTTATTGTCCATAGCTGGAACAAGTAGCGGATCGCCACCAACATTTAAAATGATTCTCGGGATGTCGTTATCTGTATCTAAATACTCATATCCGGTAAATGAAGTAATCGGACCGTACTGTGAACTGACTGTTTTGAGAAGGGTCAACGTTTCCTGGTTTTGGCTATCTTCTCCATAACCAAATTCGTCTATCTTTTTGCTGTCTACATCGAAAGAACATCCCGATGTCTGGTTCACGGAAGAGAATAGTTTACTTCTTCCCTGAAACAAGACAAATTGACAAAAAAAAAAAAAAAAATGGATTAAGCTAATGATACAAAAATATATTGTACATTAGGTAAAATTGATTTCCATTATCTACATCTTATTGCGGTTTATTTAAGAATGGTTACCTAATAAGTTCGCTGTAGCTTATTTCATCAAAGAGTGTAAACAGTACACGTGATAACTAGAATTTAAAAATGTTTCGCAGTCCATGTTAAACAACTAACTTCAACTATTTTGTCTATGGAAATATTGTGATATCATACATGGACACACATTATTTGTTGGAAATATGTTTACGAAAAATCTTTACCAATAGAAAAACTTAATGGACATTAATCTCGGGAGCCACTTTCTTTGATAACTCTGAAGTTAATTCTAAGACAGACAAACTTTAATTTTCTGTAAGATGGACGATTCTTGCTTGGTAATTTCTAAACTAAATATCCTAAACGTTATACGCTTTGATAAAAATATATAAATAAAACACATACCAGTCCAAATCACAATCCCAATATTTATATTTCAACCAATAATTTGGTGTTAGAAACATAAATAATTTATACAATCTTGGGCTTTTGTTCAATTTCGTAATCTATTATTTACTTTTATAAAATTATGAAATTATACACTTCCATTTAATACATTTTTAATTATGTGGGCTTTTTTTATTAAAGCCATTACAAATTAAATAAATGTTCATTTCTATTTTTATGAAATTACTTGAAAACTTACCCCGTATATTATTTTGTGCAATCCAACTTGACTATGTATTTCCCAGTTTATAGCATCAGACGATGCAAGAACTATTACAATTGGCTTAGTGATTTTGTCTTTTGCTATAACAGATATGCGGTACTTGTTGTTATAACTTTTTGATCTAAAAATGGCTATAATGTGAACCTCATAATTTTGATTATCGTTAGTAGTACAACTGTATAATGTTTTATCTGGGTATCCATACGTAACGGAGGGGTCTCTGTAACCAAGGGCCGATAATGGATTTGGTTTGACTATGCAGTTTCCATAGCGAGCTAAAATTTAAAGAAACAGACGTGTGTAAAACAATTGTTTCAAAGTTCTATCTCTAACTGTTTTTGACATATATCTATCTTCTTGATTTTAATTCCGACGTTTTTTGTATTGATAAACATCATTGATTACCAATGTCTCATTTTAATAACTCAACGGTAAAATGATAAGAATTTGTATTTGGCTGTTTTATTTATTTCTTCCGTTGCAAAGAGTGTTGGGTTGGGTTGTTTTTGACAAGTAAATACTTTTTTTGTTGGGAAATTTCTCGAGTTTTTTTCTCTACTACATCTTAGCCGTTAACTTTCGCTGTTTTATTACTCTGAACCCAGAACAATTGGTAAAATACTTTCCAACTAATTAAATAACAATCGTTTATTCATTTCAAATGTAATTAAAGGTCTCTCATAACACAATTACTGGGTTGTTTATTATTGAAATAATAAATTACTTACGATAACAATTGTTAGATACATACTCTTCACCAAGTACACAATAGCATGTTTTATTGATACATATTCCCGTGTCACTTTTCGAATCAATAAAGGAGCAGAAACGTGTCCACTGGTCACATGTCTTCTTTGTTTCTGTGGTTAAAACAAAAAGGGGTTTTGAAAAATCAGTTTAGCAGAACGCGCCACAATAAGATATATGCACGTGACGGGTGTAGCTAGCTAGACAGGAGGTGCTTTCTCTTCCAGGACACCCGGTCACACTTCCTTGATGGAATTTAACGTTGGCCCGTTTTCAAAGTTTTCACTTTCACTTTGTTTTTGTTTTTGGCAAGTAAAATGCAGGCAATTAGTGACACATCACATGAATACACAACTTGTTTTTTAAATGATCCTTAGAAAAAATAAATTTACCCTGGCAGCCAAATCACCAAAAATTGCATCTGTCTGATTCACGTCTGCCGTAGCACTAATTTTTCAAGGTTTTAGAAGAGATATCAAAATATTTTGTAGCATGCCACATACCGTGATGACGTATGCATTTTGTCGTAATAAACTGACACCAAACTAAATACCATCTTAGTATAAAATGTAGAGCTTTTTAAAATCCTTACGGGGATTTAATATGGGAACACACACAAACACTCATTCCGGAAATTCATCGCTGAAAAATCATGCGGGTTAGGGTAGAAAATTCATTCAGCTGTAGATAAGATCGCTATTGTTAGTCCTACAGTATATATTCCTTTTGCTGTCAAGCTAGCAGACGATATTACCTGGTCAGCGAAAATGGGAAAGTCGGTCATGCACAATTCTATTTTCTTAACTCGCATGATTTTTCAGCGATGAATTTCCGGAATGAGTGTTTGTTTGTTTTCCCATATTAAATCCCCGTAAGGATTTTAATGCTCTACATTTTATATTCCAGCTAAGATGGCATTTAGTTTGGTGTCAGTTAATTACGAAAAATGAATACGTCATAACGGTATGTGGCATGCTACAAAATATTTTGATATCTCTTCTAAAACATTGAAAAACTAGTGCTACGGCAGACGTGAATCAGACAGTAATGCGCCGTGAAATACTTTTCATCCAAAAAATCTTATTACATAAATTTGATTAAAGTAATGATTTTAATAGTAAATGACAATAACATTCTTAACAATGATGAAAAGATAAAAATATAAACATTTGAGTAATAAAAATCATTTAATTTTATGTAGTTTTCTATACATGTATTGCTTAATCGATATTTAGTCAAACTCTCGTGTCCGTCTTTATTTCAAAAACACAAAACCGGTTAGATTTAATTTTCAACAAGCATCCAAAATAAAAGCCGAAATGGCTAATCAGCAAATTTAAAACAATATATAATTGCTATTGGTATTACATAGTAAAATGTTATTTCTTCTGGTTTATAATCCCTACTATTTACTGTTATAGTTTTTTTAATTTGCGCAAAAACCCCAAAGATAATAGGGGTACCAAAACAATACCTAAAAATATTAAGAAATAGGTTCATAGCTAAAAGTATTTTTATTGTGTTCTTAATGATTTGACGACGATATATATCAGGAAAACTTTGACTGAGGTGTCGGACATTTTTTCAAAGCAACTGCACCACCGATGCCGATGCAGTGAAAAGAAAAAAAAAAAAAAAAAAAAAAAAACGTTATTACTGACACTGACTGTGTATTTTAATATTTTAAGAATCAATATAGATTTTAAAAAGGGTTTAACTACACGTTATTTAAATATATATGGTCACACTTGTGTTGATTTTAAACTGTCGGCGTTGACGACACATGGTTTGACGGCCATCTTTGTTTATTGACAATCGCGCATTTCCGTTTTCCCGAAGTTACACGAACTTTACTGAACCTCACTTTGAGACCTCTTTGATTTTATTTAGACTTTTTTAAATTATTTGTTTATAACTAACAGTTTGCCAAGACCGTACTATGCGCGTTGTATATTAATATTATTTAACATCCTGCGTGGAACCTCTTTGAAATAGTCCGACGACCATGACCTTCAGTTAACAGCTGTTTATGGCTTCCGTCTGTCAAGCCATGTGATTACTTAATAAACAACTTATCAACAAAAGTAATGATGATTCGGACGATGTAACAAAAGGAACAGATTGAGACCATGGATTTTAACTGATTAATAAACAAAAGCCTAATTATTAGATCTGTAAATTGAAAATGATTGACGAATACTCGAGTAAAATAATGACCGATAAACATATTTATTTACGTGTCCGATTAACTGAATTCTATTTTAAACTAAAAATGTCCGACAAGCTACATTTCACATCGGACAAAAATATTTTTTGTCGGACATGTCCGGCAAATATGACTTATATATATATATATATACTTACCTATTTTACAAGGTTCCATATTGCAGTATTGCTCTTCTCTTTGCAGTAGATGTCCCGTTTTGTTACACTTTTCTCGGATTCTTGTTCCTTCATTACACATTTTCGAGCATTTTGTCCACTCTGTCCATGTATTTTCTTTAACAGATGCGATACAAAATAAAATGAATTTCACGAAGTTCCTATGCACTACTTTTAATGTGACAGATGTAATTCGTAACAAAAACAAACTAGTTATTATTTATTCATCAGTTCGATAGGTTTTTTTTAGAATATTTGAAGTCTTATACTGACAACATAATAACTGTGTATAACAAGAAAAGTCATTTGAAGCTTGAAAAATAACGTAAATAAAAACAGGTGCTTGGCAACTGTCACTGCCACATAAACAAAACAGCCAATGAAATCAAGAGAAGAAAACACATGTTGACAACACAATTTTCAAAATTGACTTTTAACGAAATTTAAAGATAATATATATAAAAAGTTTTCAAGGACACATACCTCCCAAAGAGTGTTAGAATAAGATCGCCATACTTGCCTTTTTGTATTAAAAATCTTTTTGCATTTTTTATTCCAAATAATCCAGGTTTCTTGCATACAGATATTTGCAATCATATTTTGATTTGTAAACATCATTTAAGTGAGCATTTTTAAAAATTAGGGTATTGATAAATATTTTTTTATTTTAATAGATAAAAACAATTACCTCTTTGGTCATTCTGATTTATGTTCTTGTAGGAACACATTGTTCTAAACTCTGCAGGAGAAGTACATACATTCTCTGATGAATTATACTAAATAAGTTCAAAACAAAACAACAAAACATTAAATAATTTGTGATCACAAACATAAATTAAAGGTTAAAACATCTGTGTATACTGAGAAGATTTGTTTATATTTAAAGAAAATCATAACGTTTTTATATATTTAAAAAATTATTTAGAAACCAGTTTAATAAAGATTATGATAAATACAATTGTTCTTACAATGGTGCAAATAAATACCTAAATAGCGTCAATAAAACAGTATTATAGGTAACAGTTTAAAAACTTACATTAAAGTTTTTTGGAAGGACGGCCAGAGGGTTTCCTCCTACATTAAGAATGACGTTGGGATAAGGATCTGCGTTTATACTGGAAAAACTGGAAAAGGACGTAATGGGTCCGTATTCTGCAGTTGTAAGTTTCAACAAATGTATAATATCCGAATCTATGCCGTACCATGAAGAAATGTCATATCGTCTTGTAGAGCGAAAATGACAATTACCTGTCCCACTTGTCTCTAATGTTGAGGTATTCATGTGACGATTTCCCTTTAATGAAAACAGTTTCACATATATCACTGATTTCCAAAATGTGCACATATGGCACATCAAAATTAAACAGGTAATTTTGTAAAATATATATTAAGCCTCCTTAAAATATTAATAGTATATTTACAAAGTTTGCTTCGGAAAAAAAGTCAACTGAAAAATGCACATCCTCTTCAAAAATTCAATAAACAGTTACGCAGTTATATTTTTACCTAACTACAGATAAGATTAAATGATTTAATGATTCGCTTCAAGCTTGCTTGAAGGCAACATTATATCAAGAATTTCTATACATGTGTACATTTCGTATTTTGACACTATATTCTTTATTCTGTCATGAATATTATCATTAATCACAGTAACAGCTCAATTATTTGTAATGTCAGAAAATGTATCATCTAGCAAAATTTTCAGCCGTCTTCATTTTTGAAATATATTTAAAACTAAGGTTTGTTCCCTGATGCAAAGCGTTAATTTGCTGGATTTGAGTTCGTGTAATTTTGGAACGTTAGATTTATTAGTTTTCAACTGTTTAGCCCGTGTTTTTTGTCTATCGGAATTGTCGGCCCCTGGTGGCGATGATGAGGAATGATTTTCCGAAATGTGCACATATGGCACATGAAAATTTAGGTAATTGTGTTATATATTGAATACTCTTCTTAAAATACTGACACAATACCTAAATATGACAATGAAAGAACAGTTTTTCGTTATGTACCAAGTATAGCAAAGAATAAAATATAAAAATAAGAAATTTGTTTGACTTACTACCCTTACATTGTTATCGTTGTCAAAATTTTCGACTATATGCACTTACAAGCTAATAATGGTAAAAAGACTTACGGTATAAACTATTTCCTCGATGTCTACTGATGTGTTGAATTTTCCATTGAGTTTGAATATACGACGCCAAGGACAACTATAATTGGCTTGTTGATCGGACCACGTGGAATAATAGTTAATTCCAGTGTATTGTAGTCGAAGGATCCTGTTATGGCAATTACATGGATTTCTTTGTCCTTGTTGTCGTTTGAATACACAGCTTATATGGCTAGTCTTGTGAATGTAGTACAATTTAGGATCTTTATAACTTAATGCGGTAGTCGAATGTTCTCTCGTTATGCATGTTCCAAATTCAACTACAAAATGTTGACCAATATTAAGGCTTAAGACTAAAAGTAATCAATCTTTATGTGTGAATTATCTATTAATTTTTGTGATATCAAAGTTGCCATTATGAAACAAGATAAGAGATATTTATTCGGCGGCAGTCAAAAATAGTCTTCATTAAGAGTTCTTGTTTTTTGGGATATTATTTATTTAGTTGTGTTATATATTTATATATTTTTATTTATTATGGTGGCTATAATATTTGAAAAGTTCATTGGAATCAGCTGACATCTGATATTTCTAGAACGATTTGAAATTTTTACTTTTTTACAATTGACCAATTGTTTTGAAAACACCTATTTATAGCAGTAATCGCACTCATGCACGTGAAACAAGTACAAAATAGGAAAAGCAAAACATGACATTGAACGATGATAATAAAACGTCTTGGACGAATTTCTGTTAACACAGTAATAGTTATACAAGAAAAGACTTCAGTCTCGCTTATTTACAGCTACCAAATTCTAAAATATAAATTAGCATTATGTTACCAAAATAGATTAACAAACCCTACGTGTATATGTTATCAAACAAAATGCAAAAATTATTATCTAATTAATCAATTTCTTATTTATTTTTTACTTTCATATTTAATTATTTTTGTAACGAAATTAAGTTAGATAATATACCGCAAATATTTTTCTCAATCAGTAATAAATAGAAGCAATTACATCGGTTCCTTTAAACATTTGTATGGTGAATGTAATTGCAAAGCTATAAAAATTAAAAGACATAAAGGTATCAAGGTGTCCTAGTAAATGAAACAATTTACAGTAATAACAATTAAGAACACATCAGGATTTACTGATGAAAATTGTAACCACTGATTAGTTAAAGATAATAACTGTACTTACAAAAGCAATTATTTTTGTTATAGTACTCTCCCAATGTACACTGACATTTTCCGTCCGAAACATAGAGCTTTAGAGTTGAAGGGTTGAAACGTATTGCACATATACGATGATTCACGATAGCAAGGTATCCAATCGTCTACAAAAGAAAAGCACATCAACTTGTAAATAATAGAGTAGAACAGATATGACAAGAAATATTAAAGTTACTAGCTATTAACAATCCTAACATATGAAAAATTAAAATAACAAAAGGGCAAAAGAAAACTAAGAAAGACACACACACACACATCAAATGTTAAGACCACTTATATTAAATTCCTGACTTTAGGTGAATTCATATTTATATAAAACGGAGTGGATACTTTGAAAAAAAAGCCTTTTGCAATAATGTCAAGACTAGCAAATTGATTCATACACACTTTTGTACAGGTTTAGCAAATTGTTTTCAACAAATAATTTACAAAAATAAATCAATATGCGTTATAACACAAAGTGATCAACTCAATATTTGTTGACTTTGTCATTATCAGAACAATGACGTCATTGATGGTGCAGTAAATAGCTTAAAAGCTACTTGTTGATCAGCTTTACATTTTATTTTACCTGGGCAGTATTGTAAGTTGCAAAATTCTTCTTCTTTCTCTAACAAGTGCCCTGTTGAATTGCATCGTTCTCTGGCACGTGTACCAATGTCACATGATTTTGAACATGGCGTCCATTGTCCCCATGACTCACCTGAGGATACAACTGGTATTTAATAATATGAATGAAAGAAATTCATTCGTAGCTTATTATATATAAATAGCTAACGCAGTAAAGAACACAACAAACAACAAAACAATTATAAGGGCCAAATACAAATGCATATTGTTACTACTGGTTAAGATTTCTTATCGGATGAATGGATTTGTATTATATAAATATCAAGCGGCAGCGTAGTTAAGTAATACTCAAAGACAAATAAACATCAAACATATTTCAAAACAAGTTTCCATTAGTACGATTTTTTAAAAATAAAAACATTAAACGTGAAAATATAGATTAGCTCCATGTTTCTCTAACAATGAACTAATACGCAGAATGTTTAAACAATATTGTGATCTGCAAGTCTATAATGAAAATGTTGAAAACAAACTGCAAAAATGTTTACGCATCAAGAGAACATTCTTTGAAAAGGTCCGATAAAAGAGATATTTATTAGATCCACCAACCTCAGATTTTCTTTTGTCAAATGTATCTTAAAAACTATGGTGGTTCAATACCTCCTAGTGGTTTCATAGATGAAGATTTACGAAACATTTGCTTAAGATAACACATTATTTGCATAATTGTTTTAAAATTTGGTCACATAAAAATTTGTGGAAAAAATTATTGGGCTATATTAATCTACTTTCTATATGTCATATTGCCACATAATAAAACCAAATCAATCCATTAATACTCTACAACAGCCATTTGTGTTTTCAAATAAAATTTATACGGTAATCTTGCAGGGCGTAATTTTGTTATTACTCCAACTAGGGTTATACCTCAGCCCTTTTGGTTTAACTGACCCAATGCTTTAAGGGAAGATTTAAAATAATTTACACACATAAAAGCACTCATGCTTAGCAAGTCAAATAGCTCAGCTGGCTTTAGCTAGTTAATCTAAAATGGCCGTTTTAGTAAATTCCCTTCAGTGAATCTTATAAACAGGTTCGATTGTCAGATTTCCAATTCAAATTTTAAATTTACTTAAAACAAAACTAACAAGTAAATGGACTGCAAAAAATAAAGCAATAAGTTTCAAACATTGTAATTTTTATTTATGAAAATGAGAAGGAGCCAAAAAATATCTAAAAACTATCTTTGTTTCTTACGTATTGACAAAGTAACTGTCGTTTCCTGTGTATGCTATAATTCATTGTATTTAAAGATTACCGTGGTAAAATGCATAAAATCACTTAAAGTTTATATTAAACAAAATTATGTTGCAAACAGTTTGTATTTTGCTTCTTTCCGATCTTTTTGCAACATAAGTTTAACTTTAATTAACATGGTAGTTACATTTTTTATATTCATTCTTACCGTTAGATGTATTTGAATATTTGCAAAACGGATAAGACACAGCTTTTGCTGTGCAGTTGACCAGTGTCAAATCATACTGAAATGGAATTAGAAATAATAAAGTTTCAACTAAAGTGAAAAATGGTTGCTACGTTTGCATAACGTTGTTAGATAATTTTACATAAAAAATTACATAATTTTCGTATGAAAACGTGCTTTTATACATGTTCCGTTTTGTTAATTAAAAATAATGACCAAATTTTATACATTTACTAAAGCTAGACATTGGTTTTAATTCCACAATACATTTCAGAAACGAGGTAAAAGCATTTAAAAACATTTTTTTATTTTTAAATAAAATATTCAGCAAAAACAAATAATTTCCGTCCATTTTAATGAAATTTATTTTGAGTTTTTTAATTTATTATATGAAGTAAGTATTTAAGTTAATTGCTTTAAGGGAATAACAGTCAAGTTAAGCAAGTAACTCAATATCCTTACCGTAAAATTGTTCGGCATTAAAGCAAGTGGGTTGCCACCAACCTTCAAAATTATATGAGGAATAGGATCGGCGCTTAGTCCATTATACCAAGTAAATGACGTAATATTACCAAATTCTTCTGAGATATCCTTGAGTATATCTACCGTGTTGCCACCAAATAAATCGTTACCAAAGCCATACCTTCCTAATGTCCATCTTTTCTTTGCAGTAAAAAGGCATCGTGATGACGAGGTTGGTTCGACAGAGGAAGAATCAACTCTGTAACCCTGATTTAAAAAAAACATCCATAGATAATTAACAAACAATTTTTTGGTCTCATTCGGCATATTCATAAGCAAAACTTAAAATCGTATGAAGCAAAAGCAGCAATGATGGTTAACATTTGACAGACAGTGTCGAGCAAAAAGTTAAAAACTTCCGAAACAAATTCAATGCCATATGGAACGCTTGGTTAATCTTATTATCTGGTTAAACTTTTAAGCTCAATGTCAAACTGATCCTATGACCAATTTAACTTCTAAACCAGTCAACTGTGGCTATAGGTTTGTAACGCGTAAAAAGTAAAAACGTAAAAACTAGCCAATTTAGTTATACAACTAAACTTCCATTATGGAAGTTGGTAGGGTGCATCGGAAGGGTGGGCGTCTCTTGTGTAGCTAGCTAAGCCGTCAAGTGCTAATTTGCGAAAGAAATGAACATTGAACTATGCAAATATATCCAGTAAAAGGTTCAATACAGTGACTTCATACTTATGAACAATATTGTGTTGACGGCCATTAAACTTTTTAAGGACCTTAATTATCTTTAGCATGTAATATCCTTGCAATATCATTGCCAGAAATAATTTGCACTTAATGCAAAATAAATGTAGAATATATTAATAATGGATAATATGGTATTTTTGCTAAAACCAACAACGTGACGCAAGGTAATGATGCATATATAAAACCAATGGACAAACTATGATACTTACACCATATAGAACCTCTTTCAAATCCACTGTAGTATTGATTTTCCAATAAGTAGGATAATAAGCAACAAGGACCAATATGATTGGTTTAGTGATTGGTCCACGAGGTGAAATACTAATCATATATTCATTTTCGTATCTATCTCCGAAAATTCCAATCACATGAATTTCGTTCCTAGAATTACCATGTGAAGTACAGCTGTATAAATCTTCCGCTGATTTGTAGTGCATATCTGGATCTTTATATCCTAAAAACGTTGGAGGATTTCTTCGAATAAAGCAATTACCATATTCAGCTAAAAAGATGAAGATTTATATTAAACTTGCGGATCTATGTGACGTCCTATATATATATATATATATATATATATATATATATATATATATATATATATATATATATATATATATATATATTGTGGATCATAACATAGTTCTCGAATCTCAATTGGAAAACAATGACATAAATGGTTCTAAGTAAATAAAGAAATATATATCATATCCATTAAAATCAGGATTTAACAAATTAAAAACTAGTTTTAAGTTAAAATACAAGTAAAATAAGTATGCACTTAGAAAGCAAATAAGTTGCAGAAGAATTAAAGCAAGACAAGACTCTACAAAAGGTGGATTTACATAAGTTTCACTAAGAAGAAAATGTGTGAATGAATAATCATTATTTAACACAGTGTTTCTTACATCTCATATATTATTTTAACCAATATAAGGTATTGAACATATCATACTTTGTCTTACTTTTTAAATCGAGATGATTTTGCACTAATTTTTCAATGTTTCAGACTCGAAAATCATTAGTCTGTTTCATTAAAACCTAAATACACATACGCACCATCTAAGCTGAAGTACATATACATGCACACACACACACACACACACAAACACACACACACACACACACATAAGAACGTTTTAAAATCTTTTAAATCAGGTATTTATTACGGTAAAACACAGCCATACACAAATTTCGTATGATATAATACAATCACATGATTAAACATCTAATGAGAAAAAACAAAAAAGGACAAATACATATTAAGACCACTCATTAGAAAAAATCGTACCCTCAGCCTCGACACGCGCTGAAAGAGAAACAATTTGCATGCATAAAGATAATTAAGGTGCCATCAACGCCAGTAGACTAAAAACACTCACATATTAAATTACATATTTGTTATGTTTTACCCGTAACTTCTTTATTGTTATTTTTAGAACGCCTTTATCCTAAACTTGGATTATATGTTTTAAAAATTATAGTTTATACACATTCGCGTTGAATCTAAATTATAAGTACTTGTATGTTTGTTTTATTTTAATTATACTTACGATAACAACTAAATGCGTTGTAGTGATTGCCTTTATTGCACCGACACTTGCTTGAAATACACTCTAAACCAACATTGCAATCAAGTTGAGTTGTACACTCATAAGTGACTGAATCTATAAATAAAAAAATATGTATATTAAATATATAACAATCATACCTGAAAAAATCTTAAGTGCCATACGTGCATATTTCGGAAAATCATTCCTCATCAGTGACACTAGGGGCCTAAAAGTTTGATAAATAAAAACATAAGCCGAACAGTTGAAAATTATAGAATCCAAAGTTCCAAAAATAAAATGAATCTAAATCCAGCCAAGAAATGATTTACGTGAGGAAACAAACCTTAGTTTTTAATAAATTTCAAAAAATGAGACGTCTGAAAATTTTGCTGAATGGAATAATTTTCTCACAGCACAAAGTACTGCCCACTGAGTTATGGATACCCTCGGGGAGTTTAATTCCACCAGCAGCTGCGTTAATAATTTTTAAACATGTCTAAAATGTGTATATTTTCGAAAGAGGTCTGCTAATACTGAATATTAAAAAACACTTGTAAATTTTAACATAAACTAAGCAATTAATTTCAATCAAAACAAAATTAACAAATCTAACAAAGAAGAAAAATTGACATATTACGACAACTGATAAAAAAACTGCCAACGCTAGATGAAACTGGATCTAAACTAGTGACTAAAAGAAATTGATGAATGAAAGTGCAGCTGTCTAAATTATAAAACCATATATTCACGGATGGGTTTGAATAGTTCAACCACAGTGTTAATATTCTATTGTAGTGAGATACTTGAACCACAACGATAATATTTTGCCGGTGTGTTTAGATACTGGAGCCACACCAATATCATTTTGTCATCGAGTTGAGATAGTTCGTATGAAAAGTATAAATGGATTTACTAGGTTGTAGCTCAAAGCTATATTAAGTAAACCCATTATTAAAAAAAACATCTAAAATTATTTTTATCAAGATAAATTTGTTGTAATTGCAACCTTTTTCATTCATTTTCTTAAGTTCACCATTATTTACAAAAAAAGGAAATGTTTAAAGCTTGGTGCAACTCGATAATGTGTTTATTTTAAGCTTGGAACATGTGTGGAAGGCCTACATGTAAGTAAGCAATGGCGTAGACAGAAAAAAAATCTGTTCGTGCAAGAACCACAACACATTCTGCAAAGAAAAAAGTAAGAGCCAACTGGGACAAACTGAATCTAAGGATATGAATTGGCCAGACTCACATGGAAAAAAAAGTCTGCAATAAAATAGCAATTTGGCTTTGATACAAACGGAAAAGTGTCGGCATTGTCCTTAAACGCAAAGTAAATCATTGACATGATAAGCCACATCATGCAAGGTATTTTCGAGCGAAACATTAAGTTATTGTTTAGAAAAAAACATTTATAAATTTTACTTTTACAGTCGTAAATGAAATCTTAATCAATTTGCGTGTTTGTATACAGTATCGCTGCTTCCGTTGTCAGAAATCATGCTTCCTTGATGTGTGTGTTGACGTTTACTCGTTTTCACTAAAGAATCGCGTGATAAATATGATTTGTTAGATCGAACTAACAGCAGGTCTCCTCGTTAATTTTAACGTAAGTAAAGGTTTTGTCATGGAACTAAGTATTACATTTTTCATAAGAAAAAATGCGCCGTTTATTATTATGCATAGGACAATTCATAGCAACTTAATGGTTATTTGTGGCACGTTAATGTAGGTAAAATAAATATTCTGCCATATCCAACTTTCGTGTTTTAATTAATCATGTACGTCAAGTGAAACTAGTTATCTTGAGAGAACATTTATCCTGGTATTTGGAGAGAAGTTCACAACAAAGCAAACTATTGTAATTCCTTAATAACGCAACCAAATAAGAATTAATAACCTAACTATAGAAATAAGGTTAATAGGACAAGAATGGTGCAATAGACCGAACACATTATAAGTGTTTGAAATGAAAAAAATATTTGCCTGTTATTTTTTATATAGGTACAAAGATAAATTCTTCAAGATAATTACCATACTTAGAACCTAAAAAACCATCGGATCTGTTCATAAAAAATCATCAACTAGTGTTTTTATTCTTTATGTAATACCTGGACAAATTTGCATATTGCAATATTCTTCTTCCTTCTGTATTATATCTCCTGTACTGTTACAAATTTCACGAACCCTTGTTCCGAGATCACAAGACTTTGAACATTGTGACCATTGTCCCCATGACTGATCTGAAAAAGAATATTACTTTGGACAGTGATAAAATCAATTAAATGTTTGATTAATCAATTCTTTGGTAGCTTTTTCTATCAGTAAACTATGTTATTTACACATGAATGCTATACTACTATAAATTTTCCATACCAAAGAAAATAACACAGTGGTAAAATCACACACAGTTGTATAGTTTGTTATTTCAGATATTTCACAAGAGCATCAGATTTATAATTTTCAGTTTTGGGTTTTTTTTCTCCAAAAAAAAATAAATAAAATAAATAAAAATTGATTTAAAAAACATCTTAAATTCTGAGAATTCGAAGTGAATCTCTGTACTTACCAGAACTTTGGTACAGTTTATTACATCCAGATCTAAATGGATTACATTCCACTAAAGATAGGTTATACTACAAAGAAGAAACAAAATATACATCAATTCAGCTTTACATTTTACTTGGTTCTAAAAGCGTGTCCATAATGATTTTGAATTTTGAATTTTTAAAATTTAAATTTTTAATTTAAAATTACAGGAAGAAATGTTGATAAAGGTTTTTGTACGTATATTCTTTTATTTTGCCTAGTTATACCTCAGTCAAATACCTGCACATCCTTACGATAGCCGAAATGACTCCACTCAATTTTACAGAGTAACAGCACTGTGGCACCACTTTATAATGTTAAATATACAAAGTTTTATTGCTGCACATTATGGAAACTTTATATGGTAACAACAAAGCTTTTTTAAACGTCTCCGATAACCTCTATTGAACAAAGAGAAATTGATATAACCAGTTTTTATTTCTGTTACAGGGAAATATATAATTTTTGCAAAACAATAAAAAAATGAAAAAGAAAAAAATATGATTTATTCTTCTAAATGGGTTCATTTGTTCTGTGAACACCTATCTTTTAAAAAGAATCTTTAATTTAAAAGCTGAATTATGATAAAAATGGATTCTTATTGAAGTACTTCAAAATTCTAAATTGTGTATACTCACTATGTAATCCCTAGGTATTACAAAGAAAAGGATTACCACCAACTTTAAGAAAAATTCGTGCCATTGGTAAGACATTTATTTCATAGTAACCAGTAAAAGATGTGATGGGTCCAAACTCTTGTCCAATTGTTTTTAACAAATGTAAAGTTTTGCCCCCACCGGTATCAGACCCATATCCTGGTTTTAAGTCAGCCCTTGGTTTTGGTATAGGATTAAAACAGTTGTGCGTCGAACTATAACTAACTGTTGTGGAGCCGATATTATAGCCCTGAAAAAAGAACATTTATGGATCTTTCATTAACAGTTGCTATGGCAAAAGGTCATCCAACGTTTCAGAACCTTCTTGTTTATTACTTACGTTATAATTTAATGTTTTAGATTTTTCATTAATCCAACAAAAACATTCGTGAAAAAAGTCAATATGCAGATAAGACAACATGGTCAAAAATAAATGAAACTGAAACTAATTTTTGTAAGCAAAAACAACCACACTGTTGTTTCAAGAAATCTTGTGGAGCGCCTGTATAGTAAGAAAGAAATCTTTAATAGGCTATTAAGAACTGTGGGTAGGCTATTAAGAACTGTGGGTTTTATTTATCACGAATCTGTTATGAATAATTCACGTCATATAAAAATCCTTCAAAGGGTAAATGAGATGTACTAAATCTAAAATGTTTTACATGTATGGATTGAGTATTCGAATACTTGCACTAGTTACCAAAGGCCAATCTTTTAAAACTGTGGCTTAGCTGTAAGTATATTTTACAGTATTTAAGAATACAAATGCGATTTACTCCTTTACATAAACTTTAAGCATTAAAAATGTATGCAAAAAAGAAAATAAACTTTAATGTTGACGTTACAATTAAACAATCATTTGGTGAAACATTAAACTCTATACATGTGAATGACTCGTATTAATTAACAGGTGTTAGGGTTAGTAAAGACTTACACCATATAATACTTCAGCCAGGTCTACAGAGCTGTTGATTATCCAATTTGTTGATGCATATGATGTAAGGACAAGGACGATCGGCTTAGTGACTGGACCACGTGGTAATATTGTAACTCTGTAATTTTTATAAACCGTATCACCATAAATTCCAATAATATGGACTTCATTTATTTTGTTATCATCTGTGGTACAGCTATGTAGCTTATAGTAATACTGTGGTTTTTGTTGATAATCTCTATAACCAAGGGCTGTTGGTGGTTCTGTTCTTATCAAGCAGTTACCATATTCAGCTACAAAAACGTAAATATATAATTCAAATTCATTTCAAAACACATTTGATGTCGTAACGTGCTACTTTTACAGTAGACATTAAACCATTGACCTTGCAATACTTGCTATCTAATTTAAACTGCAATCATTTATAAAAAAATTATCTGCATACAGAGTTGCGAACAATACATGTATCTGAAAAACATGCCCAAAATAAATTTTACTGGATGGACACAATTCTAATGAATCAAACAAATGTGTGAGTCAAAACGATAATAATTATTAATTTCAAAATAAACACTGTTGTGATAAAAATATCAACATGTGCCTTTTTTCAAGCACTGCAAGTAGATAGTGTAATTTGACATTTAAGTAACTCAGGGTTTTTAACTTAGAAACAAGTTTAAACATTAATATTGTGAAAAAAAAAGAAACATAAAAAATATATCAATCATGTAACAAATGTATTTAAGAGCAGGTTATGACTCTAAATCGATGAAGTGAAGATCAAATGTATGTTGGATTACACGCAATATAGATAAGTACTTACGGAAACAGTTGTATTTATTATAGCCGTATCCAGATCCGGATCCGGAGAGGGTACATTGACAGGTACCATTTATGCACTCCGCGTTACCTTCAGTAGCAGAATAACACTCTGTTCTTGACGAAGAGTTGCATGTTTTCATTATATCTGAAATGCAGAAAAATATTGGCTAAATTGTTACTAGACATAATAACCGTATATTTTATGTTGCAATTGTTCCCAAAAATTAAATAAGACAAACAATTTTTAAAAAGAAATAGAGAGAACAAAAGAAAAAAAGCCTCATTCAGAAAAAATAATATATTTCTTAAATATTTACAGGGGGTCAATGTATGGTTAGGCTTGTCGTATTGTGATACAAATATAATACAACTATAAATCATATATAATTAATGCATAGTTTTAAAAAAGGTTCCTTAATTAAAATTTACTTAGTCTTGCAATAAATATTTTATATTCTCGATTTTATACTCGATATACAATGATTTTGAAAAAATACGAGAGTTGTAATTTTAATTAAAGTTGATTATTCTGAGATATGATTTTAATCCTGAAAATAATTTTAGGAAACCTGTAATCTGAATATTGAATATAAAAATAAAGTCAAAAATTTTAAAAATAGTAGAAATAAATAATGTACAAGAGTTTCGAGTAAGTTGTCGGCATCCTGAAGGGAAATAACTCTGGTCATCATCACGTTATATAACCCGTGTAACAATAACCTTTTTCCTGTAAATCTGCAACAGAATGACAATTTGTATACTTGGTGCTGGGATTTTTAAAATATTTACATAAATGTCTAATTTCAATCTTTATAGAACACTTTTGTATCTTCAAATTTAGCATATGACAAAAACTTTAAAAACTAGCCAATTCAGTTATACTTCAATCAAGGAAGTGAGGTCGGGTGCTCTGCAAAGGTAGGGATCTCCTGTAGGTGTCTACATCAGCAATGTAAAAAATGAAAGCAACATGGAACTATGCGACGACGAATATATCCAGTATAAGTTTGGATACAGCGAATTAGCAACAATATTGTGATGTCGGTTATTAAATTTTTAAGGACCTTGATTACCCTAAGCTTGCCAAGTCAACAATTCATTTGCAGGCAGCTTGTTTCGTTGTAGAAAATCTCCGTAATGGGAACAAGCCCTACCATACTTTATTAACTGTGGAAAAAGTACACCATATTATCATATCTATGGTTTACTTTGGCTAACACACCGGAAATGATGGAATAGTTTGGTGATTTTGAGATCTCATATACACGGTTTTATAATTTATAATTTCAAGGTCTATAATACTTTCATAAATTATTTAATGCATCTAAGTAAAGTTGTAAAACATTTTAACCAAGAGGTTTATGATAATGAAATAGCAATTTCTTAAAAAGTTTGTTGATTTCAAATAATTAGGGTAATAAAAACTCATAATAACAAATATCAAATATTCACCCACAAAACATAAAACTGTTACCTGGACAATATTGCATATTACAAAACTTTTCTTCTTTCTCTATTAAGTACCCCGTACTATTACAAATTTCACGAGTCCGCAGACCTATTCCACAAGACTTCGAACAGGGTGACCATTGACTCCATGTCTGGTCTAAAAATCATAAAATAGTTATCATATCAAATATTTTAACTTTCATAATTCAGCATTCCATATTGTTTTATCAACTGTTCAAAAGTTGAACATTTTTTTTAACTTATTTACCTTTTTTGATGTTAAAGTTTATAAAATGACAAATACTAATGTTTATTTATTATGTATCATAGCAAAAATATATTTTTTGTTTTCATAAAATTAAAATCAGCTTCAAGATTTAAGGATTCTGTTTTTTTATATACGTGAAAAAGTAACGTTTGGAAAAAACAGCCTAAATATTTAGAATTTTTTGTAACACATCAAAAAAATAAAAAATAAATAAATAAATAAATAATAAAAAGCATAAAAATGTATCACGTACCTGAAGCTGTATATGGAAATTTGCATTTCGGAAACCACGGATTGCATTCTACCATGGAAAAGTCATACTAAAATGAAAAAAGGTTATCTTGGAGTTAATATGAACATATATGTTTTTCAACTAGCCAATTCTTTTCATTTTCCCTGCAATCTTAATGTATTTAACCAATATTTCATTCAGGAAGAAAATTCCATCTCTGACAAAGAAAATCATTTATATTGCTGTGTAAAGAAGAGGCGCATGCTAATTTTTCATTTAAATTATAGTTTGTCACAAAGTTGACTATACCCCCCGCCGCCTGTTTTGGTCAAAAGGGAAATGGGGGAGGGAAAATATTTTAAATTTGCTTTTAATATGATGTATCATATGTGATTATCAAAACCAAACACACCAATCCATGTTCGAATCACAATCAAGAAAATACACGATACTCAACTCCTAGGCGGAAAGTATTCATCAGCTGACATTCATTCTTTCAGATTTTAGCTCCACACACACACACACACACACACACACACACACACTATATATATATATATATATATATATATATATATATATATATATATATATATTCCATCTGAGGTCTTTGTCACTTTATAGAGACAATCAGTTCAATGTTAAAATTTTAATTTCAATGGGGAACGAAACTCTCAAAAATAATCACAGTAACAAACAAATCTGTATATGATAATTGTTCAAAACACATCAATGTAATGTTCAAAGGGGCATAACTTTCCAAAACATAATTACAGCAACACAGAAAACTCATGGGGCCATCTGCAGGTGATACGGAAGCAGCTTGCATGTTTAAAAAAATTCTAGGTTAAAAAATGGGTATAACTCTCCAAAAAAAGATAGCAACACGAAAAATTCATAGAACCGTCTGCAGGTATTAAGGAAGAAGCTATTTTTGAAAAGAATCAATCAAATGGAGGAGTAGGAGGAGTTTGATGCACAAGGTTTTTCTGCATTGTTGAAAAATCCTAAGTTGAATCAGTGGCATAATTCTCAAAAAATAATGACAGCAACACGGAAAAATCATGGGACCATCTTCAAGTTATAAGAAAAGAAGCCTACAATGTTTTAAAAGAATCGGTTTAATCGTGTTGGAGGAGTTCGATATACAAGGTTTGTGTCGGACGCATGGATGCATTGACACTCGGATGTACGCACACACGAACAGAGGACATTTCCGTATCACCCACTCCGCATTTGCGGTGGCAAGGGATAACAAAGAAATGCTAATCAATTGTGTATACTAACCATGTATTCTTTGGGTGTCAAAGATAAAGGATCACCGCCAACTTTCAGAATTATGTTTGCAAATGGATAAATGTTGATTTCGTAATAACCAGTGAATGATGTGATTGGTCCAAACTCTTCACCAATTGTTTTTAACAGCTGTAAAGTGTTGCCGCCTCCTGAATCAGAACCATAACCATATTTTAAGTCAGTTCTTAGCTTTGGGGTTGGATACGTACAACTAAATGATGAGTTATACACAACAGTTGAATATGTGCCATAATAACCCTGAAATATATATAACAAATATATCATCAATGATGTTTTTATTTTCAGATACTCAAATGTACTTTATTTAGTCATTAAGTGCCCGTCAAGAGTTAAAAGTTTTATGGTCAAAATATGTGTTTGTCTTCTTTCATTTAGTTTGTTTTCTTTTTCTTTTATCATATTTTTTTTCCCTTTTTGGCCGCGTGTGTCGGTGGCATTTGATATTGCTAATAACGTTTGTTGTGTTATCATACCTGTTCCAAAAAGGCAACGTTAATGATATTGATAATTATAAAGGTATTGCATTGATGAATGTTTTGGGGAATTTTTTTTCAAATATCTTAAATCAGAGACTGATAGATTGGGCAGATAATTGTTGCTTGTTTAGTGAAAATCAGTTTGGATTTCGTGCAAATAAAAGTACAGTGAATTGTATATTTATTTTACATTAACTTATATCCAAGTGTTTATCTAATGGTAAAAAACTTTATTGTGCATTTATAGATTACAAGAAGGCTTTTGATAGTATTAATAGAAATTAATTATGGCTTAAATTGTACTCACTTGGGGTTAGTTCCAAAATTGTAAAGATTTTAAAAGCAATGTATCGTAATGTTCAAATGTGTGTTTAGTATAATAACACTTATGGCAAGTTTTTTCCATCTTTTTCTGGAGTAAAACAAGGAGAACCTTTATCACCAACATTATTTTTGTATTTTTTAAATGACTTCATTGATGCTTTTGTAAATGATGTTGACAGTTCTATGGTATATGAAGATTTTATAATTTTTGCATTACTATATGTAGATGATACAGTGCTGTTCAGTCAATCTAAGGAAGGTTTGCAAATTTTGTTAAATAATTTAAATGAATATTGTAGAACTTGGAATATCACAGTAAACACAGAAAATACTAAAGTAGTTATTTTTCAAAAAGGTAGACCATATACAGGGAAAGTGAACTTTTTGAATAATGGCTTTAGGCTTGATATTGTTAAAAATTATGTTTATCTTGGTGTAAATTTCTTTTATAATGGTAACTTTAAATCACAAGAAGGTGAAATAAAAGAACAAAGTAGAATAGCTTTGTGTAATTTATATAAGGTTTTTCAAGATGTTGATGTTGATATTAATAAGAAGTGTTTTATATTATACCCTTGTTGTTCCAATTTTAACCTATTCATCAGAAATATGGGGCTTTAGTAAGTTTAGTGATGTTGAAAAATTTCATTTAAAATTTTGCAAAAATATATAAAATGTTAAACAATCAACAGCTACGAATACTGTTTACGGTGAGCTTGGCAGGATGCCACTTGAAATAAAGTTTTTGGAATGTATTTTAAAGTATTGTTAAAAATATTACAAAATAGGGATTCTTTATTGTTTCATGTGTATTCAATACTTAGAAAAGATGCAGACAGCGGGAATAATTATTATGGTACAAACTGGGCAAGTAATATTAAGAAATTATTATTTAATCTTGGTTTTTGTAATTTTTGGTATTGTCAGGATTTTTGGTCCCTAATTATAATATTTTGTTGCAAAGGTTACATGATCAGTTTTTACAAGATTGGGATAATTCACGTTTTAATTGTTCTAAACTATACTTTTACAATAATTTCAAACTGTCATTTGGGTATTTATCGGTTATTGCTGAACCTTAGTTTAGAATTGCCTTGACACGATTCCGTGTGGGTTCACATTCTCTCCATATTGAAACTGGTAGATATTGTAATACTGTTAAAAATAGTAGATTGTGTAGTTGCTGTAACATGAATGTCGTCGAAAATGAATATCATTTTCTTACTGTATGCCCACTATATAGAGATCTTCGTCAAAAATATTTTAGTAATTATTTTTGCCACTGGCCAAACTTAGTCAAATTTAATTTACTCATGTCACTGGCCAAACTTAGTCAAATTTAATTTACTTATGTCTTGTAACTCTAGTGACCTAAAAATTAATAAATTAGCTAAGTACATTTATTTTACTTTAAAAAGAAGGGAAACAATAATTTCATAATGAATACTAGTAATTATTTTATATTTATATTTGTCCTTCCTTTCAGATTTATATGTTTGATCAGTTGCCAAACATGTATGTGAACTAAATAGCCATATTGTATACGTTATATATATGTTTCTTGTATGCTATAAGTATGTAATACTTTATTACACGACAGATTCTCCATGTTCTGCTTCATATTTGGACTTATACCTCAATTATGACACCCATGAAAGGTTACATCTGAAGCTATACGACAAACGTGATGACCTCAATTTTTCTATTGTCAACTTTCCGTTTCTTTGCAGTAATATCCCTGCTTCTCCTGCGTATGGTGTATATGTTTCACAGCTAATACGGTACGGTAGAGCTTGTTACCACTATGGGAACTTTCTGCAACGAAGCAAATTACATACAATTAAATTGTTGACACAAGGATTTTGCAAGCCTAGGCTAATCATGGCCCTTAAAAAGTTTTATGGCCGTCATCACAATATTGTTGATAAGTATGTAGTCACTGTATCCCAACTTATACTGCATATATTTGACTTACCATAGTTCTTTGTTCCTTTCTTTCTCAAAATTGACTTGCACGTGACGGGTGTAGCTAGCTAAATAGGAGGTGCTTTCCCTTCCGGAGCACCCGGCCTCACTTCCTTGATGGAAGTTCACGTGTATCACCTAATTTGCAAGTTTGCAAAGTTTTTTGGGATTGTGATATGGACAAGGACTGGTATGTTTGTTTTATTTATGCAATAAAAGAATTATATTTCAATAACGTTTGTCGTTACTTTTTTTTCCAGTTTAAATTACGACATAGGTAAAAGCGTGGTCAACGGCAAGCTTAAACAACTAATCAAAATAATGGTCAACGCAAGCCAAAACCACCAATCAAAATAATGGTCAACGGCAAGCTAAAGCCACCAAGCCAAAACCACCAATCAAAATAATGGTCAAAAGCAAGCCAAAACCACCAATCAAAATAATAGCTAACGCGACGGTAAAACAAAACCACCAATCAACATAACGGCCATCGGCAAACCAAAACCACCAATCAATATAATGGTGAATGGCAACCCTTAACCACCAAGCCAAAACCACCAATCAAAATAATGGTCAATGGCAAGCCAAAACCAACAATCAAAATAATGGTCAACGACAAGCCAATACTACCAATCAAAATAATTGTCATCGGCAAGGCAAAACCACCAAACAAAATAAGTTGACTAATAAACGAATCGGAGTATAAAGAGTGGCAAAATATTGAACGATTTCTCTAGAACATAACGATTTTATACATATTATTATATGTAGGCTTAATGAGTCTAGAAGTCCCATCATGTGGCTCAATAAATGTCGAATTTACACCCGTGTTTCACGACGCCCATACATAACTATGAATAGTTTGACGTATTCAGCAAACAATGACAGCTCTCCGACTTAAAATTACAACAAACATTCCAATGTTCTTGACAAAACCAAAGGTCTGAAATGTAACCTAAAGGCATTATTTCAATACAACTTATCTTTGACAGTATTGTGAAATCTTTTTTATTAGTTACAATCATCGTAGCCATAAAATAAATACTTTGCAAAAAAAAAAAAACAAAACATCTTGTTTATTTAAAAAAGATACTTACACCATATATTACTTCAGCCAGGTCTACGGAACTGTTGATTATCCAATTCGTTTGTTCAAATGATGTTAAAACAAGAACGATTGGCTTTGTTACTGGACCACGTGGTAATATTGTAACTTTATATTTATCATAGGTTTTATCGCCATAAATTCCAATTATATGGACTTCGTTTATTTTATTGTCGCCTGTAGTACAACTATGAAGCTTGTAAGATGAAGATGTTGACTGTTGGGGATCTCTGTATCCGAGAGCTGTCGGTGGGTCTGTCCTCATAATGCAGTTACCATACTCAACTAAAAATAATTAAAAATACCAAGTAGAATATATTTTTTAAAAAATAAAAAAAAAAAACATAATACAAATTTTATTTAAACATCGGTGATTCCATACGCTTGATGTTTTCTATTTTTGAATGTTAACATCTTTATTTCCTAATTTTATTTATTTATTTGTTCGTTTTGTGTGTGTGTGTGTGTGTGTGTGTGTGTGTGTGTGTGTGTGTGTTTATTTATTTTTTTTTTATGTTAACAAGCAGTTTAACTTTACAGTGTTTCGGTATGAAAAACACAGGATAAATCAAGTGGAGTGATGTAATGATGTTTTATGCCCTACTGAAAGACGTTCAGTCCCGGGAAGGTGGGGGAAACTGGAGTACCCAAAGAAAACCACCGATCTTTTAAACGAACTAAAAAATCTTTATAGGATGTCTAAGTGTGATTTGAACACTGGCGGTTAGAGTCACCATGCTTCGTATGCACGCGCTACAGGAAATCAGCAACCGATGAACCCTATTTATGTGATGTAGATTTCGTATTTGTTAATCAAATGGAGATGACTTATCAAGCAGGAAATTGTATATTTTGACATTTACTTACGTGATTCAACATTACAGTTAGTTAAATGTATAAAACAGAATCAAATTATTATTATTACAAGTACCTGCAAAACAAAGTCTAGAAAGAAATTACTATTATCAAGCACTGTTGTATATACAGCAGTTTCCCGATCTGGATCGGAAGGCTACATTAACTAGTACCACTAAAACATCCTCGTAATTTTCAAAACACGCCATATTTCTATGCAAAACAAAGTATAGGGGGAAAAACTACTTACGGAAACAGTTGTACTTATTATAGCCGTATCCAGATCCGAACCCGGAAAGGGTACATTGACAGGTACCATTTATACACTCCCCGTAACTTCCTGTAGTAGAATAGCACTCCGTTCTTGAAGAAGAGTTGCATGTTTTTATAATATCTGTAAAATACACAAAACAGAAACTAAATGAAAAAAATTCTATAAAACAAGAATTATTTTAAGAAAAAAAACAACATAGATACCAATGTTTTGTAAATACTACGACGATTATTTTGTAGCCACTGATTATAAAATTTTCGTACTTGGACAGACACAGTAATATTTTCCTAGTGGTGTGGTTAATTACATTACTATTAGAGAGACCTTACAATCCCATCTATTATAAAATCAGCTGTTTTCAAATACAGATTCAAAAATTATTATTATTATTAAAAAATAGATATTTTTTTTATTGCTTGTGCTTATCGTTATATAAAGCTTGTTACAAGATTTTAAAATAACGATATTCAGAGACTACTTGTTTTTGGACGATTGTGTGTTGAATGCGTTTTTTGTACTCTGCATTACTTATTTCCACTGAAAATAATACACTTACATAGTTTCACCTCGTTGGCTGAATGGTAGAGTGTCTGTCTCGAGAACAGAAGACCGTGGGTGCAAACCCTGGTTTGGTTGTTCTTGAGACTTTGAAACATGAGAAACTGTTTTCCCGCCTGGCGCTCGGTATTGGAATGAGGGTATATCGACGGGTTCACCCGGTGCCAGATTTACTGACATAGGAGTGGTGTGTTTGTGTTTGTGGTGTGTCTGTGTTTGCATTTGTCTGCAGTATATTAGTTCAGTGAGCTAGCACCTTAACAGAAATTCGCCCTGAGCACGCCCTAGTACAAGGTGGACTATTTTACGCACTTGAACACACATATTTGTCTTTAGATTAATCCATAGAGATTAATAAACCTGCTCTCGTCGCGAATAGTTAAAAAATTGCTGATGCGACGGTAAACAATGCCACAACAAAAACAACAACATTGTAAACATCTGGAAAAATATTTCCAATAAAACTGGAGACGGATTAGCGTATGGGTTAGTTTGGTCCATGGTTCATGATACATATTTCAGTTCATGTTAAATATTTGTGCAGGTACGATTTTTATTCACTGGCCCGTGTTTCACAATCATTTCTTAACTAAGATTTTTCTCAACACAAGTTATAATAATTTGGTTAATTGTTTTGATATACAGGAATTTAAGATGTCATTTTTAAGATCACTTCAAGCCTGTAACATCTGTGTTTCGTTATTTCGTTATATCACAATCGTTTGTTTTAATACACAAAAAAGATTGCCAAAATTTGCTCAATTTAAATTAAGGGAAATCTTAGTTAAGGAATGATTTTAAAACTGGGGTCGGAAGATCCGTGAGAGAATCATTATGAATGACGTCAATTGTCTATTTATATAATGTTTCGTAAACCCCTCCGCAAGCATTTTACTAGCATTACTACAACAATCTTTGACTAGTTTTACCTGGACAAAAGCCTGGGTTACAGTATTTTGTCTCTGTTTCCGATTCCATATTGTTGTTCTTTCTGTTTCTATTTCTTGTACCAAAGTTACATGACTTTGTACAAGGTGACCAATCACTCCAAGACTCATCTTCTGCATTTATGACTAGATTTACTGAAAGAAAAAGAAATATATACGGATAGCAAAATCAATTCACAATGCTCTATATAGTTTATGATTATGAAGGATGGAAAAGTCGTGAATAACTTGATCGATGAAAAAACCACCACGACCGGATAAAAAACAAAGTATTGTGATTCATAACAAAGACGACTTGTACATTTTATTACAACGCAATTTATTTATTCAAATAGGATTCGGGCGAAATCTTTGCACTTATACTGATCACCGTCTAAACCAGGAATTCATGGCTCACAAACGTTGAAGATGTATGTCTGAGGATTCGCATGGAGTCCTTTTTAAAGGTTAAAAATTAGAACACAAACACGATACGTGCAAAAAGGTGTTTTAAAGTGTATATTCCATACCTTAAGTGTATTCAACACCTTATGTGCATTTAAATGTAACGTTTATCGATTTTAATCAACAAAGGTTTTTTTGGCGTTACAAACCGTATATAGTATTTTAACCGTGTTTATAAACAGTGCCATTTTATGCAAATATGTTATACATATCGATTAAAAAACATGTTGATTTCTTATGCGGATTCGTCAATCAATAACTTGCCTGTTTACTCTACCACAAAATACTACTTATGACCTATCAAAGAAATTATTTGACTGCTTATATACTATTGTATATATTACATATATATTAATGAATATCTACTTACTAAATTGGATTATACAGATTATGTACAACACACAAATTCTCCACACGTTCATGTTACTATCAACATTTTGAATCCTATATGAACTATTAAAATTCAACAATACTGGTTTACTCCGGAAGACGTCTTGAGTCGATGCGATTCAGTGCGTCTACCTAAAAGTGCTTTTTGTTGAAATATAAGGTATTGGCCTATATATAAATATAAAAAAATACGGTTTAAAAATATGAACAAGGGGGAGAATTAAACTAAGCTCTTTTTTTTTTAATTTTAGACTTTTTTAAAGATGGTGAGGCAATCAGCTTTTCAGACTTGCTATGGAGAAATTTTTATGCTGCTGCTCTTTTTCATACGGAAAATTTTGACATACTTTGTTTCTATTGAAATTGATAAATAGTCGTTTCTAGATAACTTATAATTTGAGGTATATATATATATATATATATATATATATATATATAGAGAGAGAGAGAGAGAGAGAGAGAGAGAGAGAGAGAGAGAGAGAGAGAGAGAGGAGAGAGAGAGAGAGAGAGAGAGAGAGAGAGATATTTAAGTTTGTTAAGAGCGAAAAAAAATTAGTTAGTAGTTAAGAAGAAAAACACTTTGCATGGGTGGGGGGGGGGTCCGTAATACAGAATTACTTCCATGGATTTACTAAAAACCTCATTTAAATTAAGTTATTACTTCTGAATAGGTTACATCTTGTACCTATCAAACAATGTATGTTTCGTTTTGCAAAACTGTTCGCATGGCATTTGATCATGACGATGTGAAGATTTTAAATTTATTTATTTATTTATTTATTTATTTATTTATTATAATGAATTTATTATTTACTTTATTTATTTATTTAAAATGAATTTATTTATTCATTATTTATCGAATGAATTATATTTTTTTATTTATTTATTGATTTATTTATTTATTTTTAATTTTCGAGTTGGCAGAGCTACCCATCCTATTCTTAGAACTCCAAACAAATGCCCTAACTAATTAATCAATTTTATTCGTGTACCTTTAATGATGATTAAGTGTTGGAACTGATGACTGATTAGTTGTATACTGAGAACTGATATGATGGCTCTTGAATAAATAAATGAATAAATTTTTGAATGAAATTATCAATGTTTAATATTTTTTAAGAAAATTCAAAAATAAATAAATGAATAAATTGATTAATTAATAAATTAGCAGGTATTTGTTAAATATTTGATAACAAAAAAAACATAATCATGAATGCATAAAACAGGTAATTTAAAATCAATGTTTATACATATAAAATAAATAAATTAAAATTGCTGATGTGTCGTAAAATAGTGAAAACGAAAAAAAGATATTACTATCGGAGATATTGTACCTGAGACTCAAGAATATGCACCGTTTTCATATATTATCCAATAAAGTTTAATTTTGTTTTCGTAAGCATAGAAGTTACTGGTCCAAGCCCCGTTTTCACAATCATTTTTTATTGAGGATTTCCCTAAACTTAAATTCGGCAAATGGAATCTTATAAATTTTATTGATTGTTCAGTTATAGAGGAATTTAAAGCTTATAACATATGTGTTTTGTTATGCTAAAATGTTTATTTAAAGTTCCAAGTTGCTTTTAAATTCAGGAAATCTTAGTTATTGAATGATTGTGAAACCGCGGCCTTAAAATTGCTATGCGCAATTCAAATTACCATAAAATAACTCTGTTGGAAGAAAGATAAAAGGTAATGGGGGTTTTACATGTCAAAATGACGGAATTTTTTCCGGAAATAACTACGTTGATGACGTATTACGCAATAGACGCAAAAGAATTTGCCATTTCCTTTTAAAATTGAATTTCCTAGCATAGCATTTGATCAATACATTTTGACATTTGTTGAGAACAAACGCTCACGTCAAAATTCCCGAAAAAGTGGAAAACGTGACCTTATGCGATTTCATGCTCATAGAAACATTTGTCTCAAACAAGCATTATGTGGTACCACTTGGTGCGCTGGCGAATTTAATTTACGTTACGGCCGTTTTTCTCTGTGGCAAAGATTTCATTTATGAAATTCTTGAAATTAACGTAGTATTAGCATTTTTTCTGTTTGTTTGAGTTTGTGTTATATCAGTGTTTTTCTTCACTTGCTTCGACTAAAAATTCCTCTTTAGCTTCATTTATCAGCAAATTCTGTCTGCTACTGATACATTACCCTTGTGCGATTGACATTTACATCAACAGTTGCAGTCAGATTGCTAGTGTCATCGTATTTCATTTTTAAAAAAATACAGAAAATTTATGACTCTGAATAAAGTTTTGCACTCTTACATACTTATACAATTGGTTTAAGCATCCTCGAATGCGTTTACTTATTTCCTATACAACTCAAACTGTCAACGCTAAGTTACGTTGTTGTTACATGTTGAAAATATGGATACTGCACTTACGACGTATTATGTCACCAAAGATGTCACTTCCACTGTAAACAAAGCAATGTACAATTTTTTTCCTCATACAAGTCATGCATCAAAATTTCTATTTTTCACAGCATAATCATAATTTTAAAAGCTTATTTTTTCCACTTTTCGGATTTTTTAAAATTATTTATTTTTTGTTCATTTATTTATTTTTTATAATCGAGAAGCATAATTATTTTCAATATATATTAATGAATAGATAAATAAAAAAGAATAAAGAAAGTAAGAAAGAAAGAAAAAGAAAGAAATTGTCACTTAAATGTGATATCGACATTCATTATGCAGAGGTCACTATCGTGAAAGAATCACTTGGCAACAGAGACGAAATATAAATCCAATTCATTTACATAATTGTGTTCTGAAAATTAAACTCATTTGTAATATAAATCTTTATTTACATTATTCGGAAGTTGGTAAAAACAGTTCACAAATTAATTGCAGTTGTATAAAATTACTGTTTATTTAATAACAAGGTTAATGGTTTTTTTATTTTAATTACGATCCATTGACTTTATTTGAATGGGAAATTGATTTTCCTTAATGGCGTTTGTCGTTGTAATAACAGAAAATGAATCGTTGCATTAATATCATATAGGCGTCTTCTCCCTAAAGAATGGTTAAAAATTCAGACCATGGCCAACTGGGACACTTCAATGCTCAATAGTCTTATTGTTTATACACATTACATGTTTATTCATTTTCCATTAATTTTTTTTCTGTTATTCGCTATCTCAAATGAGTAATCTGACAATTGAGCATACTTGTCGGTCTGACTTTATTAAGACAACTACTGCATATAAAACAATGTAAGTCGTTCTTAGTATTCTTGGATCAATCGTCAACCATTAGACTAATTGGATTAACTACATATTGTGTATAATTGTTAAGGGAATATTTTTAATAAGACAAAGTTAAATTTTGTCATTTTTTAGATATTCTGGATGCTTATATAATTTATTTAGGAAGAAAACAATTCCAGTACCGAATTATAGGGACTTTGGACAAAATGGATGGTAGCAACGAGGCTCCATTGCCATTAACAGAGATATTAAAACCGATATTAATTTCAATGAAAATATTTGGAATTTATCACGATGGACAGCCAACACAAACACTAGTTGTACCATTGGATAAAACTAATTCGCCCGCCAAGACTAATCGTAGATTCTCGAGCTTATTACGGCGTTTGTATTCTATTGTTGTTTTAAGTATTCTGGCTTTGAACATTTTACGTTTCATTCCGTCTTTCTTTGTGGGATATAGCTTTATAGCCAAATCGACTGTTTTCAGGGTCATATTCCTCGGATGGTTCATTATGTGTTTTTGTCAATCTTTTCTTTGTTATCGGATGTTTGAGAAACCTACCCACTTTAAATCAGCAGAACAATTATTTAACCGTCTTGTTTCGGATAATTTGTGTGACGAATGTAAACTAAAGCCGGAATGTAAACGTTTAAGACGTCTAGTAATCATTTTGACATCTGTAGCATGGGTAGCAGTGCTGATAGATTTGGCTGCAATTATTATGTTTTCTTTTTCTGATTTTGCAACAGACTTTGCTGAAGTGGTTATCAACCCTTTTCCGGGAACCATTATATTTAAAATAATCATCACAGTTCCAATATTTTACTGTTGCGGTTCGTGGTTGTTTCCAATCATTTTTCAGATTATACTTTTTAATATAGTGAAAGCAAAGTTTATTCAATTCACAAAAGCATTGCAGAAAACTGTTAAAGAAGAGAATACCGGTATGATATCAATGCTGAAATCTTACAGGCTGAAACATATACAACTGTGTAACTTTGTCAGCATCCTTGAAAAGGATATCCAATATCTTCTTATAACTGCCTTTGGCATTGGGATATTTCTTGCATGTTTTATATTATACAATCTTATAAACTCAAAGAGCCAGGAATGGCTGGAGATTTCTGTAGAAGCATTCTGGCTTGTGTGTTTGTTTCTCGTAATTGTAGCAATTTCAATAACCGCTGCTCAAGTTAATACACACGTAAGTATGAAATAGAATGTTATAAATATGAAACTTTTCCTAAAATCGTAGGACGAGTTAGTTCTTCGGACGAGACCTTTAATGCAGTTGACCCTGTGTTAAAGTATGCATGGTACACATTGTACCGGTAACGCGCATTGTCATAAACATTGTCATAGGCATATGCAGATGGCTCCTCGGTATCGGCAGAATAATCTAGGTCGAGATATTAAATAATTCAAAACGATGTTTACCATACAATAAATAAATAAATAATAAATAAATAAATAAATAAATAAATAAATAAAAATAAAAAGAATAATTATAATAACAAAAACTTAAAAAAAATTATACATGCAAAATAATGGTAATTTAGTTTACTGGCCAAAAATTTAGCAATGCTTAATGCCTGAAAGATGGATGAAAAATCAGAGTCTGGTGTAGCCTTTAGCCTTACGCCCCCTTACAAACGACGACACTAGAAATCTAGCCCGGACAGCATTGATGATATGCTGATAGGCAATAGCGCTAGCCATTACGTTACTTCAAACCCTATATAATATTTGTCATGTGCAAAACTTTGAATATTTCTTTTTGTAAAAATTCAAATTTCTGCACATGACAATAGTATAAAAAAATTTAAAAAACACAAACGCTGAAGTAGGTGGTCTGAAAAAATGCTTTGATATACAAGCAACACAACCTTGTCTAGACGTTACACGGTGCATATATAAGAAATGGTACCTCTGACGTTTAACTTCATTCGACTAAAACTCAATCTAAGATTAATAGAATCTATCATATGCGTCAGTGGTAGATACAGGAATCCCACCCGAGTGGGCAGATTTTGTGTCTGGAACGAGGCTATGCCGAGTTCCAGACACAAAAAATCTGCTCACGAGGGTGGGGTACCTCTATCTACCACTCACACATATGATTGATTCTTTTTCCCCCATCCAATTAACAATTTTGGGCAAATTTAACCCAAAACACGAATGGCTGACAGAAATTCCTATCTCTTAAATGACCGTCTAAATCAGAAAAAGATTACAACCATTAAAAAGAGGCTTCGAATCCCAGCATACCTGCGGTATTCTGAAAAAAAAAAAAACGGGAATTCTTACATGATCACTTTAAAAAGGAAAAAAAAAACAATCAAGATCTACATGTTATGATCAGCTGCCGGGGGGGGGGTATTTTTTGAAAATGTATTACTCCGCAGCTTAACCTATATAAGATATAGCTATACTTAAAAGTACATGTTATTCCGCAAGTTGTATGTAGTGCATACATAACGTGAAAATTAGCTTGGCTGCGACATGAAAACAGGAAAAATTATAACATAAAAACCTTATAATAATATTATTGAAATAAATTGTGTGTCAGTGGAGGAAGTTACGAAAAGTTTAAAAAGTAATTCCGGCCGCACGAAGAGGTGAAGATAGAAATTTCTACCACCGTTTCTTCCATTGGAAATTATTATCTCAAACTTAGGGGGATGGGAGAAAATGTCATCTTCAATTTGCTGAAGGCACGTTTATTTTAACGTCATCACGAAATCTTCGGTACATATAAGTGTATTTCAACACGTCACTAGATGCCTATTTTCATAAGTTTAATATTATTTTAATAAAAATTTATGTCTTGGAAAAAAGGACCTCGGTGGCTATGTGGTCTTAACCACGCACTTACGGATCATGGTTTGTTCAGTAGTTTTCTCTAGGCACTCCGGTTTTCTTTATAATTTTATAATTTTTAAACTGAACAACTACAGCGGTTGGTTTATTTGTGTTCTGATTCTTATCCCGTTTCTCGTTATTCGGTGAGCTAGCACCTTATAAAAAATTGCTAGTACAAGACATTAAAATACACACTCGCACATTTCACATATACACAAAATTGTTCTAAGAATAATCCTTATATGTTTATAATTTTGCTCTCTTTGCGATTAGCTGAAAAATTGCTGATATGACGTTAACCAACATAACAACCAACTCGTAATTTTGCCTCCTTTCAATGTCTTTTTTCGATAATTCAATAAATCCAGCGAAAGTACTAAACAAAATCAAAGTAGCGCAGATCAGGTACAATAGCTAACGGATTGCTATTTCAACACTGAATGTTGAATGTTGAAAAAATAAATAACTTAACAGTACTATTATTTATTTTTAATAACTTTATTTTTCCATATCGATTTTACAATTTCTGTTATTTATTGAAATAATCCACTGATAATTCACTGTTCTTTCATCCGAAAATATTAAGTTCCGTTGTGGAATTTATTTACAAATTGTTTAAACAACTGGAACATTCATTTTAATAACTTGTCAATATTCTACTCAAGGTAATTGTTCATTCATTACGTGTAAGTGAAATTGATTTCATGATGAAGCAGTCTCGTCGATAAAACATCACAGGGGCGAGCTAAGGTTGACTTAAAATAAAAGAAGTCAGATTTCGCTTTACTACTACAAAGTATTACTTAAATGGTATAATTTATATTTGTCCGGCTGAGAAACCCAAAATTTTCTCCAAACCTAAAAATTTGATCTATAGATTTTTTTTCCGTTGCATAGACTGAGTATATTTTATCTGATCTTGAATCAAGGTGATGACACTTTGAATCCTTGAGCATTTTGTAAAATTCAAGATGGCGTCCAATATGGCTGAAAAGTAGGAAAATCGTTGAAATATTTCCTTTTTTGTTTTTGTTTTGCATATTGACAAAATGTCATTGAATTTGATAATTTTGGTAATATATCTCAAAGGAAATACAACAAATACAATTTTAAGATATTTTATGTTATCTTCAATGAATTATGCTTTAGACGATCGTTTTGCCGATGAAGTTAGCCCTGGCATCCAATGAACAAAGTGCATGCTTCCGGAACAGCTACATCTTATGGTTGTACCCTGAGAATCGCCAAAATCTCCTGGTCGTACATGGAGAATTGCCAAAATTATCAAATTATCTGTAGAGATTTCTTCATGTCGGGTGTGATACGGTTGCCTGTTACCATGGTATCGCTAAGGGTACGGTAATAAAAATTTCTTTAGTCACATAAAGCATCTCTCTCTTTTGTTGAAAACCCTGAATCTGCTTTTGGGACAGTCATCAAGGAGTCAACTTTATTTCTGCCTGCTACAACAAGCCTGACTGTGCATCTATGTCGGAAGCTCGACAGAAAGTCTTGGTAGCAAAAGTAGCAAAAAGTAATTCAGCTGCACCAAAACTCTGTTCCCTTCCACAAACATCAGAGTCATTTCAAGAAAATCTTAAACGTGCACATTTGCAAGCATGTTTTAGGAAGCAGTCCTTAGATACCGAACCACCTTCCATGGATTTCAGTTGGATAAAGATTGAGGAAAAAAGTGCTGTCTTCCTGTTATGGTATCATCTAGAATTCAGTTTGCTCCTTCAGATGTACTACAGCTGATAAAGTGTTCATGCGTTAGTGAATCTACATGTACGGCCATGATATGTAGATGTGATAGAAGCAAGTTGACATGCACTTTTTCTATATGGATGTCAGGGTAAGCTTTATTGGCAAAATTACCATACATCAAAAGCATAATTTATTAAAGTTAACACGAAATATCTTAAAATTGCATTTGTCTTCTTTCCTTTGAGATATAACACCAAAATTTTAAATTTAATGACATTTCGTTAGTATGCAAAAAAAAAAAAAAAAAAAAAAAAAAAAAAAAAAAAAAAAAAAAAATACACGTTTTTCCTATTGTACAGTCATATTGGACGCCATTTTCAACTTTACAAAATGCTCAATGATTACAGAGTGTCATCAAGATCACATGCTATATTATACCTTTTTATACCAAAACTAATTGTTCCGAAGATGATGTTCTTTCCCATCATAGGGGGCTTCTTTAGTTCTTTAGTTTTTCAGTATCAATTTTAAACAGGAAGAACTTCACCTTCCTTTCTTATATTGGATATCAAAACTTCACAAAAATCTATAAAAAGTAAAGATATAAAGCAGGTTCCTCTAAATACAATACTAAATAATTATTAGTAATTCAAACACAAATTTTTACAGTCGTCAAAGATGGCCTTCAGACTTATTCAGAAGTCTATTCTACATTTGACATCAACCAAATGTGGATCCTCAAAAATTCTAAAATACTACTTGACTATCTTGTTTCTAATACTCTAATGTCGGTTAAAAGTATTATTGATTTTTCTACCTTTTACACCACTACCCCTCATCTTAATTGAAAGAACATCTAAAACAAATCATTCACTTGTCATTCTTTTACAAAAACTGTAAACCAAGATATAAAATTTTCCAACAAACAATCCGTATACCAATCGGCACAAACTGTGCACATTTACTTGTTTTTTTATTTGTTTCTTTCTTCATATGAGTCAGAATTTTTACAGACTCTTGTCAAATCTGGAGTTAAGTCTGTCGCTAAATCATTCAACTCCACATACATATATATATATATATATATATATATATATATATATATATATATATATATATATATATATATATATATATATATATATATATATATATATATAGATGACGTTCTATATCTAAACAATCAACAATTTAGAGAATAGTTAATGCCGTCTATCCAACTGACCTTAAAATAATCGAAGACACAAGGGATTCTTCATGATCTGCTTCATATTATTTGGACTTATACCTCAATTATGACAACCACGAAAGGTTACATCTGAAGCTATACGACAAACGTGATGACCTCCATTTTTTATTGTCAATTTTCTGTTGTTGTTTTTTTTCAGCAATATCCTTGCTTCTCCTGCGTACAGCGTATATGTTTCATAGTTAATACGCATGTTCCCACAACTTAGACTTTCTACAACGAAGCAAACTGCTTACAATTAAACTGTTGACTCAAGGATATTGCAAGCCTAGGCTAATCAAGGCTCTTAAAAATTTTATGGCCATCATCACAATATTGTTGATAAGCATGTATGGAGCCGCTCTATTCAAACTTATACTTGATTTATTTCACTTACCATAGTTCCTTGTTCCTTTTATTCTTAAATTTGAACTTTGCACTTGACGGGTATCGCTAGCTAGACAGAAGGTGCTTACCCTTACCCATCCGGCCCACGGCCTCTCTTATTTGATGAAAGTTCACGTGTACAACTAAATTGGCCAGTTTTTGCTTTTACACTTTTTTTTTTGACGGGGGAGGGGGAGGATTGTGATTTGTACATGGACTGGTATATGTTTGTGTTTTATAGATATATAATACTATGCAACAATAACAACAACAACAACAACAACAACAACAACAACAACAACAACAAAATATAAATACTTTGACAGTTAACTTGCTGTACAAAGACATTCTCGTAATTGATATATTTAGTACATTTCACCTTATCAAAATAGCGATAAATTTAACAAGAGCTTTCAGTGAAAGCTAGACCCCCCCCCCCCCCCCCAAGAACCATCAAAGGGCCATAGCTTCTTTAAAAATCATTAAATTGGAACTTGTTGGCGATATAAATAACTACACTCCCCAATGATCTTTCCTTTAAAGTTTCATGGCAATTCAATGGGTGGTTTAGGAAAACTGTTACGAACATAAAAGTGTGACGAGCGGACGGATAAAATGAAGGACGAACGGACGGACGGAAGACATTAATATATCCCCCTCACCGGTTTCTCAACAAGGGATAACAACTGTTGAAAATACCATTCAATAAATTAGTTTTTATTCAAACAACTACTCACAAACGCCCTTTTTCATGTTATGGCCGTCATCTTGGACGGCATCTTGAATTTAACAAAATGCTCAAGGGCGACAGAGTGGCATCAACTGAATTCTAAATTTGGACCATATATTCTTTATATATATGCAGAGAAAAAACTATGGACCAATATTAAAGGTTCAGCTCAAACTCTGCATGACTATATGAATTTCTTTTTCGATTCATTAATTGACTGTAAAAAGTTTTGGTTAACAAAATGGTTTTGCGAATGCTACATATCCATATCTCGCGAAACGGAATAAAGAAAAACATGTACAGCACTATTTGTTTATTTCTGCATCGACAGAAAATATTTTACAGTCAATTCTCACAATTGAGATAGATAGATAGATAGATAGATAGATAGATAGATTGTAAAAGTTTAAAAAAAAAAAAGATCATCACGAAAACACACTGTAATATGTTATTCGATCTACTTATAACAAAAAGCATCAATTTTCACAAAAGCTGAGTAAGGGCCAGAAGGACAGACGCTTACTAAATGGTGACTGGTGATATTGTTTTATGTATATTATACTGAGAAATTTTAATACGTAATGATTGAATATTTAACAGGCACATGCGCCACTGGAATCGCTCTTCGAGATTAACACTGCGTCTGCTACACAAGAACAAATTGCAGAGGTAAATTAGATTTTAGTGTGTGTGTGTGTGTTGTGTGTGTGTAATATGACAAGTCGATCAAAACGATTTTATTTCCGGTTTGATTGCAGGTGTACACATTGTCTGCTATTGTTAAGTCTTCAATATTGTGTTTGTTTCAATAAGTGAATTTATTCCCGTAATACTGTAGGGGCGCCAAAAAGCATATTTGTACCATTGTAGCGCCAGCTAGCGAGTGTCTTCTAAGTTCAACTCATATGGACAGATCATGGCGGGGAAAAAACTTTGGCAGTAAGCTTGTCAAAGGATGTGGTTTTCTTAACATCCTTCTTGAAATGACCCGTTTCTTTGTAGTGAAACAAATTCGTGTTTCAAAACGCTATTACTCTTATCATCCCCCTGATGATATGTTTATGTATTTTAACTTGCTTATATATTTGTATCTATTTTTCAGATGAACTTGTTTTTATTTAAACTGACAGGGACGTCAATCGGTTTTACTGTGATGGATTTAGTCACCGTGACTAAAGAACTCATCTTGACGGTATGTTTTCATTTATTTCATAAATCTTATTAAATTACTCATTAAAGTTATATGGTAGCGCTTATACATGGCAGATCAAATTGCACACTCGCAAATCACGTGCATACGGAAGCGTATTAGGCTCACCTGCGAAAATATTTTTCTAGAGAGTGAAAATATTTTATCTGGCGGCCGCCATTTTAGGCATTTATTTTTCTGGCGGCCGCCACTTAATATCACCTGCGAAAATATTTTTCTCGAGAGTGAAAATATTTTATCTGGCGGCCGCCATTTAATTATCTGGCGGCCGCCACATATTTATCTACCGGATTATAACATGTCATCAAATTAATAATATGGCGGCCATCAAAATAATGATCTGGCGGCCGCCAGGTAAATATGTGGCGGCCGCCAGATAATTAAATGGCGGCCGCCAGATAATTAAGTGGCGGCCGCCAGATAATTAAATGGCGGCCGCCAGATAAAATATTTTCACTCTCGAGAAAAATATTTTCGCAGGTGATATTAAGTGGCGGCCGCCAGATAAATAAATGGCGGCCGCCAGATAAAATATTTTCACTCTCGAGAAAAATATTTTCGCAGGTGATATTAAGTGGCGGCCGCCAGAAAAATAAATGGCGGCCGCCAGATAAAATATTTTCACTCTCTAGAAAAATATTTTCGCAGGTGAGCCTAATACGCTTCCGTAAGAATGTCATATCTCCCGGACTAACTTCACACTACATTATAACTGCAAACAAATAATTTTGTTCTCTTGATCAAATATAATGCTCCAGATTGCTTTTATGCTTTCTTTTCTTTTCTTTTTCTTTCTTTCTTTCTTTCTTTCTTTCTTTTCTTTTTTTCTTTCTTTTTTTTTAATTTTTATTTATTTATTTATTTTATTTTGAGAGGGGATTCGAATCCGACTCGGGACAGATCCTGGGAAAAAAGTTTGTCAGTTTTCTTGCCGAAGGTCGGTGGTTTTCTCCGGCCTCCTCCGATTCCCTCCACCATCCCAGAACCGACCGCCTCAAAATAAGTGAAATAATCTTGACTCAGGCGTAAAACACTATTACTCAACTCAACTCATTAGCTTTTAGCAATATTGAAAATTAAAATTTGCTTAAATTCTAGAATGTCATATTTCCCAAACTAACTTCACACTACATTATAACTGCAAACAAATAATTTTGTTCTCTTGTTCAAATATAATGCTCCAGATTGCTTTTATGCCTTTCATTTTTTGTTGTTTTTTTTTTTTTCTTAATTTTTATTTATTTATTTTATTTTGAGAGGGGATTCGAATCCGACTCGGGACAGATCCTGTGAAAAAAAGTTTGTCAGTTCGCTTGCCGAAGGTCGGTGGTTTTCTCCGGCTACTCCGATTTCCTCCACTATCCCAGGACCGACCGCCTCGAAATAAGTGAAATAATCTTGACTCGGGCGTAAAACTGTATTACTCAACTCAACCCATTAGCTTTTAGCGATACTTTTTTTACAGCGTGTTTTTATTTTACTTTATTTTTAGCTTGGAGGCGTTTATCTGACTTACTTCTTTGTGTTGCTACAGTTTAACTTTAACTAAACTTAAAGGCGTTGTAGGAAGGACAGCAATTATATCCGCAAAACATCATGTTGACCGAGGAACTATATCTAGCTAAAGTATATAAACCACAAGACATTGTAGGAAGGACAACATTTATATCCGCAAAACATCATGTTGACCGAGGAACTATATCTAGCGGAAAGTATATATACAGTTTAACTGAACCACAAGGAATTGTAGGAAGGACAACGATTATTTCCGCAAAACATCATGTTGACCGAGGAACTATATCTAGCGGAAAGTATATATACAGTTTAACTGAACCACAAGGAATTGTAGGAAGGACAACAATTATTTCCGCAAAACATCATGTTGACCGAGGAACTATATCTAGCGGAAAGTATATATACAGTTTAACTGAACCACAAGGAATTGTAGGAAGGACAACAATTATTTCCGCAAAACATCATGTTGACCGAGGAATCATATCTAACTGAAAGTATATATACAGTTTAACTGTAACTAAACCACAAGGCGTTGTAGGTAGGACAATTTACATCCATAAAACAGCATCTTTTCCAAGGAACCAAGCCTAACTAAGTGTGCATACGAGAATTAGGAAAAATAACCTTATTGGACAATATTCTCCTTTGCTGTATAGCAATGTAGAACTGTTTTGTGTAGTGTAGAACTAGAAGATCTATGTACATGCTGAATACCTTATCTGGTCAAACCTGGAGACACTGCAGAACCAGTAACTCTGTATAGCAAGGTAGAACAATAAAATATCTGGTCAAACCTTGAGACACTGCAGAACCAGTATCTCTATATAGCAATGTATAACTGTTTTGTGTAGTGTAGAACTAGAAGATCTATGAACGTGTTGAATATCTAAAGCACAATACTGTGACTGACCAAACAACGTCTTGTAGCTCTGTAAAGCTATGTAGAACTCCTTGGTGGTTTTTGTACATATATGGACATAAATGACATAATTTGTTGAGTAACAAAAGCAAGATATCGTGTTTAGCCAGGTAACTATACTTTAGAGCTCAAGTAAACTTTATTGAGGAAAATGACACGATTTTATTGGTTCAGTAGCTTGTTTTGAATTAAAGACTTCTGTTTCATTCACAGATTTTTGTTTTACTTTTTCAAAAATATATTCAAAATTCTGAATATGACAATCAACAGAAATGTTCTAAACATGACAATTAATAGAAATATTGAAGATTCTACGCATGTCAATTAGAGCCTCTTTACTAGAAAAAAATGAACAACATTATCATGCTCTATACTTGAACACTAAAAATAAAAAGTCAGTCTTTAACGATGACCTGACTTGTTCTGTTTGTGAACAAACTTCCTGTAAAAACAAAACATACTGGCATTACAATGTTGAAAATGTAGAAAAAAAAGTTTCGGCATTTTCTGTTCAAAAGAATTGAGTTATTTGTCTTCCTTAGTTTTACCGTCGTGATATTCAAAATATTGATGTCATAAACCTCATAATTCCCCCCTTTGTTTTTTGCAAACTCCCTTACAAATATACACCAAGTCAATCAGTGGATACTGTTATCCTTTAAACACAGATACTTTCATTTTTGCGGTTTATCCAGGAAGCGATTTCTTGCATTTAAATCAGGTATGGGCATTTTAGTAAGAAAATAAGAAAGAAAGTAGAAATGCCATTTTGTCATTCCGCCTTAAAAGTGACTTGTCGAGAGTTAAATAATATCCATAGCGCATTCGCCATCTATTGCGAAAATTCAATTATTGACAAAAAAGCTTCGAAAAGTCTTTTAATGGAGACCCACCTTTCACACGCTTATATCACAAATCTTTTATTTTAATCTTTTGTCAGTTTTTATGCATCAATTAGGTTTTTCAACAGTAGTTATCCGTGTTGGATTTCAAAATTAATTATTTAATTAATTAATTTATTTATTAATTAATTAAAATGAAAACTTTTAATGATAATCATAATGTAAACAATAGCAAACTTTTTAGCAATACAACTATATATTATAATTCAGGAAATTTTTTAAATCAATTTCTTAACAAATTAAATTATTGATTTGTGTACAAGTCTAGACGCTTTCCTGTTGGTGGAGGGAGCTATGACAGCAGTTGTCATTGCCTTATCAATTTCAAGATCGGACATTACATGCATGCTTCAGTTATTTATTCGAAAAAAGAAAACACACAAAACAAAAATTAACCGGTAATTAATTGATTAAATCTTATTTTTTTTGTTTTACTATTTTCATGTACATGATTTTTTCAGCTACAGGTTTCATTTTGTATAACGTCTGCAAATGATTAAAGAGCATGTTACCGATTGACACTATACCTTCTAACAGCGCCGCACTATACCTTTTAACAGAACCATGCTATACCTTCTGACAATACCATGCTATACTTTCTAACAAATCATGCTATACCTTATAACAATACCACTCTTCTTCCTTCTAACAGCACAATGCTATACCTTATAACAGTACCACAGTATACATTCAAAAAGCGCCACACTTAACCTTCTAACACTGCCATGCTATACGTTCTGACAGTACCACTCTCTTGCCTTCTAACAGCTATACTTTATAATAGTACCATGTTATTCATTTTAACAAACTATGCTATACTCTCTTACAATACCACTTTTTACCTTCTTACAGCACCATGTTATACCTTATGACAGTACAACATTATACATTCTAAAAGCACAACACTTATCCTTCCAACAGTAAGACACTGTACTCCTAGGTATAAATCAAACTCTTGTAAATCCTAATTAAGAAGGTTTGTCAATTTGCTTGCCCAAGGTTGCTGGTTTTCTCTGGGTATTCCAGTTTTCTCCACCATGCCTAAATTAACCACCTTGATTTAAGTGTATGAATCTTAACTGGGGCATAAAAACCATTAATCAAATCCAATACATGTACTATCGTGCTAACCTGTGTTTTCACTGGTTATGAAAATCTTTCTGAAACATTTTACTGTTTTAACAGGGGAAAAAATTGTTCTGTAAAAATGTTACAAGAAATATAGCTTGTGGTACCTTGTGAAACTCCTATGCACATAAACTAACCCCTTGAAAACCAAACTGTGGCTGAGTGGTCAAAAGCATACAGTTTGCCTGTCATTGCCAAGGTTCGAATCCAACTTCATAGATCCTTGTATGAGAAAGTTTGTCAATTGGCTTATCAAAGGTTGATGGTTTTCTTTTTTTGGGGGCTGGTCTTTAATTTCCTCAAACATCCCTAAACTGACAGCCTTCACATAAGTTAAAGTAAAAGATGCTTCATTGGGACAAAAAACATCATTAATCCAATCTTTATTGTCAGACCACCTTAGTGGCTTAATGGTAGAGTGTCTGCTTCAAACATGAGAATTCCGGGTTCAAACCCTGGCCAGGTCATACATAATTTGAGAAACTGCTTCCTTGCCTGGCACTTTGTATTGAGGGGACAGAGTATAAAGTTCTAGTATCAAGTTCTTTATCTTATACCAGAAGTGATTGGTACACTTGTCTGCTGCATACTGACTCTGTGAGCTAGCACCTAAACAAAAAGTCACACTGAGCGTGCACTGGTACAGGGCGGATCATTTAACATGCTTTAATCTTACACATACATAACTTGCTCATAGATTCATCTCTATAAATTAATAACCTTGCTCTTGTCACTAAAATCTTAAAAATTGCTGATTTGATGAATGTGCCATCAATATTTTCTTTTTTTTTTTAAAAATACAAGTTTAAAATACAACAACAACAATTACTTTGAATTTAAAATAACAACAATTTAATAACAATAAAATAAAGATTAACATGATGTATTGGTAATACATGTAATAACAGATGTATATATTCAAAGTGTAGTCATGACATTACAGTAATAAAAACCTAAATGTAGTATACAACTACATGTATTAAGCATAGCACTATGTGGGCATTATAAAAAATGATTTAAAAAATAAAAATAAATAAATAAATGAAAAATAAATTAATTAATCAAAAATGAATGAATGAATGAAAGAATGAATGAATGAAAACAAAGGAAAAATGGCTAGATTTACAGCAATATATATGTGCATTAAAATATATCATATGAAACAGAATTGCAAAAACTAATAAAATAAGATAAAACTGATGCAATATTGAAAGTTTAGTAGTGCTATGTAGAACTAGAGTGCTGAGTTCGATATAAAATGAAGAGAGACTAAAGAGAAAAAAGTTTATGCAAATTTAAACAATTTAAAACTACAAAAATAAATAAATAAATAAATAAATAAAGAAAGAAATAAAGAAAAAAAGAAAGAAAAAAGATAGAAAGAAAGAAAGAAATTGATGAATAATAAATTAATTGATAAATTAATAATAAAAATAATAATAATAATAATAATTATAAAATCTGCATACATGTAAAAAAAGTATTTTGTATGTTTATGATACCATTGTACCGGATTAATACCTAATACACAATGAAGTAGGAACTTATGAATTATTGCTGCTAACATCTGTAGGCAGTAGATTAGATGATAAAGACAGATCACAAATTTAAAATGTAGTTTTACTGCTATATAACTTAAAAATGTCAGATGATTGTATGATATTTTGATATATACATGCACCAATGCATCAGAATTAATTTCTCTCTGAAACTTTACGACTTTAAGTATGATTAAAATGACAGTGATATGTTTTAAAAACTCAAAAAAAAAAAAAAATGTATTTTTTACAAATTTTGTTTAAAAAAATAAACATAAGCAACCAATGTTCAAAGTTTTTTTTTTAATTTTGATTATACTGTGAAAAAATGTTTTTGGTTTTTTTTTTTTTTTACTTTTAAACCAATATTGAAAAAAAAAAAACCAAAAAAAAAAAAAACTCCAAATCTTTTATCAATGTCACAGATGCTCCAGTTTAAAAATTTCAGAGAGAGAAAAAAATTACATGATTTTAAAATTGCAACAACTTTCAACAACAACAATAACAAAACTATATTTTCTTTGAACATTCTGTTTTAATAACGATTTGCTGACTGTTCATTCATAGCATCCTGAAAATACAAAGAAAAAATCAAACAATTAATTGAAAATTTAAACAATGTGATATTCCACAAAATAATAAAACCTAGGTCCATTCAGCCATTTCTAATAGCAAAACAATCCAGCATGTAAAAAAAGAAATAAATTATCTTTCAGTTAGCCATTTCTTATACCAAAAAAAGTTTTGCATGGGAAAAATTTGAACCACTACAACTTTTATTATTTATTTATTTATTTACTTATTTATTATTTATTTATTTATTTTTATTAATTTATTTATTATTTATTTATTTATTTTATTTTTATTTATTTATTTATTTTTTTATTTATTTATTTATTAATTAATTATTTTTTGAGAACATTAAATTTCAATTTTAAACAGTTAAATATCCAATTGATTGAGTCTTAAATGGTGTTACATCCAAGTCAAGATTAAACAGCTTATAGGGAAGCCCTCAACCTGCCCCTCCCCCCCCCCTCCCCCATTTTAAGACCAAATAGACTGAAATATTACTTCAGTTAGCCATTCTAATACCCCATAAGTACTTACATAAATGGTGCCTAAGTCAGCAGATATTTCTGTAATTGAATCATGACCATGAACAAAGTTCTGGTTGATGTGATTAAACTGCTCCTCTGGAAAAAAAATTAATGAGAAATATGTACTTTAATTTCTTACAAAAATTCTGAATCTGACCGGGTTCTACATGTAAATGGATATATATCTACCTATAGACCTAAGGGCCTAGGTAGCCGAGTGGTCTAAAGTGTGCGCTTACAGATCACAGTGCCTCTCACCACCTGGGTTTGAATCCCACTCAGGACAGATCCTAGTATGAGGAAGACTGTCAGTTCACTTGCCGAAGGTCAGTGGTTTTCTCTGGGCACTCCAGTTTCCTCCACCATTCCAGAACTGACCACCTCGAAATAAGTGAAAGATTCTTGACTGGGGGCAAAACACCATTACTCCACTCCACCCTCCACTACTTATAGACCTGTTTATTCTTGTGAATAATTCCAATTTAAAAAAAATGTTCAAAGGGCCTAGTTCTAAAGCACATGCTTATTGGTCACAATGCTTCTCAATGTCTAGGTTTAAATCACTATCTGTCATTTTCTAGTATGAAAAAGTTTGTCAGTGTGCTTGCCATAAGTAGTTTTGGTAAAGCCAGTTTCCTTCACCAAGCCAGAATTTACATATGCACTACCAGTAAAAGAATCTTGACATGAGAGTGACATCATTTTGCTACCTAACTCAATTTCAATGGCCACATTGGTGTAAAGCCATTATTGTACAAGGACACATTTTATGTGACTCATGTTCACCTGAATTCTTACTGCTGCTACATTTTCTACTTTATCGTTTTATCATTTTTGTGATTTAAATTATGTAAAATTAAATACATTGCTCTAGCTTGAGCACATACAATGCAGTCTGATTAGGGTTCAAACCCTTGACCCATTAAGTGCAAATGTCACTTTGTTTTGTTAAGACATGGAATTTTGTTGATCATGGTTAACTAACTAACCTATGACATGCATTAATTTCTTTCTTCTTTTCCCTTATCTCCCCTCCCATTTTTTCATTTAAGTTTCTGAAACAACCAAAGTCTGTTCCACATGTCTAATGTGAGTTAAGTGAATAAACTGAATAATACATTGTCTTCATCCATTTCATACATTACTACCTTGGTAGCTCAGTTAGTAGAGTGCTTACCTCTTATGTGGGAGTCAGGATTCAAACCTTGGCTGGCTGGTTTTGGACCAAGATCTGCAAATTGGTAGTGACTCTTCTTTCACAGAGCACTCAGCATTTAGAGATGAAAGTCATGGGGTACTTCAGAGGAGAATTTAAAAACGATATCCAATGTCAGGGCAGGTGTAGTACACTAAGAACCATCCCTGCACACTAAAGGTCAAATTTTCAGCCACTTCCCCAAAAAGCTGGTAACATCTCAATATAAGTGAAATACTGTTGACTGGGATGTAAAACCCCATTAAATCGATAATCGTTAATGAACAATTTTGGAGAAAATTTATATATAACCATACCTGCATGTAAGAAGTAGTCTCTGAGATCTTGCTCCTGTTCCTTGATCAACTTATCTACGTTAGCATTAGGCAAGTCAGCAATCTGGTTGAACTGATATGTATCTATCAGTTTGATTTTGTGTGACTGTTCGTTCCAGTCATGTTTCCATTCCATAAAACATTTGTACATCTCTTCCAGATTACTGTTTTCATCATGCAGTTTTGAGGACACTCCATCCAGTTTCTTGTCCCACATGGGCAAATCATTATCAGCTTTTGTGAACTGAATGTGCTCAGCTGTAAAATAAATAAAATAAATTTATTGAATAAAATAATAATGAACTTCATTTAAACCAATGATTATTGTGTCTATCTTGTGTAAAAAAAAACTTAGAAGCCCAATTATAATTGAAATCAACTGCTTCTTAGTTTTAACAGTTTAATACTTAAAATATTTTTAGAAGATAAAAAAATTTTATTGTAGCATAGAGTAGTGCATTGATGCTCCGAAATGCTTGAGCATTTACAACTAAAAGATCGAGGATTTAAAGTTTTAGTCATTGAGTGCAATGATGCCTTAAAGAGCAAAATATGGATGGTTGTAAAGAAGCCTTAAAGAAGCAAGACTTGTTTCCTTCTAATGTAAACTCATTCATTTGGGCCGCATTGGTGGCTCAGTTATAGTGTCCCTCAAGGGCTGTATGTCAGGGGTTTGAATCCCAGCCACTAATGTAAACTCATTCATTAGGTAGGTTCAGTAATTTTTTTCTAATATTTGGTCCACATTGGTGGCTCAGTTATAGAGTGTTCCCTCAAGAGTTGTATGTCAGGGGTTTGAACCCCAGTCAGTTAATACATACAATTTTAAAATTTAAGATGCTGTTTTTTTCTGGGCACTCAGCATTAGGAAAATTATTGACTGGTTCACCCAGTTCCAGGATAATGCACCTGGGGGAGTGGCACACTTGTCTGTGGCATATTGACAAGGTGAATTTACTCTTCAACAAAATAGTTGCCCCGTGCACTTACAATAAAGCTTGTTCCTCATATCTCCAAGTCTGCTGAGATCAGTAACTGTGTCCTTTTCTGCACTGCTTATTTCTGCAAGATAAATAAAAAAAATAATAAGACAAGCATAAATGCTTAAAACTCTCTCTCTCTCTCTCTCTCTCTCTCTCTCTCTCTCTCTCTCTCTCTCTCTCTCTCTCTCTCTCTTTCTTTCTGTCTCTCTAAGATCAAATTTTCTGCTTAATTTTTTTTTATTTTTCCGATGTCATTTACAATCATGTTACAGTTTAGAAAATAAATTATTGAGAGTCCATGAATGTAAATAAAATATTCACTTTGAGAAAATTTCAGTAAATATTATGAGAAAAAATCTTAATACTGTTAAAGGTTAGAAAGGAAAAATAGTAAACTAATAAAACATGTGCTTGCATGCCAAATAAACAAAGATGGTGAAACAATAAAAGTTAACAAAAACAGCATAACAAGAGAAATTAAACACACACACACACACACACACACACACACACACACACACTTTTTATCATTTTATTTATTTTTTTATTATTTATTCATTTATTTATTTATTTATTACCATATTATTATTATTATCTTTTTATTTACCGGTATTTATTTTTTTATTTAAAATTGACATTCAATGCTCAATTTTTTTGTTTTGTTAGATGTTATTTCAATCTTGTTATTAGTATTTCCTTTCACAAATTTAGCCAATTGCTGATTTTTTTAAAATCCTGGCTCTAAAATATTGATTTTGGAAAATATTTTTGCTCTAACATTTTCATCAATTTCATTATAAGCTTTTAATTTCTGAGGTTCACTGGAACTGTTTTACATCAAATGGCTCAAAATTTAACTGTCACTGACCAATTTTTGGCTCATACTGTTCAAAAACCAGAGCTAACCATTATATACATGTATAAGTACATCAATATATATGTAATAAATAAACAAATAAAAATATTGTCTGATAACCACACAGGTTTATTTATATGAAAAGGAAATATAATGTCTATATAATTTAGTATCGGGGCATCATTCACTAGACATGTTAAATTATAGCCAGGTGATTAAATTGTAAGTTACTAGAATCTTCAGGTACATATGATAACAAATATCACACCTTGATGAAGATACAGTGATTCTTGTCTCTGCTTCCAGAGCAATAACACCATTAAGATAGCAACAGCAACTTGAGCAAGACGTATAAAAGACAGCAAGCCAGCAAAGTTCAAAAGCTGAAGGAAAAAGAGACACAGGAGAATGAAGAGAAATCAGGCATAAGCAAAGAAACCATAGTAAAGAAATGAAAGCATTACAGTTAAACATATAGGAAAAACAATAAATAATAATGAAAATTAGCTAATAAGTTAAAACATGCTACAACAGATAGTTAACACAGAAATGAATGATGGGATATGTCAGTGTACCATGTACCTAATATTTGTGCAGAACAAGTATCAACATAAGACAGGGAATGACTTTAGTTGACAATTCCTACTCAAAAATCAATGTTTTTTTCTAGAATTTTGCACCCTAAAACATTTTTCGTAACATTTCACACAAATATTGAGTGGTATAAGGTACCCTGACAAATTATGTTATGGAAGCCCTAGCCCAAGTCCCCAGTCACTTTTCCTTTTATTTGTATCTGGTAAATTTTAACAACCCCTTATCATGGGACTTTATCTGATAGCTTGTTGTCATGAGACACAAATTTTTCTACATACTTGAATGCAGACTGTCATAAACTTTTTTTTTTAAATGTTTTTTCAATTTTTTTCAAATGGCGCATAGTTTTTAAAAGATCATTGTTTGTCTGAAAATTATCATCTGGTAATGAAAATTAAAGATGTATGTATGACTAAGGTAAGAAGGGCAAACAGAAAATTCACAATTTTGTTATTTTCTTATTTTACAAGAATTAGTCTAAGTCAAACAACATGATAAACAAGTAGCCTACTGGTCAAGCAGATAAAATAGCCAGTCTGTGTCCAAATCTCTACTAATTATGCTTTGATAACTTTCATAGATTTAAAACTACATTATTGGAATTGTTACATTTATTCATTTATTTATAAATTTAAACATGTTTTTTTGTTAAATATTTGACACAAATCTGAAACTATTTTACCTACAGCAACAGTAAGCAAAAGGGAAAAAGCAAAATGAGAAACTAAATGTTAATTAATATGCAAAATTATATAATGCATTACCTTTATTCCTTCTGAACCACTTTTAAAACCATTTTTGAAAGCCTTTGCAGCTGCTTTGAACTTCAACACAGGAACAGAAAAATCAATATTCATGTACTGATCCTTGATCAATGCAACAGGCTTTGTTGAAGAGTTATATCCTGGCAACTGATCTGTGATCATGACATTTGAGTTAACTTCAGGCACTGAACCAAAATGAGGAATCTGATCCATGATGGTGAAACTTGTGTTAAATTCAGGTTCTGAAGCATCAGTAAGCAAATGATCTGTTATTATGACACTTGAGTTAAATTCAGGAACTGATTTATTTGTAGCCATCCAATCTGATACAAAGACACTATTTTGTACTGGTACAAATGTTATTAGATCAATGAAGGTGGTATTTGATGTTTGACATGCCCAATCCATAGGTGGTGGCAAGATTGACAAAGAACTGAAAATATAAAAAGAATAAAATATTTTAGAAAACAAACAAACCCCATTCATATGAAATTATAAATAAAATTAATGAAATAAATGAATAAAATAAAATAATTAATTAGAAAAATGTATTCTTGTTCATCATTCAATTATTTTATCTAACCATAGTGAATTGAACTCAAGTAAAAGTACCTATGGAAAAAAATCAGATTAGGAAGGATAAACCTGAGAAGAGTACATGAGAAAGGATTAGGTGGTGAATTATTTCCTTTTTATTTATTTATTTATTTATTTAATTAATTTTTTTAGCAATGCAAATATTCTTTTTAACTCTATTTCCTATTTAAATATTTTAATAACTTCATCTTTCTCAGACGTATTTCAACAATTTAATCGTTTTTATGATGTATCCTGCAACAATGCCAATGGAAAAAGCCAGATACAACAGAAAATTCAATTTTACTTATAAAATATCGAGCAGCATTACCTGCTAAAATGAACATTTTCTTCGTATTCTAATCTATTAATTCCAACCAAAATTAATGCAAAAATCAGCATGAAACCCATCTCAAATACGTTTAAATGCACATTGAATTTTGCCTTTCCTTTCTCCTGGTTAAATTTTCCGCAAAATAAACTGTCGTCAGTGTAGCCCAGACAACGGCGTACTTCCGAGTCACGTGCTCAAATCATTCCGGGCTCACCGTAATAAAGCGTCATCTGTAGGCATTTTTTAAAATGAAAATCATAAAAATTTTTAGTCCATGGAACACGGTTCAAAATAAAAATTTGGGTTCAAACTATGCTTTATCAATTAGGCCTAATAAAGTTAAGTTTAATCTGTTTAGATATTTTTTCAGTTTCGCAGTTCCTGCGCCACAGATGTTGCAAGGGCGCCATTTTTCATTTAAAGTGATGATTAAAAAAAGTTTTTAAAAACATATTTCATGTAAATGACTTAATATTACCTGTCAAACTTTGTATCTTTGGTAATGTAATAATTGCAAATGCAATGAATATAAAACTCCGCAAAAAACCCATGGTACTTTCGATAACACTTGGACTATTTCCCGGAAAGAAAACAAACCGTCATGTCACATGATTTTGTTCTCCGGATGTGACGAGAAAGAGACATCTACCGACAATCTAATTTCACAATCACTTTTTATGTACAAAGGAATTTCAAGTAGCTTTGGATTTGAATTTAGATATTTTATATTTCAATAAAAAAATAATACAAATAAAATAAACTATTTACAATTGTACTGAATTCTCTTCAGTAAACCCTTTGAGATCAACTGAAGATATTTCCCAATAACTTTGGTTGGGCACGTGCGACCTTTAACCCATGACGTCAGGACCTGTATCACTGGCGTATGAAAACGTCAAAAAAGTTCTACTACAACATTGTTTACAAACAAAACTTTGCAGTGGCGTATCAGCTGATCGCTTTGTGTTTTGTTGCGTTTTTTTCCTTGTTTACAAACAAAACCTTGCAGTGGCGATCAGCTGATCGCTATGTTTTTTTTGGTGCGTTTTTTCCGAAACCGCTAGTTTATCATTTGGATTACTGTCTGATTCACGTCTGCCGTAGCACTAGTTTTTCAAGGTTTTAGAAGAGATACCAAAAAATTTTGTAGAATGCCACATACCGTTATGACGTATGCATTTTGTCGTAATTAACTGACACCAAACTAAATTCCACAAAACACACAAACACTCATTCCGGAAAAACATCGCTGAAAAATCATGCGGGTTAAGAAAATAGAATTGCGCATGACCGACTTTCCCATTTTCGCTGGCCAGGTAATATCGTCTGCAACTTGACATCAAAAGGAATATATAACTGTAAGGTCTTACAACAGCGATCTTACCTACAGCTGAATGAACTATTCCAGAATTTTCTGTCCTAACCCGCATGATTATTACAGCGATGTATTTCCGGAATAAGTGTTTGTGCCTTTTCCCATATTAAATCCCCGTAAGGATTTTAAAAAGCTCTGCATTTTATACTCCAGCTAAGATGGCATTTAGTTTGGTGTCAGTTAATTACGACAAAATGCATACGTCATAACGGTATGTGGCATTCTACAAAATTTTTTGATATCTCTTCTAAAACCTTGAAAAACTAGTGCTACGGCAGACGTGAATCAGACAGTAGAATTTTTTTCAGAAATTAAATAAAATTTAGTGATAAATGCAAAGGATCAATCTGTGCTTGTGTTTTTTCATACAAGAAAACCAGGACCATGTCGGGATTTTTTTGTCATGAATAAAATTCACTACTAAGGAAACCTCGTGTTTTATCGTAGAAATTTTAAAAGATTGTAAATATAAGGATTGAACTTTGATTGTACTGAATTTATTGGGTGATAACTTCGCCATTAATTCAATTTGCGCGTGGCCAACTGAAGTTATCACCCAATAAATTCATTACAATCAAAGTTCAATCCTTAAATAAAATAAAATAAAGTAAAGTAAAATAAGATAAGATGAGATGAGATGAGATGAGATGAGATGAGATGAGATGAGATATGATATGATATGATATGATATGATATCATATAATATAATATAATATAATATAATATAATATAATATAATATAATATAATATAATATAATAACAACATAACATAACATAACATAACATAACATAACATAATATAATACAGACTACTTTTTTTTACTTTTTACTTTCTTTTTTAATGGAAACACAAATCAAGATATATTTGTCTGTTAATAGAAGTGTCTTCTTTAAAAGATGATAAGAAAAGAAATGCATTTCAAATTCAGTTTAATCAAACAAAATATTGTCAGTTTCACTATTTAAACAGTTCACGAGCTGTAGTTCCAGACATTTTCAGGAAAGTTGTACTAAGACGTTTTATTCAAATAAAAAATCTTTCAACAATATATATGGACTTAACATATATTTTGACAGAATGCTAGAAGATGAATATGGTGACAGAACAACAACCTTACTTATTTAAAAAGCAGTTTATCCAAGGTGAGATCAAATGAAAGCACTAGTACTATGCAGAACGATTGGTAATAATATGATTAAAGAAGATCAAGATAAAACATATACTAGTATGTCAATTGGCAATTTAAAAAAGTTTATCTTACCAGAATAACGCATGATGAGCCTTTGGTAGTTTTAGCTCACCTGGACACTCATCTGAGCTCATTTTTTAATAGTCGTGTGTGCGTGCATTTGCACGAGTGTAGGACGGTCAAAGGTAAAAATCACGTTAAATGTAAAAAGATCAAATTTGACGTTAAATGTAAAAACAATTTTACTCTAAATGTAAAAAAGTGCTAAAAATGTAAACACTTGACATCAAATGTAAAAAAGCATTAGACGCTAAATTTAAAAACATTCTAAAGCTAAATGTCAAAATGCAGATTTTTAACGTTAAATGTGAAAACAAAAAAGTGATAAATGTAAAAAAAAAATGTGCACACTTTTGCATCAAAATCAAAGAACTGAAAGCTCTATGCTAGAACTCTTTTGCGTTTTTAGCACAAAATCCTCTAATTTCGTTTACCTTCTTCGTGCATCGATGACGTCATCAGTTTTTTTATTACCTTACATCCATGTCGAATCGATAAGCGAAAGTCTGTCCCCTTGAAGTGCCAATAATTATTTCTTGTGATTGGTAACATCAATATGTTTGTGTGCACATTGTAATGTTAGGTTATGTGTTATAAATATTCTTACATGATCATTCCCAGGAATTCCCTGAACACAACTGTAGACAGTTTGTAAAAAAAATTATTACAATACATGCCAATTGACAATGAATTATGGTTTTTAAATTTACTTTCAAAATCGTTAGCTATTTAACATGCCAGTAAGGACTTTTACTTACCAGGTCATATTTGAAAAGATTATAGGGTTCTGTCTTGAACAATATGCATTTCTTATAGAACAGCGCTGTTAACAAATATTTATAGTGACTAAGAATTGTAACTGATGTTTTCAGTGTTTATGGGTAAATGCGAGAAGGATGTCGAATAAACTTCTTAAATCAATATGTTTTCGTAGGACAAAATTAGATTTATCGTCAAGTAGCCTCGAGTTGAGTTGAATAATGGCGTTTTACGCCCTAATCAAGATTCTTTCACTTATTTCGAGGCGGTCAATTCTGAGATGGTGGAGGAAACCGGAGTGCCACCGACCTTCGGCAATTTAACTGATAAACTTTTTCATACTAGGATTTGTCCCCGAGTGGGATTCGAACCCAGGCGGTGAGATCCAGGCAATTTGATCCGTAAGCGCGCTCTTTAGATTACTCGGCCAACGAGGCCCCCGCAAGTAGCCTTGCCTTAAACATTTATCTGCACAAACGATAGTTAATTTGACACCAATATGAAATTCTATTTGGACGAATTAAAACAATGCACACAAAAACATGTTCTATGAATTGAAATCGATGGAACTTTTCTGAATACATATCTGTCATAATATTACATGGCCTAAAGGTAGGTATATATGCATCATACACAAATTAGTGTTAAATATGTGTAGCAGGAACGCTTCCCTGCCAGTTGCAGCAGTAGTGTTAGTTGCTGTATAAAACTGTGTAAGTGGAGATCTCTTTTAGCTCAGTTGGTAGTGCAGGACTGTTGTGTCAGGGGTCGTGGGTTCAATCCCAAGATTGGCACGTGATTTTTAAGGACAATCGTGATATCCGGTAACACATGATTCCATTTTGAAGACAGTCACTTCCTACACACTTCGTTACCACTGCATTTTCACTAATGCGTATTGTAAAGAGACTGCAACAGCTTCCATTTCAACAGAAAACCTTTTGAGTCCAACGCAATGAGCTTCATTATACAAAGTTCTAGTTTCAAAGTTTCTAGTATAAGTGAAAAGTTAAAGAATCACATGACCTTTGACACAATTCTGAAAAAAAAAAACGAAAAACGGAACTACTTATGGTGATAATTGTCGATACTATCAACAACCTATCTCTTTTAATGCAAAATGATCAGAAGGAAAAACAATAAAGACACACCAACAAACAAAATGAACAATTATAGGTTTTATAGGTTTTCAACGGTAAAAGCTTCACACAAAAGGCCATATTTTGACTCCCACCGTAGCTTTAGTTCTGTATAACCAAAAACAAAGTAAAGCCCTGTTCAGATAATTTTACAAGTGAATTTTACAATAAGCATGATCCGTACGTGTTAAGAACATCAACAGGAATATATCGGCGGAGTATGGTTTCAATTCATTAAACGGTTCTTGGAAGGAAGTTCTTAAAATTTAGCATATCAAAAACAAGAATTTGTCATGGCGGCTTATTTGTTGATGAAACAGCATCAAAGTAAAAATACTCGGAAAGAGGAAAGAACTATGTGAGAAACATTTTGCCAAGTTAATCAAATTCTGTTTAGAAGTTCTCAAGAAAAAGATCAAAATGTAAAAAAGTTAAAAAAGTCCGAAAAACGGACACTGGACGCTAACTAATGTCAATAGCTCACCTGAAATTTTTGGCTCAGATGAGCTGAATTAAATTAAACTAGTCAATTGTGAATCGTGGTTAAGGTCAAATGCTTAAATACACAGTTACATAATTCACCGAATTTGCGAATAATAAAATATGGAGTTTTTTTTAATATACAGGCAAAATATCGATGTTAATTGAATTTAATAACAATTTAACAAATGATCTATTTATAGAGAGCATAGCGATGCTTGCACTAATTTCAACAAAAGGGCCAGAATGACATTAATGGATTGGACTCCAACAAAAGTATATAAACGACTCTTGAAAAAACAGAACAACTCCTAAGAAAGTACATAATCCATACTAGTGAATTGGAATTAAACAAAAGTACAATGGATTGGACTCCAGCAAAAATAGAAGAACCATTTTAGTGGATTAGATTTCGCAAAAACACGTGAACGATCCCATGAACCACAGCAGTGGATTGACTACTACAAAAGCTATACCTTAACTTAAATTCGAATGGACTCTTGCATGACCGCTTAACTCATATAAGTCTATTGCTCTCGGACAAAAGGAACAAAAGCCGTATCAGTAGATCTGGCTCCTACAAAGTACATTTACCATTTTAGTAAAGTGTAGTCTTACAAAATACATGAAAACACACTACTGGATTAGACTCCTTCAAAAGTACAAAGCATCAAATTAAAATCAGTTAATTGGAAACCTACAAAAGTGAATAAATATGTCTACTACAAGACTGGATTTGGATTAACCAAATTTTTAAAATTCCAAATTAAATATTTTAATATGTTGTATATTGTGTTTTATTGCATTTTATTGAACTATGGAAACTGTTTTGTATATTTCTATACATTTCTTATTTATGCTTTTGTAAAACGTTAAATTTCTACACTACGACAAGATAAGATTACATACAGTTTTACACAGAAACGATTCTAGTGGATTGGACTCTAGCAAAAGAAGAAGAACCATCTTTGTGAATTAGATTTTCGCAAAAGCACGTGAACGATACCATGAACCAATGGAAATGATTTGACTACTAAAAAAGCAGAAGAAACAACCCATTATCCAAACTAGGATTGAATTTGACTCTTACAAAACCGCTTAGTCATATAAGTGTACTATTCTTGAACAAAAAGGAATAAAATCTGCATCAAGGGATTTGGCTTCTATGAAGAATATATTCTATTCCAGTAAAGTGTACTCTTACAAAATACTTGATCCACACTATTGGATTAGTACAACGCATCTAATTAAACCACTTCAAACGCGAATGAAACACAACAGTGGATTTGTCTTCTACAAAAAGGAGAAGATTGGAAATACCATATATTTTAAATTCATAATAAAAGGTTTTAATGCACTATGGAAACTGTAATGTATACTTCTATAACTTTCTTATTATGCTTGTGTAAAACGTTAAATTCCTACACTGTGACAAGATAAGATTACATATATCTTTACATGGGAACGATTTTAGATGTGTGCCACTTAAATTGATACTGATGCTAGAAAACACACCTTTTATACAAAAAACACCAATTTACAACATTATCTAATACAAGTATTTATATCAGTTCCAAACACAGATTTGTTTTTGATATCCTCACTTCTATGTATTTGGACTTGCTTCATGTATCAATGACAGTCTTACACTGAGATCTTATCATCGTTTCCTGATTCTCTTTATACCGTAATATAATCACATTCGAGGATTATCTATGTTTCTGTCAGTTTAACACAGGATGGACATCTGGTTACTACCCTTTTATATAAAGTTTTGATTTATCCAAAAATTGTTCCTTGTATCCAAAGACAGTCCACCACTATGTTTCTGATTATTGCCCTTTCATATAATGATTAGACTTGTTTAGTAATTGTATATGAGGCAGTCTGACCCTTAAAAAGGGTTCCTCATAACTGTCCATCTACATATTAGGTTTATTAGGGTTTGTTGTTGTTTGTATCAAAATCAGTCAGTCAAACACAAAACGGTTTGTCAGTACTGCACTTCTAGGTGTTGTTCTGACTTTTTTGGTAATTTTGTTTCTAGTCCCCCTTTTGCAGAGTATTGCATGAAAAAACAAGAGTTCGGCATGGCAGAGCATGATACGCCCGTCAAATCTGCAAGTCATTTATGTGGATATTTTGTTTATTATGAACTGTAAAGGGACTTATACAGTTCAAATGAGCTGTTCATAATCAATAAGTCAATTCAATTATTCATCACAATGATACAAAATGCAGTGCACAAGTCAACAAGTACAATAAAAAACAATAGTAATTTTTGAGATTTTGGTATTATTTTCAGTAACAAAATAGACTGACCACCAGCCACACCATTTATATAATTTAACCATCATGTTCTTGTAACCTTCATCACAAAATTGAGGTAATCTCTAGTATACTGGGTTGTTTCAAAGACAGCAAGTTCTTCAGCCTACAACTCTATGTGTATCTGCTCCCTGGTAGAATAAATTAAGGAAGCTAGAGTTACGGTTCCTGAGCACTGCACTTCGGATCATCGTGGTAAGTAAGCATACCAAGTTTCAAGTCATTCTGACCATAGATGTCAGAGTTATGGGCCAGACAAACCCGCCGCGTACTCTGGCAGTACACAAAGGGGAATAACTCAAAAATTAAGGAAGCTAGAGTTACGGTTCCTGTGCACTGCACTTGGCATCATCGTGGTAAGTAAGCATACCAAGTTTCAAGTCATTCTGACCATAGATGTCAAAGTTATGATCCGGACAAACATGCTAACAGCATTCAAAGGGGAATAACTCAAAAATTAAGGAAGCTAGAGTTACGGTTCCTGAGCACTGCACTTCGCATCATCGTGGTAAGTAAGCATACCAAGTTTCAAGTCATTCTGACCATAGATGTCAGAGTTATGTGCCGGACAAACCCGCGGCCAGTACGCCCGCCTGCCAAGGGTGATCCCATAATACGCCCCGTCTTTGACGGGCGTATAATAAGTATGGAATAATAATATACAATCTCAAAACCCTTTTTTTAAATTTAAGTCTTTATTCTTTTAAATATTTTTTAGTCAAAGCTAGCAACTTTCATAAAATTAGATAAAACAGAATTAATCTTTTGGAAAAAATCAATATAGAATGTAACATCTTAAGTCTTCAAGAACACAGCAGATAAAACAAACAAGAAAATAAAACTGGATGTTTTTTAAAAATAATAAAATGTAAAGTAACTAAATGTAGAGGTACTAAAGTAATTAAAATAATATTTGAACAAGTTATGAAAAGCTGTGTTTCTATAACATATGTGAGCATTATAAAGGTAATACACATGTAGGTATGACTTAAATGAATATGGTTAAAAATTGTATACAGTAATGATTCTTTGTCAAAAAAAAAAAAAAAAAAGAGTTATGATTCAATAGAAAAAAAAATTAAACAATAATGATTCTATAGACACAACAATGATTCCATAGACACATGTATAGTACTGATTCTATAGACAGATGTACAGTAATGGTTCTGTAGAGTAATGTTTCTATAGACACATGTACAGTAATGATTCTGTAAACACATGTACAGTAATGATTCTATAGACACATGTACAGTAATGGTTCTGTAGAGTATGTTTCTATAGACACATGTACAGTAATGATTCTATAGACACATGTACAGTAATGATTCTATAGACATGTAAACAGTAATGATTCTATAGACTCATGTACATTAATGATTCTGTAAATACATGACAGTAATGATTCCACGGACACATGTACAGTAATGATTCCACAGGCACAAGTAAAGTTATATTTCTAAAGAAAAGAAAGCAAAAATGGTTCTATAGAAAAGAAACAGTAATGATTCTATGGAAAAGATACAGAAATACTTTTATGGGAAAATAAATGTCTATAATTCTTCCATCAATAAGAAAATTGTATGCATATCAGGAACATTCAATATTTGAATAACCAAAAAATAAATAAATAATAAAAAATAAACACAACAACAACAAAAACAATAACAAAAGATAAAAAACCCACATAATTCTGGTACAGTAGGGACTTTTTAAAAAATAATAATGAAATAAAGACTAATGATGGCATTATTTTTTATGAAGCAATATATTTCAATAAACAATATTCCTTTTTATGTATTTTATTAGTTCGTTAAAAAGTAAGCTTGAAAAGGAATACTGCAAATTTGAAATATAGGCTCATTCTGTTACATAAAATCATGCTGCTGTTAGTCTTAATTTAAAAAATAACACATTGAAATCAAAAGATGAAAAACATAAAATGTAAAACTCAAGCCTTCAAAAGACTACATGTATGTCCTCATTACACATACGTAATATGTAAATGTACAAAGACAATTAAAAAACATTTGTTCCTTTTTATATAAAATATATCTGTATTATATAAAATTATATTTAGCCTTTGGAAGACAAGCAATTTAATAACAAAAAATAACCAACTGCGTAAAAAATACTGAAACAAAAATAGACTTCAATAATATTTCATAAATTATGAAATGTAAGATTGTGTTAATATATTTCTGCCTTTAAAAGACTATTTGAAAATAAACTATAAAAATCTACCATGTAAGTAGTAATTATGCAACAAAACAATTAATAAGATAAATACTATATACATGTATGTATGTCAAGAATCAATACAACACATGTCAACAATAGGTAATAAAAATTTCTATAGCAAAGCATTTCCACTGCAATACACTATTCCTGGTGTCTGTGATTAGTATCTACTCACTTGCAGATGAAATTCTTCTTTTTTGGGAGGTAGTACACAAGTGATGGTGGGTACAATGTTCACAATATTATGATGTCAAAAGAAACGCTTTCAGGCCAGGTAACATTTATATATTCATAACGTGAGCATTTGATACACATAATCACTGATTATTTACAACAGTCAGATATTCCATTTGTAGTGTAAATAGATTGTGTTCAACAATGACATGCCAGCGACAAAATCTACCTCCATTATCAAAGAGAAGACAACTCAGAATTTTTTAACTTTATATTTTAATATTGATTGTTTTAAAATTTGGCAGTGTAAAGAGATGCCATTTGGCAATGATATGTTTGAAAAAGTGCCAAAAATGTGTAAATATTTAACTTGGACTTAATCTACATGATAAAAGAAACATGAATAAAATGTTCCAGCATTAAGTTTTCAGAATGATTTAATATGTGACAGACATGATTATGTTTATAACATGGTAAAAGTATACGTGAATAGAATTTATTAATGTACCTCTACACAATTATTTACTATGCTACTAAGGTATTATAATAATTTGAGTTCTAATGTATATGAAAAAAATTTTCACTTTTGGACAAATAAGACAGATAAAACATTTCTCCACTTTTTTAACTTTAAATCAACAGAAATCAATAGAACAATTAAGACAGGACTTGTTCGCAGACACAAAATTCACCATAGACCAATATGACAATAACAGTTGCCTATATAACAAATGCACCAAATTTTTTTATGATTCAATATTATATGTACAATGTACATACATAAAATGTTAAAATGGTTTATAAAAAAATTTGCACCAAAGATTTTTACAACTTAAAATTATGCTTAAATAAGTTAAATGGCCCATGCAAAATTTGCACACCAAAGATTTTACAACCTTAAAATTATGCTTAAGTAAGTTAAAATGGCCCATGCAAAATTTGCACCAAAGATTTTTACAACTTAAAATTATTTTAAGTAAGTTAAAATGTCCCATGCAATTTGCACCAAAGATTTTTTACAACTTAAAATTATGCTTAATAAGTTACAATGGCCAATGCAAAGTTGCACCAAAGATTTTTTACAACTAAAATTATGCTAATAAGTTAAAATTGGACCCATGTAAATTTGCACTGACAAGATTGTTATACTTCGATTATGCTTACGTATTAAATTAAAATGGCCAAAGGTAAAGTTTGCATCAAAAAACATTTAATGACTATTGTATTATATGTAACATATGTTGAAGATTATATGTTAAATATAAATATCAATATAACATAAATGTTATATGTTATTATAGTACATATTATATGTACATATGTTAAAATGATTATATATCTGCTTTTTTCAGTTAAACTTTTATTCACAATCAATTTGCACAAATGGAATTCTCCAATGTAACCACTTTTATACCTCATATCATTTGTGTGGGACTATTACTAATGTTGACAATGGAATCACATAATACGATGATTACCCGTAATTAACAATGTTTTTGAGGAATATCCGACTTAAAAGTTATCCATTTCATTCTGCACAAATGTCAAGAGGTATTGATAATTTGGTACGCTGACGAGTTCCATTGCAAAGTGTGTGGAGTAATACTGTTTTAGGCCCTAGTCAAAATTCTTTTACCTATTGCCTTACAGAACTAAAAACTAATGTTTTATTATTCATTAATTTACCATAAAACACATTAGAACAATTTTACATAACAAGGAAATGAGAGATAACATAATAAAAATAATGCAACAATTCAAAATAATGACAAAGCAAAACGATGAATATTTACAATAATGTCTTGATAACAATACAGGAATAAGGTTACCGGTATCTTAACTTGGAAATTATTTTTTTAAAAATCCAAATTTAAAAAAGTATAACATAAAACAAGTAAGAAAAAAGTTGTTAGATGCAAACATATTAGCCCATCTATTAGACAAAAATGGCACCAAAACTTTTATTATTATGGTCACAGGACAAATAGAACATTACAACAGTAACTCATCAGACAAAAAACCCTATTGTATCACTTTTTGATACTGAAAACAATTATTCATCATAGGCAAACTTACATTAACAAACTATAAACTAGAATGTTTACTTGCGACCAAGCATATGTCTGTGTATCTTCTCTCTCTTTCTCTCTCTAGGTGATAGTCTCTACCAATTACACCTCTAAGGTGGTGCTCCAAATCGTGGAGGAAATTCCAAGAAAGAAAGAGAGAACTCTTTGGAGTTTCTTGGTTTTAACCAGATTTCCCCAGAGTCCTTCCGAATTCTGAAAAATGGTGAGGAACACACTTCCCATAGTCAATCCCTACCAGTTGACAAAATTTTAATCTGATTAGATAAGAAACAAAAGGAGAAAATGCTCTGAAAAAAACCGTCAGAAACAAGGGAGAAAAAAAAAAAAAAATAATAATAATAAAGATTATAAGTAACAACAAGATGTCTGCTGATATGCAGAAATAATAACTTTTAACTTACATCTGAAAACTTAGACTTTTATCTATAAAAATACAAAGAACATAAAACTGATTGAATATCACTAAAAAAATACTGTTAACTGGTATTTTAACAACATTCCATAAATGGTGATATAAATTTTAAGCAGCTACTTCTATGGTCCAGCCTTTGACACCTTCATTTTTTTATCTTCCCTCTTTTATCAGTTTGTATTCCAGCATTGGTTTCCTACATGCTTAACAGATGTCTTGTCGCCTAACTGTTTTGCAAGAACGTGGATCTTACTTTTGTATGCATCAATATTTACATAACATCCCTAAAAAATATCAATTAAATTAGCATATTAATTATTTAATTTGACAAATTTTAAACAATTTCAGGTTATTTCTCAATGACTCAAGGTTAAACTAGCAGCACCAACTCACATGTTCAACTGTTTGTGACATAATCTAGAACGAATGAAGAAAATTAATGCACATCATATAACCTTGTTTTGAAGTTATTAAAAGCAAAAAATGCATTTAGTTATTCTCTCATATGATTAAGTTGTCTTTAAAATTTGATTGTAAGCATTGAATCTGATTTTCACAAATTACAGTGTGCACAGTCTCCATTGAGATAATTTCTCAGTGACCCAAATGAAAATCAGATTCAATGCTTAAATATTTTTGTACATGTGATGTCACACTCAATCAACATTTTATTATCTGGCTTGTATAAATAAGATGCAGATGTGAAGAATAGCTAAGCTCACCTAGCTCCAAATGAACAAATGCTACTTGGCTAGATTTTTCTTTACTTAGTTTTACCAAATGTTTGCAATTTTTTTATATACTAGTAGTATAACAAATTTTTTAATAATACCAATTTTTTTTGGTTGTCTGGTTTTACAAAAAAGTGTCAAAATCTTAAAACGAAACTTAAAATGACACCTTGAATGTTGCTTACCAATCTGAACACAGCGAAATTATATCTACATGTAATTTTAAATCTGTCAGAGTTAATGACAATCTTAGTTACGGAATGATTGTTAACCTGGGACCTGCATAACAAGTTCATCACAATGGTAGCTCAGCTGGCAGAGTGCTCGCTTCATATATTGAGAGGTAGGGGTTTGAACCACAGCCAGATCTGACCAAGACTTGAAAATTGGTAGTGACTGTTGCTTTGCCAAGCACTCGTATTTAGAAATGAAAGCCAGGGGGGTTCTTAAGAAGAGACCTTAAAAACCAAATGCCCTGTGTCACAGCAAGGGTGGCACCTTGAAGAATCCTCCCTGCTCATTGCCCTGAGCTAACAGCAAAGGTAAAATTTTCTGCCACTTCACCTACAGCTGATGATGTCTCACTATAGTGAAAAATGCTTGACTGTAACTTTTAACAACATAAATTAAAACAAATCATATCATAACAAGTACATTAAAAATAACCATTATATGGTAATCTTCATACTAGATTAAAAAATATGGTAAAAATTTTTCTTACAAGTCAGTCTAAAGTAATCACTCTTGTGCATATTTTCCTTTGATATACTTTGAATACAAGAGTTACACTGCTCGAGAACTCAAAATTGTGTTTATTTTACCTGAAAATGCCTGGCACCACCGTTCAGATCAAAACTGTTCCTTCCATGTAAAATCATCCTGTTGTTAAAAGCTACTAAATCTCCCTCATGTAACTTGACCTCAATCTGGTAAAAAATGAAGTGCATGAAAATGTTTTGATTTGGAGTAAGCTTAAGATGAATTGTTTAAAAACTCAAGTAGAAAAAATTTCTTTAACAGATGTATGAAAATCTTGCTCAAATGATACTGAATTTTTAGAATGAAGTTTTTCAGTATTATGCTCCACTCAAGATTTTTTCACTTATTTGGAAGCAGTCAGTTCTGAAATGATGGAGGGAAATGGAGTGCTGAGGCAAAAGAAACCAACCTCTGGCAAATAAACCAACAAACTTTCTTACACCAGGGTATGTCTCAAGTGGAATTGGAAATGCAGTTAGGGACTGTGATCCGTAAATGCCTCCATAGTACAACTTGACCACTGAGGTCTAAAATTTGACCACTGAGGCTTCAAATGAACTGTACAAGAAACATTCTAATAAAGGAAAGAGAAATTGGTGTTTGAAATGATAAATGTAATGAATTATTAAACCGTTTCAGAAAACTTTAAAATATAAGACACCATACTATTATAAAAACAATATACAATGGCAAAGTGAAAGCATAGTATATGTAAATGTCTTATAACAAATGAAACTGTATCAATAAAAATCAGGTACAGTATCCCAGGTATAGAATGTTGAGTTAAATCCTAGGGGATGCCAGCAGACATGTAATTTAACTGAAATACAAATACCCCTTTCCCAAACATGATGAGGGCCATTTCTAAAAAAATTGACCTTGTGATCTTAACCTTTTCATATCATCTAAACTTGGTATGGAAATACATTGTATTGTCTTATGTTGGTTTATTTTTGTTATAAGTTTGACCAAAATCCATACAATGATGTGGTAGTTATGCAGTGGAGGAGATGTTTGGATGAAAAGACAGGTAAGGCAAAAGGAACAGGGCATACAAATGGTCAGGGTGATTCTTATATTTCCCTGACTTTTGTTTCTTAGAGATATAACAACAATTTCTCTTACACAAAAACATTTAATATAATGCCTACAGAACAGGATCAAAGGTAAGATTGAGAGTATCTGCCATCTACACTTGTCCAATTGATTGATTACTGTAAATGTACTAATTTTCCTGCAATTAAATTTTAGTGCAAATGCCATGTTGCCATTAATTCTTGCAATCATTAATTAGCACACTCACAGTTGGTAGAATTCAATTTCCAAAACAGACTATAATAATAACTTATAGATAATAAGGTATGGATAATTAATAATAGTAGCAGATTAATATCATGTGTTTCTGAAATTTATGCAGATTATTTTGTAAAAAGATAATGAAATATTAAGTGAAATGGAAACATGGACCTCTGAAATCAGATTTTTATGTATTATTTTAGAGTAAAAGTAAATGTTTGGGCATTCATTAAGCATTTGTTATGTTCACTAATTTTGATAATTATTGGAATTTGTGATAGTAAGTAAGAACGAGATTGTTAGTCAACAAGTACTACCTATTTCAGCAGGAAAGGCTGTAATTATATTAATATATTGAAAACACATTTATTTGTGGAAATTAAATTAGCATGATTTGTCTAGCATGAAAATTGCTAAAATAAAATTACCACTAAATAAAATACATTTACAGTAACTGATTGGGGTTTACGTCCCAGTCAAAGACTTGTCCAATGAAATAAAGATAAGTTAGTGTACTTACAATGTGTGGTGATGATCGTATTGCTTTAAAGAATTTGTAATAAGCTTCGTAGTATGGTTCTACATCACTCTGTAAAAAGAAAATAAATAACCAATTTAAATAAATAACCAATTTTAACCCACCAGATTTGAAGAAGAAACATCCACTATTCTCTTAAAGACTTATGCCACATTAGCCAGTAGTCATTAAACATGCTTTTTCAATTTCTTTTTGTGGGGGGAGCATTTGTTTCATTAATAAAAGTTTTTTCAAAAAATTATCGTGAAACAATTTAGGATGTAAGCCCCTGACAGTCAAATTTGTAAAATATGTCATGTTACTGTGAAATTTAACAAGTGAAATAATCAGGTGCAGAGATGTAGGCCAAGTGCATGTAGTTAAAAGTAGCAAACACATTATTCAAGATATGTGGGTTCAATTCTTTTTCAGGTTATGTGGTATATCCTTCAACAAGCCATTCATTTTCACAACTGAAGAATGTATACCAGGTACAAGTAAAATTGCTCAAGACAGAATAATTAAACGAATAATTTGTGTGACAAAAATACAATGAAATTTAAGTTTCCTAAGGGTACAAATTACTGAATTTCAAAATATGTTTAGAAAATATATAGCACAGACTTCAACAAGACATTCCATTTCACAGCTGAGGAATGTATACCAGGTACAAGTAAAATTGCTAAAGGCAGAATAATTAAACAAATAATTTGTGTGACAAAAATACAATGAATTTTAAGTTTCCTAAAGGTACAAATTACTGAATTTCAAAATATGTTTCGAAAATATATGGCATAGACTTCAACAAGACCAGTTTACTTACTTCACTGACAGATAATGGTCCTTCAAATGCTGGAGCCCAGTTTACATTTGTAATCTAGATATATATATATATATATATATATATATATATATATATATATATATATATATATATATATATATATATATATATATCAAATTAAAATAGAAACAAAAACAAATATACAATTATGTACATTATCTTATACAGAAGTACATTTTTATTTTATCATCAAATAGCTTGATACTATAAAAAATTATATAATTAAGTGAAACACAATGTTAATTCAACACTGCCTCAGTGGCTCAGACATAGAGTGTCAGCCTCAAAAGCAGGAGGTTGTGGGTTTCAGCACCTGTCAGTTCATAGCTTAGACTTTAAAATTTGAGATTATCAGTATAAAGGAAATGGGGGAGAGGTATACCTGTCTGTGGCATACTAGCTCGTACCTTACCTAAGAGCCACCCTGAGTGGCTGCAAGTACAAAGCAGACCATAAAACACAAATAAATCTCATGCATACAAGAACTTGTTCTTAGATTTTCCCTAAGAAATTAATAAACTAACTCTCATTGATAAAAGCTAAAATAAATTGCCTGTGCAATACTAACAACATTTCAATCAACCAGCCAACCAACCAACCAACTAGCAATGTACATTCCAATTTATAGAGTATTTTTGGAACATGTTTTTTTTTTTTTTTTTTTTTTTTTTTAAGTAGAATTAGCTCATAATACTGTAAATTTTGAAAAGGGCTCATAAAAACAAGGTTTTTTGAAGTTGCCATAACCAAAAAACATGTACTTTGATATTTTCTTTTACTTAGCAGATTCTAATCATCATATATGAAGGGTTTGCCAGCATATTTCTGATCAGTACTAAGAAAACTTGTGCAGAACAATATTGAAAACAGATATGTAAAAAGGTTTCAAGGAAAATGATTCTTCTGCAGTGATGTAGGAGGGTAGTCACAATGGAGAATGGTGCTCTATCTAAATAATATTCCCAATCAAACATTCTATGAAATACCTTTTTTTCATGATTTAACATTATGTGAGGTCTTTGGTAAGTCATATGAACTGGTTCTTCTCTAAAAGAAAGAAAAATAATTAAGATGAAATTTGTCGCAATGTTGTTAAGATCATCATGATTATCATAAACTGAGTGATATATTTTTATTATTTGGAAATGTATTTGGAAACTGATGCAGTATAATAAGTCTAAATTGAAAAAAATTCTTAAAAATAACTGGTACATACCTTTTTTGTGTTCATAGTTTATTTTAAAAACAACATTAACATTCATTTTAGACAGGTTTTCAGTTTACTTGATCTCAGTTTAAACAGGTTTTCAGTTTACTTGATCTAAGTTAAGAAAGGTTTTCAATTTACTTGGTCTAAGTTTTGAAAGGGTTTCAGTTTACTTGGTCTAAGTTTTGAAAGGGTTTCAGTTTACTTGGTCTAAGTTTAGACAGGTTTTCAGTTTACTTGGGCTAAGTTTAGACAGGTTTTCAGTTTACTTGGTCTAAGTTTAGACAGGTTTCAGTTTACTTGGTCTAAGTTTTAAAAGGGTTTCAGTTTACTTGGTCTAAGTTTAGACAGGTTTCAGTTTACTTGGGCTAAGTTTAGACAGGTTTTCAGTTTACTTGGGCTAAGTTTAGACAGGTTTTCAGTTTACTTGGTCTAAGATTATACAGGTTTTCAGTTTACTTGGTCTTAGTTTAGACAGGTTTCAGTTTACTTGGTGTCAATTTAGACAGGTTTTCAGTTTACTTTCAGCTCAGTTTAGAAGGTTTCCTTCAGTTTACTTGGGCTAAGTTTAGACAGGTTTTCAGTTTACTTGGTCTAAGTTTAAACAGTTTCAGTTTACTTGGTCTAAGTTTTGAAAGGGTTTCAGTTTACTTGGTCTAAGTTTAGACAGGTTTCAGTTTACTTGGTCTAAGTTTAGACAGGTTTCAGTTACTTGGGCTAAGTTTAGACAGGTTTTCAGTTTACTTGGTCTAAGTTTAGACAGGTTTCAGTTTACTTGGTCTAAGTTTTGAAAGGGTTTCAGTTACTTGGTCTAAGTTTAGACAGGTTTCAGTTTACTTGGGCTAAGTTTAGACAGGTTTTCAGTTTACTTGGGCTAAGTTTAGACAGGTTTTCAGTTTACTTGGTCTAAGATTATACAGGTTTTCAGTTTACTTGGTCTAGTTTAGACAGGTTTCAGTTTACTTGGTGTCAATTTAGACAGGTTTTCAGTTTACTTTCAGCTCAGTTTAGAAGGGATTTCCTTCAGTTTACTTGGGCTAAGTTTAGACAGGTTTTCAGTTTACTTGGGCTAAGTTTAGACAGGTTTTCAGTTTACTTGGTCTAAGTTTAGACAGGTTTCAGTTTACTTGGTCTAAGTTTTGAAAGGGTTTCAGTTTACTTGGTCTAAGTTTAGACAGGTTTCAGTTTACTTTGGCTAAGTTTAGACAGGTTTTCAGTTTACTTGGGCTAAGTTTAGACAGGTTTTCAGTTTACTTGGTCTAAGATTATACAGGTTTTCAGTTTACTTGGTCTTAGTTTAGACAGGTTTCAGTTTACTTGGTGTCAATTTAGACAGGTTTTCAGTTTACTTTCAGCTCAGTTTAGAAGGGATTTCCTTCAGTTTACTTGGGGTTCAGTTTAGACAGGTTTTTTAGTTGACTAAGGGGTCAGTTTTCCTAATTGTAACTGTATTTTAAATGTCTGAAAATAGTTCTCAAAGCACAGCATAGCTTAGGTACATGTCTAGTCCATTTAAACATATATAATCAATTACTTTAACATTGGATGTTTAACAGATGCAATGTGACAAATGCTCTATTGTATTTTTTACAGGTGAGCTCAAAAATTAACATCACGCTTCACAGCTACCTACAAGCTCCACTAACCTATTATAATGAATTTTCTTAAATGTTGCGGGTACACTGGTTAATATGTCAAAGTCTTTAGGGTGTTCCTTCCGAAACTCTCCGGCCACTTTAAACACATCCAGAAAAGTACTCTCTCCTCCAGTTACACAACTATCAAACCTGGTTAATGAAACGATTTACTGATTACTCTGTAATTAATTAATACAGCATTAAATGACGAGTTTATGCACCAACCTAGACAAAAAAAAAAATTATACGACAAGTTGATGCAGCAAACAAGCAAAAACAATAATAATAATAATAAAAATAACAATTAACATTAAAAAAACAAAAAATCAGTGGATTGCAACTTTTATCTGAAAAAGAGTGATGTGGATTAGAGTAATGGTGCTTAATACATCAGTGAAGAGTATTTTACTTATAGCAAATGGTCAGTTCCTGGACAGCAGTGGAAACAAGAGTACCTAGGGAAACTAATTAACATCACCAAATAAACTGACAAATTTTCTCACACTAAAATATGCTTGATAAGACTTGAAACCTTAATGTCATCCAAAAAGCCCCTTCAGTAAGTTACAACTATGGTAACTCAGTTGGTAGAGTGCTTGCTTTATATGTGGGAGGTCGAGGGTTCAAACCCCAGCTGGGCCTGGCCAAGACTACATTTCTATATAAAACTAAAGAACTGTAACAAACTTACTTCAGACAGTGTAGTACTGGTGGATACTCATATTACACTAGATCCATATGGAGATCTTACTATGCACTGGAGTCAGCTACATTTCTAAACAAAATCAAAGAACTGTAATACACTTACTTCAGACAGTGTAGAAACTGTAGACCTGGTGGAGACTCGTAATACACTAGATCCATATGGAAATCTAACTGAGCATTAGAGTAAGCTACATTTATAGGATTTGCTGTATTTACCACATCAAATATCTGTAGCAAAAACACAGACATTTATCAGAATTTAGATAAAACATTAAACTAGATATCTCATATCTCAAGAGAAAGCTTTCACAGAAGAAGTGGATTAAGCACTTGCAGTTTCAGATTAAGTACTTAATCTGCACATCTGTAAAGTGACAAAATATCTTTGAAAATCTACATTTTTGTTTAATATCGATTTAAACTTTATAGTTTGTTGTCTAGTGATCTACATAAGTCCACAGACCTACTGTAAAAACCCATGTAATTTTACATACCTGCATGATTTACGCAGGTGGTTTTCAAGCTAAAATTTGTTTTAAAAAAAGCATCAACTCATGTAAAATTTTTACCAAAAAATTTCCAGAATCACAGATTTTCTATATGCTCTGAGGAAGTGGTTGTTGTCTATGTGTTTTGTTTCAATTTACTGTATTTTACTTGTTTTTAATTAACTTCGATCAGATTTTAATAATAAGGCCCATATCAATTGGGCTTAACTGTTAAAAAATAGAATATAGAAAATAGAAAAATAGAAATTGGTAAATTACTAGTATTTATTTTATTTTACCGTTCCATAAATAGTTTCTTGTAATGGAGCAATACAAGCAGCTACCTGAAAATGTAAAATTATAAATATATTTTTATTTATTTTTATCTATTATTAAATATTTTTTTTTATTATTATATGACAATAAATTTTCTTCATTCTGATTGGCCTTTACTTCACTATTATAGAAGTACATATTATGTTAAATCGCATTTAGAAACATTATAATCACTGTACATAAAGTTGGGAGAGGGTAATATAACAGACCAACAGAGTGTACTTGGAACTAAAATTAGATGTATGGGATTTCCAGTATTTTTTTTAAACAACCAATCAGCATAATTGTTTTATAAGTAGAATTGGCTTTCACTTAATGACAGTTCCTAAACAGAAATTGTTTATGTGATGGCAATTATTGATGGCCCTTTAGCGAAAGAAAATTTTTGAATTTTTTTCTCTGGTTTTATAAAAAAAAAACACTTGTTGACTTTTGATGAAGTTAATACAAGGATTTCTAAACCAAACATAAAGTTATACTTAATGAGGCCATCTTTCCATTAGGTTGAGGAATCCTTGTATAAACCTCATCAAAAACCAATAACTGTATATTGTAACTGGTCCCAACTTACTCCTAAAGATTTTTTTAAAATGAAATCAAGCAAATTTTTATTCTTTTTTAAAAAACATTTTTATGCAAATTTTTATCTCTGACACTGTGGATATATAGACAAGGTAATCCAAAAATACCTTCTTTCCATAGAAAATATAATACATTTTGACGAAAAATGAGAGTTATCTACCTTGCCAACCATTCCTTCCTCTATAGGTACATGTTTTAGTAAACACAATCCCTCTGTATTAATGTGTTTGATCCATCTGTAAAACATAATAAAAAAACAATGAAGCATGAAAAATAGGTCACTAAAATAGGTCAATACAAAAATTATGAAGGTAAAACAAGAACTGCTAGAAGACAACATATCTCACCAGACCTCAAATTTGTGGCAAAAAATTTAGAATCAAGACAAGTAATTTCTTTATCTGGGTTTGTTATGCTGAAAAAGATAATTTTGGATTTTAGCATGCACTGACTTGTTGTGGGGACTTTGATTTACTTTTGCCACTAAAACTTTTAATCAACTTAGTGTAAATATTAACTAACCTACCTTAGAATACCTGATCTGCTGTTAATTACATCTTTGTAAACCAATTCTGGTATTGTCTGAAAAAAATAATATACAGAACTTTTCCTAACACCTATGTTCCAAGAATGCCCTCTCTCATCTTTCTTTGGACTGAGGCCACAGAAATTCCAAAACAGTCACCTGAACAAACTTTACTATTTATTATAACATTTTTCATATTTCAATGCAAAACCAAGATCTTGTATTAAGTAAGGCATTGCCTTCTACGTTGATTATTAGAACAAAAAAAAAATAGTAGGCATTGCCTTCTACGTTGATTATTAGAACAAAAAAAAAAAAAAAAAAAAAAAAAAAAAACCAACAACACAATCATTTATTTTTCTCATTACAACAAATCATTTATTACAACAAAAACTATGTGGTGCACTGGTGAAGCCTATTAGAATTATATACTTAGAGTACCTTCCTATATGTTCCACTGTGGTGCAATGGTGAAGCCTATAAGAATAATATACTTAGAGTACCTTCCTATATGTTCCACTGTGGTGCAATGGTGAAGCCTATAAGAATAATATACTTAGAGTACCTTCCTATATGTTCCACTGTGGTGCAATGGTGAAGCCTATTAGAATTACATACTTTAGAGTACCTTCCTATGTGTTCCATTGTGGTTCATTGGTGAAGCCTATCAGAATTATATACTTTAGAGTACCTTCCTATGTGTTCCATGTTTACTTTCTTTGTGTTCTTGGCATTTTCTGTTTGTATAACAATTTTTTTTCAGAAATTCTAAAGGTATCACTCCAAGATGGTCCGACCCTTCCCATTTAATGTTCAAAGAACATCCGCTTTCTGGAAATATGTAAAATAAAATGAGTTTAAAGTTGTTGCAAATATTCCGGCTCTTCACCTGTAGCTGATGACATCTCAATATAAGTGAAATATTCTTGACTGGGGTGTAAAACCCCATTAAATCAAATCAAATCAATCAGTTTTTGAAAATAGTTTTGATGGTTCAAAACAAAAATCTTTTCATACACATAGAAACTTATAAAATTAAACTTAATGGTTTTTTTCACCTTGCTAAATTGATTTGAAAAGTACAAAAAATATAACAATTAAACAAAATTAATACATTTCACAAGAATATGGTTTGCATGATCATTTATGTTGAGACATATTCTCTTTTTGGTGGAACTTCAAATAAGTTGAACTATGCTTTATGACAAGAATTTCTGCTATGAAGAATGAATTTATGTGATTCATAAATATTACTTGATGTTTTTTTTTTTCAGAATGTATTTTTAAAGAAAGTCCTAATAATGTTTTAATGAAATTATTATTCTTTCCAAAAGATGAAATGGAATTACATAATATATTTATTCCTAAACATGGCCAGGATCAGTTCAGAAGCCATGATCTGTGTGCAGCAAAAGCATAAGCTCTCAAACAGATGTCTTATCACTTTGGGTTTGGACCAAGTAGACTGCCTGTAAGAAAAGTTTTTTTTTCCTTTGACAAGTCGACAATGTCAGTATAATGTAAGTAAATAGTTTACAATGCTAATTTGCAACATGGTGGATCAATGTGTTCGCGGTGTATAAGTTGACATCAAAACTGTCTGCCATCGTGCTTAGTAAGTAATCTATAAGTTGACATCAATTTTCTGTCAGTAAACAACCACTTTTTATTTGACATCAAACCTTAAGTCAGTATTGTATCACTCTGTAAGGCGATATCAAAATTAAAATTCAAAATGCAACCACTTTTTTATATGAAATCAAAACTGTAAGTCAGTATGCTACCTCTCTTTAGTTGATGTAAACAGTTTTGTTTAGTGTGTGAATATGTGCATATCAAAATTTTACATAGAGTGCTACCTCTGTATAAGTTGACTTCAACACTGTGTGCCAGTGAGCTAACTCTTTATATAAAATTGACATCGATATTTTGGGCTTGAGTGCCATCACTCCTAAAGGTGACAAGCATCCTAGCATTGTGGGCCAGTGCCAGTAAAATCACTCTATCGGTTGCAACCAACATTGTAGGCTGAGTGCTAGCAATTTATAACAGAAATAAGCATTGTGGGCCAGTGACAAAAAAATCATTATATCAATTGCAACCAACATTATAGGCCGAGTGCTAGCAATTTATAACAGAAATCAGCATTATGGGCCACTGCCAGTAAAATCACTCTATCAGTAACAACCAACATTGCATGCCAAGTGTTAGCACTATATAACCAACATGAGCATTGTGGGCCAGTAACAGTAAAATCACTCTATCAGTTGTAACCAACATTGTAGGTCAAGTGCTAGCACTGTACAACTGCCATTAGCATTCAGAAAAATCAATCTGTTGCAACCAATACTATATGCCAAATGCTAGCACTATACAACTGACATCAGCATTGTGGGCCAGGCCAATGCCAGCAAAACCACTCTATCAGTAGCAGCCAACATTGTAGGCCAAGTGCTAGAACTTTTTAAGTGACATAAACACTGGAGGCCTTTGTGCTAGTATTGTCTTAGTTAACATCAGAGTGGTTCAGTTCAGGAACAGATTAGAAGCACTGTCAAAACACATTTTCAGCAGGTACAACTCTTTCAATAAAATACTCCTTGAGACTTCTCATTAACACTTCTTTAAAAACTGCATATCAAGCTTTATTCAACAACCAATAATTCACCATTTCCAAGGATGAACTAACAACCTTCCCCTTTATTTATATCTATGACATAACTTAACCTAGCTACCAAAATATGTCAATTTTCAAAAGAGGCCAGTTAAGTTGCCCAATGGTGTTTTATGCCCCAGTCAAACCACCAACATCCAGCAAGTGAACTGAAATAGGATTTGCCCGAGTGGAGGGTGATAGCCGCTATGATCTGTAAGTGCGTACTTTAGCTCACTTGGCCACCAAGGCCTAAATATTCAAAAGAGGTCTATCACTGAATACATTACCATTAATATATATTTTTTCTATTAATATTTTAGGACTAATTTTTGATCCATCTAGAAGTCTCTGTCCACTGTAATCCTGCATACATTCACTACAATGACAGTTATGACGTAACCAAACACTGTGAAATCTGTAAATCAAAATAATAAATGATTATGCCAAACAAGTGATTTCATGGCTTTGTAGTTTGGCGAAAAATACCATTCTGTAGAAAGGTAAATTTGTAGACAAACCATTGACTAGTTTCCTACAGTTGGTGTTGGTAAGGTACTTAATTTGTAATGGTATTTTCTGATTTTTATTCTAGTTTTTACAATTTTAATTGGGTTGTGGAAATAAAATGAGAATTAAGTCAATATCTTTGCTATTACTTGTGTGAGTACTAGGTTCTTAAAACTTTCTAGTCAATTACACTTGATTGGTCAAAACTTTCTAGACATTACACTTGATTGGTCAAAACTTTCCAGTCATCACACTTGATTGGTCAATACAGATTGGGGGATAAGTGATATCCTCAGTTAAAATTTCTTTATCACTATCAAGGTAGTCAGTTATAGTATGGTCGGAGAAATCCGAATTTTTCATAAAAACTATTAACAAGTGCCAGTTAAATGGACAAACTTTCAAACACTTCAATCTGCTTAGTAGGATTCAAACCTAGGAGATGAGAGGAATTGTGAACAGTGTAGGTAAAATGTACATCTAGGATATTAACAAACAAAAGCTACAGCAGATTAAAAACACATCTAGTACATCAAAAACATTAACCAAAGACTCAATTTTTTATTAAAAACTAAACATTTGAAGCTGACACTTTTACGGGACAAGGGTTTAAAATTTAAAAAAAAAAAAAAAAGCATAATACTTATATGCTGTGTTAAATTAAAACTTCTGGGCTTAAAATTTGGAAGAATTTTGACAAGAATTTGCTTTACATGGTGCAATGTAAACAAATAATAATAATAATGCTTCTATACTTTAATTAAAAAAAAAACATTTTATACCAATTTTAGGTTTATGGTTTGCCAGTGACTTCATAAATACCTAGAATTTGTCCCATCATGCCAATCGACTGTAACATGTTTCTTGTTGTCTTCTAAACCCAACTTTATATCATCCTTACTTAATATTGCTCTTGTCTATAAAAAACATTCATATTGATTAAAATAAAAAATACTGTAGTAATGACAACCTCTGTATAATAACCACCTGTCTATCTAAAACCAGTGTCTTAAAGCTTTTTTTAAATTATTATTATTTATTGAGTTTAGCTGTAGTAAGCATAATTCACACATGTAATACCATTACATGTACATGTCTATCATGTTGCTTGTTGTTATTTTATTTAATTAATAAATTAATAAATAAATAAATAAATAAATAAATAAATAAATTAATTAATTAATTAATTAATTAATTAATTAATTAATTAATTAATTAATTAATTAATTAATTCATTCATTCATTCATTCATTCATTCATTCATTCATTTATTTATTTATTTAATTAATTTATTTATATTTTTGTTACAGAGGTTTTGCTACAGCAAAACATACCGGTACTCTTCTCAAAACTAAAAACTATAAAATTAAGAATACAGTAGAACTTTGATAACTCAAACTTCGATATCTCGAATACCACGGATAACTGGAAGTCTTTATTTTGTCCCGACCGGTTTTCTATATAAACTATATTAGGAAAACTTCGATAACTCAAACTTCTGTAATTCGAATACCCCCGATAACTCGAAGTAAAAATTCGGTCTGTAGCTTAAAAATTTATTAAAATTAACCTCAAAAACTCGAATTTTTACTAACAATGTATGATCAATGGACCGTTTAATAAAACGATCAGAGAAATCACATATCGGTAATTAGGCTACCGTTATAGTAGAGAAATGAACCGAGTAGTTCTTGTCATCTACGGATTAATTACTATCAATTAACAGATTGATATTCAGTACCTGTCACAGACAATTAAACCTAACAGGTAAGCTAATCCTCTACTCTAATAAAAGAAGCCGAAGAATATGCGGTCATCGATAACTTTTGATTTGAGTTCTCCAAGCTTAATAAAAACGACTAACCCCGTTGTACTCATGACTGCATTAAAATCTTAAATGACTTATTGCACTGCTTTAAAATTTAATTAACTTTCTGTTAGTATTTTCTAATGAATGTAAAAAATAAGCATTTTTATACACATGTACATATATCTGATTTCCGATTTCGTTGTTTGTATATATCGTGATTTTAAAATAAAATAACACGTTTTTGAACGGTTTTACCGTCAATATCAATTATTTAATATATTCCTTATTATATTTTCTTTAAAAAAGTATCTTTTACTTTTTTTTACAATTGAGTAGAGGTAACTGTTTAAAACATTAAGATTTCTGTAGTGGAAAACATATACTAGTATTAAGGTGACACCATTCTTGGACATCATCCTTCAACTTCGATAACTCGAACACCCCGATAACTCGAAGTCCCAGGCACTTTGAGTTATCGAAGTTCTACTGTATATGACTTTAAGGAAATGTCTAGCCAAAATTTTTGTTTTGTTTTTGTTTTTTTTTTTTTTAAAAATAAAAGAATACAGTGAATTTTAGTTTCTCAAAATTAAGCATGTTTTCAAAACATTTTGTTAGCTGGGAATTATACATTAATCTGTATATAAAGATCCCCCATGGAACCTTAAAAAAATGGACTTTACTGAAGTGGACTTCATACAGAGGTTCTGTTTGGTGGAAACATGATATAAATGGACCTTAAAACACTGGTCTTAATAAACGGTTCATTCAACCTATGCCAACATTTTAAAAATTAGGTAGTAAAAGTAGACAAAATATGTTGGCATTCCTTGAATTATTAAATAAACAGTTTAATTCTTTGTGTAAACAACTATGGCTAATTTACTCAAATAGCTCTTCTAAATTTCAGATGTGTAAAAATATTATGATTTATTCTATAATTTTTCTTTTTATTATTATTTTTATTAATTAAAATGAATAAATTTTTTAATTTAATTTTTTTGTATGCATTTTCAATCTTTTTAATGAACACTTATTCTGAATATAATTAAATTATTAGTATTTATAACATTTATTTATGTATTTTGCTAAAATTTGGAAAAACATACTTACTTTGATAAATTATGATATAATATTAGTGATTAAATAATGGTAAAATAAAAACAGATATGTAACTAGATTATATATATATATATATATATATATATATATATATATATATATATATATATATATATATATATATATAAAGGACATTAACATTAACTTAAATTTTACCTGTAATTAACCTGAAATTAAGTGGATAATTGCTATAATAACATCTATTAAATTTCATATGTTGGCATTCCTTGATTAGGTATTTTCCAAATGTTGGCATAGGTTGAAAACACCTAATAAACAGGTGGTCTTTATCTTATATACTTATATACTTCTTTCTACAACTCCACCTGGACTCTCTCTCTCTCTCTCTCTCTCTCTCTCTCTCTCTCTCTCTCTCTCTGATTTGTATGTCGAGATTTGATTTGAACAATAGAATTTTGAATTTGGATCTACATAGTAAACAACTGAATTCTGATTTCTATATGGGGTCATTTTGATATCTTGAATTTATACTAATAAATTCTGTTTAAAATCAGACTTACAATTTCTACTAGGAAAAAAAAGATACATTCAGAAAAGTACAACGTGGACTCTATCTAGTACTATATTGTGTGCATGTACTGGATATTAACATCGTAACATACATGTATATGCACTCAGTTATGAATGCAGACGTCTGGACTTTGAACTCCTTGATAACCTATTCATCTGATGTAACACTTCACAATTTTTTTCACACATATTTATTTAAACAAATGCATATATTGGGACACAAAAATATAAATAAGAATTCTAATCTTATTTACAGGAAATTCAACAACAATCACGATAGTCACAAAGAAATGTCAATTTTCTTTTTTTCACCTTAAAGATATGTGTATTTTGGGTCACAAAAAATACAATTAAGACTTATAATCTTATTTAAAGTAAATTCAACACCACTCATGATGATAGTCATAAAAGGAAAAAAAAGTAAATTTTTATCAAAAAGTTGTGGTTTATGTGTCATTTAATAAGACATACAAAAAAATAAATAGATAAATAAATAAATAAATAAAATAAAATAAATAAATACTTAATGAAATAAATAAATAAAAGTAAAACATTATTTCAATTTTTTTCCTTATTATTGTCTTTATTTCCGATGTCTTAAGCATTAAGGCTACTTGAAAATTCAGATTTAACTCTTTTTCTTACCCGGTACGTTTTATTTCTATCAACATAGTAAGCAAATTATTTCAGTAGGGTGATTACCAAAGTCAAAATGCCTGTATAAGCAGGAAGACTTCACAAAACATATAATTTTGACTTTTTTAGTGATAAACTCCCTGATTAAAGAACATTCTCTGACTTAAAATTAAAACTCGATTGTCCAACTTGACAAACTTACATCTAATATCTATCAATGTAATAAGTGTGTTATTGCAACATGGTCAAACCCAATGTGAGACATGTTTACAAAAGGCAACGAAAAGGAGCATGCAACAGTGGCTTTATAAGCATGTTGACTTTACTAAAGTGGTGACCCCTATTTATAGTGATTCTGTCTTTTAAATTCAATTAAGTATTGAATCTGATTTTTATTCGGGTCATTAAGAAATAACCTGAATGGACATCGTGAACTGTGTTATTTAAATAGTGAATTAAGCAAAAGTGTTCACAGCGACCATTCAGATTATTTCTCAATGACCTGAATGAAAATCAGATTCCATGCTTATCATTAAATTTTAAAGATAGCTTAATCAAATGAGAGAAATAACTTTTTAAAATTTTTGTTTTTAATAACTTCACTGAAACAAGGTAAAATGACACGCATTAAAAGTAGTTTGTTCTAGATTACGTCACAAATACTTTGGCACATGAGTTTGAGTCATTGTAAAAAAATTACCTGAACGTGATTTTGCAATAAAATCGTTAATAAAATCTGTCAAATTTAATTAAATAAAATTGACTATCCTAACAGTTTTGTTTGTGGTTTTTTAACTACTTTGGTTCTTGTGATTACTTTGATTGTTGTTGTTGTTGTTGCTGCTGCTGTTGTTGTTGTGATGTTATTAAATGTTACATCGGCAATTTTAAAGCCATTTGGTACAAGAACAAGATTAATAATCTCTATGGATTAAAGTAATCTAAGAGCAGGTTCATGTATGTGTGTGATGTACCAGTGTGTATTGTGGCCTGCCATTTAGTAGCATTCAGGCCTTTTGGGTAAGGTGCTAGCTCACAGAGTCAATATACTGCTGACAAGCATACCACTTCCAAAGTCCATTTTCCTGGCACTGGGGGAACCAGTCAGTACTCAATCCTCTTAATTCCGAGCGTCAGGCATGGAAGCAATATTTTAGTTTTATGTATGACCAGTTTGATATAATTCTGTTATAGGACTAAGAAATAAATTACAGATATCTATCAAAAAAAAAAAAAAAAAAAAAAAAAAAAAAAAATTAAAACTTCATTAAGGCCTTAACATAAGTTTATATCACTGTTATTATTGCAGCTGCGGAATTTGTTGTTATAGAAACTTAGAGATGCCAATCAGAGGCAGGCATAGCATGTTCATTAAAACATTATTACATGTAGTAATTTTTTTAAACATTATTTAAATGTGAAGTATGAAGTCTTAACACAGATGATGTGTCATTATTTTTATACAAGCTGTTACTCTATGTAACATATCCTGTTATATTATTGTATTTATTAATTTAAAAAAAAATAACTCTTCTTTTAAATCTCCTATTTGATTTTCAATTTTTGAGATACATTGTCATTTATTCTCAAAAACTAACTTTTTAAATTTCAGTCCTAACAAAATCATATGAAATCTGGGGTTGCCCCTAATGGAGAGTTATACCCCCTGCAGCCCCGCTCTCCCTCTTAGGTTCTAAACAAAAACCTTGTTCAATTTTATTATTGATGCATTAAAAAGTTGCAGTCCGGGCTTAATAATTAGCTTTCTTTTTTTAAATTGTTATTTTGGCATTCAACATAACATACTAGTATATGCATTTATAATTATTATCAACATCTAATTCATACAATAAATTTGTAATACATGTATATAATAACACATTACTTACATTTAGATTCTAAAACATACTTGATATAAACAATTTTTCAATACAGTGTTTACAGCAAAGTTATGTTGAATGTTTAATGAGAGAGAGAGAGAGAGAGAGAGAGAGAGAGAGAGAGAGAGAGAGAGAGAGAGAGAGAGAGAGAGAGAGAGAGAGAGAGAGAAATTCTTGAAATAATATATATCAAGAGAATAAATAAAATATATTTTTCAAGTTTTTAAGACAATTTTCCATGAATCTTTTATGAACTATGTTGGTGAATATGCAAAAGGTAAATCTAACTTCAGATTTGGACTAAAACCATTAGAAAAACCAAAAACTGTAAATTTACATTACTTCAAAAATAAAAGTGAAAAACAAAATATGTCACCAATTTTTGGCAGATTTTCACAAAATCCATAACCTACATGCTTAAGATGCCAAATAGTATGTCAAATTTTGCATCCACTAATTTGTAAGAAAAGGGGAACAAATGACAATAAGTTTCAGATAAATTAATCAAATATAGAGGAATTATCTTGACTGGGAGGTTAAACACCGTTACTGAACTCAACAGTTTACATCCTAAAATCAATATTACATCTCATTATACTTAAACAAAAATCAGCATCACCTATTCTACATTTTTTTTTCAAAACTTATAAACTACATGCTTTAGACACCACAGATGCTAAACAAGAAGTTATTTTCGCCTTAAAGCAGTGCTTTCTAAAAAAATTTTTGTATCTTTTGCAGTAAAGGGCAATAACTCTTTTCATAAATAAACCAAATATCATGAAAATTGAAATTTCTTTAAATTAATACCATGAAGCTACATATCAAACATAACTAAAATTTATTAAGTTATTGTTTGGAAATTATTAATTAATTTACACTTTTTACCAATTAAACATAAAAAATGTGTTACCTATATTTCAAAGACTTCTTACAAAATCCTGACACCAATGATGCAAAATACTGTACACATATTTATTTTGGCTGTATATTAATATTGGCGCTTTTGGCGTTAAATTAATTTTCCGCCATTATTAATACACTTCAACATTAGTTTTAACTCACTTGTCTAAAGGGAAACAATGACACTACCAATATTAATATACACTAAAATTTTGAGACTCTTGGGAGGGCTAAATATAATACATGCTACGGTAATATAAATACTTATACAGTATCTTACTTATACAAATCTTGCAAGACTTATTTAGATTTTGTACCAAAGGGCAATTACTGAATAGAATATCATGGAACTCAAACTTGACCTTCATGCAATGAAGCTACATACCAAATATAATTCAAATTGGTTAAATACTTCTTTTAAGTTATTGTCTGAAAAATTGATCTGTCTAAAGACAGATGGATAGGCAAGTTGATTGCAATACATTCCTGTAAACTTTGTTTGATAAAACTTGGTTTATAGAAACTGAAAATTTTTATCTTAAGTGACTCACTTGTCATAAAAAAAAAAAAAAAAAAAAATACATCCTAGCTAAAAATGAAATGAAGGCTAATTTTTGGACTTTATAAGGAAATGGTCTCCACAGTTTTCATTATATACAGGCCCTACTGTTAAATTAAAAACATTTTTTAACCTACCACATAATGTCCTCTCTGCCAACAATTCACTGTCATATATTTCTTCAGTGCTTGATTACATGGCGAATCTAAAGCAACATTAAAATCATAAAATTAATGTTTATTCTAACACCACCCCCCCCCCCCAAAAAAAAAAAAAAAAAAAAAAAAAAATTAAAAAAATAAAATAAAATAAAATTCAAAACAAAGTTATAATTAATAGAGCAGTATAACAATTCTCACATTATAGTAATAATTGTCTACAAAATATAATTTTTAAACAAGAGGCCCATGGGCCTTAATGCACACCTGAGGATATGGCCAACCTGAGGATATATTCAAAATCCTTTGCAAAAATACATAAAATATTCTAATATACATGACTACAAAAAAAGTTAATAATTTTCAATATAATTAACAATTTGAGTCTTTTTATGCATCTATGACCTCGACCTTTAAACATAAGACTTTGAATCTTATATCAGAATAATCACCATATCAATTCCTACAATATTCTAATATACATGCCATAAAAAAGTTAATAATTTCCAAGATAATAAACAATTTCAGTCTTTTTAGGCACCCATGACCATGACCTTTGAACGTATGACCTTGAGCCACATATCAAAATGATCATCATATCAATACCTACAATATTCTAATATATATGCCTATGCAAAAAGTTAATAGTTTTCAAGATAATTAATAATTTAAGTCTTCTTATGCACCTATGACCTTGACATTTAAACGTAAAACCTTGAATCTTTTATCAGAATGATCACCATATCAATTCCTACAATAATCTAAAATACATGCCTATACAAAAAGTTAATAGTTTCCAAGATAATTAACAATTTCAGTCTTTTTATGCACCTATGACCTTGACCTTTGTAAGTATGACCTTGAGCCATATATCAAAATGTTCATCATGTCAATACTTACAATATTCTAAAATACATGCCTATACAAAAAGTTTATACCGTAGTTTTCAAGCTAATGCACAATTTTAGTTTTTTTTAGCAAAAAAAATAACATTTCAGGGACAACAACTCATACATGCATTATCATACAGTTACGAAACTTTGTACCTTTTTACATTTTGTCCTGCTGAACATTCTAACAATGTTTTAATATTATATATCTCTTATAATTTGGAAGAAAATAGCCTAAAACTGCACAAATTACAAACTAGGTCATGACCTTGAACTTTGACCTTGACCTCATTTTGAAGGTTATTTCAAGAAAAAGTCAAAACTGAAAACCCCATGTCAATATCTATTCATATAGTCAAGTTATAATAATTTGAAGCCATTTCACGAAATTTTTAAAATTAAACGCAAAAACGCGTAACCTAATTTTTTACCAAATTTCACGAAATGAACAATTTATAAGCTTAAGACCCTAGAGAAGCCAAATATCACATCAGATTTTTTCTCCCATCATCGCTTTCGTAGAAGATTTTTTAAGTTTTTTGGAACCATGGGTCACCTTGACAATGACCATGACAATGTCATGAACAAATCTGAATTGCACTGGCCAATATATGCATCTGAATAAGTTTCATTGAAATCTACCTCATAGTTTCAAAAAAGAAGTCGAAAATGTAAAAGTTTACGCCACGGACGCCGACATCGATGATGACGACAGACAAATTTTGATCAGAAAAGCTCACTTGAGCCTTCGGCTCAGGTGAGCTAAAAAGTAATTTCCCTACATGAATGACCACTTTTTATTAAAATGTTGTGGTAATTTTTTAAAAATTTGCAAATGTTATTAAGGTATTAGAGAAATAAGCTCTTTTGCAAAAGTCGGCTAAGGTCTATATATAAGTTTCCAATTACTGGTATGTTAAGGCCAGTATATGTTTGCTTTTTTGGTTTCCTCCATCATTTTCAAAATAATTCCAATTTATTATTTATCCCTTTTTGAAAAAAAAGTTTCAAAAGCTTTTCCATCAGCTGCTGGTTGCTATAGGGACTGAGTCGATCAGTAACTGTAAAATTTATTTAACTGGTATTTACAGCATCCATTTCTATTGATTAACATTAATGTTATTAATTACAAGAATTAAGTGTTTGGTTTCTACATGCTATAAAATTTAATGAGTGTGCAAAAAGAAAAGAGAAGCCCTTAAAATGACTGAAAAAAATCAATTTGAAAATGGCTATGACAAAAAAAAAAAAATTAACGTAGAATTATATGTGTTTTCACAAACAATAAGGTTTTTTATGATTTGATCTAGTAACTTACTTCATGATCTAGGTTTGGTCTAGAACATCAGTACAGTTTCTCTTTAGCTTGACCTAGTGACCTACTTTTTTACAAACATATACAAGCACAAACTTCTGAACAATTCTGCTCAAGACTTTAAGAAACATATGAATTTAAGATCTTTCTATAGTTTTACCTAGTGACCTACATTTACCAAACATACACAAACACAAACTTCTTCTAGCTTCTCTAACTTCAACCACTGCAGTAGCCCAGTTGGTAGAGTGCTTGCTCTGTAAGTGGGAGGTCGTGTGTCTGAACCCCCAACGGGTCTGACCCAAGACTTGAAAGTAAATAGTAAATGTTCTTTTGCCAAGCACTTGGCATTATGAAATGAAAGTCATGGTTCTTTCAGACAGAAACTTAAAATAAACGAGGTCCCGATAAAGAACCCTGCTGTATAATGCCATCAGCGCAACAGAGGCAAAATTTCTGCACTTTCGCCTATAGCTGGCGACATCTCTATATAAGTGAAATATTCTTGACTGGGATGTAAAACACCATTACTCAACGCAACGCTTTTCTAGCTTCAGAAGTTCTATTCAAAACATCATACTGAACCTTAAGAAAAATATTAAGATTGTTCACAAAGTTTTTCTATGATTTTTCTGTTTTCACCTAATGAGTTGAGAGTTGAGTAATGGTGTTTAATGTCCCAGTCAAGAATATTTCACTTAAATTGAGATGTGCATATAGGTGAAAGTGCATAAATTATGCATGTGCATTGCACTGATGGCATTTTGCAGCAGGGTACTTTATCATGCCAGCCTTATTGTGACATGGGACATCGTTTATTTTAAGTTCCCATCTGAAAGAACAATGACTTTCATTTCACAATGCTGAGTGCTTGGCAAAAGAACAGCCACTACCCACTTTCAAGTCTTGGGTCAGACCCAGTCAGGGTTTGAACCCACGCCCTCCCACTTACGGAGCGAGCACTCTACCAACTGAGATACCACAGTGGTTTTTTCACCTAATGACCTATATGATCCAACATAACTCATGTTCAAACTTGATCTAGCTGTATAAATGAGGATTCTGATCAAACATTTTGAAGATATAGCAAATAATCAGGCCACTCTATTGGTGTCTGCATTTGCTCTAACACAACCAATTTAGCACCTGTCCAAAATGTCATGCTCAACAATCATGGTGGAGATTTGAAAAAAAGTTTAAAATGTAGAATGTTAACAAATATTTTGTGTTTTTTTACCCACAGATTTAACTTTTTTGTCCAACAGACCATATGCAAACTTGAGTGTATAGCTTTTGTAAAAAGTGTTACTATGGGCAAGATTGTTGATGACTTTACAAAAACTCAGGCTTCTTGTTGGCTAACAATAAAAAAAAAAATGAAGCATAATTCATGTATATGATGAAACAAAAAACAAGTAATTTATTAAAACTGATCATAATTGCCCACCATAAAAACTTTTATGCTCAGATGAGCTAGGAAATGACAAAAATCAACATGCAAGAATATGTGTTGACATCACTAATCAATACTTTACAAAAATCATATCAGAGTATAATCAGACCTGACTTTTAAAATCACTGTCAAAATCAGGCACAAAAAATCAAAATTTACACATAAAATGATTAAATCTAATTTTTCATGTGCATGTAATATTTTTTTAAAAAAGTATGCCATAAAGGGCCTGTACAGCTCATCTGCTCTCACCGAATCAATATCAATCACAATATTGTTCTGTATAGAAAGTTGTCGTATGAAAATTCAGTCTGGTGCGCTCTCTCTCTCTCTCTCTCTCTCTCTCTCTCTCTCTCTCTCTCTCTCTCTCTCTCTCTCTTGTTTTAGTTTTATTAAACACTGTTCACAAATCAATACCATATCAAACTATAATGGAAAATAACAACCTGGTAAATTTTGGTCACACTTTGGACCAACTGTGACATAGATGACAAGTCACTCTCAATAAATAATTACCAAAAAAAAAAAAACAAAAAAAAAAAAAAACAATAATATAAATATTACTTGAAAATACTTTGCCTGAACATTTACTATGAAATTTTACAGCAATTGAATTTCTGCAAACAGATAAGTAAAATTTTAATTTTGCTAAAAATAATGTTTGACTTACATGTTCCAAATGAGTGGCATTTCACTGACAGAATTCTCCCACACCGTCTCCAAGTTAATATACTCTCCTTGCTTAAAACTCTTATCAAACTGAGGCTAGATCTTTGAAACATTTTAATATGTTGTATAAAATCTACAAAGTAACAAGAAAACTTGAATTTATATGTTTTGCCATCACCATATCATGGCAGCAACTTGCCATCCCCATTTTAAAGGTTACAGTATTGTTATTCCTTTTAAATGAGAAGGTCATTTTTCCTTGTTTAAATGGTAAATGTATACTTTAATTTTAACAGTAAGGTCTTGTCATTCCTATATAATTGTAATGTCTTGTCATTCCTATATAATGGTAAAGCCTTGTCTTTCCTATATAATGGAAAGGTCATGTCACTCCTATATAATGGTAAGGTTTTGTCATTCACATATAATGGTAAGGCCTTGTCTTTCCTATATAATGGTAAGGTCTTGTCATTCCTATATAATGGTAAGGTCTTGTCATTCCTATATAATGGTAAGATCTTGTCATTCCTATATAATGGTAAGGTCTTTTCTTTCCTATATAATGGTAAGGTCTTTTCTTTCCTATATAATGGTAAGATCTTGTCATTCACATATAATGGTAAGATCTTGTCATTCCTATATAATAGAAAGATCTTGTCAAACCTATATAATGGTAAGGTCTTGTCATTCCTATATAATGGTAAGGTCTTGTCATTCCTATATAATGGTAAGATCTTGTCATTCCTATATAATGGTAAGGTCTTGTCATTCCTGTATAATGGTACTGTTTTGTCATTCCTATATAATGGTAAGGTCTTGTCATTCCTATATAATGTTAAGATCTTGTCATTCGTATATAATGTTAAGATCTTGTCATTCCTATATAATGGTAAGATCTTGTCATTCACATATAATGTTAAGATCTTGTCATTCCGATATAATGGTAAGATCTTGTCATTCCTATACAATGATAAGGTCTTGTCATTCCTATATAATGGTAAGGTCTTGTCATTCCTATATTATGGTAAGATCTTGTCATTCCTATATAATAATCAGGTCTTGACGTCTTCATATTGACTGTAATGTTTGTAAAGATCTTATAATCCCCATTTTACTGATAATGTCTTTTCAACCCATTTTTACAGGTAACATTTATCCATCCCTATTTTAAATGATAAGGGTTTATTATCCCAAATTGAAATCAATATTTTTAGGGTAAGATCTTATCTATATCTGGTGGTGTGGCTAAAATATCCTTGTAGGGACAAACTATTAATAAAAATACATGCCAGGTTTTGATTTGCTTAAACTTAGATAAAAAAAACAACATGTTATATAGTTTAATTTTTTTTTTTTTATCAAGGTTGGTTGGTTGCGATAGAAACAGTTCTATGAAATTTTTTATGATTTTTGAAAAAGATTGTAACACCTGTGAATTAATTTATTTAAAGCTGCATTAACTTTTCCTAGGAAAAAAAATAAAATGGTAGTGATCTACTTAATGATGTTCCTAATGAACAATGTTACATTTAGTTCAATGATAAAAGCTCGAATAAATATGGAAATGGCAGTAATTTCCCAGCAAGTTGTAGCCTTTAGAACATGGTTATGTCATTAAAAAAAAAAAAACGGGTCATTTAAACACAACTTACAAAACAGTGAAATACGATAAATTAAACACAGAATTTCATTAAATTTGTTATTTGTGACCTTGTAAGGGATAAAATAACACCACTGTAAATACATTTGGATATTAATGATGGACAATTACCGGTAATGCAATTTGTCAGGTTTTTTTTAAATCTTTGATTCATTTGAGTCTCTGTACATCAGTGCACATACTCAAAATTTATAATTATCATTGTTCAACAAGAACCCGTTAGAGGATTTTGTTTATTCACAGCTAATAGAAATAAAATTTTAGACAATGAATCTCACAGATTGTGGTTAAAAGTTATCTATTTTAAAAATTGTATATATATTTAGAAAATCAAAAAGAAAATTCAGAAAATTAAAACAACTTAATGCAGCTTTAAGTACGAATACTAGTATTGATTTATTTAAATGGTACAGTAAAAGTCATGAAAGGGAATGCAAAAAATTGTTTTATAGGACAGGTATCATATAGTGTGATAAACATTATTAAAAATTTGAGAGTAAAGAGACTGGTCTTTTAATTCATTTTTTCTTCCCCTTTACTTTTTATTTAAGTATTCAATCATTTTTTTTAACTTAAATTTTTTATTTATTTTTTCATTGAATTATTTTTTCATTGAATTATTTATTTATTTAAGTATTCAATCATTTTTTTTTAATTAAATTTTTTATTTATTTTTTCATTGAATTATTTATTTATTTATTTATATTTTTCTGTGGGGATGGGTGCAGATATATGATGTAGGATTTGTGAATATATTCAACTGTGACAAAATCCACTATAAGAACAAAAGACTGATTTTTGTTTATTGAGTTGCAATAGATAAAAATTTTGAGATAAAAGAAAGAGAATGAGATATATTTCTTATTTATTTTTTCAAAGTTTAACAAATGAGATTTAAAGCAATTAAGTAATATGTAAAACAATATTTGCTGATCAATAGTTAATATATATTTTTACCAGTTTTTAAGGTAAAATTTACAGTTATTAAAAAGTTCAATGCATAAAACTAAGTGAAGGGCATTTCTAGTTTAGAACCAATATTAATTTAGACACATGTCTTAAACAGACAGCCATTTTTTATTTTATTTATTTATTTATTTATTTATTATTATTATTTTATTTATTTTTTATTTTTATTTTTATTTTTTTTTTTTGGAAGGGGGGGGGGGGGGTCAAATGCACTGGCGATACTAGAGATAAGTTGTATAGACAGGTGGTCTTTTATAAAGGTGGAAAAATCATTCAAAGATTATAGTGCATTAACTAGAGAGAACTTTTAAATCTTTGGGGAAATACAAAGTTTTTGAAAACCTAGCTCTACTTTCACAATTATTTCTTAATTAAAATTCCTTATCTTAATTTTAGCAAATTTTTGTCAACCTTTTTTAGAATTACAGTACTTATGAAATTTTTGACAACAAAGAATTTACCGGTTGTTGTTAAAAGTTTGAAGTAATCTTCAAAACGATACCTTAATCTTCAAAATATCTTTAAAAAAAAAACAAAATTATTCAGATTTCAAATTTGTCAGACTTGAAAAATATATATTATTATTAAGTTATTAAGATCTGATAAATAATTAATTAAATGGTTATCAAAATTGAAGATTTATATTTTTCTTTTTATTTCTAAATTTATTACTTTACAAAAATAAATATTTACCAGGCCAATCTGTCTCAATTTAAATTGCAAACCAAAATAATCATCATAATAAAGATAGCAAAGATGTTTTTTTTTTTTTTTTTAAAAAAAGTCATGTATTGTAAACAGCTAGAATACTTACTGTCAGACAGAAAAGTAGAGGTTGTTACTTGTAATTGCCAATCCAAAGATCATGTTTATAATGAAGCATATATCACTATGCTACGTGCATCTAACAAACACCTTTTAAAGAAATGGGATGATGTTACATTAACTATGCATGCATATAAATGTAATAGCATTGACCAAAAAGATTTTTTTCCTAACTTAATCTATTTGACCTTAATACTGAATATTAAAGATTAATTGCAGTCTTACCTGATGTGCACCAAAAAACGTGTATGCAATGTTTCCTCTTAAAAAGTAATGACCTTCCCAGTTCTTCTAGGTTCAATGAATATTGAATGAATGAAGTGGTGTTTTCACCTGGTAGAAAGAAAATATCCGATGAGTTCCGATTTTATTTAAAGAGTTACCTCTCTTATTCAACGAATATGTAACTTTTTAATGAACTATTAAAATTATTTACCATGCTTAACATACAATTTGATTTTTTCAGCGACATTTAAAACGTTTTGAATGTCGCTGATTTTTTTTTTATTTTATTATTATTATTTTTTTTAGAATAATGATTGGCTGTCAAGTATCTGTCCAAAGTTGGGAGTATGGTCTCAAAGTTCATATCTAAACTCGAGATTTCCAATAAAATGTGTAAGTGCCTGTTTAAATTTGGGTGTTTTTGTATGATTTATTCTCAATGTAATAACAACTTTTTTCTTTTTTATTTTTTTTTAAATATTGCTATATATTGCTTGACGTATAGATGATAAAAGCAAGATGAATGCTAAAGACATTGAAATAGAACCCTTTGTTTAGACTGAGTTAGTCTGATGAAATTAATGGAGTCTACTTTTTAAAAAAAATCCGTTTTGAGTAATGCAATGATCAATATTGTCAAATACTTGCTCTTCAGGGTGATTTTGTTACGACACGTTTTATCTGCTTTTTACTGCTACGTACGTGAGAAATATCATAAATATTTAATGAGCACGTGATTTAAATTTTGATATTTTGGATGACAAAATAATCAAGATAAAATAATCAATAGAGATAAAATAATGACGGGGGCAGTTAAATTATGACAAGATATATATATATATATATATATATATATATATATATATATATATATATATATATATATATATAAACAGTTGATTATAAAGATTATGCAATAAAATTACTTTATAAAATTCTATAATTGATTTTATATATAATTTTATTCACGGTATAATCTTTATAAACACGTTTGTGTCTGTATTACATGCATATATCCTAGTATATATTTTTTCATGTATTTTATCGTTTAAACTAACCATGCTGTCGTTAGTTTTTATTAATTGTTATATACAATCTACAATGCCATAATTTAAGAAATTTTATTTTAATTATATTATAGTTCAATAAATTATTACACTGCTTCACTAATAAAGACGACTTTTTGAGTCATTTTCGGAATCATTTCTATAAAAAGAAAATTATTCATCTTGAAATTTTAAGACAGCTATGAGGTACATGTCTATAAGCCTAATGATCGCATTCAGTTTATTGTAAATATTTTTTTATTGAACAATTAATACTCATGTGGATTTAAAAATGACAAGTTTAAATGTCTCCAACTAATATTTAATTGCATAAAACAAAGGATAAAAATTGCAATTAAATCTCAATTTGGTCATCCAGATCAATGCAGAACCACATTTGTACATATTGTCCATATATGTCCATTGCTCTACGACTATATATGGCCGTGGGAGCCATATATGGGAACCCCGTTTACCAAAAATGGTTGGTAATCATTAATTGATCAGTACTATATATTCATGCGCAAATCTAAATCTATCATGAACTAATTTATATTGAAAAAATACTTAAATTACTATTTATATGATGGATCATCAAAAATGTATTAAACTTTGAGCGAAATATGACTTTATCTATTGATATTTTTAGAGAACTAATTTTTGTCGCGGATGAATACTGTAATCGTGGTTAGACCATTTGCCGTTTATGGAGAATCCAAAATAAGGCATCTCTACGATAGATTATTCCTTACGCGATGCAGAACCAGACGCACGTTGAAGTCACGGCAGCCGGGCAGTTTACAACAGCACAAGGCGTTATGAACGGAACCCACCTAGTTAATCAGCCCGCATTCCCGGGAAATTTACATCACGGGACGGGCACCATGCACGGGATTACTATGGAACAAGTTGACCCCTCTTCACTTGTTGAAGAAGATTCCGATTCCGAAGGGGACGGATTGGGGTCCGCCTCCCCCAACCCCATTACGGGACTTAAACCCGGAAAAAAGACAAAAGGGAGAGTTAAAATAAAAATGGAATTTATTGAAAATAAACTTAGAAGATACACAACATTCAGTAAACGGAAAACAGGAATAATGAAAAAGGTATGTTGTAGGATCTCCGAATTTGGTATTTGTTACTATTATTTGATAGTAACCCATTGCCGTATAAAGAAAATCCATTCATGGTTCACCATACAATAATGTTGGTCACATGTATACATTGTTTACATATTAAAACATTGTTATTCTTGTTATTTATTTCTTCTTTTTTTATTTCAGTTTATTTTTTTTTATTAAAAACATTCGTATATTATTTATTTATTTTATTATTATTTATGTTATTATTTATTTATTTTTAGATTATTACTTTTTTAATCATTTTTTATTTATTTTTTATTTTTATTTTTTTTATTAATTATTTTTTTGTAAAAACCATAGATTAATTATTAACATAATTTTTTTTGAAATATGTATACTTATATTTTCTAGTTGAGCATAAGAACCTATAAGTGAAATTAAATTTTAAATAAATAAAGTTAAATGATTTAACTGATCACTTATCTTTTAGTTGAAATATTTAAAATTTTAAAATTTGTCATTGGACACTTAGTGCAAGTACTTTTTGCCATCCTGTATTCGTGTATTGAAGTCAGGAATTTTAGAACATAGTTTGTTAAAAGACTGGGATCAGGAATCAGTATAAAACTGAGTCTTTATTCTATTTGGAATAAACTGTTCTTTAATCTGAGGTACCATGCCTGAGGGCTATATATAGCTGTTCTGCCTAAAAGTTGTGTTTGGGTCAGTGAAAAATTTGGACTAACTGTCCCTCAGAAATTTCTCAAAAGGATAACAAGTTACTAGTACATCAGTTTGACTGTGGAAAAATTTATCGAACCAATTTCCTCATTGTTAACACCATTAAAAAAACTATGATTAAAGAGATCTTTAATAATATCGAACTGACAAGAGCTTAATTTGAATAATAATAATAATAATAATAAAATTAATACTAATATTAATGATGGTGATTATGAGATATTGCATAGTGTGCATCCAGCAAAAGACATATACATAAGATAGAACAATATACATATGTATTTAGATATATATATATATGTATATATTAAATGATAGGTGTAGTGGAAAATTTGTGGTTCCATATCAATATATGTTGTATATATTAAAATTAGAGATATAGTCAACAATGTTGTGTATGGATAAAGCTAAACATTCCAATGATCCATGTGATAATGTTAATTTCAATTATAATAATAATAATAATAATAAGGCACACTTTCCAAAAGCTTTACCAGACCTCTATATAAATTGGTTGTTTGTTAAATGTTGGTGTTTGTGACTTTTCTAATTACTGTCTAAATGATAATAATAATAATAATGATAATAATAATAGTTAAAATAATGGATCAATACTGAAATAAGTATTTAACTTGGTCTCTGTAAATTAATGCTTTTTACAAGAAAATGTGAATATTAGTCTGGTTTTAAACCTTTGTTATAAATACATTATTTTTAATATTAATTTTGGATGAGGGGGAAAACGGAAAGCCATAAAAAGATTTGTTTCAAAAAATATTTTGATAGGGGACATTCTAGGATGAAATTTAATTTTTATTTTAGTTTTGTCACAGTGTATTATTTACAAAATCTGTTTCATGATCATGAATTGTCTTAAATTTAACATGTGTTAAAAATATGTCATCTATGATAATTAAAAAAAAAAACAAAGAAAAGAGGTCCCTCCCATACCATGTCAATTTTTTTTCATCAGTATTCATAGATAGACAAATAAAATTGCAATAATTGATGTTTCATCATTTATGTTTATTCCAAAAATGCAGCAAAACTTTCCATAACCTGACAACAAAAAGTTCCATGATAAATTGAGACAGTTATGACATTTTACCTTTGTATATTGCAGGCTTATGAGTTGTCCACCTTGACAGGCACCCAAGTAATGTTGTTGGTAGCTAGCGAGACTGGCCATGTGTATACTTTTGCCACCCGTAAATTACAACCCATGATAACCAGTGAGAGTGGTAAAGCCTTAATCCAAACATGTCTCAATTCTCCTGACCCACCCCCAGGCTCCCAACAGCAGTCTGTTGAGCAAAGAATGAACCCCACTGGGTTTGAGGAAACAGAATTAACATATGCTGTGACTGAAGAGGAAAATAAGGTAAATATTCATCCTTTTTTTTAACACACAAGTCAGTATTTGTCACCAACATTGAGTGGTTACTTATTTGATGGTGGCAAACTTTATCACACAAGGATCTGCCTAACTGAGACAAAGCACTGGACCCTATAGAGCCAAATTTGCAAAGGAAAGCCCTATGCCTTTTCTGATTGTTAGTGAAACTTCAAAGAAAGAATGAACTGCCAAGATTGAACTTGGAAATATTTTAAATATAGGCAGTTCCTGTGGACTGACAAAACATGAACTGCTTGTAACTGCCAAAGTCAGGAAAAAATTGATACTGAACTGCTTACAAATTGCCTAAATAGACAGTTCCCTTTTATATGGGATTGGTTTATGTAAATTAAAATTTTGTCTGACATAGCCATACCAAATCCAAGATGACTGGTATCACTATATACAGAAAAACACCCAGATAAATAGCCATCAAAGATTTAATTTTAAACTGATTTGGTTTAAATTTGATACACAGAAAGTACGGTAGATTTACAGCCATTAATGTACCAGTAAATGAACAATTTTTTTGTTCACCCAATTTTCACAGACAATGCAAATGAGTTGACATTTTAAGCTGATTTAAAAAAAAAATTTCTTTGACACCAATACACCAAATAGAATAAAACTTTGTTATCATCATCACCATCATCATTATCATCATCATCATCATCATCATCATCATCATCATCATCCTGTTTAGATTATTCGGCCTTTGATTTTTCCTTTTACAAGGGTGAGGCCTGGCTGTCCAATTGAAAACAAAGTCTCCCCCTCCATGCTTGGCGATCCACTGGGTTTGTATCACCCATTCTTAGAGACTGACTGTCCTGTTTCACTAGCTCATGATCATCCCAGGTCAGTTTTGGTCTCCCAAGGGCCCGATGACTGGTGATATTCAGTGTACAGATCCTAGATATCCATTCAATACTGGGCTGTACAAAATGAAAATCTTTAGTTAATGCAAAATAATGAAATTTTGCACAAATTTTCCAGTTATATGATTGGTTAATATGTAGCCATTCCTGTATACCGGTAGGTAAAATTCTTTGACTATTTTCGAAAACCTACATGTTGTAAATCAAAATCCACAAACTTAACTTCCCAGAAAAATTTTTCATGTAAATATTTTTCTGGGAATTAAGTTTACAGATTCTGTTTTCTAATGATATTTACACATAAATATTTTTCTGGGAATTAAGTTTACGGATTTTGATTTCTAATGATATTTACACAAAAAAAAATTTCTGTTATAGTATATATTACAGTTATTCTAAGTAATTTCTTTCATTAAATTACTAGTATTTAAAAAAACAGTAAAAATTTCCTTTCTATATGGAAATAAACAAAATTGTTTTCCTTATGCAAGCATTGCTGTCCTTAATTCAAAATGACTGTCGTATTATAGTCATTACTATAAATAGAACAAATAAAAAAAGATACACATTACAGATTTATTGACCTCTGTTTAATTTAAAATTCACATATTCAGAAAACAGATGAATAGTCATTTAATATATATGACTTTTTTGTTGACCTGGCCCCAGTTTCACAATCATCCTCTCAACTGAGTACACTTAACTCAAATATTCCCATTTTTCTTTCATCAATATTTAAAAAATTTCAAGTTTTATGAGACAATGTTTTATTTTGTTCAACAAACCTACACTAAACAATTTAAATATAACATTAGATATTCAATTTTAACCATGTAATGTTCTTAAAATTGACATTGATTTATCCCAAATTTGAGTTGAGTGTACACTCAACTGAATGAATGATTGTGAAACTGGGGCCTGGTTTTCAGAGTATGTCAGTAAGGTGTTGGTTTAAGCCAAGTCTTTAAAATTTTTCATTTCAATAACAGCTAGGCTAAATTGAATATCATACAATGTAAAAAATTCTTGGTTAATGCTTATATAAAACTTTGTCTGATATAGTTGTCAAAAATTTAATTGCAAATGAAAATGTCAGTTGAGCCATACAAATCATATTGGGCAAAACTTCTGAGACAATGACTTAAACATGTGTTTTGTGCACACATTCATGATACAGTGCTGGCCATACAGTAGCTGAAGAAGCTTTGCTTTCAAAACTTTTACAATGTTGAATGAAACCAGTAAGTTACATTTGCCGCAGAAAGCGAATTGGTAAAAACAAATACTTTCCTAGAATATCAAAACATAAATAAAATCTTTAATATTATCAAAAAGTAATTCAATTACAAATTATTAATCACTTTGCCATTCATCATTTGTAACATTTGGAATGGTGGTAATTAATTACATTGTATGTTTATGACATATGTGTAAGTTGAGTAATGTTATTTTATGCCCTAATCTAAATTCTTTCACTTAATCAAGGTGGTCAACTCTTGGATATTTGATAAAAATGAAGTACCCAGAAAAAAAACCCAACCTTTGATAAGCAAAGAGACAAACTTTCTCAAATAGGATCTTACTGAGTGGGATTTGAACTGCGTGGGGTTAGAGACTGTGTGAAGACCCCCCCCCCCCAAAAAAAAAAAAAAAAAAAAAAAAAAAAAGACTAAGTAGGATTTCAAATTATAATTAAAAAGAAATTTTTAAGAAAAACCAACTTTAATTCGATAAATATCCCCCAACAGGGGGTATAAAGGAATTGCCCTTTCTGTTCCACCCAATATTGTTTCCACTCAATAACTATTACATCTTTGGATGGAAGTCAACCAAACTTAGTGCAAATGTAAAAAAAACATAACAACGTCACATACAAGATTCTAAATTTAGATATGTAGGCAAGTTTATGAAGTCAGTTCTTAGATTTGGCCATGGAGGTGATGTTGTAGTCAGAGTGGGGGTATTTTGTTCTCAAAAAATACTCTATTTAAAACCACATGTATAATAAATGTGAAGAGCTATTTCAATATTTGTGTATTGTGATTCTTTATATAGTCATTTGGATCTTTAAAGAATGTGTTTTAACATGCACCAAACAACACACTGGCTTTTTAGTCTCACCCTAACCTTTTAAACTGTATAGTTTTGGAAAAGGTTTATGAAAAATCATCTTTAAAATTTCAAATTCCAGAACCCAAAACACGTGACTTGAAAGTCAGTGACAGTACCACTTGACTATGTTTGCAGACTTGCACTGAAAATAGAAGTATTGTGCAGTTTCTAAAATATTTTGTTGATGTTTAATGTATTTATTTATTAATTATATTGCGATTAGATTGCTTTGATCATGATACTAGACAAATTATAAGTTCTTTTTACATAATAAAGTTTTTATGATATAAGATTTACTGTAATTTAATATAAGGCTTGTACAGTTATTTTAAGCAAAAATAAATTATAATTCATGGAGAAAATTACAAGGTATCAGCCAAAACGGCATCTGGTTAAAGTCAGCGAGAAGAAAGATTCCATAAATATTATTAGATCCAAGTTTGAGATCTCTGTAACAGTCATAACCATGGCAACAGCTACTGGCTTTCTGAATCAACCTTTGTATATATGGCATTCATTACCAAAAATGGTGGGCCGAGTTGGGGAAGCAGGTACTTGGAGTGTAACTTGATCTTCTTTATCTAGAGCTATAATTGGATGTTGTCCATGTTCAGGAAGAGAGACCCAGCATGTGTTCCATCTTTCTTGTCATCTACAGTATATCAATGTAAATATACTCTGTATCATATAAAGTTATCCCTCCAGCTATGTAGTGAAGTAACACACAGTAGCAGCAGCCCACTAACTCATATATGAAAATATTTGACACATATGGTCCATATATACAAGTAACACATGAGTATAGCTCATTTCTAAAAAGATAAATGATTGGTTTTGTTTTATCAAATATAGTGGATCATTGTTTCAATGTTACAATGAAGAACTTAAATCTAGATTCTAGATTTTTTTTACATTTAAATTAAAAACTTTTTTTAAACCTGTCCTGCTGATTTTTTTTTTTTTGTATAAATATCCTTTTTTTTTTTTCTTTTGTTTTGTTTTCTTTTTTTACATTTTAAACTAGAAGATTTTTTTTTGTATAAATATCTTTTTTTTTTGTAACTTTATTTATTAGAAATTTTAGGGTTCATTTTTTTCACTTGATCATACCTGCATCGTCAAAGTATTTACCAAGGAATTATCTTCCTCTCTCTGTGTGTGTGTGTGTGTGTGTGTGTGTGTGTGTGTGTGTGTGCTATTTGAAACTTAAGTTTGGAATAATTCTTTAAAGTATTAAATAAATAAGGAATAAAAAAAATTCCCATTTAGTCTTGAGAAATGTGTTTTAGTTAAGGAATTTAATAATACCCCCTTTGTCTTCAAAAATGTGATTTGTGAGCACTGGTAGTTAGTTTGTCATCATGTTCAATATCAAAATCAGTTTATATGGTAGTTATTAAAAAGGATAATTTAAAAAAAATAAATAAATAAAAAAGGTAAATTTAATCTTACTGTACTATTCAAAAATATGGTTGTAGTTTTGAAATCCTTATTAATGCAAACTTTCTCAAAAAAATTTAATTAAACAAAGAGAGAAAATCAATGAATGATTTTTCTGTGATTATTATTGTTAATGTTCAGATTCACTTTCTGTATATAAAAATTTTTTTTTTTTTTAGAACTATGGTAATTTGGCCAATATTGGTACATTGTAGTATGACCATTAAAAATTATAGCCCTTAATGGTCAACAAATGGTCAGTAAACTAGAACCACTAAAAAGTGAAATAATCCTGTCTATAGAAAATACTTCTTAAGTCAGGCATCAGTATGAAAAGAGATTGATGGTTTACTGATAAGGAGGAATTGATGATGTTAACACAAATTTGGCGAGGTGCCCTTTCCTGGCATATTTTGCACATGTGTTATAAAGATAAATACACAGTCTAATGGAACTGTCAAGTAAACACTTCTTTACATCTGGGAGCTGACTGTTAATTATTGCCACTTGTGTAGTATATAGATATAGGCAGAATCTATATTCTGACACTGGTAGCCAGCATCAGCATATTTTTATCTAAGTATAGGAACAGAAAAAGTAGTTCCGTCAGTCAAACTTTCTTTATATCAACAGCTTAAGATTGGTATTGAAGACAGTATCTGCGTTGAAGTTTAACCAGTATGATGGATAATAAAAAGTTTTATTTAAGATTAAAAAAAATACTTCAGTATGATGATAAAATAATGTTTGAATCTCTCTCTCTCTCTCTCTCTCTCTCTCTCTCTCTCTCTCTCTCTCTCTCTCTCTCTCTCTCAGTCACCTTGATCGGTAAGCTGTGCTTTAGACCACATAGTCATTAATATCTTTTCTCATCAGATTGGATTGGATTGGAATAATAGTATTTTATGACCCAGTCAAGATTCTTGCACTTCTATAAAGACAGTCAGGTTTGGAATGGTGGAGGTGATTGGAGTACCCAGAGAAACGCTACTGATCTTTGGGAAGCTAAATTATCTCGCACTTGAATCTGCCCTGAGCATTTAAAACTAGGTGGTGAGTGGCACTGTGATACGTAAGTGCTTAGTTTACAGTAGACCACTCAACCACAGAGGCCTCTCTTCTCCTCATCAGAGACATAGATCTAATTAATTTGGACTAAAGATGGAAATCTTTTCCATTCACTGTTTTTTGAAACCTTGTCTGTATTAATATGAATAAAAGTTTAATTTTTCTAATAATCTGCAGTTTGGGTAGTACTTTAAAATGTTTGCACTGATTGGGGAAGATAAAAAAAATCATTTTTTGAATGCTATATTGCTAGGTGAAAAAAGAAAAGTAATTTTGCCAAGCATTATGTATTTAGTTACATGTAATGAGATTTGCTGCAATTTTTTACAAGGCTGTGGAATAGATCATTCTTTATGTTCGACTACATGCAGTGCATATGTATCATATCAATTCTATTGGCACAGCATTGTTTAGGTTGTAAATGCCATTCACAATTTAAAGTAAATTGATTTTTCTTCTTTCTTTTAGCTTGAGAGTGCCATAAAGCCAGTACTTGCTGTTGCTAATCTGCCCACACAGTTAAGTTCCACTGACAGTAGTAGCATACTTCAGCAACAGACACTTAGTGTTCCTACCGGTACCCTTCAGGTGGCATCTAATTCTTCAACAGCTACTACTATTCCTGTATCATCAGTTTATTCAACAGCAACAAACTCAACCAGCTATAGTTAACACAAATGTATCTACTCCAAGCCCCGGTAAAACTACAACCACAACAAATCTACAAATGCAGATACCTGGATTACCACCTGGGGCAGTTTTAGTACCGCCAGGTAAGAGAAAGATAGCCTGTATCATAAAAAAAAAAAAAAAAAAAACTTATCATAAATTACAGTGTTGGAAATAACAGCCTGTCTGATAGTCCAAGAATGGACTGGTTACTATTAATTAAGTATTATATACATGTAAATCGCAAAAGAAAAGGTTGGAATTATCAGACAAGAACTGGTTGAAATTTCAACTTAATTCCAGCACTGTGATTATAACATTTTCTGTTTGGAAAAGGTGGATAAAAAATTTGTAAGACTTTTTAGTTTTGTATAAGCTCACAGGTATGAAAAACAGCAAAGATTGTCATATACAAATGTATCTGGTTTCAGTTTATTGTTTTAAATCTGCATTGACAGCCAGTGCTAAATTTTTCATTGGAAGAGATTTGCAGTTTATTACCTTGTTTTTGATAGTTTTATAAGTTATATTGTACCTTAGAAAATTTTTAATTCAGAAATATTTTTACAGTATTGAAAAATTTCATAGTCAAAAGTAAAGATGCCTGTTGGAGTTATCCCCCTTTTATCAACTCTGCTACAATATCATTTTGATTGTTTTCATCAATTTATCTTTTACTGTTTAGGAACTCCATTGATACCAGTACAACAAAATGGCCAACAGATTACAGGACAGAACACACCCACACATCAGACTCTATATAGATTATCAAACTCCAACCAACTTGTCTCAATATCCAGTAAGTTCAAATTTCTTTGAACAAATTGAATTTATTTGCATATTATAACTATGTCCCAAGTATAGGTGTAATGATCAGTCTTCTGACAGTTTCATTTGATTTCTTGTTTCTAGATCCTCAGATTCAATCAATTCAGTTTGATTTAGTTTTACCTATTGTATGTATACAAGAATTTCTATGCAAACTGTCTTAAGCCAAGTGAGAACTCGGTTTTCATATTCGTTAATTATTTAACAAAAAATATTGCAAGGAAATTTAAAAGAAAATACATTTCACCAAGTTAAATAAATATAATGTATAAGTGATAGCTAAAACCAAAACTTGGAAACAGTTCAGTAGTATTGTAGAAGCAAAGTCTACTGCTCTGTTATTACTATGAATTAGATTGATTGATTGATTCAATGAGGTTTTATGTTCCAGTGAAGAATATTTCACTTATATCAAGATGTCACCAGCTATAGGTGAAGTGGCAGAAATTTTTACCTTTGCATGCACTTAAGGCAATGTGCAGGGAGAGTTTTTTAACATGCAGTACCCGCTGTGATACGGGACATCAGTTTTTAAGGTCTCATCCAAAGGAACCCTCTGACTTTCAATTCTAAATGCTGAGTGCTTGGGGAAAGAAAAGTCACTACCAATTTTCAAGTCTTAGCAGTTCAACTGTTGTATCTGAAAATACTGTATATATAAAAAAGATATAAACAGATTTTGCAAATAGTCATTGTTTTGTCACCAGAAAGAAAAAACCGAAATGACACCATATCCAGAACTTATATATATTAAAAACAACATGTTAGACATTGATGATACATATGTTCAGGTATACCAGTATACATACAACTCTGTATTTTGATGTCTAATTTTATAGGTACAAATGATGGCACTTTAACAGTTAGTACAAATGGAAATGGACAGACTCAACAAACCACCACAACAACAATACCAGATAACAACCAACAACATCAACAGCAACAACAACAACAACAACAGCAAACTCTTCAGGCAGTACAAACAACTGTTAATTCTACACCCAACTTAAGTGTTTATCGGGAGGTTAGTTAACGCTACTTAGTATGATACTGGTAGAAATGTTTATGCTGTATAAATGTTCACAAGTTTCACAGCCACTGATCATGTGCAAAATTCAATCCACCATAAAAACCCATATATAAGGTACGGTCAAGGGACAATTGAAGAATATACTAGCAAAAGAGAAGTTAAAGTTGATACCAAAATACTTATTTAACATCATACAAGAGTTGAGTAATAGCGTTTTTTGTACAAGTACACTCTCTTTCACTAATTGGTAATTTTTGGATGATAGAGAAAATCGGTTTCCAGAAAAAACTGAAATTTGGCTAGCTAACTGGCAAACTTACACTAGGTTTTATTGATTTATTAGGGTTTTATGCCCCAGTCAAGAATATTTTACTTCATATTGAGATGTCACCAACTATAGGTGAAATGGCAGAAGTTGTGACCTTTGCAGTTTCCTTAGGGCAATGTGTAGGAAAGGTTCTTTAACATGCCACGCTTGCCGTGACACAGGGCATCACTTTTTAAGATCTTATTAGAAGGATCCCATGACTTTGTTTCTTTTCTATATGCCAAGTGCTTGACAAAAGAACAGTCACTACCATAGATGCACAAGAGAATACATCATTATTCTTATGTTGAAAGCTTATATACAAAAATCTGATTAAAATTGATAAAGAAATTTATTACATATACATATTGTACATAGTACATATCTGTAAGAACTTTTTTTAGTGATTTCATAGTACCTAGATATTTTTTTCCATGATTCAATATTTGTTTTGTTTTGTTATTAAGGATCCAATTCATCAGCGGCCATGACACCAGGTGTGGTGATGTATCAGACTCCACAGGGAATTGTATATGCACCAACAACAGCAACGTTAGCTGATAGGTCCATATTTAACTTTCAACAACCTGCAGCAGCACTGTCTGTCCAACAACCAGATGCTCAAGGTAGGAGGTTATAATACAGTATTATCTGCATTAATTCAATCAGATCAAGGTCAAAGGTTATACAATATTATAACCTGCATAAAGACAACACACTGCACAACGTAGAGGGTTGTGTTTTGTTATAGTCTGTCTTAATAAAACAATTGGATTGGTTTAATGGTGTTTTACACCCCAGTCAACATCCTTGCACTTATCTCAAGGCATTTAGTTTTAGGGATAGTGGAGAAAACCAGAGTGTCTCCCAAGACAAATTTTCTCCACTAAGATCTGTCTAAGGGTTGTTTGAACCTAAGCAGTGAGAGACACTGTAATCCATAAGCACACACTTTAAACCGCTTGGTTACTGAGGCCTCCCTGTAAAATAAGGAGATGCTTGAAGTAAGATATTACTTTATGAATAGTGAAGGTGTTTTACACCCCCATTAAGATTCATTTAATTACATTAAAGCAGTCAGTCTTAGGATTGTGGAAGGAATGGCATAAAACAAATACTCAGCAAGTAATAGCCACAATTCTGATGCAGCTTCTCATGAACCAGGTCTGACCCAAGACTTGAAAGTGGGTAGTGACTGTTCTTTCGCTAAGCACTTAGCATTTGGACATGAAAGTCACGTTCTTTTGAATGGGAACTTAAAATAAATGATGTCCTGTGTCACAGCAGGTGTGGCACAATAAAGAACCCTGATGTGTAATGCCATCAGTGCAATGCACAGACAAAATTTCTGCACTCTTGCCTAAAGTTGGTATGTCTCAATATAAGTGAAATATTTTTGACTGGGACGTTAAACACCATTACTCAACTCAACTCTGATGCAGTTTAAAACAACAATTCCCACACTCAGTAACCATACTAACTTTTATGCAATAGAATCAGCAAGAATAACTAAGAACAAAGGCATGAAGAGGTGCTGTGATCTGTGGATGCTCAAAACCACTTTTCTACTGAATCCTTAGTTGCAACATTTAAGATTAATGTTCCATATTTTAAAAACTTTGAAAATGAGTATCTGTAGTATATTCTATCTGTAACATTATAAAACTTGCTAACCAGATTTCTACTGGCAATTCTTCGTGAAATTGTGGACAAAACATCATAAAATTGTCTTATTAAAGTATATATTTTGAATTTAAGACATACATTTAAAATGATTTTATTTTGGTTTTTACAGGACAGCAGATAATCACTATACCTGTACCAGTGTCCTTGGCAGGAACTCCGGTAAATATATTTTGTCTCATTGTGACAAACAAGCTAAGGCAGAATGCCATTTTATGTTTTATGGAATAACTGCCCTCAATACTTATGAACAATTTTTCTAGTTAAAGATTAAGTATGTTTTAAAAAATATTTCAAATGAATTTATGTTTTTTTTACAATGTCACCAAAACTTGTATTCAGATTTATGTTATGTTCCAAAAATTCTTATGGTCGCTCACTGTAGTTGGTTGTTGTAAGGCTTTTCGCAGTAATTGTCAGTATTGTAAACATGTGCTTTATACAACTTGGTCACCAAGGCCCTTAACCATGATGGATTTCTGGTCTGTACTAACAAACATTTCATTTCTTTAAGTTTGAATAAAGTGTTTTTTTTTTTTTTTTTTTTTTTGTTTTTTTTTTTTTTTTTCCATTTTATTTGTATAAAGTTCTGTACATATACATGTAATTAATACCTTTTTGGATTATTTAAAAAAATGACCAGTGTTAACAAATACCAATAGTTTTATTTGATTTTTTTTTCAAATGTAAAAGGGAAATGATTCTTTAGTGCAAACAATTTTCATCTTTGACTTTTCTGTTGATAAAATATTTTGAAAGAATAATGTATTCATGGACATGTACAGGTATAATGAGACTAGAAAATTCCTGGTTTGAATTTGTGTATAGTCAAGTCAAGAGATTCCTAATAATTGAACTTTGCATAGATGAAATTCTGTCAAAATCTAAACAAAGGGGAAATATTTGAGCATATACTGATTATTTTTTATGGATTTTTTTTTTTTAATTAAAAAGGGGGATAACTCTAGCAAAACAGGCTAAATGTCAGTTTCCGGCTTATTTACAGTAGAAGTACTGTACTTGTTAAGAATTTCATTAAATGCATAATTCAATAAATTCTGGGTACAGTTTTATTTTCGTTTTCAAAACTATTCTCAACCTATACTGAACAAGTTGCACAAGAAAGAACTTTTGATTAAAATTATTTACATCAAAATATTGCTTTCAAAATTACTATGTAATATTTATTTTAACTCAAAAAGAAATTTTTTGTCATTTTATTTCCACTAGCATCTTAAAATCAACATAGCAGTTTTTCCAAAAATTCTCTAAAGAACTCTTCTTAGGTTATACAAGAGTTTGTAGATTTCCCATTGTTGAATAATGATAAGTTTTATGAGAACACTGAAATTTTATTATTTTCTGTTGCATCAGTTTGAGGATGAGCTCCCCTTGATCTATAATATTGTTGCAAGAGAGATTTAATGTATCTTTATAATCATAGCTGCTGTTCACTAATGACTTACATTCTACAATCTTTTTTCTTTCAGATGGTACAGTTTGCTACGAGTCCTGCTGAAACACAAGTGCCTGTCACGTTATCACAGCCAAGTGCAGCGAAAAAGGCCAAGAAATGAGTACCAAGGGAGACAACCGTCCAGGGCATAAAGACCAAGGTGCTTTTAAGATTTTGGCAGCTTAGTTTTAATACTACCAAAGCATAGAATAAAATTCTATGTCCTCTAGTGGTTTAGTAGCTTCTGGTGCCTTAGTCAAAAAGCTTTCATTGTTAATGAAACCAAGATCTGTCTTCACAAAACCTTGACTGAAGTTGTTGGCAAACCAGTGTACTAATCAGTTATCAAGAAAGGTTATGGGAACAAACTTGCAATTAACAGACCATGAAATGAAAGAGTTATGTGTGTGTTATATAGAGTTGTGCAGATTTTTTTTCATATTTTGAATGAAAGGTTCTTTTGTTTAAAAAAATTGTGATTTATCTTGTGTTACATTTTTGTCGAAACCATGTTGCAATTAAAGATATAATTTGAAAAAGATATGAAGGTACCGGTATTTGATGAGATTGTTCAAAATAAACAAAAAAATTTGTCAGATCAGCAAAATAGTCTGCGAATATGCAAAATACATGTATTTGCTATTCTGCTTATTATCTGATAGCATATGTGAACATCAAAGTTATGCTAAAAGAAAAAGTTTTATGAAAACATTTTGAACAAAGGTGATTGATTAAAAGAAACTTACTTGTAAAGGTGCTTTACTGTAGGACCTTACGATGTTGATAAGAGCTTGTATCTTTAAATGGGATCTTTGTTGAATCTCTCAATTTATTTTTATGTACATGTATAATCCTGTTTTATTACATGTATTATTCATTCAAAGTTATTATCTCTTACTAGAGTTATGCACAAGTTGTTTCTGTTCAAAACAAATTTGAATGATCAATTTTTGGTAGAATTCTGCTGAACATGACATCACAATAGATGTTTTGACTTGTGACATTTTGTTAAAAAAATTTAAAACTTGCTCAAAATGCTTTTTTAAATTATTTTTTATTTTCGTTATTTTCTACATTTCCTTCTAAAAATAGCTTTCAAAAAATTCAAAATATTTAATGAGTGGTACAACAAACAAAACTAAATAATTGTTTTGTATTTTCATTTCAATCTATAACCAGAATTCAGTAATCCATTATATAGAGATTTTACTAAGATACGTTTCTTTTTTTATCATTGTCTCCCTTGTTGTCATGTCAACCATTTAAAGCTGCATTAAGTTTTCCAAAGAAAAAGTTAAAACGGCGCTAATCTAATTAATGATGTTCCTAATGAACAATGTTACATTTGGTTCAATGATAAAAGCTTGAATAAAAACAGAAATCACAGTATTTACCCAGCAAGATGCAGCATTTGGGATCTAATATTAGAACGTGGTTATGTCATCAAAACACGGGTCATTTAAACACAACTTTTAAAATGGTGAAATACGATAAATTAAACACAGAACTTTGTTGAATTTGTCATTTGTGACTTAGTAAGGGATACATAACACCATTTCAAATACATCTTGATATTAATGAAGGACAATTAATGCAATCTGTCATGTTTCACCTTCGATTCTAGGGTTTACTGTACATCGGTACGCATGCTGCAAGCTCATAATTACCATTGTAAAACACTGACCAACCGGTCAGAGGATTCCATTTATTTACAGCTAAAAGAAATGAAATTTTAGAAAATGAATGTCACGGATCATGGTTAGAAGATATTTATTTTTAAAAAAATATATTTTTAGAAAATCAAAAAAAATTCAGAAAATTGAAAACTTAATGCAGCTTTAAGTCACAATCATGATGTATATTTCTGTACATAAACATTTTACATGGTGCTATGAAATGAAGATATTTTAACTTGTTCAAATGATCTTTTAACTAATTATAGTTAAATTATAACCCTCAAAAAAGGCATTTGTTTGTTTTATTATTATTATATTTAATTTTATTTTTATTGATTATTATTATTATTATAAGTTTATTTTTTATTGATTTTTCAAATTATTTTTATTAATATTATTATTTTATTTATTTATTAGTATTATTATTTATTTTTATTAGTATTATTTATTTATTATTTATTCATTTTTTTTCCCTAGGTAAATGTAAACCCTTTCATTCTTGTAGGATTACGCTGACATTAAAAATTTACGAATTAGAAAGTAATCCATTATCTTATCCCTCTGGTATGTTAAATGCAATTTACAGGAATCCTATCCTGCTTTCAAACAAAATAACAAAAATTATGTCATACCCCAGGCTGGTATCAGCATTGCCATCCAGTATTAACCTTACAAGTTTTGGTTTACAGTGAGGCTTTACATTTAATGAAATATAGGTGAAGGTAAATTTCATTGATTTTCTAGTCTTATTGTTTTCCTTTTTAGTAGACTGATAAAAAATTAAAACTTTTAACTTCGTGTTTTAGTTTAATGTCTGTTTATTATCATTGTTGTCGAACCTGGCATTGCCATAAGGTGAGACTTGGGTGTTACTTTTCTTGTGTTGTTGTAGGTGCCGGTGGTGGTGGCGGCTGCGACATGTCAAAATGTGAAAGTTTATGTTAAGTAATGCATTTTCTACTCGATCAAAAGCTAACCAGGCGAGGCTTTTAAATCTGTGCAATTCTTGTTTTTGTTAAATGTATACCCCAAATATTATTGTGCCAATATGAGATTTGTATTAACCTTTTTTTTTTATCTCCCTTTAATTTTGTTGTATTTTCTTGTAAATATTGTTGTTTTTTATTTATTTTATCATTTGTTTCAATTTTTGAGTAGGTAGAGCTTGTCATATCCATTGTCAAAGTGGAATAAGTGATGCAGCTGTCATTTAGTTATGACAAGCGAGACATTATTTTAGAGCAGCAACTATACAATAATAACTTTAAACTTGATTGCTAGCAACCCAAAGATACCGCAACTTTCTCTTTTGTCTCTTAATATGAATTATTAATCTTTCTCCATGGTGGTTTCTTTTTTTCTGCAGTTCTCAAATCACAAAGAAAAGATATCTCTCAGTCTATTATAATGCTAGTACTTTAAGCCAAATAGACCACACTTAAACTAAAAAAAAATTGTTTTAAAATTTAGATTGTTGTTTTTTTTTTTCCATTTTAAATCCCTGAAATGATGCATAAACACTTCTTGCTGTTTTGTCATGTTGAAAAGACTTCGGAAACTTTTAAAACAGTACCTTGTGCAATGCTTGTTAATTAGCTTAAAGATGTTTGAAAAATTTAAGAATTCCGTACTTATTAATTTTATGAATATTATGTTGTTTCATGCTATCACTTATAGATCACACATAGATTCAAACACACAAACTTTTGCAAAAATGCAACTTTATTGTATATTATTTTGTATATACAAATAATTCATGAGAAATCCATTAGTTTGATTGATTAATAATTTAGGTTAGTAGTCATAAGGATTGTATCCCTAACCCATTCCTTTTCTTTAAAAAAAAATTGTACATCTGTAAATTTTCAAATCGTTTTGGTTCCTCTGTGGCTTTGAAACTAAAGCCTGATATAACTGTACAAGGGATTCATTATCATGTTAACTGTATGTATCAATATTACATGCTTACTAGTCTGTATTTAAGCAGTAGTCTCCCTTTAACTGTTTATGCCATACTGACAAGACACAAATTGTACATTTCATGTTAACATTTCATAAGTGCCATTTGTTACATTATCTTGTGTGTGCAGGATAAAATGTCCATACATATGCTGTATGTTTATTTTGTATTTTATTTGACCTCATAAATATTCTTGTTTGTTTGTTTGTTTTTTAATATAATTTATTATTTGTTAGACTTTGTAGTGAGCTGTGTATATCGTTAATTTATCTTTCATTTCTGTTCTTTTTGGCAAGCATTTATTTATTAATGATTTTTAAGAATTTGTTTACAAGAAGGAAAAAATAAGGTAAAATGGTAATTTTGATATTGTTTTATTAAAAGCTTATTATATGACCAGTTTTAGAAAAAAATACTGTAAAACTATTTAGAATTACTCTTAAAATACAGCTCATATGATGTTTCATATTGAAATGTATCTTTATGTCATGCCTATATATAAAGCATTCTTGTCTGTTTCATTTTTACAAATCTGTTTTTGTGGAGGATAGATGTTACCTTTCAATTAAGGTAAAGAGGTTTGAATTGTACATGTAATACATGTAGTAGTTTAAATTCGTTTATTTCACATGGTGTCCACGTTCTGTGGTTCTAGGAAAAATACCAATTATGGTAATACATGTAGTACTTTAAATTTGTTTATTTCACATGGTGTCCAAGTTCTGTGGTTCTAAGAAAAATACCAATTATGGTAATACATGTAGTACTTTAAATTTGTTTATTTCACATGGTGTCCAAGTTCTGTGGTTCTAGGAAAAATACCAATTATGGTAATTCATGTAGTACTTTAAATTCATTTATTTTACATGGTGTCCAAGTTCTGTGGTTCTAGGAAAAATACCAATTATGGTAATACATGTAGTACTTTAAATTTGTTTATTTCACATGGTGTCCAAGTTAAGTGGTTCTAGGAAAAATACCAATTATGGTAATACATGTAGTACTTTAAATTTGTTTATTTCACATGGTGTCCAAGTTCTGTGGTTCTAGGAAAAATACCAATTATGGTAATTCATGTAGTACTTTAAATTCATTTATTTCACATGGTGTCCAAGTTTTGTGGTTCTAGGAAAAATGCCAATTATGGTAATACATGTAGTACTTTAAATTTGTTTATTTCACATGGTGTCCAAGTTCTGTGGTTCTAGGAAAAATACCAATTATGGTAATTCATGTAGTACTTTAAATTCATTTATTTCACATGGTGTCCAAGTTAAGTGGTTCTAGGAAAAATACCAATTATGGTAATACATGTAGTACTTTAAATTTGTTTATTTCACATGGTGTCCAGGTTCTGTGGTTCTAGGAAAAATACCAATTATGGTAATACATGTAGTACTTTAAATTTGTTTATTTCACATGGTGTCCAAGTTCTGTGGTTCTAGGAAAAATACCAATTATGGTAATACATGTAGTACTTTAAATTTGTTTATTTCACATGGTGTCCAAGTTCTGTGGTTCTAGGAAAAATACCAATTATGGTAATACATGTAGTACTTTAAATTTGTTTATTTCACATGGTGTCCAAGTTAAGTGGTTCTAGGAAAAATACCAATTATGGTAATACATGTAGCACTTTAAATTTGTTTATTTCACATGGTGTCCAAGTTCTGTGGTTCTAGGAAAAATACCAATTATGGTAATACATGTAGTACTTTAAATTTGTTTATTTCTTATGGTGTCCAAGTTAAGTGGTTCTAGGAAAAATACTATTTATGGGTACATAAATCAGTGATTTCAATTACAGAAAATTTGGTTTTAATATTTCCCATTTTCTTAACTGTTCAAAATTTTTGGATTGGTGTAGCCAAGAAAACATTTTTACCATAAACATTGATTTCACAGTAATTCAATTTTACTTGGAAATTTTTATATAACTTGGAAATTTTATCATCAGTTTTAACCAAAAGTATATGTTTGTCAAATACATGTATAGATGAATGAAACATTAAAAATCATTTTCAGTTTGTAGTATATTTATTGCCTAGTAACTAGATCTCGTTAATTTCTGATTTTTTCTTTGTTATGCATAAAAACATAATGTAAATTTAATGCCAAATTTTGTTGTAAATTATGTTAATTTTTTTAAACTATGAAGAAAATTGATCATGATATTGCAATTATTTTTTATAAAATAAAACAGATATTTGTATAAAATATTTATAAATTGGCTTGATAATTTTTTATGTGCTTCAACCACTGTGGTAGCTTAGTTGGTAGAGTGCTTACTCTGTAAGTTGGGGAGTCGGTTTGAACCGTGGCGGGGTCTGACCTAAGACTTGAAAGTGGGTAGTGACTGTTCTTTTGCCAAGCACTCGGCAATACAAAATGAAAGTCACGATTCTTTTTAGATGGGAACTTAAAATAAACAAGGTACAGTGTCACAGTAGGCGTTTCACAATAAGGAAACCTGCTGTATAATGCTATTAGCAAAATTTTGCCTGTGCTTTGCGCTGATGATATTTCACTTATATGGAGATGTTGCCAGCACCTATAGTTGGCGATGTCTCTAAATAAATGAAATGTTCTTGACTGGGATGTTAAACACCATTACTCAACTCAACTCAGCACAATGTTTTATGTGCTTGAAAATTTCAGAGCTGATGTGATACCCCATAACACTTTCATCTCATTGGCTTAATGAATTCACATATTTTCTTGTTTTCCCTACAACAGTTCAGCAGTCAATATCCATATCTCTTTTATAATAGTGCTAATAGTACTTGCTTCATTTGTGGGAGGTTGGAGTTTGAACCCTGGTCAGGTCTTACTAAGACTTGAAATTTGGTAGTGACTTCTTTTGCCAGTCACTCAGCATTTAGAAATAAAAGACACAGGGTCCTTTGAGGAGACCTTAAAAACAAATGCCCAGTGTCACAACAGGCATGGCATGCTAAAGAATCCTCTCTGCACATTCCCCTAAGCGCACTGCAATGGTTAAAGTTTCTGCACCTCACTTATAGCTGGTGACATCTCAACATAATTGAAATATTCTTGGCTGGGATGTAAAACCCCCATTAAATCAAACCTTTTATGACACACAAAACAAGGTGGTAGAACTTTGTAATATGAAATGGTACATGTACAATGTTTATGCTTTTGTGTTTTGCAAAAAGGTAACAGTTTTATATACATGAAACTCTTATTAATTAATGACCCAAATCAGGTTATGACCCTATACATTGTATACTAGTAGATATTTACTTTTCTTTCATAAGCATAAAACATTTAGATTGGAATGGATTTATCATTAATGGTGTGCTATGCCCCAGTCAGGATATTTTGACTTATATTGAGGCAGTTTAGGGACAGTGGAGGAAACTTGAGTGCCCAGGAAAAACATTACCTTTGACATGAAAACTGAAACTTTCCAACACTAGGATCTGCCAAAGAGAGGATTATGTCTGTCTGGCTTGTAGGTTGAACTAGTCCCACAATTTTCTACCCATTGTTTTCAAAAGACTTGTGTGATTGGGATCATATGAAGATGTACATATAACATGAAGATGCTGTGTGAAATTTCACAGGAATTATGGTCCTTTGAGTGCCAAAATGGAAATGCTGTGTGAAATTTTACAGGAGTTACGACCCTTTGAGTGCCAAAAAGGATATAATGTAGAAAATGCAAGAACGTTTTTCTTTTCATTTAATTCCTTTCAAAATTGGCATGGGTTTTCAAAATGTGTTTTAAGCCCCTCTCAATGGTGCTCTTGTTACAAACAGGTTTGTAAAATATATTCTCTCTAGGGAAAATATATTTTAACCTAAGGTTGTTGAATGTTAAGTAAGGTAAAATTTGGATGATTTATAAGACATGCAAATACAAATTTACCTTAGAATGTTTTTAAAATTAGGTCATGTGTTGCACATCATGTAGGCAGGTGTTTAGCTCACCTGAGCTGAAAGCTCAGATGAGGTATTGCTATCCATCTTCGTCCGTCGTGCGTCGTCCGTCGTGTGTCATCCGTCGTGCCTAAACGTTTTAGATTTTAATCTTCTCCTCCAAAACTGCTGGGCCAAATTTAATGAAACTTAGTAACCATCATGCCTGGGTGAAGCCCTTTCAGATTTGCTCAAATGAAGGAGTTATGTCCCCTTGGGGTCCCTTAAGGGGGAAAAAGTGAAAAACTTTAAAAATCTTCTCTGAATCTACGATATAAACCTTAGTTATTTCATTTATAACATCCTTAGGTCATCTATTTTCAGATTAACAGGGTAGCCATGGGGCTAAAAATGGGGAAATTGTAAGGCACTGAGTGGGGAAATCGCTACGCTAAAAATTATCTATTCGTCAATATATCTTGAAAACTATTAACTTTTTGTATAGGCATGTATATTAGGATATTGTAGGTATTGACATGACAATCATTTTGATATATGGTTCTAGGTCATATGTTGAAAGGTCAAGGTCACAGCTGCAAAAAAAGAGATAAATTGCTTATTATCTTGAAAACTATTAACTTTTTGTATAGGCATGTATATTAGAATATTGTAGGTATTGACATGACAATCATTTTGATATATGGTACAAGGTCATATGTTGAAAGGTCAAGGTCACAGCTGCAAAAGAAGACTTAAATTGTTAATTATCTCGAAAACTATTAACTTTTTGGATAGGCATGTATATTAGAATATTGTAGGTATTGCGGCAACTATCATTTTGATATATGGTTCAAGGTTATATGTTCAAAGGTCAAGGTCATATCAACATAGGAATACTAAGATTATTAATTATCTTGAAAGCTATTAATTTCATGCATCGGCATGTATATTAGAATGTTGTAGGTATTGACATGACAATCATATATGGTTCAAGGTCATATATGTTCAAAGGTTAAGGACATAGCAGCATAAGTATACTGAAATTGATTAATGATTTGGAAATTATTCATTGCATAACAGTTACTTCATGCATATTATATAAGCTACTTATAAATGAAATGTCAATGGATATATTTCTGATTAAGTTTTGTGGGAGTTCTTAACTTGAGGAAACTTTTAATGTTTCTGTACTAATATATTCTCCATTGCACTTTGCAAACAATATTGGACATATCTTCAGGTGAGCGTTAAGGCCCATGGGCCTCTTGTTTTCAAGTGGGCGTAATTGATCAGATTGCAGCAGTTTTTTTATAATCTTTGTCATGCATTGACCTTAAAATGTCCAATAAAAATTGCTAAAGATATTATCTGAAAAATATCAACCATTTATATTGCAGTATGCTTATTAATCATGTAAGTGTGTTACTTGTCAAACTTAGCTAAGGTATTTAAATAATAAATATATTGACCAAGTTTTGTCAAAATCCAATCAATATCAGAAAAACCATCCAAAAACCACAACCAATCAGATTACAGTATACTAAAAAAGTTTGAGCAGATTTTGGAGCATGTCAAACTTAATGAAAGAATTTCAAAAATATCACATTGAACTGGTATCGTTCATTTCTGAACATTATGAAAGAACCTCTCAATAAATGAGACTGCAGTAGGCTGACAAAAAATTAAACTTCAAAAAATTAGAAAATTTTCATTCTAATAACCCTCAATTTGTACAAAAATCCCTCTCAGATAGGTACTGCTAGTTATAAAAATGTTGTCAATTTGCTTAACAAAGGTTAATTAGTGGATTTTACAGACACTCCTGTTTCCTCTATCATTTCTGATACTGATCACATCAATATGATTGATTGATTTAATGGGGTCCTACGTCCAAGTAAAGAATATTTCACTTATATCAAGATGTCACCAGGTATAGGTGAAGTGGCAGAAATTTTAACCTTTACAGGGCAATGTGCAGGGGGGGGAGGAAGGGGGTCTTAAACATGCCACGCCTGCCATGACACTCTCAATATGAGAGGCATACAACATCATTCTAACAATGCAAGAATAACAAAATACATTTTTTTGGTTGTTTAGTATCATTGACTTTTATTCAAACATAACAAGTATGTTTGTACATCATCATACATAATAAAATATAATATTTTCATACAATTAAATATTTATCACATCTGTAATTCAATTAAAAGTCATTATTTTTTCTTACATTGATACACAACTGTACCAAAGAAAAAAATAAAAATATTTTTGGAATAACATTAAAACAGAACTTTAATTATGACATCATAAAAGATGTCATGAATATTTATGAAAAAATTTATTCCAATGTGACATCATAAAATTATCATTTACTTTATTTGGGACATCATGCATTCTGTTATGACATAACACAGTTTACATGTGGTTATATATTTTTTCTCTTGATGACATCATATACTGACATTAATATAAGCATGATTTTATCCATGACATTATCATATATTCTACTATGACATCATCATATATATCTACTATGACATCATCAAATTCTATGACATTATCATATAATCTACTATGACATCATCATATATTCCACTATGCCATCATCACATTCTATGAAGTCATCATATATTCTACTATGTCATATATTCTAAATACAACATTACCACACATGTTTTTATGAAATTTTGATTTTATCATATTTACAAAAAAAAACATGGTTTTAAAACTATCAGAAATCTGCCTTGTTTGTACTTAAAAACAAACATGGTTTAAATACTATCAAAAATCTGACTGGTTTATACTTAAAATATGAGTTTACTTAAAGCTGCATTAAGTTTTTCATGATAAATTTTCTGAATTTTTTTTTTTATTTTCTGAAAATATATTTTTTTAAAAATAGATAACTTCTAATCACAATCCATAAGATTCATTTTCTACAATTTCATTTCATGAATCGAAGGTGAAACCTGACAAATTGTATTAATTGTCTGTCATTATCCAAATGTATTTGCAATGGTGTTACATATCCCTAACAAAGTCACAAATAACAAAATTAATAAAATTCTGTATTTATTTATCGTATTTCACAATTTTGTAAGTTGTGTGTAAATGACCCAGTTTTTTATGATGTAACCATGTTCTAAAATTAGATCCCCCAGGCTGCATCTCACTGGGAAATTATTGTTATTTCTGTATTTATTCGAGCTTTTATTGTTGAACCAACTGTAACATTGTTCATTAGGAACATCATTAATTAGATCAGCACCGTTTTAATTTTTTTCCCTAGGAAAACTTAATGCAGCTTTAAACAATATAATTCTTGATAAAATCTTTAACTGTCACATTTCTGTAACTTTTTACAATTTTTCCTAGGGTGGTAAGTTTTTGATATCACAGTATTCACTCTAAGATCCTGCCATTGAGTTGAAAATGTATATATGTATTTGCAATTATGACAGAAAACATTCCAAAAGTTTTACTTTGAATTTTGGAATGTTTCAAGTCTATCCAAGAAGTACATCAAAATCACAGTAACAATCTACCTTATTGCCAGAGTACTCCTTCTATGCAGTTTTTTTTTTTTTTTTTTTTTCTTTTTTCTTTTTTTTTTTCTTTTTTTTCGACAATGTCAAATGATCAACCGAAAGTTTAACAATGCTTAACCAAGTGATTTTTTTTTTTTACACAATTTGTTATTTGCCATCTAATGAACTATAAACCATATACAAGTAATTTCTATAACCATTTAAATTTATACAGAAATAAGAAAGGAAAAAGTCTATAACAAGTGAAATGATAGATCAACAAGAAAGCAAAAATGTCCTTCTTTATTACAGTTAAAGCTTCTCAAAAAGATTATATGAGTGTACATATAAAATATGAACATACCCATGATAATAGGTGACGACAGACAGGTTAACGAAAAAACCATACACCATACATATTGATATAGGGAGGGTTTAGAAAGTTCAAGAACAGTGTGTTAATCGAAGCATAACACATCTTAATGTGCAGAATTGAGAACGATAATATAGTTCCTCACAAAAAAGGTATCACATAAGACCAAGGAATAGTCACAATCTACTCCACTTCTACAGACATCCTCAAAATAAATACATTTATGAATGACAAATGTTTATAAGTCTTTGTTTTTCACTTTGCTGTGTTTTTAAGCAGAATTTTGAACTGTATCTTTTTACTAAGCCACCTCCAATCTTTTTTCTTCCGTCTTGGTATAATTTATGAAATTTAAAAAAAAAAAAAGACAAGACATTCATTAACATGTGACAGAACGAAACACTTGGTGAAGATGTTACTTTTCCTTCAAACATACAAAATTATACAAATGTTGTCCTTATCTGTATTACTTAATCACAATAAGAGGGCCAATGGGCATGATATGCTCACCTGATAAATAACAGCTAATTTAAATACTTTATTTCCAAAATAAAAATACTGTTTGTATATTGTAGAGTCCATGAAACTAAATCCATAAAATTTTGCACCCCTATGTCACCTAGACATAGTTTTAGTAGCTATCGCAATGATATGAACCAATCTTACTTGCACAGGCCTAAATATACCTCGGATAAAAAATTTGTCCAACATGATCAAATTTTCATGAACAAACCATTTATATCAATCCAGAAATTTTCACATAAATTTGTCAAAATAACGATATTAACAATCAAAGTATTTCATTTTTTAAGGGGAAACAACCAGATGGTGCAGTGCAAATAATTCAGACAGTGTGGAGTGAATCATCCAATTGGCAAACTGAAAAAGAGGGCAAATTGTCTAGTATCTATTTAAATTACCCATATAAATTGAAAACCTGTCCAATCTGGAAAAAAATCACTGGTCTTGGTGATTAGTTCAGACAGTTTTCACTGAACATAAAAAATGGAAAAAATTATGATAAAGGTTGAAATATAACAAGAGGCCCATGGGCCTTAACGCTCACCTGAGGATATGGCCAACCTGAGGATATATTCAAAATCATTTGCAAAAATACATAAAATATTCTTATATACATGCCTACAAAAAAAGTTAATAGTTTCAAGATAATTAATAATTTGAGTCTTTTTATGCATCTATGACCTTGACCTTTAAACGTAAGACCTTGATCTTATAACAGAATAAGCACCATATCAATTCCTACAATATGTGAATATACATGCCATACAAAAAGTTAATAGTTTCCATGATAATAAACAATTTCAGTTTTTTTATGCACCCATGACCTTGACCTTTGAATGTATGACCTTGAGCCATATATCAAAATGTTCGTCATGTCAATACCTACAATATTCTAAAATACATGCTTATACAAAAAGTTTATAGTTTTCAAGCTAACACACAATTTTAGGGTTTTTTTTAGCAAAAAATAACATTTCAGGGGCATCAACTCCTACATGCATTATCATACAGTTACGAAACTTTGTACCTTTTTACATTTTGTCCTGCTGAACATTTTAACAATGTTTTAATATTATATATCTCTTGGAAGAAAATAGCCCAAATCTGCACAAATTACAAACTAGGTCATGACCTTGAACTTTGACCTTGACCCCATTTTGAAGGTTATTTCAAGAAAAAGTCAAAACTGAAAACCTCATGTCAATATCTATTCATATAGTCAAGTTATAATAATTTGAAGCCATTTTATGAAAATTTTAAAAATCAAACACAAAAACGTGTAACCTATTTTTCAGCCGAATTTCTCGATTTGTAAAAACTATATACTTAAGACTCTAGAGTAGCTGAAAATCAAATCAGTTTTTGTCTACCACTTTTGGTTTCAGAGAAGAAGATTTTGTAAGTTTTTTTCAAATGTAGGTCACAGTGACCTACTTTCTACAGCTATGGCAACCAAAAGTACAAATTTGAAAAGTGCCCTCCCAATAACCCTTCCTGTGAAGTTTGATTAATATTGGCCTGGTAGTTTCTGAGGAGTTGTCGAAAATGTGAGTTACAGACGCACACATGCACACATGGACATACGGACACACGCTGCGTCATGCCATAAGCTCACATGGCCTATAGGCCAGGTGAGCTAAAAAAATTAAAATTTTTACCAATACTGCTGGCATAGGAAATAAATAGTTCTTTATAAAATACTATATAAGTATTTATTTTGACTGTGTAGTAATATTGGCTCTTTTGGCGTTAAATTAATTTCCGCCAATATTAATACACAACATTAATTTTAGCTCACCTATCTAAGAGGAAACAATGACAGTGCCAATATCAATACATGCTAAATGTTTGAGACCCCTAACAGCACCAAATATAGTACATGCTCATATAAATACTTATACAGTATGCAAAGTTATTTGTAAAATAATACAAAATTCAAGTTGATGAATATTTAATAAGTTAAGAAAATATGATTCTTAGCAAATCAAATTTTACAAGTATTCAATAAACAATTAAAATTATCTTCAAAATTTTTAATTTGATTAAAATCATCATTTTAAATGTTACATGCAAAAAAGAAAATTTGCCTTTATCATGAAGCTCATATAAAAAAAAATTTGTGACAAAAATGGAATCAAAGCACCGGAGGTGCCGTACGAACAGAGAGCATGGAAACGCAAGAGGCTTTGAAAGTGAGTGTAGGTAGTATTACAATCTGCCTTATCCCATTCCATTTCTATGCGAGCAAGGTTGTAAAACACCATATGGAAGGGGAGTAAGAATTCATGACTGGAAAAGTGTCCATTATATTTTTTGTATTAGTGTTGGCAAATTACCACATTCAGAAGAGTCTGTGCTGAAGCAAGGTCCTTTCACATTCCAAGCATTTCTCCAAGAAAAGACAAAAACATTCATACGTAACATTTTTAATTAATTACACAAACAGAAAGATGTTTTTATGGTGTCATCAATCGTTATATTTCTCAATAACGACAAAACGGTTCCGGGACATTTCGGCCCATAAAAAAACGGACCATGACAATATCGGCCTATAGCCAAATCGGCCTATAACAAAATCGGCCCATGAAATAAATGCCTTTATCAAAGATTGCTACTCATTTCGTTTATTTGCATTGTTGTGCATAAACATGTGTTAGTATTATTATGCTTTGAAACATGTAAATTTCAGTAAGTTTATTCAAAGCAATACAAGAATTAATTCAAATTATCATTTCTAATCAAGTCTACCACTAATCTATTAAAACTCAAATAATGGATTATATATATGTCTCATTTTTTTTTAAAATGAATAATTTAAAGACAGGAAGGTGTACCTATACTTTGTTTTAATCTTAAAATTTTTAAAAAATAGATAATCTTAATTATAATCTTAATTTAATATTTGTATTATTATGATGCTTTAATTACATGTAGTGTGTAAAGAAAATTAACCATAAGAATGAATTGAAAAGAAAGATCCTTTTCTTGTAAATATAATTTGTCTTTAAAAATCCTGATACTTTAGTGTTTTTACATAATTGTAGATTCATACAAGTTACTTTCAAACTGTCTTTCTTCTACGCTATCTGCACGAACTAGTTTAGATCAATCAGAATCGACGAGTCTTACAGTCATGAGTAACTCTGACTAAAACATTTGTGAACGGAGTGTGTGCATCATTTATAGGTTGATCTAATATGAAATAAAAAATAATAATTTCTTTTAAAAATAAAATTAAAACCAAGGCATAAGTCATGACAAAGTTGTCCAAATTTAGGTGTATTAAATATTTTGAATATATTTTATTATGGGCCAATACTGTCATAGGCCGATATTGTTATAGGCCAAAATGTCCCGTAGCGCGACAAAACAACTACAAATGATGGTTGCAAAAAACTGTTTATGCCGCGCATCAAGGACCATCGCGAATTTAGGACCGATGACGATATACAAAATACATGCCACCTACCGAGGATTTACCCTAAAGCTTTCCATGTAAACTTCTAGAGTACATCTTGCACAATCGACAGGAACTCGTGAAATCTCTCAGCAATAGCTTTTTCCGGTCGATTTCACAATGCTGCTCTCAAAATCGTGTATATCATTTTTACGCTACGTCGACAAAATTAAAATGTAAACATGTCTACATCAGATATAGGTACAAATTTTGTTGGGGCTTCGAGGAGGGGATGGGAAGGGAAACGAATGAAAACAAATACAAATCCTATAAACATGACATTTGCTATCGTGTATGTAAGACATGATTTCTTTACAGCACTTTCCGCAACCTATACTTTTACTTACACGCTCAAACTTCGGGTAATGTTAAAAAAAATATTGCTTTATTTACTGTGGTTCACTCTTCTCGCCAAAACGCATGCTACCAGGAAATGACACGTCATATAATTCATCCAATCAAAAGAGACCGTTTAAATTATGGGATATCCGCGAAAATGTCTTTGTTTACATAAACTGTTTATGTATTCTTCCACTGCGCCGCATTGTATCCTTTCCACCAAAAGTTTCTCCACAGAATCCATGTATAAATTTTATTTTCAATACCACATACATTCATCATTGTGCTGTTACCCTCAGCACGTACTTATCACCCGCAAACTACCATACTATATTCCACATATATTGCCCAAGGATTTGACATAGCGGTGACATAGCCCGTCCGATTTAAAAAAAAATTGAATTTCTTCACTGACATTAGGAAAAATGTTTCGTTTAACATTTCCCTGATTTGGGTTTACTTGCCCCCATCTATGAACATCTCTGTCACCCTGTATCCCTATCCCATTTTAAAGATATCTACGATTTCCTTGCCAAATGCTTGCAACGTATGTGACAATACATCACAGAGATTCCTCTCTGTTCGTAAAAATGGGACAATGATGTCATGAAACAAGGTCAATGTCATTAGTGTCATATGGCACAGAATCATTCCTATTCTTGCAAGCATTAACAAATTATATGTGCTTGTAAAGAAAGCTGTTTGTTAAAACAAGAATTCCACAGATTTAAATGTCTCGTCTGGTCAGCTTTTGTTTGAGTAGAAAATACATTACTTTAAGATAAATTTTCACATTCTGACATGCTGCTGTTGCTGCTTATGACAACACCGGAAATGTAACACCTAAGTCTTACCTTTTGGCAATGCCAGGCTCGACAATTATATATTTAAATATGTGTTAAAATTAGTGAAATTTGCAAAAATATGAAGTCATAATAAGAATATTTCAATGATTAAAATAAAAATAATGCTCATTTTTATGCTAATATTTTCTAGGACTGTCTTAAATTTTATGTTAAATTAGCACCAAAACTAGTTAAAATGTTGATATTTAACATGAATTTACAATGCACTTACACCATTTAAAATCTACAGTTCCCAATGACATGTTTTATAAACATGAAAATTTCATTTTTTTTTGACTACATGTATTATAAACATTAGCACCTGTCAACATGATCATAATGCTGATAAGTTTTTATGAACAAATATCTCATCTTTACAGAATGATCTAATTACTTTTAATTTTTAAAGTCTTCCATTTCACTTATTGCTTAAAACCAAAATATTAAATGCAAAATTTGATATGATTATTTATGGAGAAAGAATATTTCTGCATACAATGCACAAATGCAGCTTTTCCAAAAGTATTTCAAATTCTTTCTTGTATATCAAAATACACAATGCGAGTAATGAAAATTCCTCCGTTTACAAAAAAAAATTAAAATAAATAAAATAAAAAATAAATAAAAAAATTTGATTGTTAAATTTAAAGGTAGGATTTTTTATTTTTGAAATTTATTAGTATGAGTAACCACAAATTAAGCAAAAATTAGCAAAAACTGCAAATTTCCCATACAATACTGTACAATACACAATAAAACAAATCTATTTACAACAGAGAACACACAATACTTATGAGCTTGACTATTTTCTCTTTCTCTTCATTTTTTAGAGTTCAAATAAGATGAGTTAAATACGAGATTCAAAAAGAAAAAAAAAAAAAAAAAGAGAGAGAAACTTTAAAATTTTATTGATTTACAGGTAGCTAATCCATTTTTTACAAAGTTTAATACTGCCTAGATTACTGATAAATTTCAACTATATTGTAAGTACGTCCATGAAATTTGCAGTTAAATTGAAGTCACCGTTCCCATACAGTACAATGTATTAATTGTGCATCTATTAAATCTGATGTTTCGGTTTTGCCATAACTTGCACAGTTCAAATTTTTAAATGAATCAAAGGTGATTTTAAATTTCTACTGTTAAACCTGTCTAAACTTAACTCTGATTAAATGGGAAAAGTTGATATTGTATAAGTATTTATTTTGGCTATGTATAAATACTGACCGTTTTTGGCGTTAATTAATTTCTGCCAATACAAATACACTTCAACATTTATTTAAGCTCACCTGTCCAAAATGAAACAAAGAAAGCAATAATATCAATACACGCTAAATGTTTGAAGAACCTAAGAAGTGCTAAATACCCGCTAAAATGATATAAAGATATATTTTGCTTATGCTGTAAAGCAACCACCTCTTACACAATGGAGCTGCTTTTATCACTGTTTGTGTCTTCATTTTCAGTCTCTCTCTGAGAAATAGGTCAACATGTTCCATTTAATAGACAGATTAGAACATGTAGAAGCTGTTACATTTTGCCTGCATTAGCTTGATATGGCATATAAACCATAGACTTTATTGAAAAAATTTGCCATCTGATAGAAATTTTTGCAAAAGTCAAAATTTTAATTTACATGAACCAGTTTTCAAAATGTTTTTATTTGTCATTTTATCATGGAGTTTTGAATAACAGCAGAACTTCCATAACTAAGATGCCATTTTCTCGAAGACTGTTACCTGTTACTTTAAAAAATTACTTTATCGCACTCTGAAATTTTCTGCTGTTTTTAAACTAAAAAACTCAAAATTCAAATTTAATTATCAGTTTCCGTTCAAATATAAAGTTCAAATACTTGTCTTTTTTTCTGAAACAGATAAATTTCCCAATTTTCCATAAGTTGTTCTTAGACAGATTTAACAGTAGCCATAAAGCGAATAAACGTAAGTTTAAAACAATCAAAACTTAAAAAATGGCAACAGTTGTTATGTAGCACTGAAAAAAACTGGGATATGTGGTGAAGCTGGTTTAAAATCATGAAATATCTTATCACTTTTTCTTTCTTCGACAGCTTCCTAGTAAAGCATCAAGGTGGAGATAACTGGCAACAAAAACTCGGAAAATACGATTAAAGTTCTCCGTGACTTGGTAATTAATGGCATCACCATTATCGGACATTTTGTGCCATACACTAGGAAAAGGTGCCGATATCAAATGTAAAATTGGTACACCTGAAAAAGACCATAAACAAAATTCATGAAAACAGTAAATATAGCAGTAAAAGTTCTTTACAGTCAGGCTATCAAAATTTTTTGCAACAGCATATTAAATTTTAGAACCATGTGTCTCACAAACGAAAGTATGGCACACTGACAATCTCGTCAACTGTCAACTGGGATTAGAGAATTTGTCAGTTTTTTATCTTGTGTTTCATTAGACACAATATATGTCAAAATGAAGGTATACTTAAGATTTAATAGAAAAAAGAATTCCACAGAATTAAATGTATTGCCTGGTTACGTTTTTGACTTGAGCATAAACTTTCACATTTTGACACACCGCCACCTGCTGCCTACACTGGAAAGTGACACCTAAGTCTCGCCTTATGGCGATGCCAGGCTCGACAAAAATCTTTATTTAAAATAAAGTCAAAATTTGTATTGAAATAAATTTCTGAATTTTTTTTTCTCAAGAAAAACAAAACGAAACAAAAAGTATTTTAATTAAAGCCAGTTTATTTTTGGTCTGATTTTTGGTCTTGAAGACAAAATTAGCAACTGTTTACAATACAATAAATTATTTTTGTCTGATTTTGAAAATAAACTATGTTTATAGACATAAATTATCAGTCAACATCAGACAAAAACCAATTCATTTCAGACAAATTAATTTAACTTTTATTACAGCAGGTGAAATATTTTTGGCAAAGTACTAAATGACCATCAATGATTAGAGTTAAACTGTCACTTTTCAATTAAGTCTAGTTACTGAAAATTTCCCACCCACAGATGCTTTGAAACTCCAAGGCATATAGATCTATCCTAGACAATTATATTGTGTGATATTATCTTGCATTTGGATAATAATAATTTGAGAAAAAGACAATGAAAATAAAATTAAATTCTGAGTAAAACAATACCATTAAATCTTTTGACATTTTAAAATGATACAAAGTTTCAGTATCGATTTTATTTTACTTTAAATGAATCACCATGGCAATCTATACTCGTCAGGGATATGGCAAGTATGTCTGAAAACAATAAACCATCAAAACCTTAACTGAGCCAGGTATATGTCTGAATATGAATCCTTGAGGGGAAGACAATATGAAAAGAAAGTACAAAATGAAGTTCTCACCTTTTCTTAAGAATGGTATATGGTCATCTTCTATGCCACCTCCTTGTGGATATGCTAAATTTTTATTACTTATAAATAACTGTCGTTTTCTTGCTAATCCAGTTGAATCTAAAAGATTACGTTTCTTGAGTTCTGTTTCTAAAATAAAAATATTTAAAAACAGCTATTAGTTGATTGGAATGCTGTTTTTCACCTCAATCAAAATTATTATTTTCATCTATACAGTGGAGAAAACCAGAGTGCCCAAAAAAAAAAAAAAAAAAAAAAAAAAAAAAAAAAAAAAAAAAAAAAAAAAAAAACATTAATCAAACAGACAAACTATCTTACTAGAGACAGTTTTGGATAATGCTGATATCAGGGTGCCCACCCATTTTCTTTGTCAAAAATATAGGAATATAGGAATTTTTTTTCCAAATTATATGAAAATTATAGGAATCTGAATGAAAATACATGTATACGAAAAATATAGGAATTTTCAAAACACTGAATTGCTAAACTGAAAGAAATTTTGGGATTGTATACATCACTGATGACTACAATGGCCTCCTCCACCCCTCAAAGCCATTCCATGTTCAAGCCTCTCCTCTTTATCTTTTACAGGAATTCTTTTTTCAATGTGCATGTCAATTCAAGACATTCCAATGATTTCTTAGAAAAACTAAAAATGATGTATACAACCCCAGTCACTGCTTTGTGTGAGTGAACACGAAAAGTCCTATCACAAATAGAAACAAAAACATCCCAGAAAATATAGGAATAGTGTGAAATATATAGGAATTTTAGGTCTTTTTGAGAAAATATAGGAAAAATATAGGAATTGCCAATTTTATAGGAATTTATAGGATTTTATAGGAAGTGGGCACCCTGTGATATGTTTAGATATATCTATATACAGATATTATCTCTGGTTTCTTCGTCTGAGTTGAAGGTGCTAAGGTGACTGTTGTAACTGGTGTTAACATAATGGAAAAATTGGATTTTTTCATCAACCTGATGCTAAACAAGCATTTTATAACCATGATACAGATAATAAAGCACCCACTACATGATAATTGAAGCATAAAGTAAAAATTGTTATAGTGCCCCTCAATAATTTTGCCACCTTGCCTATTTTTAAGTTCTAAAGTCAATTTTATTCTTTAATTGTTATACCACTATGGTAGCTCAGTTGGCAGAGTGCTTGCTTCATATGTGGGAGGTTGGGGGTTCAGACCTGGCTGGGTCTGACCAAAACTTGAAAATAGGTAGTAACTGTTTTTTTCGCCAAGCACTCAGCATTTAGATATGAACGTAACAGGTTCCTTTGGATGTGACCTTAAAAAATGATGCCCTGTGTTACAGCAGGCAAAAACCCTCCCTGCATATTGCCCTAAGCGCACTACAAAGGTAAAAATTTCTGCCACTTTACCTATAGCGGGAGATGTCTAAGATATAAGTGAAATATACTTGACTGGGAGATAAAACCCAATTAAATCGATCAATTGATCTTCAATCAACTCCCTCGATTTATCACAAAACCAATTTAAAGCATCAAAATTTGACCGAGCAAGTGATGGCCATAGCCTATAGTTTTACTATCCTGCAATCGATATGTAATACTCAAAGAAATTTAAACCAGTTTTTGACAACTCAAATTGGCAGAAAATTGTAATCAGAAGAGATAACCACTCTACAATTAGCACAAAAAATAATTATGACACATTGCCAAAATTGTATGGCAAAAGTAGAAATTTCTGCAATTTTTTCTGAAACTTCATCTAAATCTGGTAACATCTTGATATAAATTCAACAATCTTGAACAGAACAAAAAAAAAACAAAAAAACAAAAAAAAACAATTATTTTACCTTCACCCACAAAAATGTTAATACTCATGATAGCATTAATACTATAATAATAAATATTGAAATGTCGGTGCAACAAAAAATAAATAAAAAGAAAGAAAGAAAGAATGAAAGAAAAAAACATACCTATTTTTACAAGCTCTTCAAATAAATCGGAAGTTTTTGTGAAAAAATTTAAAAAATGTATATCATCTGTTCCTATAAGATCTAGTAACACAAATGCTTTCTGAAATTAAATGAAAATAAATCCATTACTAAGTCAACCTAATAAACAACTAGGTAGGTAAAATATACATCTTATTACTAATGATGTTCACTCGGGATATGCAATATCAATTTTTTTTATAAACTGCTAGGCCAGATATCACTTCTACAAGCATTAGTTAGGCCTAAAAATGTTTCAGGTTTCACTAGCCCCCCCCCCCCCCCCCCGTTACTTCTAAATCACTTATGTAGTCCAGGGCTTCGATTATTCACTTGTTCACTCGTCCTGACGAGTGAAATGTGTACTTGGACGAGTGATGCTGTTACTACCACTAGTCACGGTGCCGAGTTAAATTTATCAGACATATCAATCAAGGAGCTTGTTGCAATTAATAAACAATAGATACTATAGTGTTTGTCGGAAAAATCTTGTAAAAGGAGGTCAATATGTAATGACATTGGCCGTTCTGTTACAAAGCGTCAATCAACAAAATCATTTAACGTTTGCATCACATGTGCAAACCTATTGTTTCGCATTCAGAATTTACTTAGTGTAATGTAAAATCTAACCGATCTTCCGATTGTTTATATACTTTTCGATCCGTAAAGTATGTCAAATAAAAGTAAACATACTGTAATATAACTATCTAAAGACAAAACAAGGATGAAACAGCTGATAAAGAAGTTTTCGAAGACACTAATTAGACTAACGCTGATCCTGATAACAAACCAGTTGCAGGTGGAAGCTATCTAAACCTTTGACTTCAAAACGAAAGTTACTGGTTATTTAAAGTGGAAAATCCGAAGTTCGTGAAAAGCCTAGGAAAAAGTCAGAAAACATTATTTATTGGTAAAAGCTCTAGCTGTACTTAAGAGAAGAAATTCTCGTTTTCATGTAGTGACTGTGCCGAGTAAAATTTCAAAGTAACGAGTGGTTTTCTTCTTTAACTAGGCACTGTGCCGAGTGGCATTAAAAATTTTATCTAAGGCCTGTGTACATGTAAAAACATATGTATTGACATTGTAACTACCAAGCATTTTCCAGATGGAGGATGTGCATACAAACCTAAAGAATGAAGTGAAAAAAGCGAAATAGGTAAAATCCAGATATATATCAGGGGTCCGGAAACGGTCATATTTGCCGGACATGTCCGACAAAAAATATTTTTGTCCGATGTGAAAAATCACTTGTCGGACATTTTCAGTTAATAATAGAATTCAGTTAATTGGACATATAAATAAATATGTTTGTCGGTCATTATTTTACTTGAGTATTGTTTGCTATCACCTGTCAACCGTTTTCAATAAATACTACAAATATAATAATTAGACTTTTGTTTATTTATCAGTTAGAATCCATGGTCTCAATCCGTTCCTTTTGTTTCATTGTCCAAACCCTCATTAATTTTGTTTTTAAGATGTTTATTAAGTAATCGCATCGCTTGATAGATGGAAGCCATAAACAGCTGATTACGAGGGTTGATCCTTGAAGTTCATGGTCGTCGAACTATTATCAAAAAGGTTCCACGCGGGATGTCAAATAAGACAATGACGGTCTTGGCAAGCTGTTTAGTTATAAATAAATAATTTTAAAAAGTCTTAATACAATCAAAGAGGTCTTGAAATGAAGTTCAGTAAAGTTCGTGTAACTTCGGAAAAACGAAAATGCACGATTGTCAATAAACAAAGATGGCCATCAAACCTTGTGTCATCAACGCCGACAGTACAAAAATCTACACATGTGGACACATGAGCCTGACCACATGTACCTAAATAACCTCTATGTAGTAGTTAAATCCTTTTTAAAATATATTTGATATTCAAAATTAAAATCCTTTTAAAAACATCGTAAATAACAACATCGGTGGTATGTTTTTGTTTTCTTTTGCTTTACACAGCATCGGTGGTACAGTTGCTTTAAAAAAATGTCCGACACCCCAGTATATATATATACTAGAATATAAATGCATATATGCTAATCACTAAATTCAACTTCTGTCAGAGCAGGTAACTTACCATGTTTCAAAGAATTGGTTTTGAGTTATATAAGTGTTTAATGACCCTGTTAAGATTCTTTTAATTCTATGGAGGTGGTCAGTTTTGGGATGGTGGAGAAAATAGGAGTTTTTAAGAGAAATCCACAAACCTTCAGCAACTGACAAAATTTTCTCACCTTACCATACCTACTTCTTTAAAATTTAATTCTATGGGATCTATCTTTAATAAATTTCAATTTTTAAATAAAGAATCAGTGTTCCAATATTGCTTCATATTTATACCATACTCTGAAATAAATAATTAATTTTAATTTCAAATGAAGAATAGTTAAAACTTACTATTGATTGTAACACTGTACGGCTGTTATCAAGTGGGTCAGGTTGAGACCATTTTTCTGCTAGATGTCGAGCTCCATATATAGAATCTGTCGCTGTCCAATCTTTAAATGCTTCTTCACCATCAAAAAATACCAGCTGAGGCGTAATATCTGATGCCTAAAAAAATACAGATTCAAATCTACAAGTTATATATAGAGAGAATACAAATACAATGAACGTTCTCGACTATAAAAAAAACATAAGAACTTTTTGGTTAATTATACATTTGTCAGAACTTCTTTTCCTTAATAATATTTTTTCACACTATCCAGCTAATATAAAATCATTATTACATGTATTCATTGGGTTAAAATTTCAATGTGTTGCCTTTAAAAAACATTCTGTTGGTAGAAATTTTGGTGGAATTGAGCTTTGTGAAAATACATCCCATTGGGGACAATGATAATTAAAAAATTTAAATGACATTTAATATCATGGTTTTCAATAACCCATGAAAATAGCGAAATTTAATCCCCCACAAATATTTGTGATTTTACAGTAATTTTGATTCAATTCTAAAAATGTGGAAAGTGAAGAAATTACAGTTCTATATATCAACAGTACATTTGGTAGAACCCTGAACTTTATTTAGCTAAAAGTAGTGCAAGTGCACCAAATAAAGGTAATTTTTATCGGCAAAATTTTTTAACGGATTGAAAAATATTCCCAAATGTTCTTTTTAAAAAATCAAGTAAATTCGGGGATAATAACCAGTTTTGCAAACTTAAAGTTTAGTGGTCAGATAGAATAGCTTTAAAGAATACTGGTAGTGGTGATAGTGGTAGCTTGTAAATCATATCATTCTCTCTTCACCTAGGTTCAAATGCCACCAATTCTGCTGTGAACTAATTTGTCAGTTTGTTTACTAAAGGTTTTTTGTCCCCCTTTTCCTACGACAGCTTTGACCTCATTAAAATACATGTACCAGTAATCTTGACATGGCTATAAATTACTATTCCAACCCAACAATCTTTAAAGAATATAGACTATAATGAGGATAAACATATTGAAAACACCATAAGAAATTGTTATTTTTAATTTAAAAAAAAAAAATTAACATATTAGTAATGATAAATTTCAAGTAAAACAATGAAACCAGTTATGTTAATATTGGTTATATCATATTTTTAATCTCTTAGAGCAAATCATTGCGTTACCCGTTAAAAAAATGTCAACCAAAATGTAATCAGTATGTTATGTAATCTGTATGTCGTCATAATATACAACAGAAAAGAATAAAGTGGGATTACCAGTAAAAATGACATTTTCCTAAAATTGATTATTTTTCTCAATTTTTTTTATTTTAAATTGTCAATTTTTTCAATATGCACAGGTATTGTACTGGAACTGCAGATGTCATTGTCTGCAAATATTTTGATGGATGATGGCTGCTACTAAGAAGATTAAGTTTCAGATTTTAGTACATTGATAATAGTGCCTACTAAGAAGATTATACATTAAATTTTAGTTATATAAGTGTTCCTGTGTACTATTTTGTCAATGCATGTACATCCATCACCTATGAAAAATTGGTAGTTATCTTTAAAAACCTGTTGTCTCAGTAATTACATCTTTGATTTAAACACAACTGCTAATCATCATGTGTCATTTTATTCATATGCTTTGATCATTTGTTAATTGCAGTACATACATGTTTTTCAGCTAAAAAATTTCTATATTTCTTAAAATGATCAACACAAGAAACTACAAAGGGCCTGAACTCAAAGGACAATTAGCAAACCAACTCAGGTTAAAACTATACACATTTCCTAGCATTTTGCAACCAGTTTTATAAAATTGTTAATCATAGTTTTGGAGAATTTTGGAGAATTATTCGGGCAGAGGAAGGAAGTAGAGTGGATGAAATTTTCAATGTAATATCCCCCTTTTTTCTCAGAAAGGCTTGGAGTAATTAAACTTATCATTGATGAATACATGTACAAATACCTTGTTTCCAAGTCCTTTCTGAAATAAACAGTCTAGTTGAACAGCAAGGTCTAACAAGATGGCACACGGAACAGCAGAATCTGTGGCTCCAATAAACTGCTTATTGGGATATCGCCTGTCTGTTAGATTCTTAGAATCATAATGAGCAGCTAAGACCAGTTTTTTAGGTGCTGATGGTTTATATGTTGCTATGATATTTGTAAATGTTTTTACACCATAGGGTGTATTGTCTTGAAATGTGTCAAATTCAACGTGCCAGTTTCTCTTTTTTAATGTATCGACAATATGCTGCAATATAAAAAGAAAAAGAAAATTAAAAATATTTCATAAAAATTAAAAAAAAAAAAATATAACCCTGAAATCTACTGACAGACGGACAGACAGACAAGTGATTCTTCCCACATAAGTCGATGCAGGGCTCTTTTTAAGGAATGACTGTTAACTTGGGACCTGCATAACAAGTTCATAAAAAAAAAAACCTTTATATGATAATCTTCATTCTAAATCCAAAAATATGGTACAAATTTATTGGGCAATGTTGAAGTACAACAATGAGAGCAACACTTGAAAAGATTTTTTTTTACCATGTTATTTTTACTTATCAGCTGAAAACATTGAAAATATAACATTTCTTTCACATATGCATTGTCAAGACAATAACTCAAACATGCTATCAAAATTACATGCCTAAACCAAAACATTTAAGTATTATTATAAAAATCAATAAAGCTTTATACAGAAAAAAAAACCAACAAATTCCATTCTTAATAAATAAAAAAATCCTAATAAACACAGTATTTTGAAATGATAAATATGATTATATTTCCTACAGTTCCCTTCATTGATCCAATATACTCATCACGATTCTCGGACCAATCCTAATATCACCAATATCGTGACAGAGTTTTCCATTTTGATAGATATCTTATACTAATATTAACTAGGGAGTGATAAAAAAGGGTTATTTAATGGTATTTCTATAGGTCTATTTTTAAACATCTCAGGCACTAATGAAGATCCTGATCATTTTTAAATGTGAAAAAGGAATCCTTTATTACGTAAACACATCCATAAAATGGTTATCAAACTGTAAGCAAGTCAATCCATTTTTTTTTTCAATATTGACTTTCTGTTTATTTAGATTGTATTGGATTAATGACGTTTTACGCCCTTAGTCAAAAATCTTCTTTTTTTTTTCATTACTGACTTCTTGTCCATTTGGATTGTATTGTATTTGAATAATGGTGTTTTACACCCCAGTCAAAAATCTTTCACTTATGTGGAGGTAGTCAGTTAAGGGATTGTGACAAAATTTCTAAATTGTCCATTTGGATGTAACACAAAAAATTATATTGAAAAAGCCTAACAGTCACCTTTATTGAAAGCACTTAGGAAAAAAAAAAAGAAAATCAATTTTTGTAAATGTTTTACTTAAAATTGTTGATATCCAAACTGTTCCTGTGATAAGTATTTAAATCATACAGTTATATCATTTTTCATAAAATAAAGTTTTTACTAGCATTAATTTGGATGCTGACCTAGTTATTTTTTACAGTTAGAAACCATTAAGGAAATCTGATGAAAAAATTAGTGTATCAATTTTCAAGTAATACATGTATATGTATTTCTCACACCTTTTTAAGTGTATTTCTGTCTGTTGCTAGAGGCCAAAGATATTCGTGTCTCAAGGTGAGACAATGTGCTTTCAAAAATAGTTTTTGATATGCTACAGCAATGTTTAAAGTGCATTTATCACTAATAATTTTTTATCAACAATACAAATTCTGATCTTTTGTTGCATGTTCCAAGTTTTTTTTTTTCTGTTGTAAAATTTTGTAAAATCATGTTCTGTCTGAGATTAATAGAATAAATATATCATTTGTATTAATGTTAGATGAAGGTACATTATAATGCCCCGTGATAACTTTGCCACCTGACCTTTCACCACAGTATTTTGAAATCCCAGTCTATTGCTTTTAAACCACTATGGTAGCTTAGTTGGTAGAGTGCTTGCTTCACATGTGGTAAGTTTAGGGTTCGAACCCTGGCCTGGTCTGACCAAGACTTGAAAGTGGGAAGTGACTGTTCTTTCGCCAAGAACTTGGCATTTAGAAATGAAAGTCACAGGGTCCTTCAGATGAGATCTTGAAAACCGATGCCCCGTGTCACAGTAGGCAGTGGCATGATAAAGAACCCTCCATGCACATTGCCCTAAGGGTCGCAAAGATCAAAACTTCAGCACTTTACCTATACCTGGTAATGTCTCCATATCAGTGAAATATTCTTGAGTGGGATGTAAAACCCCATTAAATCAATCAATCTTCAATTGTCTTCCTTGACTTATCACCAAACCCTTTTTAAAACATCCAAAATTTGAATAAGCAAATGGTGGCAATGAATTAAGTTTACTGTACCGCAATCAATATATTATATTTACTAGAAATTGGAACCAGGTTTTTTTGAGCATTTAAAATCATAGAAAAGTTTAATCAAGAGAGGTAGTCACAGCAGAAATGGCTCAGAAAATTACAATGGTACATTGCCAAGTGTACAGCAAAAAGTATGAAAAAGGCTATCAACATGCATATACTTCCTCCTTACACCTCATGAAATATCTTGCACAACTAGAACATCTGGTTACATACAACAAGTGAAGCTGATGTGAAGATTATTTCACTCATAAAGAAGTAACTGTATCTAAAACAGTGGAGAAAACTGACAAACTTTCTCATGCTATGAACTGTTTGAGTGGTATATACAGCATGATTGCAATTATGAATGCACTGACATACATGTATGTAGAATTTTTCATAAATAGGATTTTTTATTTGTTCTGTTTGTAATCAATCCGAAAATGGTAAGTTTTTTTTTGTTACAAAAGCTATAGTTTTCGCCCACCAAATTACTATCATTCTGATATTAATACCAAATTAAGAGATATTACATGTTTCTGAAGAAGGGTATGACAAAAACTGTTGTCTTTCATTAAAAAAAAAACAATACTGGTTTTTATTCATGTATTTTTAAAAGATGATTCATTACATGTCCAGAAAGCATATCTTGAAAAAAAAAAATTCATGTTCTGGGGTATAGTTTTGGTCGACCAATCATTACTGCTTTTTTCCTATTTATTTGTGATCCTATTTTGTCACTTGTCACACCCAGTAAGTATCAACATGATAATCAGTTAATACTCTTAACATTTTGAATTTCCTCACGTTTTTTTCGCTGACGACCATGCATGACGTATTTGAATGAAACAGATTTGGATTTAAACCAGATATATATGATGACACAATATGATTCAGAGGAAAAACACCCAATAAATCTTTTGACTGGGCATGGTTCAATCATCAGGTGTGAAATAGTTCTCTCACATCATAGATGGGCATTGTTTTTTAATTTACAAATATGAAGAAAAAAAACTAATCTGCTTAGTGCTTAGTGAGGTCATAAATATAATCTAATCTTTGATACTTTACATGTCTCCATGTAAACAAGCTCAATCAACTGATTTATACCAAAAATGGAGATTCACCATGGCATCCATTTTTAGAGCACTCTTATGCCTTTTCAGAAAATAAGATACGACATTTAAAGATCAAATATATCAAAAGTATTTCAGAAAGAGTTTAGTTGAGTAATGGTGTTTAACATCCCAGTCAAGAATATTTCACTTATATCGAGACGTCGCCAGATATAGGCAAAAGTGCAGAAATATTGCCTGTGCATTAACACTGATGGCATTAAACAGCAGGGTTCTTTATCGTGCTTTAATGTTTTTATTATCAATAATAATGACAAACTTGTTTAATACCGCTTATAGAAATGAGAATATTTATTTAACTTACAAATTTAAAGCTGCATTAAGTTTTCCTAGGAAAAAATTTTAAAAAGGTGCTGATCTAATTAATGATGTTCATAATGAACAATTTTACATTTAGTTCAATGATAAAAGCTTGAATAAATACAGAAATAACAATAATTTCCTAGCTAGATGCAGCCTGTGGGATCTAATTTTAGAGCGTATGTCATAAAAAACCGGGTGATTTAAACACAACTTACAAAACGGTGAAATACAATAAATCAAACACAGAATTTAATTAAATTTGTCATGTGTGACTTTGTAAGGGTTATATAACCCATTGCGAATACGTTTGGATATTAATGACCTATGTCTAGATATTGCAACAAGTTATCTCATATGAAAATTCAGAAAATTAAAAATTGTATAAGTCAGAAAAACCACCCCCAAAATAAATTGACGTATGATGCTGATGAGAATTGACACATCAATAATCAAGTTGTTTTCTGTGAATGAAATACTCACAAAAAAATCACAGTATAATATGACGTCATAGTTCCTATAATAAACTGGTTGGCGTTTTGTAAAGGATAAGTAAACAGCTTCATTACATCAATAAACAAACAAGCCTCATACATAAGACAAACAAATTTGAAACTCTTCTCTTGCATTTCCTGGGAAAAAATGGGCTAATGGAAAAATCTTAGAAATATTTTCAGATTTAAGAGAGAGAAAAAAAAAAAAAAAAAAAATTAATTTTATAACATTTTATATCATAATTTAATTATTGCAACAAATTGTTTGTTGATAAATATAAAATATTTTTGCTCTTTATTATATGTTGTTGTTGTTGTAATGTTTTTAACATTAACTCAGCAATTACTCAGCTATTTGAGACACATTTATAAATCTCTGGGAATAAATCTAAGAACGTGTGTGAGTGTGTATTATGGTCTGACTTGTACTATCACACACTTTGGGTGACGTTTTGTTAAGGTGGTACCTCAATGAGTCAGGCATACCACTCCCCCAGTCACATTATCCCAACACCAGGTGAACAAGATAATACTCTGTTCCCTTTATGCTGAGTGCCAGACAAGGGAGGGATATCTCAAATTTTATAGTCTTATGTACAACCAAGTAGGGATTCCAACTCATGACCTCAAAATTTCAATGCATACGCACAAAAGCAGTTGCTCTAATTCTATTTGGTCTCTATATATAGAAAATTTCCATACCAAATTAGATAAACTGGGGATTTTCTATTAGAAACAGATTGTTTCAGAATAGAACATCATGTACACAACCTCTGAATACTTTTATGAGAAACTGATTGTATTAGATTAATACAATTTACACACAAACTAGGAATATTCCTCGAGACATAGATTGTTTTAGAATAAGAACACTGTGCATACAAACTGTAAATATTCCATAAGTAAATGATTGTTTCAGAATAGAACATCATTCTCAAAAGCTGGTAATAATTTATGAGAAACACACTGTTACAAAATAGAACATTGTGCATACAAAATGGGAATATTCTGTGACAAAAAGATTGTTGTATAATAGAACATTGTGAACACAAACTGGGAATAAATCAATGAAAAATAAATTGTTTCAAAATAAAACACTGTGAATAAAAGCTGGGAATATTCCAAAGAAAACAGACTGTTCCAATATAGACATCATAAACATAATATCGAATAATTCATGTGAAATAAATTATTTCAGAATAGAACAGGAACACAAATTGGGAATATTTCATGAAAAGAAGACTATATCAGAATTAACAACTGGAAACAAAATGGGAATAAAGACAGCTCTTATGTCAATATTTCGGCTATATAGCCTTTATCAAATGTATAGCTAAAATATTGACATAAGAGCTGTCTTTATTTTGTGATTTTAAAATGGATTTTCCCCTCACAGAATATTATTAACAAAATATGAATATTTCATGAGAAATAGACTGTTTCAGAACAGAACACTATGCACACAAGCTGGGAAAATTCCACAGGGAAAAATATTGTTTCAAAAAAGAACATCAGCAAAAAATCTGGGAATATTTTATTAAAAAATTGATTCTTTCAAAATGGGTTACAGTGTGTCACATACCAAGAACATTTCATGAAAAAAGATTATTTCAAATTAGAACACAGCAAACAAACTGGGAATATTCTATGATAAAAAGATTGTTTCAGAAAAATCAAATGGGAACAAACTGGGAATATTCCATTAGAAATAAATTGTTTACGAAGAGGAAATTATGCAAAAAATCTGGGAATACTCCATTAAAAATGGATTTTTTTTTTTTCAAAATAAACAACTTGAAACAAACTGGGAATATTCCATGAAAAAAAAGACTATTTCAGAATAGGACAACTTCACACAAGCTGGGAATATTCCATGAGAAATAGATTGTTTTAGAACAGAATACTGGGTATACAAACTAGAAATATTCCATAGAAAATGGATCAATTTAGAAAAGAAGATCATACACACAAGCTGGGAATATTCCACACAATAAGTCATAAGCATAGAAAGGCTTCAGACATTTGCACTGAAATCTGAACAAGATCCTGTACCAGTCTTACAAACTGAAATTCAAGATTTTATAATCAATTATATCAAGTGAACTTATATTTTTTGTAAAATCAATTTAAAATTTGTTAAATTTAATCTGAAATCATTTTGTATCATGAGAATCGTAATTGTAAATGTTGTAAAATATCAAGTTAAAAACATGTTCAAAAATATATCATGAAATATTAACTAAAAACGTCTCAATTAATCAGTTTAATTAGTTATACACGAAACCTTTCTATTTCCGACACAAACTATAGAACACTATAGTTTTGTCTTAATTCCCAGGATTGCAATATACATGGATATGCAACCTTACTCATATAATCTCTATTTTTCATTGTAAAAAATATGTAATTCCATGATGAGTTGATAATACTGATTAATGCAATGAAATATAAGCAATCAATATATATATATTTTTTCACACAATAATGTGACCACTTATTCATTGGTGTAATTTAATTGGTACATGTAACATAAATCTAAACAGGAATAAACCAAGTTAGGACCATAAAATCGTGACTGCAGATGGCATCTAGCAATGTTGATTCACAAAACTTAATATTTAAGAAAAAATTTATTTAATAAGACCCCCACTGTTTATTTTAATAGACTCAATTCCACAAAATTTTCTCCAACCATTTTTTTTTTAATTGCACAATTACAAAATTTTCAACCCCCCCCCCCCCCCAAAAAAAAAAAAAAATAATAAAAAACAAAAATAATTCTACAGTACATCCCCCACATCCTGGAAAACCAAAGTAATTAGCAAGGGAAATAAAAGCTTTCATTTTCTTTATGAAAATGCATCACTATACAGTACTTAACAAAAAAGACAATCATGTCAAAAGCATGAAACTCTCTTACTGCAAGCTGATTAAAAAATGAAAAGTAGTGCCTAGCAATATAAATTTTTGGGGAATTAATCAAGATACATGTAAATATATTGAAAGAAATTTTTATGAATGGTTTGAGAGACTGAGACAGTAATCTACAGATCTGCTTTTGAATCATAAAAGTAATTTCCTATAGACAAGGAGTGGGACAAAAACCAAAAATCCAATATATATATATATATATTAAAGATAAAATCATTATAGGATGTTTCATCCTCCCACTACATGTAATTATCAATATACAAAAAGAGCCGAGTCAGCAAATCTTTCTTCATCAATCAAAAGCTTTAAGTCTCCATTAATCTTATGAGATCAAGTTTAATACCCTAATAAAAGTTATTTTTGAATTTTCTTATTTTGATGTTTTTCAATTAGTAACACTGGTATTAAATAATCATCAGCCTAGAAAAAAGTGCCACATGTCAACTGAAATGTGTTTCTTTTTTATATTTATTTTTTTTTTATTACCGATATTTATTTATTTAGTTGTCTCATCTATAAAAAAGTGCCACATTTCAACTGAAATTTTTTTCCTTTTTTGTATTTATTTATTTATTTATTTATTTGTCTCATCTGAAACAAGAGGCCCATGGGCCTTAACGCTCACCTGAAGATATGTCCAATATTGTTTGCAAAGTGCAATAGACAATATATTAAGTACAGAAACTTTATAAGTTTTCTCAAGTTAAGAACTCCCAAAAACTTAATCAGAAATATATCCACTCACTTTTCATTTATAAGTAGCTTATATAATATGCATGAAGTAACTGTAGTGCAATGAATAATTTCCAAATCATTAATGAATTTCAGTATAATTATGCAGCTATGTCTTTGACCTTTGAACATATATGACCTCGAACCACATATGATTGTCATGTCAATACCTACAATATTCTAATATACATGCCTATGCATGACATTAATAGCTTTCAAGATAATTAATAATTTTAGTATAACTATGTTGATATGACCTTGACCTTTGAACATATAACCTTAAACAATATATCAAAATGATAGTTGATCCATATATCAAAATTATCATCATATCAATACCTGTAATATTCTAATTATATGCCTATACAAAAAGTTAATAGTTTGCAAGATAATTAGCAATTTGTCTTCTTTTACAGCTGTGACCTTGACCTTTGAATGTATGACCTTGAACCATATATCAAAATGATTGTCATGTCAATACCTACAATATTCTAATATACATGCCTATACAAAAAGTTTATAGTTTTCAAGATAATTAGCAATTTAAGACTTCTTTTGCAGCTGTGACCTTGACCTTTCAACATATGACCTTGACCCATATATCAAAATGATTGGCATGTCAATACCTACAATATTCTAATATACATGCCTATACAAAAACTTAATAGTTTTCAAGATAGTTTGCAATTTAAGTCTTCTTTTGCAGCTGTGACCTTGACCTTTCAACATATGAGCCATATATCAAAATGATTGTCATGTCAATACCTACAATATTCTTATATACATGCCTATACAAAAAGTTAATAGTTTTCAAGATAATTTGCAATTTAAGTCTTGTTTTGCAACTGTGACCTTGACCTTTGAACATATGACCTTGACCCATATATGAAAATGATTGGCATGTCAATACCTACAATATTCTAATATACATGCCTATACAAAAACTTAATAGTTTTCAAGATAGTTTGCAATTTAAGTCTTCTTTTGCAGCTGTGACCTTGGCCTTTCAACATATGACCTTGATCCATATATCAAAATAATCGTCATGTCAATACCTACAATATTCTAATATACATGCCTATACAAAAAGTTGATAGTTTTCAAGATATAGTGACAAATATATAATTTTTAGCAATTTCCCCACTCAGTGCCTTACAATTTCCCCAATTTGAGCCCCATTGCTACCATTTGTGCAAATTAGATGACCTAAGGATGTTATAAATGAAATAACTAGGGTATATCTCTTGTAGATTCAGAGGAGAAGATTTTTAAAGTTTTTCACTATTTCCCCCTTTATGGGGCCCCAAGGGGACATAACTCCTTCATTTGTGCAAATCTGAAAGGGCTTCACCCAGACATGATGGCTACCAAGTTTCATCAAAATTGGTTGGGTAGTTTTGGAGGAGATGATTAAAACGTTAAAAGTTAACGCACGACGCACGACACACGACAGACGACGGACGGTGAACCATCGCAATAGCTCATCTGAGCTTTCAGCTCAGGTGAGCTAAAAAGTGCCACATTTTAGCAGAAATGTGTTTCCTTTTCTTAAATTTATTTATTTAACAAGGTCATTTAGTGAAGTTTCAATGTCAGTTAAGACTTGCGATCTGCAGATCCCTCTCATTTGTTTTAGAATGTTCGATCAGTTGAAACTTGCAATCTCCAGATCCCTTTTAATTGTTTTGGAATTTAATGTACTTTTAACCCAAGTGTATTTGAAAAGAGAATGTACAAGTGTTACTCCAGTTGAAAGTTAATTGTTTTCTAATCGTATTTTGTAAAAGTAAACATGAGTTTTTATCTGGAATTGTTTTTGAACATAAGCCGTACAAGTTTTAATTCTATTTTTTATTTTATTTTTATTTATTTATCATTATTTTATTTATTTATTTATTTATTTAATTTTTTATTTATTTTTTGTTTATTTTATTTTACAGTGAAACTTGTGAAAACTGGACCGGCTCCGTTCCTTGAAAAAAATCCGGTTTTCACAGGATCCGGTTTATTAAGGTTATTCGCTAGAGTTCACTGCCCTTGATAATAAGTAGCAGATCCTTTTATGTTATCTCCCTTTGGGATGTGTAGCCATGGGTAACACATGTACATGTGGTTTATTGGAAACAATAAACTTAATATACAACGTAAAGTGATAATCTAAAATTTTTGGGTTAGGTTGCTTGTATTTTAATGTTTTATTTATCTCAAATAAACTATCATGAAATGATAGACTGGTGGGATCAGACATCATCATGATGTATAGTTGTCTCATTGAAATAATAAACTTGAAATACGACTTTATCATTAAGTTTTTATGTATTTTAAGTTGTTTTTATTTCGATGCAAACATATCGGCAAAAATGCAGGTGCGTTTCCCTCTGCTGGAGGATGTAGGTCAACGTAACTAAGACTCAGCCAAAACATTAAATTGCTTGAATTTACTGACATGGTACATGATCAATGTTTGGTTTATGTCGATTAATGATAAAAACTGCCATTCCATTGTTAAGAATTTGTTTTCCTTATTTTTCTATCATCTGACTGCGCAGAATGTTTTATCTATACAAAGCGCATTTCAGTTGTTCGATTGAGAGCCGAATAATTTAAGGATTCAAGGTCATCTTTACTACGACTATTCTATTCAATTCTTTTCTTGACTGAAGTTTTGTGTAACCTCAAAACTTATTTTATAAATTCAACACGTAATGAGGTATCCAATGAGATTGCATATCCTTGGTCACGTGAGTATCACTGCGTATCCTAGTTTTCAAGAAGAAAGACGTGATTTACTTGTTATTTATTTTTCCACTTTTTGGACAAAAAATGCATTTCATTTTGTGCTAAGTTGAACAAAATATAATAATTGACTTCGTCGCTCTGCGAATGGTCATTATTTTGGTTCACCTGAACTCCTCAGGAGGGTGAAAATCTGACTTATTTTGACCACGGGTCAGTGGAAGATCAAGGCCATCATGGCAGATCGTGACAAGGACAATGTCAATGGCAGCTCAGCTGATGTGACATTAGATAAAGTTTCCCTGGCCTCATGCAACAGGAACTTTATAAGTCTAGATTCTGGTTTGGAATTCGACCCTCATAGCGGGGAATTTTATGAGGCTACTATAACCAATATTGACGAATCGCCGTTGGAAAACCTCAAAACTTATTAAACTATCAATCTTGACTGAAATGTTGTCGATTTAAGATAGCAGAGAAAGTTGTGAATTATCACTGTGATATTGAGTCATACCAGCAAAATGAACCAACAAAGATGTTCCTTTAAAAATTAACGCATTACAATCGAATACAAGCTAACCTCAATTTCGGTTGACTGATCTCTTTAATCTGATAATTATTGGTTTTTTTTTTTTTTTGTGACACCTTTCACACGTGTTAATGTATACTAAAGCCATTTGATGACGGTAAATTTGTATTTCTTACAGTTTTGTTTTACTTAGAAGTTAAATGATGTTATTTATGATATCGGAAAATTCTTTTACTTTTATTTGTAGTTAATGTTTTTATAATATCAGAAATAACAGTCATTTTGTTACAAATTTGCAAGTTTAATAAAATTTCAATAAAATTCTCGGTTTCAGTTTCGGTTTTTTTTCGTAATCAGAAAATCGAATCCGGTTTACAAAGGTGAAAATATATAAGTTTTTTATGATCCGGACGGTGAAATGCGTCCGTTTTTCAGAATTCAAAGGATCCGGTTTATTAAGGTTTCTATCATATAGAATAAAGAAGAGAGGAAATCGGGACAAGCATACACGTCCGGTTTTCACAGGATTCCGGTTTTTCCAGGGTCCGGTTTTTACAAGTTTCACTGTACATGTATTTTTATTTATTTATTTATTTCATTTTATTTATTTTTGTTTATTTATTTTGTTATAAGCAAAAGCCACTTTTAGAAAAATCTCTTAACTCAGCTACTACAAGTACAATACCTCAGCTGAAGAATGTTTGTCCTTTCATTAAGAAATGTTTGTCCTTTCATTAAAATGTTTATCCTTTCTTTCAGACATTTTTGTCCTTTTTTTAAGAAATGTTTGACCTTTCATCAAGATATTTTTGTCATTTCATTAAGAAATGTTTGTCCTTTCTTCTTTTTCGAAGAAATGTTTGTCCTTCCATTAAGAAATGTTTGTCCTTTAAAAAAAACGTATGTCCTTTAATTAAGAAATGTTTGTCCTTTCATAAAGAAATGTTTGTCTTTTCTTTAAGAAATGTATGTCCTTTCATTAAGAAATGTATGTCCTTTCTTAAAGAAATGTTTGTCCTTTCATAATGAAATGTTTGTCCTTCCATTAAGAAATTTTTGTCCTTCCATTAAGAAATGTTTGTCCTTTAAAAAAAACGTATGTCCTTTAATTAAGAAATGTTTGTCCTTTCATAAAGAAATGTTTGTCTTTTCTTTAAGAAATGTATGTCCTTTCATTAAGAAATGTATGTCCTTTCTTAAAGAAATGTTTGTCCTTTCATAATGAAATGTTTGTCCTTCCATTAAGAAATTTTTGTCCTTCCATTAAGAAATGTTTGTCCTTTTGTAAAAAAAATGTTTGTCCTTTCATTAAGAAATGTTTGTCCTTTCATTAAGAAATTTTTGTCCTTTCATTAAGAAATGTTTGTCCTATTGTAAAAAAAAAAATGTTGTCCTTTCATTAAGAAATGTTTGTCCTTTCTCTAAAAATGTTTGTTCTATCTCTAAGAAATGTTTGTCCTTTCTTCTTTTTCAAAGAAATGTTTGTCCTTTCTTTTTTTCAAAGAAATGTTTTTCCTTTAATTAAGAAATGTTTGTCTTTTTGTAAAAAGAAATGTATGTCCTTTAATTAAAAAATATGTGTCCTTTTTGTAAGAAATGTTTGTCCTTTAATTAAGAAATGTTTGTCCTTTTTGTAAGAAATGTTTGTCCTTTAATTAAGAAATGTTTGTCCTTTTTGTAAGAAATGTTTGTCCTTTAATTAGAAATGTTTGTCCTTTTGTAAGAAATGTTTGTCCTTTAATTAAGAAATGTTTGTCCTTTTGTAAGAAATGTTTGTCCTTTAATTAAGAAATGTTTGTCCTTTTTGTAAGAAATGTTTGTTCTTCATTAAGAAATATTTGTCCTTTTGTAAAAAGAAATGTATGTCCTTTAATTAAGAAATATGTGTCCTTTTTGTAAGAAATGTTTGTCCTTTTTGTAAAAATTGTTTGTTCTTCATTAAGAAATATGTGTCCTTTTGTAAAAAGAAATGTATGTCCTTTAATTAAAAAATATGTGTCCTTTTTGTAAGAAATGTTTGTCCTTTAATTAAGAAATGTTTGTCCTTTTTGTAAGAAATGTTTGTCCTTTAATTAAGAAATGTTTGTCCTTTTTGTAAGAAAATGTTTGTCCTTTAATTAAGAAATGTTTGTCCTTTTGTAAGAAATGTTTGTCCTTTAATTAAGAAATGTTTGTCCTTTTGTAAGAAATGTTTGTCCTTTAATTAAGAAATGTTTGTCCTTTTTGTAAGAAATGTTTGTTCTTCATTAAGAAATATTTGTCCTTTTGTAAAAAGAAATGTATGTCCTTTAATTAAGAAATATGTGTCCTTTTTGTAAGAAATGTTTGTCCTTTTTGTAAAAATTGTTTGTTCTTCATTAAGAAATATGTGTCCTTTTGTAAAAAGAAATGTATGTCCTTTAATTAAAAAATATGTGTCCTTTTTGTAAGAAATGTTTGTCCTTTAATTAAGAAATGTTTGTCCTTTTTGTAAGAAATGTTTGTCCTTTAATTAAGAAATGTTTGTCCTTTAATTAAGAAATGTTTGTCCTTTTGTAAGAAATGTTTGTCCTTTAATTAAGAAATGTTTGTCCTTTTTGTAAGAAATGTTTGTCCTTTAATTAAGAAATGTTTGTCCTTTTTGTAAGAAATGTTTGTCCTTTAATTAAGACATGTTTGTCCTTTTTGTAAGAAATGTTTGTCCTTTTGTAAGAAATGTTTGTCCTTTTGTAAGAAATGTTTGTCCTTTAATTAAGAAATGTTTGTCCTTTTTGTAAGAAATGTTTGTTCTTCATTAAGAAATATTTGTCCTTTTGTAAAAAAAAAATGTATGTCCTTTCTTTAAGAAATGTGTGTCCTTTTTGTAAGAAATGTTTGTCCTTTTTGTAAGAAATGTTTGTCCTTTAATCAAAAAAAATGTGTCCTTTTTGTAAGAAATGTTTGTCCTTTAATTAAGAAATGTTTGTCCTTTTTGTAAGAAATGTTTGTCCTTTAATTAAGAAATGTTTGTCCTTTTTGTAAGAAATGTTTGTCCTTTAACTAAGAAATGTTTGCCCTTTTGTAAGAAATGTTTGTCCTTTAATTAAGAAATGTTTGTCCTTTTTGTAAGAAATGTTTGTTCTTCATTAAGAAATATTTGTCCTTTTGTAAAAAAAAATGTATGTCCTTTCTTTAAGAAATGTTTGTCCTTTAATTAAGAAATGTTTGTCCTTTTTGTAAGAGTTGTTTGTCCTTTAATTAAAAAATATGTGTCCTTTTTGTAAGAAATGTTTGTCCTTTAATTAAGAAATGTTTGTCCTTTTTGTAAGAAATGTTTGTCCTTTAATTAAGAAATGTTTGTCCTTTTTGTAAGAAATGTTTGTCCTTTAATTAAGAAATGTTTGTCCTTTTTGTAAGAAATGTTTGTTCTTCATTAAGAAATATTTGTCCTTTTGTAAAAAAAAAATGTATGTCCTTTCTTTAAGAAATGTTTGTCCTATCTCAGAAATGTTTGTCCTATCTCTAATAAATGTATGTCCTTTCTTAAAGAAATGTTTGTCCTTTTATAAAGAAATGTTTGTCTTTTCTTTAAGAAATGTATGTCCTTTCATTAAGAAATGTATGTCCTTTCTTAAAGAAATGTTTGTCCTTTTATAAAGAAATGTTTGTCTTTTCTTTAAGAAATGTTTGTCCTTTCTTTAAGAAATGTTGTCCTTTCATAAAGAAATGTTTGTCTTTTCTTTAAGAAATGTATGTCCTTTCTTAAAGAAATGTTTGTCCTTTCATAAAGAAATGTTTGTCTTTTCTTTAAGAAATGTATGTCCTTTCTTAAAGAAATGTTTGTCCTTTCATAAAGAAATGGTTGTCTTTTCTTTAAGAAATGTATGTCCTTTCTTTAAGAAATGTTTGTCCTTTCGTAAAAAAAAAAAATGTTTGTCTTTTTTTTAACAAATGTTTGTCCTTTTTAAAGATTGCTTTACTTCATCATAAAAGTCTTATGTACTTTTCAGCTTTTTAAATAAATCTGTATAATCAACAGTCTAAAAGCACAATACTTTACTTAATTTTTTTTTAACATCATGGTACATGTATTACTTAATTTTGTTATATATCCATTCACTTTTATCTGCAGTTATGTTTTAAAATGCAACAAGCATTTGAATTTTGGTGTTAGAGACAACATGAGCATGACTTGATGTTTCTCCATTAAACTCCAACCCTTTTTTTTTTTATCAAATTTTGATCATTCAATCCAATGAATACTGTTACTGGTGTTTATATGGCAAAATAATATTGAACAAAATATAAAAATTTTATCACAGTCACACTTATATATATAATGAGCAAGATTCTTAACAGAAAATCCAGATAATCATTTTTTTCCTCGCTCTTAGGAAAATGAATACGTATTTTGTATTTGAAATCCTACACTGAAATTTTAACCTGTTAAAGGACCATAAGTATAAAATCTATGAACAATCAAAATGAAATTTGAAACACAAAACATAGTTTTTGTTTGGAAATCTGATAATTTTTATATTTATTATTATCATTATTTTTTTACTCCTACAGGGTTTATGTATTGAGTCACATTTCAATTTTCTTATCTATTTTTTTCCTAGTATCAAGGAGTTCATATGAACTTTTTCCAACCCAGGAAGAAGGGAATTTCTTTTTTAATTCTAAATTAAATCAGTCTTTTGAGAGACAAATACTCCAAAACACACACACACACACACACACACACACACACACACACACACACACACCATTACTCGCCAACCTAACTAATATTGTTCATCAAATACTTGCAAATTAAATACATGTAGTACCAAATACCCAAATTCCTCTCATAAAATTTAAAAAAAAACAATAAAAGTCAGTTTTACAACCCACACAATTTTAAATAATTACATTACTTTTGTAAAATCTAAAAAGTGTTAATCAGAAAATTGAATTAACACCAAATGAAAAGAATATCTAATTAAAAGCAATCAATTTGGCCTAAAACTAAATAAAGATCATGAGAATGTTTGTTCAAATGTTTCATATTTGAGCAAAAGGAAACTTTATATGAGTATCCTTCGGGTTTTTGCTAAATGTCACGTATCTTTTGATCAATACAAATGAGGATAAATATATCATCCCGAATATCCAAATGGTTCATTATCTACGTTAAGTAGCTATACCGAGTCTTAAAAACAGCTTAATCAATGAACAAGCCTCCCACCACCTAACCATTTCAACATCAAAACCATCAGAATGACATCCGGAAGAATGGGAAGTGATAACTGAATATTTACTTTAAAATCCTGAATAGAAAATCCCACTCGTGGGTGAAATGGAGTATATAAATGTTTAATTGTCGCCAGACACATCCCTTTTTGAATAATTTTTCTCATCATAATTGATATCTCAGAAAGGCTAGATTTTAATTGATTTTTCTTCTATAGCTCATTCATTATCTGTTATGTATCACAGACAAAACGCGTTTAATCGGCCGACTAATCCATCATCACCAAATATAGATGACCAATTACTACTCTGACAATACAAAATTAAGAAATATAGAAAATATAAAACAAATTAAACAAATAATGACAAATAAAGCATAAAAGTCGTTACTATATTTACATTTAATTTATAAAGAGTGAAAACAAAACAACCTGTAGAAAAACGTTCACATCCAAATGTTGGATATGATAAATTGACAGTAAAAAAAACTATCAGCCATTTTTTCTTTTTCTCAGATAGGGTCTACCTTGTCAACTTGCAAACATAAAAGCCTAACCTTAGCTGTTTGGCAATTAAACCCCCATCCCTTTACAGTTCATACTGTAAAAAAATATATACATATCTTAAAATTAAGTAAAAAGACATCCGGAAAGCATGCATAAAAACCAATTAAACATACAAAATGTTTCCTTCAATTTCAGGCCTAATTAGCAGATTTATATTATGTAATTACTATGCTCAATCATGTGATGTCCTAGATGATTTTCTGACGAACAAATTAAAGTACATCGATGATATGATGAACAGATTGACATTTAATTTCAACATCATGGTTTATGGAATTGCAAGCTAATGTAACAACGAGATCTTCACCATTCTGCTGCCAATGTTAGGAAGTTGACGAGATAACGTAACATCGTTATGCAATTAAAACAATCCTAAATGTCCACGGTTCATCATCAAATAACTCCTACATTAATATTTTTATGGAATATTTGTGATTGCGAACTCATGTCTAAGGCCATAAAAATGTTTAGTTTTGTTTATTGTGTGCAAACAAGTTATATTTCAAGATAAAAATGTCAAACCATTATGAACTAATGAGGAATTATTATTATGAACAAAAACTGTGGACGGAAAAATTTTGGAGTAATTTTGTTCTGCTGTTAACATGAGTAAAATGAAAACTCTCTCGGTAATCTAAATTATTTTATGAAGACAAATTGATACTGCTGATACTGCTGAGACAGTTTCCGTAAAGTAAACATGAAAATGGAATATCTAATCTGACCAATTTTTTTGTTCTAAAATATTTTAGATAAATTTCTATTAAACACTAATTTCCTAACAAAAAATTGAAGGAGAAACTAAAGCATGTAATGAAAGAACCTTCAGCTTAAAAAATTAATTAATTAATTAATTAATAATAGCTTGAACAGTTTCATTTTAATGTAGTCAAACTGGGATGTTTAAATAAAGATTTTTTTTTTTACCATGAAAAATAAAATCATTTAATCTTGTATCTAAGAGATGCCAGGAACTTTCAAGTTTTGGGTCAGACCCAGTCAGGATTCAAACCCAAGACTTCCCACTTACAAGAGTTAGCACTTTTCCACTTAGCTACCACAGTGAAAAAAAAATCTGTTATTACACTCAAAACACAGGAGAAATGTGTTGATATCTCTGCTGAATTTAGAAGATAAAGCTATCCGACTGTGTTAGCTGTATGATCAGAACCCTTTTATAACTAATATTATTTTTATGCAATCTTATTACAGTTGTTAGCATTACAATGCAGAATTACATCACAATGTGTGCCGAACAATCAACCAACTAATAAGATTAAATAAATAAAAAATAATCTGTCATCAATTTTTTTTTTTTTACCAGTAGTTGAATTATATTTGTTGTTATTTCATCACTAATTATGAGAACACTTTATCATTTTGCCATTTTTTTAGCAAATCTCAACTATCGTATCAAGCTCTGAATTCCCAAATTAGCAATTAACATAATTACCGGTAATTTATTATGTACCTTTCAGATTTGACAAAACTAAGTGATTAACACTAATTAAACTTATTAATACATCACCCATGCAACATTTTGTAAAAACAGCTGATTACTTATTACAAGATTTTTGTAAATTTTGTTGGATCGAGAGAGAGAGAGAGAGAGAGAGAGAGAGAGAGAGAGAGAGAGAGAAGAAGAAGAAGAAAAAGAAGAAGAATATAGGTCAAACTGATGAATGTCACATGTTTGAAGTGTATGTCTTATTGGCACATGCTGCGACCAAATGTCATAAGATTTTCACATAAAAACTGTCTGTAATCTGTCCATCAAACAAACCTATTGGAACCAAATAAACACTGATTTACAAGAGCTTTTAGCAATAAAAGCCGGTAAAATGCAAATCCACTCAGCGGAATAAAATAAAATAATCAGCCATGAGACAGGATATGAGGAAATGAAATGGAAGTCATATACAAACTTAGGCGTGAATAATAGTTATTATTTTCATATTTTCTATTATACTGTCAATTGATTTTAAGCACTTAGTAAGGCACTAAACCTATCAAATATCTTTTTAGTAAATTAATAATGCTTTTAGTGCAATTAAAACAAATTTTCAGTTTTTTTCCCAAAATAAATGACTACAATTAAACAAGAGCTATCAGACGAACAGCATGCATCACTAACATTTTTTGGTTATAAATTTGACATTTTTACCATTTTGTTAAAAGTGGATTAAATTTACCAACTTTTGAGGGAAAAAAAATCAATTTTCTAAAAAATTTTCTTTTATCAATACCGGTATATACTGATTGAGATTACGATCAGTGCAATTAATTTTCTTTAGTTAACTCTTATTAGCCCATAATAAATGGAAATCCTAAAAGCTTTACCAACTATATAGTATGTTAATTATCAGTTTAGAGCATGTGCAAGAGTTCTACATGTATGTAAACAAAGGCATTGGCAGAAAGAAAACGTATTCTTATGAGAACGACAACAGTTTTTGCAAAAAAAAAAAAAAAGAACAAGGGCCAACTGGGACAAACTGACTCTAAGGATTTAAATCAGCCAGGCTCAGATGGAACAAAGACTGTAAATATAACAGCAGCTTGACTTAGATACTTATGACAAAGTGGTCGCATTGCTCTTGCACACATGCTCTTTTGCTTTGTTTGTTGCATTGTTTTGTTTTCAAGAGAATCATGTGACCAATGTTCTAAAATTTGATCTTTTATAGATCAAGCTAGCTGTAGGTTTCCCGTAAATTTCAACGTAAGTAAAGGTTTTATCATGGAACCAAATATTACATTTTTCATAAGAGGCATAGTTAAGAAAAACGTACTATTTATATATTATGCATAGGAAAACTTAATGCAGCTTTGAACAGTAAATTTTGATAGTAGATTTTGAAAATAAGACTTGAGGTATGAATTTAAAATCTTTGAAACACTGGACACTGCAGCAGTTGACAACAATGATATTCACATTCACTTTAGGGTATGACATAAGCTCTCTGTAAACAAAGAACACTGTCACTTATGATGTCAATGACATCCACAATCACATTAGGAGTGTGACACAAGCTTTTTTTAACACTGAACACTACAGCACCTGACAACACTGACACTCACTTTAGGGGTATAACATAAGCTCTTCTTTAACATTAGACACTGTTGACACTGAGACTCGCACTCACATTAGAGGTATGACATCAGAAGTCATTAAATTATCAACACTACTGCAAATGCTGACACTGAGACTCACACTCACATTAGGGGTATGACATAAGCAGTCATTTAATTATCAACACTACTGTAAATGCTGACACTGAGACTCACACTCACATTAGGGGTATGACATAAGCAGTCATTTAATTATCAACACTACTGTAAATGCTGACACTGAGACTCACACTCACATTAGGGGTATGACATAAGCAGTCATTTAATTATCAACACTACTGCAAATGTTGACACTGAGACTCACACTCACATTAGGGGTATGACATAAGCAGTCATTTAATTATCAACACTACTGCAAATGTTGACACTGAGACTCACACTCACATTAGGGGTATGACATAAGCAGTCATTTAATTATCAACACTACTGCAAATGTTGACACTGAGACTCACACTCACATTAGGGGTATGACATAAGCAGTCATTTAATTATCAACACTACTGCAAATGCTGACACTGAGACTCACACTCACATTAGAGGTATGACATAAGCAGTCATTTAATTATCAACACTACTGCAAATGCTGACACTGAGACTCACACTCACATTAGAGGTATGACATAAGCAGTCATTTAATTATCAACACTACTGCAAATGCTGACACTGAGACTACCATTTACATTAGGGGAATGACAAAAGCTCTTTTTAACACTGAACACTGCAGCACTTGATGACACTGACATTCACATAAGGGATATGACATAAGTTCTTCTTTAACATTAGACACTACTGTACATGCTGACACTGAGTCTCACACTCACATTAGGGGTATGACATAAGGTCTTGCTCAACAATGAACACTCTCATAAGATACTCTGAACTTCTTATAGATATATAAAGAACAGTAAATTGTAGCTTTTTAAAACTTAAAACAAATCTGGAATCTATTCTTTATTAATTCTTTCATGTGTAACAGCAATAAAATTCACATTTTCTTCATCAAATCAAAGTTCTATTTCAAACTCAATGAATTTTACACTTTAACACCATAAATCTTTAAACATTATTATTATGTGATAATTTGTTACTTGAGGGCTTTTCTAGGCTCATCAAGATTAAAATTATATGGCTTTGTTTTCATTTTATCACATCAGCAGCCATCTTGGATTTCTGAAAAATGTGTTTTATTTAATCTCAACCAGATATTTTTTACACTCAATGGGATTCAAATTTTTTAAATTATTATTTTCAAATGAAAAGATTAAAGTTCAAAGGAAAAATGAAAGTTTACACACTGAATAATGAATACACAAATTGGTTGCCATGACAATACGCCAATGGTGTTTGACTTTCAATAATTGTATGTTTTTCTTTTGATTCTGGCTCCATGAGGAGAAATAATTTTCTGATACACCTAGTTTATTATCATGAAAATGTCCCGAAGGAATAATGATTATTTTTTTTTTATAAACAGCAAGAGTGATAACAGAATATAATTGATTATAATCGAAAAAACATGTCATTAATCTTAATCTTATCAAAATGATCCTAGTGAAAATTCTGTGTAATCAGCTGATCACAGTTATTACTGCTGTTGTTATTTTGTATAATTATGAGATGTAGTAGAAGATTACTAGTATATTGCAAAAAACAAAAGCTATATCCAAGATACAAGTTTAAAGCCCTTTTGAAGTTCAATATTCCGAAAAGCCAATGTCAAGGCTAAGCAGAAGTTTCAATGTACTTTACATTAGGAGTTGAGTTGAGTAATGGTGTTTATCATCCCAGTCAAGAATATTTCACTTGTATTGAGATGTCACCAGCTATAGTTGAAAGTGCAGAAATAGTGTCTGTCCCTTGAGCTGATGGCATTATACAACAGGGTTCTTTATGGTGCCATGCCTACCGTGACCTCCCACTTTTGAAGCAAGCACTCTACAAACTGAGCTACTGAAGTGGTACATAGGATATGATGGGTGCAATGATATATCATGACAAAACTTAAATCATACAACATACCAGTATGTGAAATAAAAAAAATTGTGAGAACTAAAAAAAATATTCTAGTTTTGCTAATTTCACAATAGTCACTTCTATTTATAAGTAATCTGTTACTTAGCAATTGGAGACATAATGGCATCTGTATTTGGAATCCTAGGTACTAGTATTGTTTTTTCAGAAAGGCCATAAAATGTTTACTTACCTTTTGAACAGACATAATTGCATCTGTATTTGGAATTCTAGGTACCAGTATTGGTTTCAGACAGGCCATAAAAAATGTTAACTTACCTTTTGAACAGCCCTAATGGCATCTGTATCTGACATTCGAGGTACCAGTATTGGTTTGAGCAAGTTTTTAAATGTAACAGGATCAGAAAATTCTTCTGACAAAACTCCTTGAGCCTTAGATGAATACCTTTTTAAGATATGTAGCTTTTGCTGTAAAAAAAGAAACAAAACATAACATGAAATGAAAACATTTAATTGAATATACCGGTAGTCTGTCATTTCTGTTCAGATCTGGCAAAGTTGAATGGTGATTTTAAACAAGAGGCCCAATAGGGCATGTATCGCTCACCTGGCACACCTTTATTATGTTCTTTGATTTTTCTTTTTAAAATATATCCAATAAGTAAAATGTAAACAAACTCACTAGCAATATCCTTATTTTCTATTATTTCAAGCAATATTTATCATTAATTTCCTTTCAATTGGCAATGTACTTTCAGAGATAAAGATTTCGGCTAAAAATAGACATTATTTGCATATTATTGCACAAACAAAAAATTGTACAGAAAAACCCGTTATATATGTTTTTTCTACAGCATCTATTTTCTATGTTTTAAATTGCAACAAAATCAGACAATCAATAAACCAGTGATGGCCATTTATAGGCTTTTGCTAATTATAGTAATGGCAGCCATCTTGGATTTACGACAGACATGTCAGATACAATTTTGAATCTACAACAGACAAGGACCTTCCACATTCAAATTTCCTTTCAACTGGCCATGTACTTTTAGAGAAGAAGATTTTTAAAGATTTCGGCTAAAAATAGACCTTATTTGCATATTATGTAATTATTGCACAAACGAAAAATTGTACAGAAAAACCCGTTATATATGTTTTATCCCCCAACATCTATTTTCTATGTTTCAAATTTCAACAAAATTGGTACATAAATGGCCATTTATAGGTTTTTGCTATTTAAAGTAATGACAGCCATCTTGGATTCAGGGCAGACATGTCAGATAAAATAATTGATCTATAGCAACTAAGGACCTTCCATACCAAATTTCATTTGAATTGGCCTATTGGTTTCAGAGAAGAATTTATCTGAGTTATACCCATTGTTTTACCTTAATCCATATATGTTTTACATTATCTTTAATTACTGATGAGAAGAAATAACCCAATTTTACCATCCCATATTTCATACTCAGGCAGGCACTTCAGGGATAGTGAAGGAAACCTGATACCCAGAGAATTTCTTTGATGAGCAGCTAGTTAATTGACAAACTTTTTCACTCTAGAATTTGTACAGTGTGGGATTCAAACCTTTGCAGTAATTAAAATGCCATGTGACAAGTTAGCAAGCTCTTTAGGCCACTTTTGTCATCTAGACACAGTTAAAAACATGATTTACACAATAACTTAGTGTCTTATTTACAGATGAATAAGGATACACCTTATTTGACAATAGTAACACATTTTATGACAATCTATTTGAAGCAGAGAAAATTTCAAAAAAGAAAATAAAGCACATCACCAAATAAAGTCCATTAGTGAAAATCAGTCTCATAAGAATTTTAGAAGTACCCTGTATTTGTTTTGATGTGTTAAGTTCCTAAAGTCACGATTTGATTCTCTCCATCAAGCACAAGGGAACAAATTGCAAGGTCAAATTGAAAGACTGTCAACACCACCTGGGGACATATTTCCTTCCGATGAAAATGGATAATCAAAATATGTATCTGGTAAATTGAAACGCAAAGTCCCTTACGATTCATAAATTTCTGAATGAATTCTCTGAAAAACTCATCAAGGCTTTAAGGATGTTTTATGGACTGTTTCACCGAATTTAATCATAGTCCTAGGATAAATGTCCAATCCAGTCAATCAGACTATATATATATATATATATATATATATATATATATATATATATATATATATATATATATATATATATATATATATATATGACATTAGTGATATATAAAACTATTTTACACATGATTCACTTCCCATCTTTACCGATTTATTAAAATTTTTGTAAGAAAAAAATTAACATGAAATTTGACAACAGGGTTCATCAATGCATCATCATGTGATACCATCAAAATGATTGTGCAGAATGTAAATGTAATAGCACTACTTTACAATTTCTATTGAAAAAAAACATAGAACAGCATTCCTGGATTTTGCAGATAAATGTAAGGTTGAATGTTGTTTTGCATCACATCAGCAGTTTTTCAGCTATTCATGATAAAACAATTTGTATTTATCTTGAAAATCAATTTTCACAAAAGTCCATGTGGTGCATGAGTGTGTAAGTGTTTCTAATCCTAATTGTACAAGTGGACACTTATGACCTATAAAGTGCTAGAACACTTTCCCACAATGTTGCCGAAAAAAACATTGCAGACCACTCGATCAGTCCATTATACTGGTACTCAGCCAACCAGTAAAGACCTATGAATCAGAATTTATCTCTTATGTGGTAAACTAGGATGCAACCAACAGCAGTAACATTGAGGACAAATGCCTTGACCACACGGCCACTCAATCAGACACAAGAACAATAGGGAATTATCACCTGATACATTTGCAAAATCCCATTACTGTTCAGTTAGTTTTTTATCTGGCTTATATACATTTGAAGAAGAAAACACAAAATTTTAAATCACATTTTTGTGACCAAGCTCCAAACGGGAATCCTTTAAAACTTATTATTACCACAAAAATAATATAGTTTTAGATTCACAATGTTCCGTAATATGTATGTGCTGCTTTTAACTGAAATATACATGTGTTTAAGGGCATGCAAAATTTAAACATTTTAAACTGTAGTAAAGGAAAAGTCATAATGTGAGATCTTACTCACTGGTCTTTTTAACAGGTGAGCTAAGACAAAATCCTTTAAACCAATCAAGTACATGAAAGATAAGGATAAAAATAAACTGAAAATTTAAAGTCGCTGGCAGATATTGTTCTTAACTGTTTAATAAAACTTTGTAATAACTCTGTATGCAATGAGGATTTGGGGAATAATAAGCTTATATGACCAATCCAATTTGCGAAAACCGACTGCTAACAGATTTAAGAGCCAGGCTTACTGGCAAAATTAATTACTTTTAGACAATTATCAATCCATCATGCCGTTAGAGAAAATAGAAATTAACACACTACCAGACCATCATTATCACAGGTCAAAACCATTTAAAAGCATGTGGAAAAAACAATAAAGTCCAATCTAAATCATTCTTTTCAATTTATTTTATTGTTTTATTTGTTTTAAGAAAAGTCAAACTGACAAATGAGTGGTACATCGCATACAAATGACACAAACTATATGCCTCAAGAAGCGGAATATTCTACTTTTCAGCTAAAACACATTGTTTTATGTCTACCAGTAGGAAATTAAAAAAAAAAAAACATAATTACAATATTCAGTTCGAGGGATTATATCGATTTGTTTTAATTTAAATAAAATAATAAAATTGTTTAAATTTAATATTGTTACTTCTACATGTTTAAGGTTATAATAATAAAAATAATATTTGACAAAAAAAAAAAAAAAAAAAAAAGAAAAAGAAAAAAAAATTCAGAAAGACAAAATCTGGATTGGCTTTATACGCTCAGAATTTTTAAGTTCATTGCAAAGATTTTATGTTGTGACAACATCTGACATTTTTTGTGAGCAAGAATAGTTTTCAGACAACTGGATTTAGCATAAACTATTTGATTGTGTGTCACTTTTAGCTTTTAGGGGAATTTTATTGGATAAATAAAGGGAAATTTAGTCTTATTTTCGTCACTTTTGGCTTTTGGGGAATTTGAGTGGATAAATAAGAAAAATTTAATCTTACTTCTCATGGGGAAATTACCTTTATTCAATTGTATTTTTTAGACAAACAAAACCACTGAGGAGGCACCGTTATCAGTAGGCATGGGCTTTAGACTGATCAGCAAACAAGGCCCTCCTTCTAAGCCTTTTTACAGGAGTGTAACATGAGTTGACACTAACACTAATATGCTAGCTGAGGCAGGTAGAACCTGGAAAAGGGATACTGAAACTGTTTCATACTACATGTACTAATATGATAAAAACTCTTCTGAAGAAAACCCTTTTTAATATTTTTCCCAGGTTTATTTTCACATGGTCAATTTAGATGTACTTGTTTCATAGCAGGTTAAATTTCATCAAAAACGTGATCTGTGCTAGATACAATTTGCTTAACCTTAAATGATGACATTGATTGTCAAAATCATGGGAATGATAAGAATACATGCATCAATTATTTTTATTATCTGGTCATATTTGGCCACTTAATGATCACAGACTGATCTATGCTTGTATATTGAATTTTACCAAGATATTACTTATTATTATATAGCACTATATGTTTCACATAGAAACAAAATGATAAATTCCAAGGTGTTAGCATGCAATGTTTTTTTTTTCTTTTTTTAAAAATAACTTCATGAAATGATTGTTACAGGGCTTTGATATGGATTTCTGACTTGCTGGTCTTTGACCAGTTAGTTCTAAATGCTACTGGTCAAAAAAAAAAAAAAAAAAAAAAAAAAAAAAAAAACGCTACTTGTTGTCTTGAAGGAACATAATGAAACACAATATATAAAAATCAAATAGACTGGATTCACATCTATTTAATACCACATATATAAACCATATATATCCTTAATTCTATCTAGTATAATAAAATCAGATATTTCATTTGATCAGAGAAGAACAAAACAAATCGTATTTCATTAATAAAGTCTGAAAATCTACTCCGAATATCAAATCACCTAAAGGCAGTGTCCCTCTTAATGACAATTCACTATTTACTGACCAACAATAATTTTCAATCAAATGCTTGAAATTTCAAACTCTTCATCCGAGAGTATCCAATTTCGTAAACATTTATAATGCTTGAAACGCCAAAGCAATCACCTGGTAGTATTCAACTTTGGGAAATCATGGTCAACAATCAACGTTTGTCCACTAATTAGTGAATAAATGACTAAAGGGTTTTAATATCATGTTGGAAAAGAAATTTGACTTGCCGAGTTTTACTTTTATTATTTGCCGAGTGTTGCCTTTATTATAAGTGGTGTTAATTATATCCACAAACTTACATATCGTTAAACAATGAACATTTTTACCCGTAATATAACACGACAAAGAAATCTTCTGTTACAGAGTTGAAATTATTCTGTGAAAATTTCTAACAATAATCTTAATGAAATCAGTAACCTGATATGTCAAATATTTGAAAAATGATCCCTCCAGCAATAATTGGAAAAAAGGAATTTACGGCCATTGATTTTTTTTGTACATATATTTAGTATCAGTAATACTATTCGTGTTTTAAACTTCCTTTGAAATAATTTTTTTTTAACGTCTCCTTGGAAGGACCTTATGATTTCCATTACTAAATGCAGACTTTGGTGAAAGAACAGTCATTACCTATTTTTAAAGTCTTGGTCTGACCAGGGTTTGAACCCCGACCTCTTACATATAAAGCGAGCACACTACCATCTGAGCTACCATAGTGGTGGTTGGTTGGTTGCAATATTGTTTGTTTAATCATCAGCAATATTCACAATAAGAGTAAGTTTTTTTTCTCTCTGAAAATTAATACAAGAACAAGTTGAGTATGTGTGAGCAAGTTTAATAATCTGTCTTGTACTAGCACTTAGAGCAACTTTATGTGCTAGCTCACATAGTCAGTATGTCGCAAAGAAGTCAAACACTCCCCAAGTTCCATTATCCTGACACCAGGTGAACCAGTCTATAATCTCTGGGACAAAATGGTATGTCAGAAAACCCAGGATACACCATGATACTTGGTCTCAATCTTCACACAAATTTATTAAAAATATGTTTCAGATGCATAATGTTTTGTATACCAATTGTATTATATGTCTCTCTTTTTAATCTCTAAGAATGGCAAATCAATAGATTTAACATGTTTTTTTTTTTTTCTTTTTTTAAATTTTTTTGTAAAATGTGTAAGCAATGCCTGACAATGATGCACTGATGTTTTTTTATATAATTTTTTTTATTTTTTATTTTTTTTTCAATTATTTATTATTACATGTATTATCATTATTATTATTATTAATTTATTTTTTTATTATTATTATAATAAATACAAAAACAGCATCAAACAAATTCAGGAATGTGTGAACAGTTGATAAATGTTTTTGAACTTCAGCAATCGAGCATGGGTAGTGGTGTTGTACATTGAATAACAAAATTTTGAATATATTCAAACATTTCTCAGGAAAAAAGTGATACTTGTAACATTATAAAGTTTTAGACTTCAACTATTCACTATCTTTTACATCTTTTTTATTTTTATGAGAGACTCATGCAAAATACATGTACCATTATTTAGATTTTGAACATTAAATCATTGCCAAACTGGTTTACAAATTCAGTAAAAGATTATTAGTCTTTTAAAACACAAAGTAATTTTTATTCTTTAAAAATGCTTTACAGCCTATACTTTTATTGTGCTCGAATAAAGTAATTTGTCTTCTTAAAAAATGCTTTTAAGCCTTTACTTTTATTGTGCATGCTCACATGAAGTAATTTGTCTTCTTAAAAAATGCTTTTAAGTTTATAATTTTATTGTGCTTATTGAAGATATAAACTTAATCTGTGGGTTATCAAAAGTAGGGGAATCAGTAACCAACATTCTGAAATTAGGCTACAAAAACATTAACCAATCCAACTCTGAAAATTTCAGTGTTTACCAGCTGAACATATGTTAAGAAAATTGACAACAAAGTTAATTGTCTTTGGCCAGTGGAATGGTGTAAATTTTTAACTCTGGGATTAACAGTAAATTTGCCCAAAAAGATCCTGCAACAAAATTTGCATTTTTTTTCCCTTCAATGTTTCATTTTTTGTCATTTGTGCAACTCGATATCATTATCAGGCCTGTTGGACTCACAGTTGAACTAAATAGCAAATCTGTTACACTTAATTTTTTCATGAATCTTGTCCACTTATCAATACAAAATTCAGATTAATGTCTCATTTTTTGTAATTTGTGCAACTCGATATCATTATCAGGCCTGTTGGACTCACAGTTGAACTAAATAGCAAATCTGTTACACTTCATTTTTCCATGAATCTTGTCCACTTATCGATACAAAATTCAGAATAATGTCTCATTTTTTGTAATTTGTGCAACTCGATATCATTATCAGGCCTGTTGGACTCACAGTTGGACTAAATAGCAAATCTGTTACACTTCATTTTTCCCTGAATCTTGTTCACTTAGTGATACAAAATTCAGAGTAATGTTTCATTTTTTGTAATTTGTGCAACTCGATATCATTATCAGGCCTGTTGGACTCACAGTTGGACTAAATAGCAAATTGGTTACACTTCATTTTTCCGTGAATCTTGTCCACTTGGCAATACAAAATTCAGAGTAATGTTTCATTTTTTGTCATTTTTTGTCATTTGTGTAACTCGATATCATTATCAGGCCTGTTGGACTCACAGTTGGACTTAATAGCAAATCTGTTACACTTCATTTTTCCCTGAATCTTGTCCACTTAGCAATACAAAATTCAGAGTAATGTTTCATTTTTTGTCATTTGTGCAACTCGATATCATTATCAGGCCTGTTGGACTCACAGTTGAACTAAATAGCAAATCAGTTACACTTCATTTTTCCCTGAATCTTGCCCACTTAGCAATACAAATTCAGAGTAATGTCTCATTTTTTATCATTTGTGCAAATCTGTATAATTAACAGACCTGTTGGACTCATAGTTGGACTAAATAGCAAATCTGTTACACTTCATTTTTCCCTGAATCTTGTTCACTTAGTGATACAAAATTCAGAGTAACCCACAAAGAAATTTGTATTCAGGTTAATCAGACCCACTCAGACAAGAATGATGCAATTAATTTACTCCATAAAAGATTTCAGTACATGATTCAATCACAGGACTTCAATCATACTAGTAATATTTTTCGTAACTTTATATTCTGTTAAATATTTTCATTAAGCACTCATGAAATCTATTAGATTATGAAATAATGACATCAATACAGTCTTATTAAGTGGTTTCAGGTTAGAAACAAATGGCTATTTTTTATTGTTCCTACAACACTTGTGACCAGCCATATAACTATCATGTCTGTCACCTACTATAGGGCTAACAGTCCATTAATGTATGACTGTAATAGTTATTTTCATCTATTATATCTAGTTATAGGCAATAAAACATGTCTGATATTTTACTAAAAAAAATGTGATATTGCAATATTGACTGCTGCTGGTCAACGGAATTTTTTTACAATCCAAATTTTACCACAAATCGGTACAAGCATTATAAATACATAACTATTATTTATTAAAAAAATATCCTGTTGCTAAAATAGTATAATTTATTAATATTATTTTTTATTATTATTTTTCCCCTTCTTGGTTCTAGTGCAGTGCAAGACTTGGTACTGTTGTATTTAATGTCTATCTAATATACTCTATTAAAATAACATTTCAATTACATGTAATAAAAATGTTGAAAAAAAAAGTTATTAACACAACATTACATGTATTACATGTATTAGCAAGGGGTAAGCCAAACTCAATGCTCTCATCTTTTCCTGGACACATAAACATTTATGCTAATGACTTTCTCATGTACATCAGGAAAACAATCACCATCCTTTTTAAATGCAGATACATGTACTTTAGATAAAATGCAAAAGAAATATTAGAAGAGTTCAACATTAAAAATATTTAGGAGAAACTGCTGGTTTAAAATCAAAGTCTTTATCCTCTCAGGATTTTTGTGATTTGATTGTGTTATCACGGTCTCAGGGCTCCACAAATGCCAGTAGGGTCAATTGGTGTTTGTGAAGGCCTGCAAGGTCTCATCATCAAAAGATGCCTGAATATGGTATGTCAAAAGACCTTAAAAATCTTTTCCATCCAGAAGCTTTAAACTAAATTTTTAACATTGGACAATGATGCCGATACCAATGCACAAAAAAATAAATAAATAAATAAAAAAAGTGATTTACTTTCCATATCATACATAGAGTTACTGGTATTTAAATTTTGACAATTAAATTGAAGTACATCAGTGTGATACATAATTATTTAAAGTAATGTTTGTGCAGAGCTATTACATGTATTTCTATTGGATATGTGATAGCATGAGTATCTGTAAAAATGGCATTGTTTCAGGAATTTGCAACATAAATTTTACAACATGTTTAGCACTAACATTTTGAATAACACAGTCTTTTAAATTACTAGGGAGTGGAGTGGAGTAATGGTGTTTTATGCCTCAGTCAAGATTCTTTCACTTATTTCAAGGCGGTCAGTTCTGGGATGGTGAAGGAAACTGGAGTGCCAGGAGAAAACCACTGACCTTCGGCAAGCAAACTGACAAACTTTCTCACACTAGGATCTGTCCCGAGTAAGATTTGAACCGTGATCCGTAAGAGCACCCATTAGACCACTTGGCCACCAAGGCCCCAAATTACAAAGGGGTTTCAAGGCACTGAAGGTCATGGTCATATTTTTTTTTTTTTTTACTATCATAACACTTTAAAAAAAGCTGGCTCTTGAATTTTAGCTTTATTCAAAGATTAATGCTCCATGTACAGGTATAAAACTACAATGGTTTAGTAACAATACAATAAAATTTCAAATTCTTGATTATTTTCAAGGCAAGTCCATTGTTATTATAGAGAAAACTGACAAATCTTAAATCAATATCGCTTTTAACTAGAGTTGTTGTTTTTTTTTTCATACAAACCAATGTACATGTATATGCTTATAAATATCATATTTATACCCCTTAATACCCATTCAACCATAATAATTAAATAATTTAGCTGATTTTTTTCATGGCATCCACCTAATCAGGGGTGCGACCAATTGCATTACCACACTGCTCTGCTTATTTAAGAAATAAGGATGGTCATTTTAGTTAATTCATTGGTGTAATAATTTAATTAACTTTAACTAGAGCTTACCAATAATATATAATATGAATGTTATGTATTAACTTCATGGTACCCTAGTAGTATCATGTTGAATAATATTCAGTTACATTTATATTACAACACTGTATCAATCGACATGATATCACCTTTGGTGGTTTTCACATTAATTGAGGATTCTGAACTTTGATAATAGACACACGTACACAGTTCCATATAACTACCCATGGGATTCTGAATCTCGGAGCTTACACCATTGAACATGGTCAACCGTATATACAGTAACAAAATTGGTGTTAAAAGTCTCAATGTATAGAAACTAATCAAATCCCCACAAGAAATCAGAAAATCTCATTTTTAAACTCTAAACCTATCTCAATTAAATTTTCAAGATAATCAAGTGAAAACAAAAGTGAAATATTCATGACAATGACAATCGTAATAATTCCCTTGCTTCTCTTATAGAGTATGTTGATTAATACATGGGAACTAGTGATTTTTATTTGTAGTCTTATCTGTGTAAACACTTTCAAGGATGGAGATTCAAAATTTGGATACCAACCTTGGAAGAAATACTAAGCTTTTACATTTTGACTTTCATCTTTGACCTATACACCAAAATATGGCAGGCAGCACATTTGTTGTTTTTTTTGTGTTTGTTTGTTTTTTGTTGTTTTTTTTTTTCATTTTGGTATACATTATTTAATGTTTGAACGAAATCTATCCATAGATTTTACAGAAGGGGACACAATATTGAGAATTTGAGACTAATGAACAAACAAACGGACACAAAAAAGATGGATATAGTGAATCACAAATTTAGAAGACATTCTTGTTAGATATATACCCCCCCCCCCCTTTCACAAGGGGATTTAATTATGAAACACTGTTACATGACTTTCATTTACAATGTTCATTGCATAATATAAAGTCTTTATAGTATGCGATAAACATGGAAAATACAAGTCATGTAACATTAAGTACACATGTAAGGGAAAATCAAGCAATATTATACAAATGATCATGAGATAATCATTTTCTATGAAATCATTAACAACCTACTGTTTCAGTGTGTGACAGTAACATTAGAATAGTTACGGTAATACTGTGTACCGGTAAGTAAAATGAGAAATGAATCGTGTCTTTAGTAACTAATTTTAGTATGTTTATATTTGTAGAACAAAGGTTTGTAACAGCATGGTAACCTAATTGATAACCATATGATACACTAGAAAAAAGCAAATGGTTTTATAAAGAAATTTGTAATCTTCATCAATCATTCACCCACTATAATTTGATATTTTCGATTATTTATAAAACAACGAATTTCTTTAACCCTACAAATACAAATTGTTACAGCTGACACTGACTAAATGATAAAATAAAAAAAATTATCTTAATTTGTTCATGATACTAGTATGTATATACATGTATTTACTTTTTTTCTTTTTTCTTTCTTTTTTGCCATTGTTCAATAGCATTTTAAGAGCTGGGAAGATAATAATCAATACATTCTTATTTATTTATTCTTATTTATATTTATTTATTTATTATTATTATTTCATTTGTATCTCTTTCTAATCATAGAAGACCTCAACATAAAATTGGAGTAACCCTTATCATGAAAAGAATATTGTGTGTGCCATTGTTCAATAGCATTTTAAGAGCTGGGAAGATAATAATCAATATATTCTTATTTATTTATTCTTATCTATATTTATTTATTATTATTATTATTATTTTATTTGTATCTCTTTCTAATCATGGAAGACCTCAACATAAAATTGGAGTAACCCTTATCATGATAATAAGAACATTGTGTGTGTGTGTGCGTGTGTGTGTGTGTGATCTGTCTTGATCCAAATTAGCTACTGCTAGTTTTAAGATGTATTATTCAGTGTCACATTGTGTGTGTGTGTGCGTGTGTGTGTGTGTGAATCTGTCTTGATCCAAATTAGCTAACTGCTATTTTTAAAGATTTATTATTCAGTTTCTCAATATCGTTATTAAACCATAACCCATGTGAGTGCAATTTTGGGGTAAATCTATTAAATTTTTGGAATCTGTATAACATTATAGATTTGACCAACTTTTATATATACGTCATTGGTGAATTATCCATTTATAGATAACATAATATACAGATATACTGCAATACATGTACATGTACTATTACTGTTACACAATCATCAATATACATTTCTGGACTTTTGATAAACAGGGAAAATCAAGCAATATTATACAAATACATGTACATGTATATATATTCTGGACTTTTGATAAACAGATTGCACCAACAACTAGTGTTGTCATAATAACAAAGTATGTGCTGTTAACATCTAGTCCATCAAAAACTCTTTAACCCAAAAAACTTTCAACATTTCATCTATCAAAATACTATATACATAAATATTAGATTTATACTAAGACTTACTAGTATCATGTCTATATATATAGCACAAGCTTGTTACAATCATGACATGTTTTTTTTATTTATTTACATGTATTTATTTATTTATTTATTTATTTATTTATCTATTTATTTATTTATTTATTTATAAAGTTATTAATATTTTATTTTATTTTATTTTTATTTATTTATCAAAATTTCACTTTTTTATTAATTAATTAATTAATTTTTTGTTACTACCATAAACAACTAAAACATAATTGTAGGCTCATTTAAATAAAATGGGGGTGATAAAAACTCAGCAGTTTCATGAAAAAATTAATTTTAAAAAAAATTTAGGAATTCAGTGATTCACAGGAATAAACTAAATGACATATATGCATAATACAATAATCAATCATATTACTAAGTACAGTTATCCCCTTCAGGCAATAAATGACCACTCACTAATGGGTCATTTTATGCAAGAATTCCAAATATGGTGTAAATTTTAAAAGCTTCTAGTACAATGTATAATTATGTATAAACATTAGATTACCAGTATTATAGGATTATTGAAATGAAATTGTAAGCGAGTGCAAATGTCGAGACAATAAGGGACAACATTTTGCAATATCAGTTCAATAACCCTTTTATTATATATATAGCAAAATGTATTTCATTTGCTTCTCATTTGTATTTCATCTAAAAATACCAATTTTGTCTCAAAATACAAAAATATTGCACTAGCTTATATATTGATATAAGAACTAGTGCAATACTATTTTTGCAAAAAAAAAAAAACCCTCTTCAGCCATGATTCAGATGACAGTGTCAGGAAAATAAATGTGCAATATGAAAAAAATAAATTCAGGAAACCTTGGACTGGAACAAAGTTGCGTGCAAATATCAATATATATATTGCATGCTAACACCTTGGAATTTATCGTTTATTTCTATGTGAAACATATATTGCTGTATAATATTATGAATATTGGTGTCTGCAATAAGTACATCACTGACTATCACAGAAAATGTTACATCAATGAGAAGTTTCAGTTGTTGAACATGGTGGTGTTTACACCAAAAGTGTGCCAAAAGTAATGCTCCTGGAGACACATTACCATATGCTGTTTATGAAAAAATGGACCTTTAGTTCTTTAGTTTCTTTTCAAATTGTTAATTTCCTATAGCAACAATATTTTTCAGGGTACCTGCACATTGATTTTTCATTACAACCTGTTTATAAAGACCATTGTGAGGTGTAGGAAATGTTGACTTTATTGACAGATATTCTTTACATGGTTTTTTTTTTTTTTTTTTTTTTTTTTTTTTTTTTTTTTTTTTTTTTTTTTTTGTGAGAAAATTTGAAACAGAGGAACCTTTACATACAAGGTTAATAAGAGAAAAATACCAAAATTTATTAAGCATTTAATTCATTACATTTTTTAACGAAAATTTTTCAAAAATAAAGGGTCACTAACATAGAGACAATAGTAGTAGTTGTTTTATCAAGACCAGAAAACTTCTAGATAGGTTGAATAAGTATTATATGCTGTACAGTAATATGACAGTACATGATACAAGTATGTCCTACTATCCCAAATTTGTACTCCCAGGTTTGAGTATCTCAAAATTTTACGTAAAATTTGTCACTTACTAAAAATGTGTCACCTACAGCTACATACATAAAGGTGTCAACTAAAAGTATTCATTTCTAGAATTGGTACTTTGAATAAGCACTTGCATTTAAAAACAGCCTCTTGGAAAGGTTATATGATACACCTTTAACTATACACAGATTCCCTCCACCCTCCGAACAATTATTAAATCTCATTTATATTTTTCATGATTTTTAAAGTTCTCAGGTGTTTTTAAGAGACAATTCCAAGTAGTAATATATGTTCCATTTTCTGATGGTACATGGGAAGAAAGAATATTTCCTGTAGTAGTTACAGTCCAGAAATTTAAGGCTGGTTTACAGTTCCTTAAATACTGATGATGCCATTCGAAATCAAAAGTGTTCCATGCCAAGAATTCCTGAATAACAACTTACAAAAAGAAATTTGTATATAAGATATGGTAGGTCCTTCATAAATCAATTTTTTAAAAGATTTTTTTAAAAAGATAAAAAAAGTGGTCAACATTGCAATAAACACTTGTTTTGTCTAAAAACAAAAACAGGTGGTACCTGCCAGATTCTGACTTACTATTTATAAAAACGTTACCAAATTTAAACCTAAATTAAAATAGGTCCTCATTGTGTAAAAAAAATTAATATCATTATGCCACTGAAATTTTAATTTTGACAGGAAAGTAAAATTGTTGAATAAAAGGCAACTTGAACATTTTATAAAAAGCCTTATTTGCTTTGAAGGAAAAGTTAAGTAAACTACGGTCTAACATTAGATATAGTGAGTATAAAAGCACCTGTCAAAATTACAGGACCAGGTAACATGTCAAAATCTCCTTGTTTTTATAACGTTGTTCTACTTACTTTTTGGGATCGTGAAGAGGTACACATCACAAATAAAAACATAAAAAGAGCTATTCCACAACTTCTCATAATCGCCATTCTTCTGGATTACTGAATTGATAAAAATGTAGCAACGTCTTGAACTCAAACAGCTATCATCGTGTTTGCAATGACAATGTTGACATATGCTTTCGATCTCACTCACTACAACTTTTCTCATTCACGTAGAAGCTTTAATTCACCAGTTCGTTTCATTGGCCGAGAAAAAAATCAATTGACCAATCAAATATCTAAACAAAGATTAACCTCGTCCCAACATGTAAAAATATCCAATAATAACAAAAATCACAAAAATAAGAAACGCCTCAGTTTAATTGATTTTTCGCTATAATAATTTAAACCTTAGATCTATATTGCATTGCTGAAGCTTTATTTCAGTGAAATATTAGCTGCTAAATCCATAGGATTGGGCAATGATTTGATAGACCCACTCTGATAAATATTAATTATTCATTTTACTTTAACCAATAAGCCTAAATTTTTTAAAGATTTTTTAAGAACAGAGACATATTGATTGCCATGCGTATTTCTCAAACTTTGAAATGAACTGAATCAAAAATTTGGCTTGTCTTTTTCAATTATTAAATCAATCCAGAAAAGACAATTTCATCAATATTGTTGATAGAAGCTCGATAATGTTGAATAATTAATGCGCCTATAAGATAAATCTTAATGTATGGGTGATTTTATGATGACCCATATTGTTGAAAGATATTTATCAATTTACATTGGACAATGAATCAGTTAAATACATCATTAATTTTATCATTTAATGAGAAAGTCAAGGGGTCCCTCAGATGAGACCTTAAAAGCTGATCAATGCCCCATGTCACAACAGGCGCACTGCAAAGGTAAAAATTTCTGCCACTTCACCCATAGCTGGTGATGTCTCGATATTAGTGAAATATTCTTGACTGGGACGTAAAACTCATTAAATTTAAAAAATATTATTTAATGAGTACTACAATGTTCATCAACTGTTTGATTCTTGTAAATAGCTATCAATAAAAACGTTATCAAACACGCATGTGTATCTCAAACATCACCCTTGATTATACAAGCAATAAGAATGGAGCAGTTTTTCATAAACTGAAGACTACAACTTTTGTCAATCTCATTCAAAACTTTTGTCAATCTTATTCATTTTAAAGCCAAAAACATTAAAAATGCAATTAAAAAACAAATTCATGGTTTGGCACTGCTAAAGCTTTACCTGTGAATATTAATAAGAAACATTCACCTGGCGTACAATTAGTTATATTTTAGCAATAAAAATAATTTTGCCAATATCCAAAGTCTGGAGCCTAGATTACACCCAACGCTAAATTCTGTAAGGATGTTCAATGCATTTACAATACGCACAATGAAAAACTTGCTCTGATTTCTTTTTTGAAAAACATTATGGGATTTCTGTTTTGTAAAACATTATGATAGTGTCATAAACATTTTAAAAAATTTTTCATCAAGAAAATGCTTTATTGATTGATTGATTGATGTAATAGGGTTTTATGTCTTATATCGAGACGTCACCAGGCTGGGATTGAACAAAGACTTTCAACATACAAAGCAAGCTCTCTCCCAACTGAGCCACTGTAGTGGTTAAAATCGACATTATACATGTAAACATCTTTAAACTTTCACTGTGATTTCTTCTAGTGGCATTTGTTTTTAGACATCAGACACATCTTTTAAATTTCTTGTAAAGTGTATGTTTTGGATATTTTAGTAATTTTGTAATATCAGTCCACAAGCTAAAAGATACTTAAGTTACTGAAGTACCATTGATTCAAGCATCAGAACGCTTGCAGCATGACAACAAATGATTTCGAATTAGTATTAGTACACTGTACAATGAAAATAAATATTTTTAAAAATACAATAAATAAATAATAAATAAATAAATAAATAAATAAATAAATAAATAAAACATGGAATTAATGTTCAATTAATTAAGGATAAGTTTTGTAAACATGGACACCAGTTTTTTACTGGAAATGTTGTTTTACTAGGATTATAAAAAGACAAAAACAATACTGATATATTTTTACCATTTATTAAACTTTTTATTAAATTGTTTATGACAATATTGCTACATTACATGTGTAATATATTTATAATACATGTATGATATGACAAAAAAATTCCAGGAAACATGAGTAGATGTCTTTGTGTTCTAATGTAGATGGAACACCTCACTAATGTCTATGTATTCCAATGGAGTCTATTGTAGATAGAACACCTCACTTACCTCTATGTGTTTCGATGGTGTCTATTGTAGATGGAACACCTCACTAATGCTTATGTGTTCCAATGGTGTCTATTGTAGATGGAACACCTCACTTACCTCTATGTGTTCCAATGGTGTCTATTGTAGATGCAACAATTCACTAACATAAAAACAACAGTAACATATTATATATCACCTAAGTTACAAAACTATAATCAAATTATATTGTGTTGGGTATTGATATATAATGTTATCAGTAAAATTTTTACTCATTTTGAGTAGGTATAAGCCATATGTTTTGTTTTCTCAAGCATATTACACATTTTTGTTAGCTGTACAATAAAACCGCACTATAATACCCGTTGATAAATTTGCCACCAAACAAATCATAGAATCCTTTTCTACTATGGTTTTCCCAAAAACCTCATTCCATTTATCACCAAATTTCCTTGTGATGTTAAACTTAATACTACCAGTAAACAAATTGTTGTGACTTATTTTACTAATTTTACTAATAAACATTGATAAGGATGAACCTATGTTCACTAAGGTACATAGTACACTAGTTGAATCAAGGGGCATGGGGTGGGGTGGGTGGGTGCAATATTGCAATTCCCCATTGAAAAATTCAAAAGAGAGAGATAAATGTGGCTAAAAAAGACTACAGAAATAATTTTTAAAAATCATTTTTTCGTCAGGGGCTTTGCCCCCTTGACCCCCAATAGGGCTGTAACCAGAAACTGATGAGGGCCTTTAGCAGCCCCAAGACCCCTTGTTGCTGGGGGTATAGGCTTTCAATGTTCGCAATTCATGAAAAAATTCTCACCCACAAAACTTTTATAAAATTCTGGATCTGCCCCTGCAGGGTAAGGTAAAAATCAATCATGGAGAACCAATATGGTATCCTATTTGTTTATTGTATACACTGGTAGTAAATTAATGGATGGGTAATGCATGATCTAACTTTGTCATACAGTGGAACCCATCAAAATAAGAAACCAATTAACTAAAAATTCTGTTCAGATTATACAGGTCTTCAGACTACACACACTTCAATAAACAATATAAAGTTATGTCCCACTGACATTGATCAGCTAATATAGGTTTTTAGTTTACTCAGGATTTGGTTTAAAGAGCTTGTGCTTTAAAGAAATTTACACAACTAGAAAGTGGTATTTCTTTTTCATTCTGCAAAACCATAGGTCATGGACACATTAAAAATGAAAATGTATGATTAATTTCTAAAATTTTTGTTACCGACAAACATCTTCTCCTTACTATAATAAGTTATGAGTTTTTTTGTTTTTTTTTTTAATAATCAAGACAACATAATGATTTTGGGCTGTCCTCTAAATGCATTTAAAAAGGATTACAGCAAGTGTGCAAGTTTTTCCCCCCACAGTATTTAAAGCATACAAATTAAAATGCAATGGAGAATGTTTGATATGCTAAATAATGTAAAAGCTAGTTGAAAAACCTGTCAAAAAATTAAAACAAGAATATCCATCTGATAAAAAAGAAAAAAAATTAAAAATTCATACAGTAATAAATTAAGACATTTTGAGCATATAAATACATGTATATATTCATTCACAAAATAGTTAGTAATAAGTTTTAATGTTCAGGGTTTGGTTGTTCAAATCTTTGTTAGATTAACTAATTGGCTCACGAAAATTCAAAATGTTATAAAAACAAAATACATTAATTATGGAGATATTGTTTTGACTTGAATTGTTTCCATTTGATAATCACAATTTTATGCATTTATATAAATACTGACCATTTTACGAGATTAAAATTTTCGCCAGCCAACTAGTTAAGCTAACAAGAGCTTTGGACAAATGTCTTCTGAATTATAAAAAGAAGAAATTCCACAGGTTAATTAATTGAGCATTTTGAAAACATATTTTCATTCACAAAATTAGTACACAATGAGTTTTAATGTTTTAAGGATTCCAAAATTGAACTTTATAACAAAAGACGTGTAACAACGAACAAATTTAATTTCAGAGTTTTTGTTGTTTTTCTATGATGAATCAAAGTAATTTAAAAATAGGAAAGAGAGAATTTGACCCCAGATACCAAATACAGGCAGAGTTATCTCCCTTGTGGTAAAGATAGTTGATAACCAATGTAATACCAGTTTATATGAATCAAATTATTTCAACTATATATATTTGTATTTATGAAATATCAACCAATGTTTGAAATGTCCTTCCAAGCTGTAATACAACAGGCTGTCTCAATGGTACACTGAATTTTACTGATATGAGCTATTTGTTAAGTCTATGTTACCATTTTAAATGTTTTTAACTGTATATTGTAAAATTATATACATTTAAACTTAATATACATGTACTTATATTCTGTGTCTATCACTGAAACCATAGAAAACATAGTTTTAGTCTCTCTACATTTTAGATTTTAATTTCTTACCTTCTTCACACTCTTAGCAGTTAACTTTTCAGCCTTTTCAAACATTTAACCAGTTTAAAAAAGGAAACCATTTCTTTATTTTTAAACATCATTCAATACTTCACAATTATGATGGAATAATAATGGATTATACCTTTTAAACTGACACTAAGAAAAACTTAAAATTTCTGGAACTGATGAAAAAGAAAATTGTGTAATGAGATACAAACGCAGTTAAATGATTGATAAAACTGGCACAAGTTTGCATAAAATGTTTATGAATGTACAGTCACATACAACCTTATTACTTGGGTAAATGATGTGTCTTACAAATTCATTATGCAATGATAAAGATTCCTTCTTTTTTCATGTCTGAACCTAGCTTTGTGCATTTCAAATTTTGATGAGAAAAAAAAAAACATCAAAACTTAGAAACCATTTCTAACTTTTCCCTTCTATCATATCATATAAAACACACCTCACTTGGTCCCGGAAGAAGCAATTAATTTGTTATACACTGTGTCTTGATTATTCCCTCAGTAATTAAAAAAACCAGATTAATGTGTAATAAACATATAAATGAATTGTTTATCTGAGACAGCTTTTAAATTTTTTTTTTTTTTTTTTTTTTTTTTGGATAAATTTAACACATTCAATGTGACAGTGAAACTGAAATCACATTATGTCCTAGCTCATCTATTTCAAAAAGTTTACCATTACTTGTGAATTATAAATTTTTTAAAAATCTTTCTACTGCCTACAGGCTGATCAGACTGCAAGGATACTGATGAGGAAGGCCTGCACATCCTAGACATGTATAATTAGAGAGGACATTGATAAAAATAGCTTTAGTGGGTTTTCAAGATGAATAGAAATTTCAGATAATTTTCATGTTTTTTTTTTTAATTAATCAATTTATATCAACACTGACAGAGGCAACTAACTGTGCTGAATCAGAAACAGATCCTGAATGTCAATTACCTGAAAATGTAAAAAAAAAAAAAAAAAAAAAAAAAAAAAAAATAGAGTGCAAGAGTTTCACTTGTATGGGAAATTAGAATATAGCATGGTAATTTCCCTGCATTAACGAGGATTTCTGTCAGTACCTTTTTTTTGACCACAAACTTATTGACAGGATCAAATTCAACTTAAAATACTTTGCTACTGGAAAAAGATTGAAAGGTAGAATAGCTGGAATCCAAGATATCCAAACTCTTGAATCATGTTTATAGTCTTAACCACTTTTTTTTTTTGAATGAAGAGATAGCTTTTCTGATATCAAAAATCTTTGGTTTAACTTCTTTACGTGTAATGAATTTGTAGACAGTTTCTATAAATATATCTATAGAGAAATACAATATTATATCAAAATCATACTAACGGTGAGTCACATCAACCACAAATAAAGTACATACATCAATGAGATGATAAAAATTCTGTACAAAATCTACAGTGTTCACAATATGATTTACTAAGGAGAGAAAAAAAAAAAAAAAAAAAAAAAAAACATGGCATTATTTACATATGTATAGAAAAAATATATTATTTCTATGAAATCAAATTGAAATCAAACCTTCACAAGATTTCTTTGTACAATTTTTGCACCAACATATACATGTAGACGCATACACTATCATGTATTTATATTGTCGGCACACATACACATACACACACACATTGATGACATATATGTTGCATTGATAAAAATATAAAATAAATACCCTTAATGAAGGCATGGATATCAACAAATATCTGAATCCTGAAATACATGCAAGACATTTATAACACTTTGTTTGCTAACGCCCATGATATAGCCATAAATCATCCTAAATGTGATTACTAGTTACCTGTACCTAATGGAACACTAACCTGAGATACAAACTGGTTGGTTTAATGTTGTTTTACGTCACATCAGTAATTTTCAGCTTCTTGGGATAATTTTTAAAGGATTAATCTCAACACAAGGTAATTTGATGTGTTAATCATTCAATTCAATTTTTTTACTTTGTGCATGTACTAAAGAAATATCTAATGTCTTTTTAAGTGTTGCACTTTGCCCCCAAAAGGTCACAAAATTAACTTTATTCAGTTATAAAATATTGGCACTGAATCATCAAGTAAAGACATAAATAAACTTTGATAGGGAAACATACACATGTACTTATACAAATATAAAATATCAATGGTGTAAGTCCTGAAAATTTTACAGCTGTCAATTTTTTTTCGCAAACAGTAACATTACAATTAATTGATGGCATCAGGTGCAATTAAAATGCCTATAAATTATTTAAGATTAACCATTAATTATACAAAAGTTTTATTTCTACCTTTTTGTAATTTGAATAAATTAAAACAAAAATAGAACTGCAAAAAATTTTTGCCAAATATTTCCCCACATAATTACATTTTATCAGTTAGGTTTTATGTCATGAGTAACTTATGAAATTGTTCCAGTGGTTCAGATAACTCTGTTAACACATTTAAATTTCATTGTACATAGTTAAATTTTTACAATACTTTTCTGAGTTTTTTCGTGTTTTTCTTATTTAAAATAATAATAATAAAAGAATAAAAAAAAAATAAAAATTCGGAATTCTAACAGTCCCTGGTATTCTACAAGTTAAAGATGAAATATTGAAGTTCTACTATTCTAGAAGAAGTTTAAGTTATTTAAGTTCTACTATATCGTAAGATCATGATAGGCTTTTCATGGTAGAGGTAGATAACTTCATGTTCTGTAAACCTCTCATATACATGTATAATTTAACTAACAAAACAAAGTAGCCCATCTGACTTCAGCCATGCTTAACAAATCTTACAACTTTTTAACATATATATGTTCTTCCCACCTAGCAATTATTACTGCGATATAACACATTACAACCTGAATATATGGTTGCTAATTCTGACACATCTTTAATATCAAATCTCACCTGTGTTTATTACAAACCTTAATAAAAACACCTTGAAATTTGAAATCCCTTCAATGTTTATGCTTAACAAGGTCACAAAATCACTTGAGATCAAATCATTCATGAGCTTTACTTTGGACTCAAGGTCACAGAAACACCTGTTATTAAAATCAAGACACTTCAGAAGTTTGTAATCTTCTGTAAAACCAGTATTTTCATGTCTTTCTTGTTCTTTGCAGAACTTCCACTGTTTAAGACCAGATGGTATCTGTCTTTGAAACTTACAACAACAACAACTCAAACTTCCAAGCTAGCTCAGATCTGATTGGTCAACTGATGAATGGAATGCTCCTTATAATTATCTTTTCAGACTAATTTCATTTCAGTTTGAGTCGTATATTGTTTTTGGTCACATTAACTGTCTGCATGGGTGGTGTATGCGAGGTGGCTTGTGGACTCATCAGATCTGGTACTTCCGCACTTGGTAGTCTCTTCACATGCTGTGGGGTAAAACATTTACACACAAGGTAAGAAATCAAACTAGATATTGTAATAATCTACAGACTACATGTATATAACAAACATTTTCAAGGACAAGTTTAAATTAATACAGTCAAACTCCAGTTATTCGAAGATGAAAGGTCTAAATTTAATTTGGGGATGAATAAGTGAATCTATAACTTCTAACTTTGATCCAATGTACATTATCTCAAGACACAACAGTACATAAAGTGTTTTAGTGATGACAGTTTATGATAAATAATATCCTGACATTTCATTATGAATTCTACAAATACAGACATATTATTTTATTCCACCAAAAATTGAAATTTAATGTCATCAAATTGTGTTAATTTTCAGCATATTCTGGAATTTGAGAGTCACTTAGAAAATAAGATCAAGATAACAACACTTATATTGAATTTAGTCAAAAGATTTTTTAATTAGTTACAAAAAAAAAAAAAAATTGCTAGATTTAAGTTAGGGTAAAACTTAGCTAAGAAATATTTGTGAAACTTAGTGATGTCGCGACCTAATAATCGATCACAAGATAAATAATAGATGATCGCCAACATCGACAAGAACACTGGGTTTTTACAATAAAAGTACTTATATTCAGCTTTATTTGTTACCGAATGGTAATGTACATTTACTAAGCAATTCCTATTATTAATCGATTATGCTTCTCCAATTATCGATTATTAATTTCTGTCCCATTGGACATCACAAATGAAACTGAGACCTGAAATCTTCAGACAAACGAATTGATGTCTTTGGACAGGTAGCTAAATAAGAACTGATTGACAATCTACTCCATCAAAATTCTTTAACCAAAAACACAACATTTCATCAATAAGCAAAGGAAAAGTTATTAACCAAACATCTTTTTTAAGAATAGGTGCCAAAACTTGGACAGGGGATATGACAAAAATTCTTCTGCACTTCTTAAAATGCAGTTCCATAATGCTTTTTATGATTTTTTTAGCTGCAGGAAAAATCTTTAGAAACTAACATCAAAATACAAAACCAACACTTCAAGTCAAATATATACCGGTACTTTAAGTTCTGTATTTAGTGCTATAATAACTTACAACATTTTTTTCTGCAGTTTTTGGGGTTATCTGCTTCTCTTCAACTTGCATTGGAGAACTTGTGTCCTTTTCAAATAAAAGATAAATATTAATTTAAATATAAATATTTTACACATTCCATAAAAGATTTAGTACATAACATGTCTTTCTTTTCCAATTTGAGCAAGAATTAATTTTCAAATTAACTATTAATTTTATCGTCGGAAGCCATTTTGTATCAGACAACAACAAAACAGAGCGCCACCTGAACAAAGGGGAGTAATTTGATTTGGTTTGCAGGGGGTCACGCGAGGGACTATACTTGGATGTTGGGGGACTATAGGTATAGTCCCATTGCTATGCGTTGTCAAGGATAGAAGATTTCTACATAAAATTGTATTCATGTAGTTATCCAATGATTATTCAACAAATTATCATGTGATGTACTAAAACCACATATACATGTAAGACATTCTGAATTTGGTCTCCTTTTTATTTCTGACTTCTGAATAAAATCAAATGTCATGCCCAAATATGGAAATACATGAAAATGTATGAATTAATTTAGATTAAATAACATTAACATACATGTAAGTACATGTTTAGGTGAAGGAAATCGAAATTATTCCACTTTTTTTCTTTAAAAGAAAAAAAAACTTGCATTTCTAAAGTGTTTAAATAACAAAAACATATTATTATAATTTTAACAAGCCCATTGAACAAACAACAAATTAAAAAAAAAAAACTACACACACCTGTCTAAGTTCTTCATTCTTGGTCAATTTTACAGGTGTGACACCATCTTCCCTTATAGCAGATATAACCCCATCAACGTGCATAGGTGAACAAACTGCATTCTAAACAATATAAAAACAAAAATACAGAAAATCAAAGTGTACTTCATCTTTACATTATCTAATCCCATCAAAAAACTTCAAGAAGCTACATGTACATTTATTTGTATAACAAGAAAATCATTGCCTGACACTCGAACACATTTTTTAAAAAAAATTTACACAGTAAAACTAGAATGCTGTTCAGTGTTGAGTTCCAATTGCTACTATAAATGAAATGACAGCCTGAAAGCTAACAATTGCAGTGTTCTGCAGCTTTCTGTTTCTTTCTTTTTGTATTCCACATTTCTTTGTTGCAACAATTAGAGAGATCATGCTTAAAGGTACTTCATTCTTGTATACCTGATTTACCTGTGCCTCTTCTATTGATTTGGACCTTTTTATTGGACTATCTGGTCTTACAGGTGAACCTTCACGTTTCCGACATGGGCTCTGAGTAGATGGATCCACATGCATTGGAGAACCAATAGTATTCTACAAAGTATTAGAATTAAAAACTCTGATTAAATAGATCTTTGAATACAAGATGTAAAATCTTACCTTTAAGACAATAAATCTACCTTTTAGCCTTTACAGTGGTACTTTAATAAAAAAAAAAAAAACCGAAGGGAAAACTACATTCACACAGTAACATGATACAGTAACACGATAACCATATGGCTCAATGATTGGAAATTATGCCCCAGTCAAGATTCTTTAACTTAAATTGAGGAGTGATATTCTGGAATGGTCGAGGAAACAAGAATTTCCGTTGATAACCAACAACCTTCAACAAGCAAATTAACACTTCCTCACACTAGAATCTGCCTAACTTGGATTCAAACCTAGGTGAGAAGAGGCATTGTGATCTGTAAACATACTGTATGTAGACCATCAAGACCTTGCAAAGTAGAAGGACCACTACATTAATTCAGTAGTTTGACTTTGGACTTGTGTGTGTGTGTTTTTTGTTTTGTTTTTTTTTTAATTTTTTTAATTTTTTTAAAATTTTTTTTTATTTTTATGATTACCATGTAGGTCAGTGACTAAAAATCAGATATATGGATATAAGGCATTTTTCATCAAGTTTTATAACTGTGGACAAAAACTGTTGTTTGTGGGGGGAGACAAGAATTTGATTTAATGATGTACAAGTGATTCAAAGTGATTCTTACATAGATAAGGCACATAAAAGGAACCATCAGACATAAATGAGCCATCCAGGATATTTGAGTTATCAACGAACGATTGATCAAATTTGATAATATTCTAAATCCAAATTGTATATAAACATTGAGTCACATTCATATACTGTACATGGACTTGCATACTAAATAAACCCATCAACATTATTTAAACTGGTGAAATGCTAATGACCTGTTACATCAGAGTAGAGTGGAGTACAAAAATGGTGTTTTACACCCCAGTCAAGATTCTTTCACTTCTATCAATGTGGTCAGTTCTGGGATGGCAGAGGAAACTGAAGTGCCAAGAAAACATCCCTTACCTTCAGCAAGTGAATAGACAAAGTTTCTTACACTAGGATTTGCCCGGAATAGGATCCCAACCTGAAGCGCTGAGAGGCACCATGATTCCTATTGCATGCTTTAGAGCACTCTGTAGCCAAGGTCCCTCAATGACAGTTTCAAGCAAAGCAACTATATTAAATTTTCAAAGTTAAAATGTATCTGTAATAACAAACCTGTGATTCATCCTCAGACTTAGACCTTTTAATTGGACTTTCCACGCTTGACGGAGAAATTTCATGTTTTTTGGTTGTACTTTCTTGATTTGCACTAGAGACCTAAAATTAAAAAACAAAGAAATAAACATTTACATTTGTGTATTACAGATAAAATATCATAAATCATATACATTGTACCTCCTCAAAAAAATTTTAATGCTGTATCATTTGAATTACATTAACTTTAAACTTGACAAGAATTCCACAGAATTAAATGTCTCAACTGGTTAGTTTTTGACTTTAACATAACTTTCACATTTTGACACGCCGCCACCGACACCGGAAAAGTAACACCTAAGTCTTGCCTTATAGCGATGTCAGGCTCGACAACAAAAATTTCCATGATGTATATAACATATATCACCTAAAATCTTTTTCAAAAATCAACATTAAACATATGTACTTTTAAAAGTACATCATTCATTTCATCTATATAAATCTATATAACACTTTGATACATTTCTTTAATTAATCCATTTATGTCACACTTACTTCACCATTAATTTTAGCACTATCTTTATTTGCATTCTGTTGATGTCCGTCAGACACTGATATATCAGGAGATTCTCTGCTTGATTCGTCCGACGTGTGATCAGACTTGAGTAATTCTGTGTCAGATTTACTGTGAGACAATGTCTGCTGAGCTGATGACTGTTCTGAAGATTTACTACCCATACTGGATCTGTTCTCCTGTAAATTAATAAAAGACAAGATAGAATATTAGAGTGAATGTTTCATCAGTGGAAGAAAATCTTCTTTTTTTTACCCATTGATATACATGTAAATATTCCAAAAAGCAAGCATTTAGTGGTTAGGAATAGTGGAACTTTAATGCAAGCATTCTGTTCCTTATATACATGTATAATCTAGTTTCACTGAAATATGGGCAAATGGTAAGAAAAATTTATAGCTTCTAAAAAATATATCTGGTAGCATTTATACTAAAACTTTTTGAGTTCCCATGCTTCCCTTATATGAAATACATGTAAGTGAAGTTTCATTTATTTTGTAAATATGTTACTTACATGTACATGTATTTCATTCTAGATACTTCACAATATACCAGTACTTAAATGTACTAATGTACTAAAAAGGGTTTTCTGGCATACCACAAAATTATTACTTTCTGAACTTTTGTGCAAGATTGATATAGAAAAAGTTTACTTAGTAAACCCTAAATATTGATGTTTTTATGGCTGAACAGGAATAACTGTTTCACTCAATCATTATGACCCATTCTGTAAAACACTGGTGATTGTCATTCATTTACTGAACCCATGTGTAATACGAATGTAATTATCTTTCTACTTTATTACAAAATAGCAGCCAGCCTTTGTTAAGAACAACGTTTTAATGCTTTATTCACTTACAGACTTTTTCTTTTGTTCTGTTTTTCCCCTTTGTAACACATGCTGAGGTACATATTGGTCTAACTGTTTCCTGGAAACAAATGTTCAAGAAAAAAAAATATTATAATCAACTCCTTAAGATAAGTATTATTACCATGGAATATTTCTGCACACAGTAAAAATTGCTGCTATGGGAATTTTAAATGTTGAACAACAAGGCAAATTGTGGCTTTTTTGCACATATGCGACATGATGCATCACCGCAAACATCACTTTTGGTATAAACATTACCATTTTCCACAAGTAAAAATTCCTTTCAACAGAAATATTTTATAGAAAATGGGGATGTGCATAGAGATTTTCAGTAACATCTAGACTCAAGTAAATAAAAAATAACAATATTTGAGACTTTAAACTAATAGACAAAAATATGAAAGAAATAATCTTTGGGACTTTTAAATACAGTTGCGAAAAGTGATGCAGCAAATTTTTTGAGGGGTATTATAACAAGGTTTACTGTATTACCTTTTAAGATGTTTAATTTCTACTTTCATGTCATCTTTGTATAACTTTATGTGAATTGCTTGTCTATAAACTGCAAAGAAAAAATGTTGTAATTAAATGATTTACATTTAATTATCTTTAAATAGACTTTGTATGAGCACTTTATTTATCAAAATTTATAATAAATATAAAAAAACACAAAGTGTGCCAAAAAATTATGGTTAAATAAATTGTTTATATTTATGACAAATCATCCAAAAATGGCTAGGATTTTTAAAAAAAATCCATGTCACAAAATATCCTTGGTATAAGTCTAGAAAGAGTGTATGCCAAACTGAATGTTGATTGTGGTTGGATGGAACAATGTTTTATAAACCAGTCAAGATTATTTCACTCATATTGACCAATATGGAATGGTAGAGGAAAATGGAGTACCACTACCCACAAAAAACTTCAAGTTTGGCAATGTCGGATTCAAAATAAAGTAATCAGAGACATTGAGATGATTTAGTCTTGACTTTGGTTTACTCTGACACAGGCAACTAAATACATGATCTGATAACCAAATTTTCTGACTGCTTTTGAGTAAAACTGGTCTGCTACATGTACATCGGTTATTAAAGCATTGGCCCATAGTGAACCATAACCTGGGTTGCAGCTGACAAATACTTTTGAATAATTGTTTTATTCTTTCCTTTGCAAACTGCAATTCTAATATAGTAAAACCCTTTAGTATGTAAAAATTACATGTATAAGCATGAAAAATGAAATGAAAAACTTTTGTGTACTTTAATATGTCTTTAAAAGTTTGTGTATAGCCAATAATTTCAATAATTTTGCATAATGTTACCAATGAATTTAACGGAAAATATCATTTATTTCTTTAAAAACAAATATACAAATGATAAAATCCAAATCACATATTTTTTCTGAACGCATACAAATATTTATAAATGTAAATATACAATGTACCTGCATTTGTGAAAGACTGTATATCGTATGTAAGGTCTATATTTTGGTTTTCAACTTTATTAAATGCTAAACCAATAAACCATTTACACATGTATTGACCATCACTGAAAAAAAAAGATCATTTACAATTACAATAATATCACAGACGCATAGTGAAAACTTTTATTTTGGCAAATTCTTCACTATTGTGAATAAGACAAAGGGAAGTAATTTTAGAAATTGTTTCAAATAGTAAACAGCATCTGAACAAGTTATGCTCCAAAATGAAAAAATAGATGGGTTCACTTTAAGAAAACCTCATTATTCTAAGTGATCTGAAATGCTGGCAACACAGAAAGGCAGAAAGTTTGTCACTTGCTTAAATAGGTGTTTTTATTTTTTTTGTTTGTTTTTTTTGCACAGGTTTTCAACACCAACTTAATAATCACCTTTTTGTTTAGACATTCTTAGCAAGGCATTAAACAGTAACGATCAAAACTTTATTATTATCTAGAAGCAAGATGAAGTACTCAGTATTCTGTTGTTCACTAACACAATCATGATTTTGTCATTTTTAGGCCATTTCAGTCAAAAGTAAAATTTTATTTTTTGTACAAAAGGAAGTCTCTCTGAAAACATAGTTAAGAATTTAAATGGAATAGCTATGATTTATGCATAGCTGCCAAGGGTTCTCAAAGTTAAGCATGTGACAATCCTTAGAATACCCATCTAGAGTCTAAGACACCCCCTCCCTACGATTTTTTCAATAATGGTGTAAAATTGTGCATTCTTCTACAATTTGAGACATCATGTATGTAACAAAACTACAAATTTTCAAGAGAGAAACAACAAAGAACAAGAAACCAGAATATTACCAGGTTGGTAAGAAATTGCAAAGTTTAACATGTCTATTGAACAGAAGCAAAGCAATAATGTTAAATTTACATGTAAGTCATCATCATCATCCAGATGCTTTATCAATAATCTTCCTTAAATTTGGACACAAACACTGACTGAAGAACAAATGCTTAAATTTAAATCAAATTTGGCATCTGTATACAAGTTTTGACTTATTCTATTATTCAAATCATTTCTAGAAAGATACAATATACTTGCATTAAAATAAACATAAAAATTGCAAGCTGGTTTCAAAATTTATTGGACTAAATGAATTCTGATTTAAGAAAACACCATGAAGCACAGTTTCATATTCTTTTAATGATCCGCCATGTGCAATTTTAGAATCGATTTTACACCCTCCGTCAGTGTTGCCATCTAATCCTCCCATACGCTAAACTCTGGCACAGCCCCTAATGAAATCTGTTGAAGAATTCACCATTACTACCGTATATACTTGTAAATATGTTGCCATGGTTACAAACCTTTTGTTTAAGGGACCAAATGATTCTGGTGTCACATGTGCCATCTTTACAAATGGATTTCTTTCTAAATTACCCACCAGTAATCTAATTTTTGATTCTATATAACCATGCCTAAAATGAAAAAGAAAGACATACAATAAACAAATCTTCAACATCTCAAATAATCATTATCTGCTTTCATTTGAGATAAATATTTACATTACTGACAAGTGTTGAGTGGAGCAATTGTGCTTGATGCCCTAGTCAATTTTTTTCAAAAATGAGGTGGTTAGTTCTTTCATAGTTGAGAAAACCAGAGCTCCTGTAGAAGACCAGTGAACTTTGGTAAAACTGAAAAACTTTCTCTCACTAGGATCTGCCCGAACAGGATTCCAACCTAGGCATTGAGAGCCACTGTGATCTGAAAGTGTGCGCTTTAGACCACTCAGCCACCGGAGGCCCTGCTGATAAGTGTTGACATACATGTAAAATTCAAATTCAAAAATAAATTTAATGAACAAATAAATGAAGTTGTTCAGTCATCACTTAGAAACATACATGGTACCAAATATAACTTGAATTCTAACTACATCACAAAATAAACATTTCACATACACATGACATATATTTAATTTTTGAAAACTAGGAAGCAAAATATTGTACTAAGTTGAATATTTCAAACATACTCATAAACTATGTTACCAAAACTTTCAAAATTCTTGTATCAAATGACACATGATATTAAAGGAAAATTGACTGCAGATACATTGCATGGTTGCTAAGTAACAAAATATCTGTCGCAAAAATTTGTCAATGTTCCTTCTCATATATTTTTTAAAATTTTAATGACTTACCATTCTAAATAATGTACTTCTTCTTCTGCATGTCCTATCAATACTATATAATGCCTGGAAACAAATAAAATATAATAAAGTATGAAATGGAACTCGCCAGTGTACCACGTGATCAATACCTCTTACCGTTTTGTGCGGAATGAAATGTATAACAATTACGTCAAATATTCCTGGAAAAAAGTCGTTATTAAGGGAAAACGTCATCTTATGCAATTCCATTGCCAATAGAAATAATTGTCCCACACAAACGCTATGAGGTAACGCTATGAGGTATCATGTGGTACACTGGCGAATTCCATTCTCCATAAGTTTTAACCCAAATCACACAAAAGCTAAACAGTATTAAATACAATATCTTAACATGCTAAAAAGAAACACCTACTGATATTATGGTCTTATAATAATTTTTTAAAGATGTTACTTCTATCCTTAATTTGCAGAACAATTTGTGTCTCATGAACAGAAGAAAAAATAGTATTGCATTTAGAAGCCTCATTTCACATCAGACAAAAAATATAAGTGGAAACGTAGGAACGTCAATAAACTAGATCAGTAGATTTAATGATTTGTCTTCCAAAATATTTATGCAATTCAAGATGTCATCACCACTGGTTTGAAAATTTTAGATCAATTTCATCAGTGTAGTTCTTCCATTTTCAAAATAAAACTATGTGACCTCACAAAACTCTCACATTTAAATATTTTGGAAGACAAATCATTCACCTATTGGTCAAGGTGGGTATCTTTCTACAATTTCATTAATATTTTCATTTTGAAGTAGAATGAGGAAGCGCTCCTTCCAACACCAACTGATATAAGAAAATTCAGGGTTTTTAATATAGAAATTGTTTTCTGACCTTACACACAGCTGCCAGACATAAAGTGTGTTAAGGTCAGATGAAATTAGGACTTACAGAGGCACTGACTGGAGTTAGATTATTTCACTTTTATCAAGTTGTCGCCAGCTATGGGCTAAAGTGCAGAATTTTTGCCTGTACATTTTGCTGATGGCATTATACAGCAGGGTTCTTTATTGTGCCATGCTGATGGCATTATACAGCAGGGTTCTTTATTGTGCCATGCTGATGGCATTATACAGCAGGGTTCTTTATTGTGCAATGCTGATGGCATTATACAGCAGGGTTCTATATCATGCCATGCCTACCATGACACGGGACCTTGTTTATTCCATCTAAAAGAACCGCGACTTTCATTTCATAATACGAGTGCTTGGCAAAAGAACAGTCACTACCCACTCTCAAGTCTTGCGTCAGAACTGGATAGGGTTCGAACCAAAGACTTCCCACTTACATAGCTAGTACTTACCAAATAAACTACCACAGTGGTGCACTGACTGGAGTACAAATGCCAAAAAATTCACATATATATAGAAGACAGGGTGTTCTTACCTGTATTTTTGAAAGAAAGGAGAAGGTTCAAATAATTTATTCCATTCTTCTTTTCCATCATAAATTTTTGCACTTAATTCTAAACCTGGAATTTCAAAGAAAATTAACTTGACTTGGTTACATCGGATAAAATCAATGAACAAATTACTAGTCAACTAAATTCAAACCGGTAATTTAAATTCTGTCACAATAATACAATGTTAAGTGCCCAAGTTATCAAACTGAATATGGTTCTAATCGTTATTGTTTCATAGGAAACTAGGTAGTCATAACACAGAATATAAGGGCATAAAAAGACCTGAAATTCTGTTCATAAATTAATGAACAACAGTGATAATGAGAGACAGTTTTCACTGAAAGAAAACATGTGAAGGTGTTATTACAAATATAAATTTGTTCAATGTAAGTTCATCTTATTTTCTTACAAATTATGAGTTGAGTAATGATATTTTATGACTCTTATAAATTCTTCACCTATATTGAAGCAGCCAGTCCTGGGGTGGTGGAGGAAACCCAAGTGCCTGGAGAAAACCACTGACCTTGTGCAAGCAAACTGACAAAATTTCTCACACTTAGATCTGCCCAAGTGGGATTAAATCCTAGAAAGCAAGAGAAACTGTGAGTGTGTACTTTAGACCAAAAGGCCACAGATTCCCCCTTATAGCATATAAAGTATGTTACCAAGATTAAATTCTTCCATCATAATGGTTCGCGTTGATAATGTAACGTTAAATGTAGAATTTTGTTGTGGATATGCTGGTGTGATTATAGGCATGAGATGAAACCGATCTGAAGGATTTACCTACAAAATACAAATTACATTTTCTCATTATTAATACAACAATTATTCAAACATTTTTACCATATATCAGTACTAAACATGTAGATCAATGCTTTTGTTATTAATATTCATTAAAAAGTGAAAATCCAGAATGTTATTGAAAATGAAAAAATTTATTATGGCATAAAGTTGAGACTAACATTGTTTCTGTTTGATAATAGTAATTGTATGCATTGAATTTGAACAGAAATTTCAAACCGTAAAACCTAACTGTAAAGATACTGTTGGAGGTTGGGGCTCAAACCCTAACCAATACTTGAAAAAGGTTGTAACTGTTCTTTGGCCAAGCACTTAGCATTAAGAAATGAAAGTCACTAGGCCCTTTGGATAAGACTTTGAAAACTGATGTCCTGTGTCATGGCAGGGCATGGCAAGCTAAAGAGCCCTCCCTGCACATTCAACTAATAGGTTTTGGGTTATGTGCTGGAAAAAATTTAAGAATGAAAATAACAAAGTGCAATAAATCTTAAATTATGCAAAAAAAGAATTATGGTTCTTGTGTATTGCACTCCTCCTCAATGAGTTCCATCAAACTATGAAGTCTAAAATAGTTTATAATTTCAAAAAGTGGCCATAATGGAAATGCAATCAATCAAAACATGACAGGTGTCGTATTAGCAATGTAATCTATGCACTCAAGTATAACATGGAAAACTAGAGTCGTGTTCAAGTCACCGGTTGCTCGCCACTACACTCGCGCATACAATTTTTATGTCTATTGAACAGAAGCGAGTACTCGCATTGTATTCAAAATGGCGACCATCGGTGAAGAAGAGACTAATGTTGTAAAATAAACTGTGATTGACCAGCCAAGTATTGATTTATCCTTGACTTCCACATCATATTTAGACGACGAAAAACAAGTTGTATCGTTTTTATTGATAATACAGAGTATGTTAAATTGTTCCATTGGTTTTTTTTCAAAATGGTCATTTAATTTTTGGTTCTGATTATACCGTGGTCAGATACCAATAAAATCCTCCCAAAAAACTTAAAAACACATATCATGCATCTTTGCAAATGTTTGAAATAATTCAAACGTTAATACCTTTATTTGAACGATTTAACACACTTTCACTGACAAAAAACAATACTGCGTGTTGTTTTCAGAATTCACTAAGATCATTTTCTTTAATATTTGACTCTACGACGCCATCTTGAACCTAAGGCGAACAACTTAAAATACTGATAGCGGTTGCTCGCGTGTGCTTGCGCATACACTCATTCCTGAACGGTTAGAAGTCAATGCGATCGCGTATACGCACTCTTGAACGGGCCTTAGGTCATATGCTTGTGATGTCTATATAGTTTTATCAAAATCTCTTTTCAATCAGTTAAGGATTGAGATAAAAACTCTCAATTTTTAAAATAAAAAGATGGCCAACAAAAAAACACTGTTGCCTCAAGTTTTATCAACAGGAGACTAAATACTGACACGATTGGAAAAAGAAGAAATGATATGACAAGAAAAAAAAGAAAGCTTATAATTACCCTAGGGTCCCACACTGGAAACCCTAATCTGTTGTCTGTTTCTAGTGGTTTTAATAAAACAGGTTGTGGCCATTCCCTGTAAAAAGAAAATGCTTCATTAATCATAAAACAACATTTATCCTATCTTTAGTATTAAAAAAAGCCATTTAACACAGTTTTACTTCATAAATTCAAACCAAGCTAGTAGATAAGAATTTTCACATCAAATTTAACCAGTTTTCAAGTTCACAATAGTTTCCTTTACGGTAAGCCTTTCCTCATTGTAAATCTGGTAAAATTAAGGAATTTCAGATGCTATGTTTAAGAACATATTCAGGTTATTCAGTTTTTCCTTTTTGAATTTTTTTTAACTATAAAATTTAGCTTAACAAAACATAGTAAAGGTACCAGAAATGTTGAAATGTAGACATGTGGGTAGATAATCGAGCTTGTGCCACCAATCATGATACAAGTTTGTATGAGAGGTCACATGTGCTTAATAATGACAAGCAAAAAATTTAAAACATTTTCATGGTAAGTTCTGCACTCTGGAACACAAATGGAAAATGCAAGATCCCTTTTTAATATCCAGTTGTGTGCCAGAAAATCAAAATTAAATCAATTATCGTAAATCCCTGCATATAAGACCGTTTATTTGACCTTAAAATTTATTTTTTGAGGGGAAGGGCGGGTCATCTTACACAACAGTACACAGCTGAGGGGTTGAAATTCTTGAGAAAATGTCCACACACGATCGTCATGTCCGTCATCTTTGTTTTTGTGTAAATCAAGTTTTCAAGAATTATATTGTAATTTATAGTTGCATAACCTGTACATGTACTTAACAACAGCCAAGACAACCAAGAAAATTCAATGAAACAAGAAGACTCCAGAAATTTGATGGCATGCATATAATAAAGTAGTAAAATATTTGTCTCTTGTTAATATAAAATGTTTAGAAAACTCTTTGACAGGATATAAATTTCTTAAATTCATAAACTTACCATTTTGAAAATACCATGAAGAATTTGTGAATAAGTGTAGCTGGAGCTGCGTTGGGATATAACTGACAAACTCTGGCCACTAACATTGCCCAGGATACACCTCCTAGAAAACCTAAAGCATTGGAGTACACACCTCGTTCTGTAAAACAAACATCAATTATGATACATGAATGAAACTTGAATCACAACAACTTTGTAATTGACAAATTTAACTTGATTAACAGATTTGCAAGTAACCTTTTCTTTGACCTAAATTTAACAACAGTTTTTATAAAATAAAAAGATAAAAAGATAAAAATAAATAAATAAATAAATACAGAAATAAATTTATTAATTCAAAAAAAAACAATAATTCTAAAAATTACCAATAAAACAGGTTCTGTAAATAATTAAATCAAGATTTAGTTTACAATGTAATAATCATTTCAATTGAGATGAATTTCACTTGAGTCTGAATGGGGTCAACCCATTCATGATTATTAGAAATTTTAGTTTACACGTATTTCAAAATTGCAGACCAAAGATGTATTATTTATGCTGACAATCTTAACAATTCCAGAGTTTTTTTTAACTAAAAATATAAATCATTTTTGCAGATAAAATTCCTATATTCTTACTTTTTGCCCATAACTTTATTGCACGTAGTGTCATTCTAAATGTTTCTTTGTTTGGTACCAAATGTAAAATTTCATCTGTAACTCTACAACCTGTAACAAAAGTTAAAAGAATACTATCGTAAAAAGTTTCATATAAAAACATGTTAAATAATAAAAATAAAATTAAAACAATATTTTTCTACTGTCAATTTTGTTACAAATTGGAGTGTAAATTTTTCATTTCAAAACATTTTCTGTTTCTACCAATTGATCATTACACACACTGAATACATATTCTTTCAACTTCACAAATTCTGAAACAAACTTTTGGCCCCATTTTTATATTTTTTTTTCAAAATTTTTTACCAATTTGACCAAATTAAGTACAATAATATGACTTTTACAATTTTACAACACAAAATGTATTTCATTCTTCATATTTCTTTTTTCTTCAAGACTTGGACCAAAATTGGGTATGAAAGCCCTGTACATTAAAAATCTTTTTTCCTTTCTTAGGTATCAAATGCCACATGTTGTAGTATGGATATTAATATCATAACACTCAAACATCTATTCTAAAATGTACAACCTGATAAGACATGTTTTTTTATCAAATTTTTAGCATCAAAATTATACTGGTTATGTTTTGTGTTTTGAAACACATTTAAAGAAAAAAAAAGAAGTGAAAAAGATATAATTACCATTAAGACTCCTAACACATTTTTCTGACAGATTTTTCAATAATGACTCGTCTCTGAGGTCAATTTCTTCTGGGATCTGAGGTAAAGCTAAACGTGCAAACAACATATCAAGCTACAATAAATAGAAGAAAAGCATAATTTCATTTGAAACTAACCATTTCCCCTATAATTATAAGCATTTCCACTTGAAACTATTTTTTGTAACAAGGTTGTATAGTTACACATGAAATATGGACAAACATAATGGCTAATATACTGTAATAGAAGTAAACATAGGCTAAGTTTTATGAGAGTATAGCCACCAATGATCAAATCCAGAGCAACTTACTACTGTGTGTTCTACCCTAGCTGACAGCTAGTGAAAGAAATTTTATCTAGCAGCTGTTCTTTTTCTATAGACAGAAGGTTATTGGTTGGTATTAAGGGAACAGGGCATTCATTGATCAGTTCACTATTGAGTTTAGTCAATGTATTAAAAGCCTTCATTTTTAAAACTTTTATCCAACATGGATTTTATTGTCTGATTTACCTCTTCCGAGTCAATCCGCCTCTACGGCTTAGTAGTAGAAAGCCTGTCCAGTGTCAAAAAAGTCAGGGCCTGGCCTAGTCATTCATTCTAGTGCTCAATATTAAAGAAAGAGTATCAACTGATTCACTTGGTGACTGGGTAATGTGACTGGTAGTGATATGCTTGTCTGTGGCATACTAAATATGTTAACTATCATATTAAAGTCATTTACAAAAGAGTATAAAATTATAGTTATAAACATAATCAAAATATTACACCTCTGCACATTTAAATATTTTTTTGTAATTTTAAATTTATCTATCTATGGCTGGTAATGAATCAAATGAGTAAAAAAAAAAAAACATTATTCTAAATATGAAATTCATATTCAGTGAACATTAGTAGTACATTTAACTATTACCTCTATTCCATCAAATTCCATTTTTATAACAGGAACAAAGGCTTCTTCTACTGCCTGTAATATGAATGAAGAACAATGTCAATGAAACTCATGTAAACATTTATATTCTCTTTTGATTTTAGGATTTTTATTAGTTGGTTTTCTTCTATCAATTTTGTATGGAAGAAATGGCTATTACGGTAATATCAAGTTATCATGGTCACCATGCATGAAGATTTTTATTCCTACCCCATAGCGATGCTATTTTTTAAGCTTTCTTCTGCAGTACAGTTTTGAAAGTATAACATGTGCTGATTTGTTATTTAAGAAATTCCATAAAAAGAATTATAAGAAAAGGCAAATTAATCAATGTGCAAAATGTCCAATTCTTCAAATTTTTAATTTCTATTGGGGAAAAAAAATAAAAGTTATATTATTACCATACTAAACAATTTGGTTTAATACTTTACAATGAAAGGTTAATGTTGGCAATTTTATTTGTGGTTGTTATCACAGAAATAGACAAGGACAGAGCAATGTTGCTGTAAGTCCCATCTTTTTCCATTATGTAAATTAAGAAATCAGTTCTTCGATATGGAGAAGAAAACTGGAGTGCCCAAAATATAAAACACTGATCTATACGGGCAGATTTTCACATGAATTTATTTCACAGAATTTCACATGAAAAAAAAAACTTTTGTAGAAAAGTAAGCATTTACAAGAAAAACTATAAAGCACACATTACAAGGAATCAAAAGATAAAAATTTTGATTGATTTTTTCAACTTACATGCTGTTAATATTTTTTCACATGAAATTCATGTGAAACATTTAAGTTAAATTCATTGGATATAAGTTCATGTAAAAATCACTTGAAATTCAAATGAATTGAGATTCCCATCAACAAAATTTGTGAAAATTCACAATATGACAGTGACAAATAAGAATTATTTTAACTTATGTGTCATTTAAGTGAGGGCAAGATTACTACTAACTCGAAGGTCCTTGGTTTGTTCCTGCTGTCTGAGGAGGTCCACAAACGATGAAAAGAAATCACTTCTGTCGACATGTCTTGGAGCCACACAAAGTGTATCTATATCAGCGCCTACACAAGAAAAAGAATATTAGTATCATAAAGTGAATATACATGTACCTGTTGTTTTATCTTCACCTTAATGATAATTGACATAAATCTAAGATAAATATTTACCTAATATTAGACCTGAAATAATAGCCAGCTTATGTCTCATCTATGTTGCTGTGTTGCAGCCAGAATATAAAAATTGGATAGTTCTCTTGATTGTTAAATATTTCCAATCCTGATGTTCAATACTTACAGTACTTTGATTTATTTTGTCATTTATTTACAAACAAAGGCTGCAAGAAATTAACAATGTCAATCCTAGTAGAAAGTTGAAATATACTTTTCTGTCACACTTTAGTAAGAATATTTGAGTGTTATTTTCATCATTACAAGCAGTAGAAAGAAATTTGTACCTTTTGTGTGGACACCCAGTCGGTAAGAACCAAATGTACAAACTTTTCCTCCAAATGTGTCAATTTTACTTTCAGGAATATTATTCTGAAAAAAAAAAGAAAATAAACAGCAATAAATAGAAATTTTACACAACCTATTTTCTACATGACTTATTTTTCTTATATCAGGTAAAAAGTAGATCAATTGTAAATGATGGATGTTCACCTGAAAATAATTAGCATACAGCTTGGTGACCTTTTTTCTGAACCAATAAAACCCATATGCAAAACTCGACCAGAATTTGTCAAGAGGATCATTCTTGCAAAGTTTAATGGAGATAAGGCAAAAATTGTGGTTTATGGAAAGTTAACAGGGGTTTTCTCTCATATGACTTAGTGGTCTACATTTTGGCAAAAAACATGATCAAAATATAAACTTGTCCTAACTTTTTTCAAGAAGATCGTTTCTGGCAAGTTATGAAGAAATTGGGTGGGAAAGTGGCTTTTTTAGTGTTTGGAGGTTTCTTTTCTATGAGTTGATATAGTGATCTACTTTTTGATCCAACATGTTCAATATATAAACTTTTTTTAACTTATAAGAATAGGATTGTTCTTGGCATGTTTGAATATCAATGGTATAAAATTGTGGTCTCTAGAGTGTAAATAAAGTTTTTCTAAGACTGGCATATTTTGGACAAGTTTGTAGAAGAAGAACGAATAAAAATGTGGTCTCGCGAGTGCAAGCAATAGGATACTGATGAACTATGCATGAAAAACAAGATATAACAAATGATCACATAAGCTCACTTAAGATTAAGTAAGCCAAAAAGCCACAATAGTTTTAACTGGGCCGTTTAATTATGGAAATATGATAAAAGATGTCAGGGGTTGCTCTGCTATTCACAATTTAAGCCAATTGCTTTTTTTTTCATGATTTCTGGCTCCAAATTATTGATTTTGGCTAATATTCTTGCTCCAAAATTTTCATCAATTTCATTATATGCTCTTAGTTTCTAAGGTTCACTGGAACTGTTTTACACAAATTGGCTCCAAATTTACTGTAGACTAATTTTTTGGCTCCAACAGTTCAAGAGCTGGAGCTTGCCCTGATAGTGTAGTTCATCTCTGTATTTTTTTTTTAATTCATAAAAAAATTTAATGCTGTTACTCATTTTAAAGTTAAAACTAAATATCAACTTTATTTAAAATTGTTGATTTCTTTAATAACTTAAACATGATTCTTCAAAGAAAAATATTTTGATATTGAGCCACCATAAGTCATTACATAGGTGTTAATAGTTACGTACTTTTTGTCGGCTAACTTCTTTAATCCAGTCTCTAACTAGAACATTTATTTTGTGAAGAACTTCCATTCTACAATAAAGAAAAAATCAAATTGATGCAAGATCTCAAAAGCATAATCAATTACTTACAGTAACATGTATTACATTTAAAAATGAAGCATGACTTCAATAAGAAATTTGCATTTTATAAATCAGTATTATGTATATACATTTTTTCAGTGAGTGGGAAATACTGACCTTTGAGCCAATTCTTGCTCACTTTCAAAAACACCATATGGTCTCATGGTTTCCTCAAGCTTCTGACTTAGTTTTAAGTCTACTTGTTTTGGTCCTTCCAAGCTAATTGGAGATGTTATTCCAGGATATATCTTCTGATCCTGAGCCATTATACTGAAAATCAAATTAAAAAACTTTAATAATACAAATAACCACATATCTGCTTAGCATGGACATATATGATAGTAAAATATAAGAAATGTTGAAAATGATGAGCTGCATAAAAACTAAATAAAAAAGCTTTTGTAAGCAGCTTGAGCAGACATGCTGTCATTGATATTGTTTATCTAAAACATATAATGCATGCACGAAAATGAGGGATTTTCAATCAAATGGCTTAAATTGAAATATTGTGATCATATTTTATTTTTATTGGAAGCTGGTGTCAAATCCAGGTTAAAAGTCATCGATGAGATTGCTTAAACAAATAAGTACTCAATGTCCCGTTGAAAAATAAAATTGCACGCATGTGCGAGGCCTAGTAATGCATATTTAAAACATGGCGACCCGCAAATAATATTTGCGCCGGTAGCTTATACAAATGGATTTAAAACTTGGATATTTTTACTAACTTGATTGAATAAACATTGCGGATCGATTCATTAATGTTTCTGGTAAGGCAATATAAAATAAGATGGTTCAGACACCCGTAAATCCTGTGATTATGAGAAATTTATAACCTGCATGTAGGTCAATGTAATTTCCCGTTTTTATATAGGATGGCATCATGGCTCCGAAACGGCAACATCAGTATTATAAAAAAGCCGTTTGGAGCCATGTATTTCAGGTCTAACACAAGGCATTGAGTATTGAGTTTCATGAAGAGCTTGATGAAAAACCAGCAAGTTATCTAGCTAGTTACAAAATAAGTTTGCTTGATGTTGACACCTAGCTGACAAGTGAACTTTGACTTCCGACCTAATGGATGAATACCAACTCGGAAGCTTGGTGACAGTTGAAAGGGCATACTGCTAGATATAAGGAAAGCCTCATGCCAATCTTTGGTATGGCACCTGCATTTTCTGCAGTTCTTTTTCAAGATTCTAAAAGAAAAGTAGTGAGAAAAACATGAAGACCAATAGATAGATAGTGTTTTCATGTTAGTATGGCATTTGCATATTTTTGAATAGTTTTCAATTCTTCAATTTTTCTAGGATTCAATTCCCAGTTTGAATATAAATGGCTGATCCCCTTTTTGTAACAATGATTTTGTAAAAACAACGAAGCAATGGCCATGCACGATGTCTGTATTTACCTGCTAAGTGTATATAGATAAGATCAACAATACTAATAAAAAACCCTGACCCGAGGCTGAAAAAAAAAGTTAGAAAATATTTTAGTTATATACCTACACTACAAATATAATTTCTGCGGCGTTTAAAAATATTTTGGTAGTCTTGGCCTCTGAATAAAAAAATATAACTGCGTTATAACATGACACGTTGTCGTTTAAGGTCTAATTAAGTGAATTCATTTTTCTTTTTGATAAAATTGTAAAATTTCTCAAACTATGGCGGATAAACTATTGATATACGGAAGTTTCGTATTTTTTTATACACGAAACATTTTGATTGTTAACATGAATGCTTATTTTTATTTATCTACAAACATTGAAATAAAAATATCAACTCAAAATAGGTTGATATATGAAATATTTTTCGTTTTTAATCATACGAAACCTACCAAGATTATTAATTCTACTTCCGGCTTAAAGTTCACCATGAATGAAAACATCAACAAACGCTGATCACCTGATATTTTCTATGAACTTTTCAATATTTATTGTAGCATTGCTCTCTATGAAAGAATTTAAACATGATTTTAATGTTTGTTCGTAACTGTTTAGATTGGATTCAGGATACGTTTCATTGGGTTTTGCTGAAACTGAAAGACACTTTAGCAAAAATAGCACTGACAGTTTTTGTTCTGATCATTCTATTGTGGCTTTCAATATTTCTGTATGGTGTATTTTACTTTGCCTATGTTCCACCAGCAAGTTACATTAAACCAATACACCTCGAATTCAGGTATATTTTGGTTTAATTTTTAAATGGTAGAAAACCCAAGTAACTGAACAGATAAGAACTGAAATGGGAAATTTTGAAAATTTAAAAGAGTAGAGCCCCCACTAGAGGGAAAAGAACCTTAAAAAGTACTGGCTTCTCTAGACAAATTACATACCTTGGTAAATTGCATATGAGCAGTAAATCCAAGTACTATATAATGTTCTTTCACATATGGACTGAAGTTTTAAAAATCACTATTTGCATTATCAATAGTGCTTGAATTTTTTTCTAAAGTGATATTTTTTGACAAATTTTAAGCCAGGATACAAATGGACATTCTTTAAAATCTAACTAACTAAGTCTTATAAACAGTTAATTATTGTGGAAAACCGGGAATCAAATTTATATTCTGAAGAGTCTAATGGAATTCTTTTTAAAATACATGAAATAAAATTCAAGTATGATTGTTTTGGTAATTATATGATTAACTAATGTGTACTTGAAAAATGCTGAAAGGTCTGCAGTTAATATTGATTCATTTTTGTACAGTCTAGTATATGAGCAATTTAAGACAGATAATCTAAATCATGACTGTGTACAGTAAAATATTATTAGGTGCAATGATTTAATATTGATTTAATGGGATTTTATGTCACAGTCAAAAATATTTCACTCATATCAAGATGTCACCAGCTATAGGTAAAGTGGCAGAACTTATGACCTTAACCGTGCACTTAAGGCAATGTACAGGGAGGGTTCTTTAATGTGCCATGCCTGCAGTGACACGTGGCATCAGTTTTTAAGGCCTCGTCCAAAGACCTGTTAGGTGCAATGAAGTAAGTATTTTACTGCTGTTGTATAAAATGATATACAGTGTAATTATCTATTTTCGATAATTTTACTTTATATCCAGGTTTCATTACTAATACTTAAAAATTTAAGGATAAATATAATTATATTCTAAAATACAATGTATATTTCAGAGTATGTGAAAATGGGATTGGTATGTGTTCATATCCTACAGCAAATATATCATTACTAAAGCAAGGACAAGATGAGGTAACTAAACTTAAGCTCTTCAATGTTGAAGATTTTTTTATGACTTTTTTTAATTGAGTATGAAAAATGGAAAATAACAAAGATTAATTCAGATACCGATATATCAAGATTTCATTGATGCTTTAGGCAAGTTTGTAGAAATTTAAAACTTACTCGTGTGATCTGAGGATTGTACATTTTGTATATGTACACATACATTGTTAATTTGCATGTTGATTGTATAGTATGGCTTTTATTGTTCCTTTAGTATTTTTACTATTTTAATCTATTTTAAAATCCCAATAACCATATTTTATTTTATTTCAGGTGTTTATGAAAGGACAATCTTATAAAATAATATTTGATATTGAAATTCCAGAATCTCCAACCAATAAACAACTTGGTATGTATCATGATTGTATTCTTACAGCTAATTAGTTATTGATTTAATTGCTTCACCTTTAAAGCAAAATTTGAAAAAAAACATGATCAAATGTTTCCGAATTAATGAGGACATTGTTTTATTCATTTACAATTTTGATAACTGGAACATTAAAAAATACTGTAATTTAAGGTCCTTTATCAGATAATTTGATGTCACTTGAAAGCTGCATCCTTTATTCAGTGTGGCTGGGTAGACAAAGTGCACACTTGAAATCATAGTGCCTTTCAGTGTATAGATTCAATCAGACTGGGTCAGATCCTGGTTTAAAAAAGTTTGTCAGTTGGCTTGCCAAAAAGTTTGTTTTCTCATGGTACTCTGGATTTCTCCACAAAATAAGAACTGACCATCTATATATATGTGAAATAATCTTGTCTGGGACATAAAACAACATTACTTCACTCCTCTCCTTCAATAAGCTTGCAAATTGTAGAATTACAATTTATATAAAATAATTTTTACAATTATATTTTTACTGTTAAAACATTTCTACAAAGTCTACTTTAAGAATGAATGAATCTTACCTTTGTTGATAGGTGAGTTACATCCCTTGATTTTCATTAAAATCAAATAATTTTCCTCTTCATTGTAACATTCTCACTGAGTGACACAGATCCAGTGTAAACTTTATTTCAAAGAGATATTATTATTTATTTTTTCTTACTTTTCTAGGTATGTTTATGGTAACTTTACAATTATATAATTCTAAAGGAGGTATTGTAAAATCGTCATCAAGATCTGTAAGTGTACGTTTTAGTTTAAAATTTTTTTATCAGGAGTTCAAAATTATATTTCACAATGATAGGTCCAAGACTTTTGTTTTTGCCTTTATTTTTGGTAGGTCCCAAATTGAGATTGGGAGGTCCCATATCAGCACTGGAAGGTCCATGTTTGCCAAAATCGAATAATCTCAGGTTGATCAACTTTGTTTATACTCTTGATTTCAACAAATAAATCATATACAACTTACAAACAATCAAGCGATACTGTTGTCGACCGGAAACAATCAGATGATAACAATTTTGACAAATTATTAAGTGATTTTTGTGTTTTAATACACCAAGGAAGACTATTCTAAACTGTTTTAATACACAAAGGAAGTGTATTCTAAAACTTGTCCCGACCAAAAAATGGTAGGTCCATCAGACTTTTACAGTAAAAATTCCAAGGGTCTCAAAGTAAAATCAAAAGGTCCCAGACCTTGGACATAGGGAATTTTTAACCCCTGTTTTATTTGTCTTCTTGATTTAGATTCTGTTTCAATTTATTTTGGATCCACTTTTAAATCAGTTGTAATACATATAGATGCAATAATTGTATTTCTGCATATTGGTTTGTGAATACTGTTTTATTTACATGAGGTCACATCATCACAAAATTACTAACATCTTTAAATTTGTGATTCTCTTCCTGAAGTCAGGATTACAAATTACCTTCTTGAACTCCTACAAATTATTGATTTGAAATTTCAGAAAAGTAAGATTAGATGACATGCTTCGAATAACCCAACTCAAATTTTTAAATTTTCATAAATTCAAATTTATTTCTCTTCGCCTGCTCGGCAGCACACTGGTTCCATTGTCCTCTGATTGTATATCACCTAGTGCTCGCCTGCTCGCTTGGCAGCCCCTTGTACTCTACCTGCTTCAACTTTACCACATCAAGCATCAATCAAATTTCAAGCATCCGTCTGCACATTGGCCTGGGGCCACATGTAGATGTAAAACTCCCCAAATATCATCATTATCTTTTTCAAATATTGTGACATTTTTGGACAATGATAAGCGATGTTTGTTTTTTTCCAAATGCATGTTCAATATCAAACATTGCTAATGAAAAAGTGTCCCAGGTTTTCTTTTAAAAATTGCCAAAATTGACTTATTCTTTCTGAAAATAAAGTTTTAGCAAATTTATAGGAAAACAATATTTTAAAAGTTAAAAATAGTAGAATGAAAACACCGAAAACTCTTTAGATGGACACCATTGTAATTATTTAAGAACTTTAGTTTTATATATGCACTCTTTAACTTAAGTATTGTGTATTGTATTTTAACATTAGTAATTGTATTTTATTTTTATGATATTTTTTGTATTTGACCTTTTCAGGCTATCTTGCATTATAGATCTGAACTATTAAGAATCCTTGATACATTTACATTTGCACCATTGTTACTGTTTGGATATTCAGAACAGAAGCAGTTGATCAGCACTGAATTCTTTTCTAATTATTTTGATGATGCTGTAAGTAGATTCTGTTCTCAAGTCACATTATGAAATTCTATCTAGCTGATGCCATATCTTACGGGTCAATGTCAGTATCATAGTTTTAAGATTTTAGTTAAAATAATTTGATGGACAAAATTTATTTTTTTATCAACATTTTAACTAGTTTAAGTAGATAAATGAGTGAGTTTTGCAGTTTTTATTAATGTATAAACCTTTATTAAAATGCTGGTGTTATATAAACAAATTTGATGCCATACCCATCACTTGGATGTCAATGTCAGTATCTAATTTTAAAGATTTTGTTTAAAATGTTTTGCTGGACATATTTTAAATTTTATTGATTGGTTGATTGATTGATTTATTTATTTATTATTATTATTATTATTATTATTATTATTATAAGTACATTTTAACTAGATGTGCAAGTGAGGTGTGGATTTTTAGCAGTGTATCATTCATTAAAAATGCTGGTGTAATGTAAATCAATATGCAACCAGGGTTAGCTCTGGCTCCAAATATTTTGTTGCCAGCATCATCAACAGAAGCCAATATTTTGTTTCCAGTTTGTAAATTTTGATGCCAAAATCCTACTAATTGTGTCTTTTGATTTTGATCACCACAAAATTTATTGCAAAACAGCGATATTAATGATGCATAGAGCTATTACTGTATGCAAAATAATAGTTCTTAAAAAGCCTTTTGGATGAAAAATTTGTTTATGATATTCTTACCATTTATTCCTCTAGATGAATGAATGAATTTAATAAACATCTGTTATTTTATGTTAAAGGTCTTTAGTTGACAGTAATTACTCGATAATTATTAAATTTATTTATATTTATTTTGTAATACCAATGTGAATTAATTATTTGTTTTATTTATGTTTTCAGTATAATCCTGCTGTAGGTGCTGTGATACAGGTACAAAGCATGAAAATAGAATTGTATACCAGTGTACTTAAAATATATGCTACTTTCTCTGGAATAAGGTAAAAGAATTGCTTATACATGTAATTTTGTATATTGATATTGAAAAGATGGCTCGGCATATTAATAGTCACATCAGCTCACTTAGTACAATGACATATCACTTGTACACAAATGTACACACTATATAAGTATTTCTCACATATATGATAGATTTATCTCATTGAATTGGTGGTACAATTTTGTTTCCATATCACACCCCGCTTGCACACATGTAGCTTATCTCAATTGAACAGGGACTACTTTTTATGTCGCCTGAAAAGGTGACATATAGGGGTTACTTTCGGACGTCACCTGGCAGCGGACACCGGTTTGCTTGTCCGGAGCATAACTTTGTGATCTTAAGTTCAGTCAACATCAAACTTGGTTTGCATGTTTCTTGCAATGAGACAAAGTGCAGAGTTATTCCCCTTATATTATTTTTGCTTGTAATGGGCATAACTCCTTCACCTTTTGAGTAATCTTCACCAAATTTTGACATGATAAACATCTTTTAATACTTTAAAACATATATTGCAGGGTTTTGCATATGTTCATTTTAGAGAGAGTTATTGCCCTTCATATAAAGTTTTGTTTGAAATTTTTGCACAGTTCACTAATTGCTTGTCCGGAGCATAACTTTGTCATCTTAAGTTCAATTGATACCAAACTTGGTATGCATGTTTCTTGCAATGAAACTATTTTTGAGTGTAAAAACAGTATTTATAAATTTGAAACAAAGAGCTAATTAACAGTTTTAATCTTGACTCGAATCTTTTGTCAAGCGACACATCTGACTTACAGAGTTCTAGTTTTCAATTGGCAAGGGACATAATTTAGTGGAAAAAATTATATTAAAATGACAAAAAAAATTTATGATGAATAAAATTATCTTATATATATATATATATATATATATATATATATATATATATATATATATATATATATATATATATATATAATTTCCTATATATTAAAGTTACATTAATATAAGTAATTGAAACTGATATTGGTACTGACATTCATTTTCATGTCTAACAATCTCTATTAGCCTTGACCTTCTGGCATCAAGTGTCTTCAATATTCATAAAAATGTGTGCTTCTTTTTTTCTGCTGCTGTGTTTTATGTTGCATGTTGTTAATGTTATTTTTAAATAAAGACACATTATGAATAATAATAATAATAATAAGTGATCTAGGAGATTTAATTTATGATTTTTATTGGTTAGTAGATTTAGTGAAGTTTATTTTCAACAATAAATTTTTACCTGCCAAGACCCTCATTGGAATTTAATTTGACACAAAACAATTCCACAAGATTTTCTTTCAAGGATTTTTTTTTAAGAATTGAAAAACTTCAAAATTTTAATTCCTAGAATATTATTGAATCTACAGTGTCCACTATTCAGCTTTTATTTGTGCTTACTTAATTTCTTGTCACAGTAGATCACTATTAATAAAATGTAATTTTTGATTGTTTTTACAGGTATTTCATGTTCCATTGGCCATTGTTGTCATCCATTGTTGGAATAACTATGAATATGGCATTTCTCAGTTTTGTTGCTTTGTTGTCATGGTATCATTGCATTGGATCCAATCAGAAAGATAATACTGATCCTTCATGGAGTGACAGAGGTACATCTAATCTGGCAGAAAGAAGACAAAATGTGCGGCAAATGCTGGAGAGAGAAAGACAACGTGAAGGTAGTGTTTAAAAATCAAATTAGATAGCATGTTAGAACTATTTAATGCTGTTTATTATCAAATGTCCATAGATTTATATGGACTTGCTGAATGTTTGATAAATTTTGTCACCTATCAGTAGTGATGTCGCGATTATCGCCTGATGATCGATTGTCGGTCGGTTGGCAGGGCAGCGATCCAAATAATCGATCACAAGATAAATAATCGATCATCGCCGACTGTCGGCGAGTAGTCTCCGGATTGTAGTAAAGTCCGTTTCCTTTCCAGTTCTTGCTACTAAAAACAACAATGGCAGACAAGGAACGGATAATATATTGTATCCAGACACTTTTTACACAATGTGATGCTTTAGCCACTATCAGTCTATCGGGGCAAGGAGCTATCTGGCCTTTTAACTTACAATCACAAAGCAAGAACACTTGGCTTTTACAATTAAAATATTTATATTCAGCCTTATTTGTTTCTGAATATTGTATTTATATTCAGCTTTATTTGTTTCTGAATACTGATGTACAGTTATTAAGTAATTCCGATTATTATCGATTAATTGATCGATTATGTCTCTCCGATTATCGATTATGATTTTTTGTCCCATTGGACATCACTACCTATCAGCATATGTTAGTGGTTATTGAATGATAAGAAAGAAGCAGATGTTGATTTTCAACATAACCAAAAAAAATCAAATTTGATCCTTTCAGCCCAGATTCTTTATCAAGGTTTTTTTTTTTTTTTTTTTTTTTTTTTTTTTTTTTTTTTTTTTGTAGGATAAGCAATTCCATTTTATTCAAATATTCAAAAAGAACAAAAAAACCCACTAAATAGTAAATTGTCATTGAAGCCTTAGGAGTGACATATAACAGTGGAACAGCCATGTTTTGTTATTTTATTATAATTTGTTTTGTTTTGTTTTGTCTTTCTCATTTTTAGCTCACATGAGCTGAAAGCTCAGATGAGCTATTGCTATCCATCTTCGTCCGTCGTGCATCGTGCGTAAACTTTTTACATTTTAATCTTCTCCTCCAAAACCACTGGGCCAAATTTGATGAAACTTCATAACCATCATGCCTGGGTAAAGCCCTTTCAGATTTGCACAAATGAAGGAGTTATGTCCCCTTGGGGCCCCATAAGGGGGTAAATAGTGAAAAACTTTAAAAATCTTCTCCTCTGAATCTACAAGAGATATACCTTAGTTATTTCATTTATAACATCCTTAGGTCATTTATTTTTAGATTTGCATAAATGGTAGCCATGGGGTTCAAAATTGGGAAATTGTAAGGCACTGAGTGGGGAAATTGCTAAAAATTATATATTTGTCACTCTATCTTGAAAACTATTAACTTTTTGTATAGGCATGTATATTAGAATATTGTAGGTATTGACATGACGATCATTTTGATATATAGATCAAGGTCATATGTTGAAAGGTCAAGGTCACAGCTGCAGAAGATGACTTAACTTGCTAATTATCTTGAAAGTTATTAATTTCATGCATAGGCATGTATGTTAGAATATTGTAGGTATTAACATGAAAATATAGACTTAAATTACTAATTATCCTGAAAACTATTAACTTTTTGTATAGGCATGTATATTAGAATATTGTTGGTATTGCGACAACAATCATTTTGATATATGGTTCAAGGTTATATGATCAAAGGTCAAGGTCATATCAACATAGGAATACTAAAATTATTAATTATCTTGAAAGCTATTAATTTCATGCATAGGCATGTATATTAGAATATTGTAGGTATTGACATGACAATCATATATGGTTCGAGGTCAGATATGTTCAAAGGTCAAGGACATAGCTGCATAAGTAAACTGAAGTTGATTAATGATTTGGAAATTATTCATTGCACTACAGTTACTTCGTGCATATTATAAAAGCTACTTATGAATGAAATGTGAGTGGATATATTTCTGATTTAGTTTTGTGGCAGTTCTTAACTTGAGAAAACTTTTAAAGTTTCTGTACTTAATATATTGTCTATTGCACTTTAAGACCGATATTGACATATATTCAGGTGAGCGTTAAGGCCCATGGGCTTCTTGTTTTATAGAATAAAAATATAAATCATAAATACTGTATACTTGTATATAGCATTTTTAAAAAAAAATTATTTATTTATTTATTATTATTATTATTATTATAATTTTTTTTTTTGGTAATAAGACATATTTATCTATTAAGCTAAACTTATACATGAATTCTATTGTGCAAACTTTTAGCTTAATTTATAAATGAATACTATGTATAGTGCAAACTCTTTCATTGAAACTTGTACATGAATTCTATAATGCAAACTCTCAGCTAAATTCATGCATGGATACTGTAGTGCACACCTTTTCAGCTAAACTGATACTTGAATATATTTACTGGTATGGAAACTTTGAACTGGTATAATATATTTCATCTATTATTTTCATGTTATAGCTGAATATAGTGAAGATAAAAGTTCAAATAGGCAGATATCTACTTCTGATGATGTTGTACCAGAAACTATAGGTGGAGCCACTGGAGGACCAGAGGATGATGGTGAAGAAACAGTAATATATAAATCAATGCCTGAATGTGATACAGAGCTAAGATTAAGGCATTCTATCACAGTAAAACACAGTTGATGTAAAAGTATCATAGAACTAATCGTATATTGATAATTATTATTTAAAGAGATGTTGAATTGTTTTAATGTGAAAAATGAAAGTGAAGTGCATCATTGGTATAAATGTAGTGCATGTTATTGGAAGTATTAGAGTTATATATTGTGAGAACATATAATAAGAATAAAAAAATTGTGAATCTGAAATTGTAGTGGGAAGGGATGTAAAATTATTTGAGTTGTGAATATGTTTGAAATGGATGTAGTTGGAAGTATTTGAGTGATGTATTGTGGGAGCATATACAAAGAAATAAAAATTGTAACTGTTAAATTATAGTGGGAAGGGATGTGAAATTGTTTCAGTTTTGAAAATGATGTTTAAAATTCGTTTAAATTTTTTGTGTGAATGCGACAGCTGAAAGCATCAGAAAAAAAAATGTGTGAATGAATTGTATGAAAAGAAGATTCATTCATATACTGTATATGGTTGTTATCATTGAATGTGACATGAACTTTGAGGTATAAAAGTGAAGTGTGTGTGTGTGTGTGTGTGTGTGTGTGTGTGTGTGTGTGTTAAGAAAAATTGTTGGAAAATGTGATAATATTTATTTCAATAACTGAATTAAAGCATCAGAGATTCAGGGTGTTTTATTATGTGTACTTATTAGTATTTTATGATTTAAAAAAAATGAAATATAATATATGAATTCATTTTTGTAGATATGACCTATACACTAGTCAAATTTATTTGTTCAATGAAAATGTGTTTATTTTGTTGTGAAATGATAAACATTTAGTTTCTAGGAAAAATGTTTAAAATGTAATATTATTGAAAGAATATAAAAGTTGAATGCAACAAGAGTTTGATTAAGTGTGAATGCATTTTGGATATTTATATATTGATGGCAATGACTACTTAACGACATTCAAAGTTATTATTATAATTATAATTGTTATTATTACCGGTCTTATTATTATTATTATGGGTGTTGCAACGATAGTATTATATACTGCTTTATATTTTGACTTAGCTTTAAGTTTTATTTTTACAACCAGTGGTCTCAATATGTGTTTTTTATGGTTATGTTATCCAGCTTGTGTTTTATTGTGGCATTTACTAGTACCAAGTATGTTTTAATGTAGATAATGTTTTTTTTTTTTAAGTTAGCTACAAAGGAGTGTGTATGATAAGATGTTGGTGATGCCCAAAATTAAAGTTTCCAATTATTTAATTACTAATAATACATCATGGATATAACATTTCTTTTATTGCTATAATGTAGAGTAAAGACAACTTTAATTTTTAGTTGCATTTTGTCATTTTATGTTCATTTTTGTATTAAGGGCAAAATTTGCATCAAAATGGCACGTTTTTAAATGTTTTATTACAAAATCAAACAATGTCATGTCAGTATTGTCTTATATGATGTAAGCTTAATTTTAAAAACACTTATCTTAAAAATGATTTCAAACAGTTTGTTATATCTGAGTTTGATAAATAATCACAAATTAAAATTTTTCAAGGGAACCTATTTTACCTTACCTTTATCGCCTATGTTTCATTGATATTAGGTACATTTACTAAATGACAGTCAACAGGAACATCTTCAATTCACTTTTTATTACTGTATTATGAAAACTGTGCTGTCAAGCTTTTAACCTGTTGGTGGGACATCATCAGTGCAATATTTACAATTTTTCATCATTTAAGTACAAATTGCGGAACCTCAAAAAATTTTCTTTTTTTTTATGTCTCTATGAGAAACTATTTAGCAAATTATTTAAACTAAAGAATATTTAACTGTCTTTATAAAAATAACATTCATCTAATACAAGATCTTGGTAGGGCAATTGATATAGTGAAGTCATGGTGTCCTAATAATGTCCCAATTCCAGAGGCCCTTTCAAGATAAAAAACATACACTTTCGCATTGATTTCAAGTCATTCAGGGATGATTGTTTGTGCAAGTGCACACAAACAATCACTATCACTATAATGTAAGGTTGTTTGCCTTAGATTCAAGATGGCATCCCTTTGACAAAGTTTGTAAGAAATGGTTAAAATAAATTCTGCAACCAACACATTTCAATTTATATTTCAGTGCAAGTGTATGGTATCTTTCTAGAAGGCATTGGAATGATAGGATTAGTTAAAACTTTAATTTATATTTTGTCATTTTCTGTTCAGTCAAGTGTCAGTGTTTAAATCTAAGGGAGATTTTTTTAGGCATCTAGATGATTATGATGACTTACATTCAACACGAATACTCGCGTTTGTTCAATAGACATAAAAATTGCATTCATGAACACATTGGAAAGCAATCAGTATCTTGAACGCACCTCAGGTTGAAAGCTTGATGGCACATTTAACATAGTCTAGTAAGTTACAGTGAATTGAAGATGTTGTTGTCCATTATCATTCAGGAAACTTACATAAAACTGATTGGACTACTTGTATCCAAGGATCCATCTTTAAGGAACTACAGCAAACCAAATACATATACAACCTAAAGCATGGAGACCAGTTACCAGAATTTTAATTGATATTAGATGATAAACATGTATAATATTTACATCTTTCACATATTGCTGGGTAAAAAATATTTTTTTACAGTTATCAAGATTAAAAAACAGAGTATAGGGTTAATTTTGAACTATGTTTTTTATGACAAAAATATTTTGGCTGGTTTTATGGATCCATAGCATGAGACTAGCTATTTTGATAATTAAAATGAATTAAAGGATAACGGTATCTGTAATGCAACTTGTGTTTAGAAACATTTATTAGCCGAGAACAAAAATCTGTTGGTACATATATCTCAACATCATGTGATATACCGGTATTATTATTTATTGTGAGTTGTTACATTGTGAGTGCAATATTTTCAAAATGAACATGTATTATATACATGTATATATTTGTTTCATCACATTTACAAACAGTCTTTCTGCATTTCCTTTTCTTTAAATAGACATAGTAGTGGATCAGAGTTGAAACCTTTTTTTTTTTTTTTTTTTTTTTTTTGGTGATTGTTCAACATGAAAATTGTTCTCAAAAGTATAGAGATGAAACCGATAGTAAACCAATGAAAAATTTTAAAAGGCATGTCAGTGTGTGTGTGTGTGTATGTATGTATGTATGTGTTCATGCATGCATGTGTATGTTTTTGTTTTTATTTTTTTAAAAAAGTATTTGTGTGAAGAAAGTACATTATATCAAGTGATAAATTCATGTGCAGTATCTTGTTTAATAATTTTTTTTTTTTCGAAAAATAATTATACATATGATTGATATCTTAAGGGACCATGGTTTGGTACCTTTTTTTTAATTATTCACTGTGAATTATGCATAATCAATCACTCCCTAGTTTGTTTTTTTTTTAAATAGATGTAGATGTGAATTGTATCCCTACGCCTTTTACCTGTGTCACATAAATCTCACAATGTTTGGAAAAAAAACTGTTTTTTGTGATAGATGTAGATGTGTATTGTTTGTTAACCATGCATTTACCTGCTTCACCCAAGTCTTGTTTGAAAAATAACTCTTTCTGAAGCTCATATTAAATACTGTAATTGTAAAATATTATGTTGCACTGTGAACGTTTTAATTTTGTGTGTCACTAAATATTTGTATATGTATTTTTTATGATTCATTTGAAAATAATCTTTTTATGATTTATTACTGCCTAGCAGAAATGTTTTACATAATAAATTTGATTTATATCACGTATGTTGTTTTTCATTTGTGTTTGATTTCTAATTGAAGATTTGATTGCAGCTTTTTTTTCACCTGAACTTAAGCTAGATAAAGTTCATAAGGATTTAGAAGGGTCAATAGGTCAAATAATTGAAGAATTGTAACACCTTTGAGGCCAAAACTTCAGCTAAATCAATAATACTACTAAGAATGTTTTTTAAAATGCTAGGTTAAATTAAAATATAAAACATGTTGGACCAATACGTATGTAACTAGGTCAAATCATAGATAAACATTGTTGATATTCCAGTAGTCACAAGTTTTCCTTTTCATTAAAATTGCCTAAGTAAAATCTCTCTACAAAAAATATGAATATATAATTTTGGTCATGTTGGTTTAAAAAGTAGGTCACTAATTTTAATCATAGAAAAACTTTGTTGACACACGAGGCCCAAATTTTAGTCCATCATTCTCAAGCCTTGCTTAACCATAGCTCAGTTGGTAGAGTGCTCACTCCGTAAGTGGGAGGTCGTGGGTTCGAACCCCAATTGGGTCTGACCCAAGACCTGAAAGTGGATAGTGACTGTTCTTTGTCAAGCACTCGGCATTATTAAATGAAAGCCAGGTTTTTTCGAATAGGAACTTGGTTCCGTGTCATGGTAGGTGTGGCACGATAAAGAACCCTGCTGTATAATGCCATCAGCGCAACGCACAGGCAAAATTTCTGCACTTTGGCCTATAGCTGGAAACGTCTCGATATAAGTGAAATATTCTTGACTGGGATGTTAAACACCATTACTCAACTCAACTCGAAACATTGCTTAGAATGATACTCTTAAAGAACCTAAGTCAAGTTTTTAAATAGGTCCTGTTAGTCACTGGTCCAAATTTAAAAAAAAATCTTGCCATCATGAGATAAGTGACAAGTCGAATATTCTTAAGATGTGTTCAGACTGATCCTCATAAAAAGCCAATTCAAGTTCATATATTGGCTTTGTTAGTTTTGTAAGTTGTCAAATTGGCATCTTGTTAACACTTGCGGTTTCGATTTTAGTCTAATCTTCAAAAAAAGTAAAACATTTGAAAACTGGCCAATTCAGTTATACATGTGCACTTCCATCAAGGAGGTAAAACCTGGTGCTCCCTTGTGTCCTCTCAAACAAGCTTCACCCGTAACTTGCAAAACCAAATTGAGAATGACAGGAACATGGAAATATGGGAAGTCTAATATATTCAGCATAAGTGTCGATACAGTGACTTCATACTTACCAGCAATATTGTGATGACAGCTATAAAACGTTTTAAAAGCCTTAAAACTTAGGCTTGACTTATCCTTGAGTCAACAATTTGTTTGTAAGAAGCTTGCTTTATCATAGACCCCGTAGTGGGTACAAGCTCTAAGTGAAAAATATATACACAATAGGCAAGAGAATCAGGAATATTACTAACTTGCCCAATGAATATTGGTTAAATCAGAACGTAAAATCATAGATTACCATGTAAACATACCAAACAGCCCCAATTTAAGTCCTTACTTCCTAGGCGATAAGCAAGTGATATAGATAGAAAAATCTGGCGAAAGCCACCAATTTTTAGTCAGTGAACTGACACATCTTTCTACTGAATCTATCCCCTCGTTCGGAACGAATCTTCACTTAATTGATTAAAGCTAAGTGTATACCATTTTTGGTCACTTTTTTCATTATAAACATGTAAGTCACTAGACCAAATAATAAAAAAAATCTAGTACACTTTCTCTTGTTCAACATTGTGGTATACGGATTGTGAAATGTACAATGATGTTTTAGGCCTCACCTGAAGGATACTGTAAGTTTTACACTGGCAAATGCTTGTTGATAAAACATTCACTAAACTATTTAATGAAGTTTTGCTTGGCTCTGATCAGATTGGGAATCCAACCAGATCTTCCATCTTCAGACAATAAATAAAAATTTAATGTTTAACTGCAAACAGTTTATTCTGAGGAGAATAAATGATAGACATGAACAAATAGTAAAACAGTGTTGTCTACATAACAATCATTGCACATATTACAGACATCAAACTCCACTAATCAAACAGACGTAATACCAAAATAAGTATTTATACTCCTAACCCCATACAGAAATAATTTGTACTGAACCAGAAATGACTCATGACACATATTTGTTAAATGATAAATTTTAAAATTTCACCTGTAGTAGTTATTGCTTGATCCTGTTACTAGTATATTACTGAATGAAAGAAAAAAAAGTTTTATGGATTTCATCTTATTTTATTTTATTTTTACCTTAATAAGTGATCAAATGTAAATAGAAAAATAGAAGTTTTTCAAACAATTATAAAATTTATATTAACATAATTTTACAGATATTTTTCAATTCCACCTGTGCCATGTACTTCCAGTTATGTTTAATGAATTTAGAATGTTTGCAGCAGAAAAGTTGTGTATTGCTAGCAAGTGATGCATATACATCTAGGATTCATGTCTTCATCTAATTTGGCTTCCTTTTTCTATATGTTTGTGACATATATATACATAATTAACTATACATATTTTGGTAATATATGTACAGTAAGGTGAAACATGTAACCTTAGGCAAAATAATTTACATCATTTACACTAGAACCTATGTAAAGTCAAGCTACCGTTGAAGAATATATTACCATCTCTCCTCAACAAACTTAATAGCAAACAGACCTAACGTATGTCTCCTAGTGTAATCATACATAAAAAAAACATGGAATTAACCGTTCTAAAAAAGAAGATATCCTTGAGCATGGGAGTACACCCTTAAGCATGTGAGCACATGTTCCTAAAGCCATCTTGGATTCTTATTCTTTTACTTGTGAACATACAGGTATTTTATTTACACAAAAATAACAAAAGTTTTATAAACAAAAAGCGTATAATTTAATAATAGTAAAATTATATACGAGTATAGTTTCCATTGAAATTCTTGGGTAAACTGAACTTTCCTTTTTTATACTCAGTGTATATACCTTCTGGTAACAAAAGGCGTTGCTCAATATTCCTATCAATCAAACATTGTTTTATTAAATAATTGAATGAAAAAGGTAGTCCTATATAAAAGAATTCTACTAAAATATATCTGTGTATTATAATAACCTCTCAATCATATTCAAAACCATGACTCTCATCCATTATATATATATATATATATATATATTTATATATATATATATATATATATATATATATATATATATATATATATATATATATATATATATTTATATATATATATATAATACGTATGTAAGAAGGATAACTTTCAATAATAATATAATTGTTCTTGTATACATGTATTCATTTTACTGTAACAAACACCATACAAAAATTTTAAAAAATTTAAAATGATTAAAACTGAGAAAACGAAAAAATTAAAAATCAAACCTTGAAATAAAATAATACTGTCATTTATCTACTGTGAATTACAATATACAATTCGGAAACTAAGTACTTTGAAATTAAACGTAAAGTTTTCTAGTTTAAACTCCATCAGACATAACAAAATCAACATAAATAAACATTTCTAGAATGCTAAACAATCTTATATAATTACCTTATTTGTACGGGCAAGTAATATACATAATTTAAAACTGAAAATGTTAAAATAAATTTTTAACCTAATGCATAAAAAATTCAACAACAAAAGAATTTTTTAATAAACTGGTGTTTACGTGTAAGGGACCTAATAAGTAAAAAGTAATTAAAATTATTTTTAATGAAAAAACAAGTTTGTTGAATACTCAAGATAGTGCTGTTTTTCTTACTAGTATTTAGAAAAACTTAGCAGATAATGTTGTGGATAAATTTAAAAGGTTAAATATATAACAAAATACCAGTTGAATTTAGATGTGCCAGATGTGCACATTTCGGAAATTCATCAGTGACACTTAGACCGAAAAGTTTGATAATGAAAAACATGAGCTAAACAGTTAAAAATTAACGAATCTAAAGTTTCAAAATTTTATAAATCCAAATCCGGCTAAGGAATGCTTCGCATGAGGGAACAAACCTTAGTTTTGAATTAATTTAAGAATTTAAGGCAGCTGAAAATTTTGTTAAATGATACATTTTATTAAGAAATTTCTTTTTTATGTAAGCCAAACGATATGTCGTATAAAGAATATTTAAAATTTAAACACCAACCATATATCAGGAATTTGTTTGGTACAATACAGAATTCAACGTTGAAATCAATGAAAAAATTTGTATGGTCAACTGTTTGGCTTATGTTTTTATCAATCAAACTTTTCAAACCTTCATTCAGTAAATGAAGTATTAACTAGACTGTATTAAATGAGCAAATATACATATATATATATAAACAATTTGTAAGTAGATTATAATAATAATAATAATAATAATAATAATAATAATAATAATAATAATAATAATAATGATAACAAGAATGGAATGTCAGGTTTAACATCGTGGTCGTAGGATCCCGTTTAATTGCAGGTATTCATTTAGTGTCGTTCATATTAATACCGATTGAATTCTTAATATAACTGTATTTATACTCAATAAAACTTTGGTTTAAAAATATAAATTCAATCACTCAGATTTTTCTTTCGTTCTAATTTTCTTTGCAGCACATGTTCAGGTACATATTGGTCTAATTGCCTCCTGGAAAAAAATATATAATTTTATTGGAATCTTTTAACCTCTATTAGGGAATCCAATCCAATCTAATTAGGAAAAGCATTAAAATAAAGACAACAGGACAGTTTCAAATACCTCAACGAGGTCTGGAAAAACAAGAACTATAGTGCTAAATTTAAGCTTACTTTTTGAATTATTTAACAGGATAATAAAACACAAACATGCCAGTTCATGTCCAATTTACAGTTCCAAAAACAAAGTAAAATCGTTGAAAACTGGCTAATTTAGTTAAACTTGTGACTTACATCAAAGAAGTGAGATCGGGTGTTCCGGAAGGGTAAGCACCTCTTGTCTATCTAGCTACACCAGTCACGTGCAAAGTTTTTTTTAAGAATGAAAGGAACAGGGAACTATGGTAAATCAAATATATCCAATATAAGTTTGGATACGGTGACAAAATAAAATACCTTATGTAAGCACAGTTAACAGGAAAATTCTAAATGCAACTGCTCTTTTAACCTTTTTAGCGGAAAAATGGTGTACTGAGGTAGAAACAGAGATTTTGCGAGAAACTATTGTAATGGGAAAATGTGCATAAAGGACATGTTTAGAGTTAGAACAATATGATAGAGAAGGACCGACTTTTTAATTTACTGTGACTTTACGGGGTTAGAAAAATTATTGGGATGCATTATAATAAAATTTAGCTTGTTACCTTTTAATATGTTTAATTTCAACTTTCATGCCATCTTTGTAAAACTTTGTAAAACAAACTGTAAAATTAAAAGATAAACATTTTATCATTATTAAATGAAACAGTTAAAAGTATTTTGGAACTTGACCTTATTATCAAATTGATTTGTACTAAAACTAATGATGAAGTTCTTTCCAATCATAGGGGAGTCCTTGAGTCTTTCGGCATCAATTTAAAACAGGAAGAACTTGACCTGCCTTACTTGTATTGGATTCCAAAACTTTACAAAAATCTATACAAGGAAAGATATATAGCATGTTCCTCTAAATGTACTGAATTATCAGTAATTGTAACACAAATTTTCAAAGATGGCCTTAAGAATTATTCAGATAAAGTCTATTCTACATCTGGCATCAACCAAATATAGATTCTCAAAAATTCTAAAGAACTACTTGACCATTGTGTTTCTAATACTCTGTCTTCGGTAAAAAGTGTAAAAACGTTTGATTTTTCTACCCTTTACACCACTATCCACATTCTACATTGAAAGAAGGTCTACAACAAATCATTAACTTTTCATTCTTTTACAAAAACGGTAAACAAAGATATAAATATCTAGTGCTCAACAGGGATTTTGGTTATTTTGTAAAACACCATAAAGACTGCAAACAAAAATATACTGAAGATACCATCAACAAAATGTTAGAGATTTTGATAGACAACATATTTGTTGTGTTTGGCAATATATCTTTTCAACAAATAATCAGTATACCAATGGGCACAAACTGTACACCTTTGCTTGCTGATTTTTTTCTTTATTCATATGAATCAAAATTTTTACAGAACCTTGTCAAATCTTGAGAAAAGACTGTCGCTAAATCATTCAACTACAAATACAGATATATAGATGACGTTCTATCTCTAAATCATCCCAAGAATAATGTTTTCTTTATTCATATGAATCAGAATTTTTAAAGAACCTTGTCAAATCTTGAGAAATAACTGTCGCTAAATCATTAAACTACACATACAGATATATAGATGACGTTCTATCTCTAAATCATCCCAAATTTGGAGAATATGTGAATGTCCATCTATCCAAGTGAGCTTGAAATAAAAGACACGACAGATTCTCCATTTTCTGCTTCACATTTTTGATCTTATGTGACATATTTGGACTTATTATGACACCCACGAAAGGTTACATCTGAAGCTATACGACAAACGTGATGACTTCAATTTTTCTATTGTCAGTTTTCCGTTTCTTTGCTTCTCCTTCGTATGGTGCATATGTTTCACAGTTAATACGGTACGGTAAAGCTTGTTCCAACTATAGGGACTTTCTGCAACGAAGCAAATTGCTTACAATTTAATTGTTGACACAAGGATATTGCAAACCTAAGCTAATCAAGGCCCTTAAAAGTTTTATGGCCGTCATCACAATATTGTTGATAAGTATGTAGTCACTGTATCCAAACTTATATTGGATATATTTGCCTTACCAATGGTTCTCTGTTCCTTTCATTCATCAAAATTGACTTGCACGTGACGTGTGTAGCTAGCTAGACAGGAGATGCTAACCCTATCCGGAAAACCAGATCTCACTTCCTTGATGGAAGTTCACGTGTATAACTAATTTTGCCAGTTTTCAAAGTTTTTACTTTGTTTATGGGATTGTGATATGAACAAGGACTGGTATGTTTGTTTTATTATTACATGCCTATATAAAAAGTAATAGTTTTTCAGGATATTTAACAATTTCAGTCTTCTTATGTCACTATAACCTTGACTTTTGAACTTATGGCTTTGACTCATGAATCAAAATGATTGTGAAATCAATACGTACAATATTCTTACATACATACCTATACAAAAACTTAATATTTTTCAAGATGTTTAACATTTTATGCTTTCTAATACAGCTATGACCTTGAGTCATATATCGAAATGATTGTCATATTAATACCTTCAATATTCTTATATACACTGCCTAAACAAAATGTTAGTTTTCAAAATAATTAACATTTTCTTTCTTCTTTTGTAGCTATGATCATGAACTTTAAACATATGACATTGAGCCATATATCAAAATGATCGTTGTATTAATGCATGTACCTACACTATTTTACTATACATGCTGTATAAGAAATAGTTTTTAAGATACGCATGTCGATTGATTCTAATTCTGTTACTTGTGAACCTAAGATTTATGTTACTTACACAAAAATAACCCACGTTTTATAAACAAGCGTAAAATTTAATGATTGTTTATTTTCATATGAGTATGATTTTCATTGTAACTTTTTGGTTAACTGAACTCTCCTTTTTTGTACTCTGTGTAAACACATGTTTGTAACTAAGAAGCCTTGCTCATCATACCTTTCCAGCAAACATTGTATCATAAAATTTATAAATGAAATAGTAGTCTCATATGTCGATTGACAAATATAATTTTTAGCAATTTTACTCGTAAATGCCTTGCCATTTCCCCATTTTGAGCCTCATTTGTGCAAATCCTAAAACAAGTTATTAATAATGAAATAACTAAGACATATCTCTTGTATACTTATAGGAAAAGCTTTTTAATTTTTATTGTTTACTATTTTACCCCAAGATAACACAACCCCTTCCATTATACAAATATTAAAGGCCTTTACACAGGCATGGTGACCACTTAGTTTCATTGAATGTCATAATGACTGATTAATATTTATTTCATCGTATTTATCATCCTATAACCTGAAAAAATTAGTCTGGTGTTAAATAACTTTGTCAATAATCTCTTATGCTTTAGTAGTATCAAATTCGCCGAATGTCAAATGAAATTGGCTTTAAATTGTGAACAGCATTAGAACAAGTTATGTTCTAAAATGAAATAAAGACATGGATCCACTTTAAGAAACCCTCATTGCTCTCAGTGATTTGAAATGCTTGCTAACGATACCTAACAAGTCAAAACAGAAATGCAGAGATTTTGTCACATGCTTAGATAGGTGATTTTTTTTTTACATGCACAGGTTTTTCAACAACAACTTTATAATCACCTTCTTGTTAACAAATATGATCTAGAAGCAAGATGAGGTGCTTCGGAAGGATAAATAACTTTCGCTATACATGTGATACCAATCATGCTTTAATAGAAAACAAGAATAATGCTAATGACCTGTTACATCAGAGTGGAGTAGAGTGATGGAGTTTTAAATCCTATTCGCGATTTTTTCACTTATATCAAGGTAGTCAATTCTGGGATGGTGGAGGAAACTGCAGTGCCAAGAGAAAATCACTGACCTTTAGCAAGCGAACTGACAAACGTTCTTAAACTAAAAATTGTCCCGAAGGGGTTCCCAACCTGAAGCGCCAAGAGACACGGCGATCCGTCCTGCGCAGTTAAGACCATTCGGTAACTGAAGCCCCTCAATGACCATTTCTGGCCAAGCAACTATATTAACTTTTCAAACTTAAAATGTATATCTTATCACTAACCTGTAGGTCATTCTCAGATTTAGACCTTCTTATTGGAATTTTCATACTTGTTGGAGATATCTCAAGTTTTTTGATTGTACTTTCTTGATTTGCACTAGAGACCTTAAATTAAAAAGCACAGGCTACAGTTTCACAACCATTCCTTAACTAAGATTTTTTTAACCCTAAATAAGTAAAATAAGGAAACCTTAATAATTTAGTTAATTGTTCAGATATTAGCTTTTAGGTGTCATTTTGAGGATCATTTCGTTTGTAATGTCTATATTTAGTTTTATTATTAATTCAAAAAAGACATTGCCAAAATGTGTTAAATTTAGATTATGAAAAATCTGAGTTAAGGAATGATTGTGAAACCGGAGTCGGATATAAAACATTTACATTTGTATATTACAAATAAAACCAACCTAAATAATATCATAAATCATATCCATTGTACATCCTCTGAAAATTTAAATGCTATATCATCTGAACTACGTTAGCAAGTTGACAAAATTACAATGTTGTAAATAACTTATATCAACTTAATATTTTTCTAAATCAACATTTAACATATGTACTTTGAAACGTACATTAGCCGGACACTTTAACTTGACAAATTTGAGATGATGTACATTTCAAATCTATATAACATTAAATACTTTGAAACATTATCTTTCATTTATCCATATATGTCACACTTACTTCACCACTAATTTTAGCACTATCTTTATTTGCATTCTGTTGATTTCGATCAGACACTGATATATCCGGAGATTCTCTGCTTGATTTATTCAACGTGTAACCAGACTTGAGTAATTCTGTGTCAGATTTACTATGAGACAATGTCATCTGAGCTGATGACTGTCCTGAGGATTTACTACCTATACTGGATCTGTTCTCCTGTAAAGAAAAGAAAGAACATCAAATTGAATGTTCCATTGGTGGGTGAAAAATCTATTTGTTTTACCTATTGATATAAATATTTCAAAGCAACAAGCGTTTAGTGGTTCGGATCAGTGGAATGTTTATGCAAAGCATTCTCTCTGTTATATATAATCTAGTTTCACTGGAATATGGGCAAATAGTAAGTCAAATATATAGGTTTAAAATATATCTGGTAGCATTTATACCAAGACTTTTAGAGTTCTCATGCTTACTTTATATGGAAAAGGTAAGTTTAATTTCTTTTGTAATATGTTACTTGCAAGTATTTCAATTTAAATGTTTCGCAAATTACCAGTACTTAAATGTATTAATATACAAAAGAGTTTCTAGCATACTACAAAATCATAACCTTTTACCTTCAACTGTTTTGCATGATTGTTATAAAAATGTTTACTTAGTAAACCCAAAATATTGATGTCTTTATGGTAAAACATTTGGATATCAAATGGGAATAAGACCTCTACGGTAGCTCTATTGGTAGAGTGCTTGCTTCATATGTGGGAGGTCGGGATTCGAAACCCGGACGGGTCTGAAAAAGACTCGAAAATGGGTAGCACTACAACATTGTAAAGTCGAAGGGTCCTTTGGAGGAGACCTTAAAAACCGATGCCCTGTGTTGCGGCAGGCATGGCACGCTTAAGAACCCTCACTGCACATTGCCCTTCTCACACTACAAAGGTAAAATATTCTGGCAATTCATTTATAGCTGGTGATGTCTTGAAATAGGTGAAATATTCTTAACTGGGGCGTAAAACCCAATTCAATCAATAAATCAATCACTCGAATGGGAATAACTGTTCCAATCAATCGTTATTAGCCATTCTGTAGAACACCGGTGATTGTCATTCATTTACTGAAGCCATGTGTTATATACCTGAAATAAGTTGTGAATTCTTTATATATAATTAAGATATTATAAGAATTCACACTTAAGAAACTGGAAAAATTTTCCATTTTAACAATATCGCACACATGCAAAGTTAACACAATAAGGAGTGAGTTACTGCCCATGTATATATATATATATATATATATATATATATATATATATATATAGGTTTCTTGAAATGGGGATGACTTGTGTATCCAACACATGTATCAGAAAAATACTGATGACAAAGCTTGATATGAATGTTTGTACTATATTACAAAATAGCAACCAGCCTTTGTTAAGAACAACGTTTAATGCTTTATTCACCTACAGGCTTTTTCTTTTGTTTTGTTTTTCCCCTTTGTAACACATGTTGAGGTACATATTGGTCCAACTGTTTCCTGGACAAGAACATTGAGAAAAGTAAAACAAAATTAACATTATTTGCATCTTCTGAATTAATTGTAGGTATATCGAAAATGATCTCCTTCGTAAAACTTTGTGAAAAGTGTTAATTTCAGTACTTGAAAAACAAGGAGAAATTTTTCCCCGTGCTTTAAAAAAGGGAGATTTTGAAATAAAAATATGGGGAATGGTGATGCAACTAGAAAAATCTATATTTTTCGCTTTTTGCAAATCGACTGAAATGAGATAAAATTTGGTGTTAAATTTTTTTGCAATTTGAATTTTAAATTACTTTTTATGCGATTTGTTCAAAAACTATGACGCATCTTCAAAAACCTTGTGTGAATCGTCTTGCCGAAAAGACGCTGTATAAGCTATTGCTTGAGTCACTGTTTGTGACTGAGAATAATGGTAAATTTTCATAGAAAATTAAATTTATTTGAATTATTTGGGTTATTTATCACTAACTAGAATCTAAGAGTAACATATAAAATACTCATAGCAGCAGACAGCTTCCTTTTACAGAAATATTTTATGGTAATTGTGGACGCCCATAGAGATTTTCACTTGCACCTAGATTCCAGTAAGTAGCTAGTAATAGTCTTTTAGACTTTTATAGACAAAAATATGAAAAAATAATCTCTGGGTTTTCAAAATACTGTTGTGAAAAGTGAGGCTGCAAATTTTGATAACAAAAAATCTCAATGACATCTAAATATTGTTGCCAAAAGTTAGTTGGGAAGATTTAAAAGAAATAATCTTTGTGTCTTTTTAATGCTGTTGTGAAAAGTCAAATGGCAAATTTTTTGAGGGGTTTTTTAACAATAGTTTACTGTAATACCTTTTAAGATATTTGATTTCTACTTTCATGTCATCTTTGTATAACTTTATGTGAATTGCTTGTCTATAAACTGCAAAGAAAAAATGTTGTAATTAAATGATTTACGTTTATTCATTTTAATAGACTTTTTACGAAAACTTTATTTTTCAAAATTTATAATATAAAAAATGATGTGTGCCAAAAACATATGGTTAATATTTATGACAGATCATCCAAAATGGCATAAAAATATCATTAATATAAATCCATGAAAAGGGTATGGCAAATTGAATGTTTGTTGCGGTTGTGAAACAGTGTTTTATAAACCAGACAAAATTGTTTTACTCATATTCAACAATATGAAATGGTAGAAAAAAGTGGAGTACCCATAGAAAACTTCAAGAGTGCCAATGTTGGATTCATACTTAAGCAATAAGAGACACTGAGATGTTTTAGTCTGGACTTGGCTTTTATGAACTTGTACACATCCCCATCCCATATTAAAATGATTTACGATATGTCTAATGTGATAACCACCTTTTTAGGCTTTTGTTTAAACCTGCCTACTACTTTGGATATTAAACCTTTGACTAAAGCTATTAAAACTATAACCTTGACCAATAACCTTGACAAATATTTTTCAATATTTTTCATTATTATTTTTTTATACCATTGCAAACCGCAAATCTAAACCATAAAGCCCTTTGATGAGTAAAAATTAAACAAATGAAATTGCCAGTTTGCAAAGTTTTTACTTTGTTTTTGGGATTGTGATATGGACAAGGACTGGTATGTTTGTTTTATTTATATAATTTTGGAACTTTAGATTCCTTTCTTTTCAACTGTTTGGCATGCGTCTTTTTATTTATCAAACTTTTCGGCCCCTAGAGTCATCGATGAGAAATGAAATTTGCACATATGGCACATCAAAATTAAACAGGTATTTGTGTTATACATTTACATGTTTTAGCATGATTAATAAAATGAAAAGTATTTGTGTACTTTTAGATGTCCTGAAGAGTTTGTACATATAGTGTTTATTCAATAATTTCAATGGTTTTGCACAATGTAACCTTCATATTTGACAGAATGTAATTTTTTTCAAAACACATATTTTCTGAATGCATAAAAATATTTTTAAATGTAAACGTACCTGCATTTATGAAAGACTGTATATCGTATGTAAGGTCTATATTTTGGTTTTCAACTTTATTAAATGCTAAACCAATAAACCATTTACACATGTATTGACCATCACTGAAAAAAATATCATTACAGCTACAGTAATATCACAGACGCATAGTGAAAACGTTTACTGTGGGAAATTTTTAACATTGTGAATTGTCAAGTTAGGAGGAAATATTTTTAGAAAATCACTCTCTATATTTAATTATATATGAAAAATGTTTAGATCTCATTCAATTATTCCAGAGCTGCCAATACAGCATTATGTAGCTTGCCTCCATATTTAGTAAATCAAACTACTTTTAATAAAAAGGTTAACATTTGTCCAACAATGCTGAGGTATATTTCAAATGCATAAATTCTTTTACACTGTGTATGTAGAGTTGAGTTAAAATATTGCTTGATTCCGTTTATCTTTTTCAAAAATGCGATATTGTCTTAGGTTTGATTAGGGAGGTGGGGCGGTTAGAAAGACACTTTTTAATTGTAGGAATAATGGTCAAAAATAAATAAATTTGAATTAAAAACTCTAAATACACTTAGTTATCATCAGCTTCTTGTTAATGCATTCTTAATCAGGCATTAAATAGTATGGATAAAAACTTTGATATCTATGAGTAAGACGAGGTGCTCAAGAAGAATGAATATCTTATGTTACACCAGTGGATTCAATCATGCTTTAAAACAAAACGTGTTAAGACTTTCTTTTTTCCTTCACTCATTTAATTTTATGTAGATTTTTTTTGAATACACAAAGATGTTCAAAATTGGATTGATTTTGTCATTTTTGGCCACTTAAGTCAAAAGTAATATTTTTTTGAAGGGTACAAAAGAAAACTTTTTTCGAATACATAGTTAAGAATTAAAATGGAAAAGCTGTGATTTATGCTTAACTACCAATTTTTTTCAAAGTGAAGCATTTAACGATCCTAAGAATTTCCAAACTAGAGAGTGTGAGGCACCCCCACTCCGAAAAAATTTAAAAATGGTGTAAAATTGTGCATTCTTCTGTAATTTGAGACATCAAATTTGTACACAATTTTCAAGAGAGAAACAACAAAGAACAAGAAAGTGGGCTTGTATGAAAATGCCTAAGTTTAAAATGTCTATTGAATGGACGCAAGCAATAACGTTGAATCTTGGTCATCATTAACATCCAGACGATTTCTCAATAAACTCCCTTAGATTTGGATAACAGACACTGGCCGGAGAAAAATGCTTCTATATAAATTAAATTGGACATCTGTACACACGTTTTAACTCATTTTATTCAAATACCTTTTAAAAAGATAGCATACACATGTATTAAATAAACATATAAATTGCATGTTGGTTTCAAATTGTTTACATTCCTTATAAACTTTGTCCGCAGGGTGCCATTTTTAAAATTCAAGGCGATCAACCTTATAATATTGATAGCAGTCGTTTCTGTGTGCTTGCCTGAAACACCGGTTTAAGTTTTTTTATGTAAGGGAGATAACTCAAATAAATAAAACTTCTGATACCGATGAAACGATTTTCAATGTAAATTACATAACTCTGTATTTATTTTGTTATACTACTACCACTACTACTACTACTACTACTAATAATAATAATAATAATGATAATAATAATAATTATAGTGATATAATACCAAAGAAGTGCCAGTTTTCAACTGAAAAATTTGGTAGATAAATTGATAAATTAGGAATTTAAGACCATGAATACAATACTGTATTCTTTTTATGATCTACAATTGGTAATTTTAGAATCGATTTTACACCCTCCATGCAAACAATTTTAAGTGTTGCCATCTGACCGTCCCATACACTAAATTCTGAAACAAACTTTAAGAAATCTGTGAAAATAAATTCACTATTATTACACTGGCGAATGCATTGCCATGGCTACAAACCTTTGGTTTAGGGGACCAAATGATTCTGGTGTTACATGAGCCATCTTTACAAATGGGTTTCTTTCTAAATTACCGACTAATACCCTAATTTTTGATTCTAGATAACCATGCCTGTAATGAAAAAAATACTTAACCTACATATCATAAACAAACCTTTGACATCTCAAATAAATCATGATACTGTATTTTTGTTTACATGCAGAAATACTTACAAGTACATTACTGACAAGTGTTCAGACGAGTATTTTTGCTTAACGCCCTAGTCAAGACTTTTGTAATTATAATGAAGAGGACAATTCTTTAAAATTTGAGAGCTACCATTAAAAAACTAGTGACCTTCGGCAAAGCTGAATCACTAGAATCTGCCAAAACAGGATTAGAACCTAGGCAGTGAGAGCTAGTGTGATCTGAAAGTGTGCACTTTAGACCACTAAGCAACCGATGCCCCGCTTACAGTGTTGATATACATCTATAACATTTAATTTAAAAAATAAATTTAACGAATGGATGAAGTAATTTGCTCATAACTTAGAAACATACACGGTACCAATTATAAATCCAACTTGCATTTTGCCTACATCACAAAATAAACATTTCACATACATAAGACATATCAAAGGTTTTAAAACTGGGAAGTTAAATATCTGAAACATACCCAGAAACTAGGTTAGAAACCAATGACGTCTAAATTCTTATATCAAAAGACACACGAAAATGCCAGAAAATTTAATGCAAATGTATTGCAGGGTTGCATAGTGACAAAATAATTCTGTAGACAAATTTGACAATGTTCCTTCTTGTCGAATATATTTTTTCATCTTTAATGGCTTACCATTCTAAATGATGTACTTCTTTTTCTGCATGTCCTATCAATACTATATAATGCCTGAAAAAAAACATATTAAAGTATGTAATAGTATGAAATTCTCCATAGGTTTTATAACCAAATCACCCAAGAAAGCTACACATTAATACTTACAATAACTTAACATGCTAAAAAGAAACGTAGGAAAGTCAAACATTCGGTCAATAAGTGAATGAATATTATTGCATTTCAAAATGCCATCTCCATTGGTATAAGAAATTACATCAATTACTTTGATCTACCATTTCAAAATAAGACGATTTGACCTCACTAAATTCAAGTATTTTGGAAAACAAATCATACACCTATTGGTCAAAGTTAGTAATTTTACTACTATTATGTTTAGTCTAATGTGAAATAAGGCGACACTGCTTCCAAAACCATTATAGAAACATCCAGGGTTTACAATATAGAAATTGTTCTGACATATACGTGCTAGGCATGGATCGTGTTAGGTTTAGAAAAAAACGTCATAGCTCTGGCACTGAGTAGAGTACAAATGCCAAAAAAAATTCAATTTGTACATAAATTAAAGATCTTTTATCATAAATACCTTGTTTTAAATGATATAATGGACTTACACAAACACATAAACAGAAATGCATAATGGTTTCAAAACACTTGATTACCAAGTCACTTTTGAATGGTATGTTATCCAATATATATCAATGTATATGTAACCATGCACATTTTGGCTTCATTTGAACAGTTTTAATTTTTATCCCATTTTTACCAAATTTGTTACTTTTATATTCTTGTATCATAATATTTCTCATTATTTTACCTGGTTTTATTTCATTTTATCTATTTTACATAGTCTTGAACCGGAATTACTTATTTTCTTAAGGCTAAAATTAATCCTTATTACGTTAATTCTCGCGTCCTTTCAATTATTTGATTAACAGATTTTAGCGGTGTGTTTGTAGTTGTCAGTTACGTTCTTTTCATCAAGATTTATTGTTTAAACATTTCATAGAAAATATATTTATGTTCTTAATTAAAACAAGTTCTACCCGTCATAATACCTGATTTATTATCCAGCCAGAGGGCTCAAACTAACCCCTCAGGGTAGAATTATTTTCTTTATATTTTATTTCTAAATTCTAAACCGGGACTTCTCGGATCTCCGGAGTACCGTACGGTTGTATCGGAATCACCGATCAATCAAATAACAATAAACGGAAACACGTAATTTGAAGCGGAATCTCGCAAAAGTTTTATTGTTCAATATATTTTTATTATTATTATTATTTTACAAAATCATACATTGTTTAACAAATTTATCTAAGGAACTACATAAGATTGTGTTACATCAATTTCCCGGAATATAACTATCAATTTATATTTGAGTAATAGTTTTTATTTATTCAACTGTGAAAAGTAACAACCCGTTCACCTATTGAGCTACAAATTCCCCTACGGACGGCCTTGTTTACAAGTGGTGGATGAAATCATGGTAGCTTCACTTTAAAGCTGAAGCTACTTTCCCAGTACTCTTGCGATAGCGAAATATTATGGATTTATATGTTTGAATCCTTGGATTTCAAGACACACGGAAGGACTTACAATGTTTAATCAAACTAGACCATCCTGGTACGGATTTTATCACAAACCAACAACACCGGAACCATATCTCGGGAAACCAGTCTCCCACCATGGACATGCGTATTGTTTTTCAAATTGTCATCGACAAAATAACTGTTTCCAACACCGGGATGGACATTGGTATGTGGACTTCTCAAAGTGCTGTAATTCCAAAAACCGATTGAGTGCAGGAACAAACAATACACTGAACTATCGTCAAGTGTCAAACAAATCTCCAAAATCATCTTCCGGAGAAGGGCGTAAAGCAAAAAGTGCACATCGTAAAACACATGACTTGAACCGTTTGAAAGAGTTTTTATCACTAAAAAACAATTGCTGCCTCATTTCTTTACTCAAATGTATCAGACGACGAATTCGGAAAATGTGCAAAAATTTCATCTGTGGAAATTGTGAAAAACTTAAATCCATCGTATGTTATGAAAATTAACGACCTGTCACAAAGTCTTCGACAATTAGAAGCGATGAACAAAAGTACAAGTGCAAAATGTTCAGAATTGGAGGAATTTCAGACAAAATTTGAAAAACTCAAAATTGAGAATAGTTGCTTTGCAATGCAGAACCTTATTTTAAAAGAAAAAGTCTCATCACTGGAAAACTTTATGAAAGATGTAGTTGACTTCAAACGAGAGCTAAATAAGTTACTGAGAGAAAACGACAACCTTAAATGTAAATTAACAGATTTTTCGGGACAAGGTAATTCTGTTGTTGAATGGTTGAACAACTTGCTTTCGGTTTTCAACAACAAGGTAACGCCACGTACCAAAATAGTAGATTTTATTCGGAACAATCAGATCTTCAAAATACAACTCCCAGAAATAGGACCCAAGAAAGAAAATGGAACCGAGAGCGACACTATCAAAATAGACAAGTTTAGTGCTTTATTATTGAAAGACTTTTATTTTTAAATCTTATATAATTTTCATAAAACGTCATTATAATTTGGTGTTTTTTTTTTTTTTTTTTGTATTTTTAAAATAACTACTAAACTCGTTATAACGTTTTATCAAACTAAAAATTGTATAACAACAAGACCAATATTTTTTTTCCAAAAACAAACTTGTCCGACCCTGAGGACAGGGTCTTTTCGGCCAGAAGGAATTTGTAACCATGCACATTTTGGCTTCATTTGAACAGTTTTAATTTTTATCCCATTTTTACCAAATTTGTTACTTTTATATTCTTGTATCATAATATTCCTCATTATTTTACCTGGTTTTATTTCATTTTATCTATTTTACATAGTCTTGAACCGGAATTACTTATTTTCTTAAGGCTAAAATTAATCCTTATTACGTTAATTCTCGCGTCCTTTCAATTATTTGATTAACAGATTTTAGCGGCGTGTTTGTAGTTGTCAGTTACGTTCTTTTCATCAAGATTTATTGTTTAAACATGTCATAGAAAATATATTTATGTTCTTAATTAAAACAAGTTCTATCCGTCATAATACCTGATTTATTATCCAACCAGAGGGCTCAAACTAACCCCTCAGGGTAGAATTATTTTCTTTATATTTTATTTCTAAATTCTAAACCGGGACTTCTCGGATCTCCGGAGTACCGTACGGTTGTATCAGAATCACCGATCAATCAAATAACAATAAGCGGAAACACGTAATTTGAAGCGGAATCTCGCAAAAGTTTTATTGTTCAATATATTTTTATTATTATTATTATTTTACAAAATCATGCATTGTTAAACAAATTTATCTAAGGAACTACATAAGATTGTGTTACATCATTTTCCCGGAATATAACTATCAATTTATATTTGTGTCTTAGTTTTTATTTATTTAACTTTGAAAAGTAACAACCCGTCCGGTTCACCTATTGAGCTACAAATTCCCCCACGGACGGCGTTGTTTACATATATACGATGTTGAATGGATCTATTCACTCTATTGTCTCAGTTGTTTGCAAGCATGTTTCATAATTAAATCTTATATCAGAATGCTCAGCGTACCTCTAACTTGACAATAACTTTTAACAAAACTAAAACAAAGAACATGGAATGTAAGGCTGATAGCAATTGATTTACAGTCTTTTATCAAACTCAGCGAATTAATGAAAAAAAAATCAAAATGTTAAAATACAAGTGTTCTTACCTGTACTTTAGAAAGAAAGGAGAAGGTTCAAATATTATATTCCAGTCTTCTTTTCCATCATATATTTTTGCACTTAATTTAAAACCTTGAATTTCAAAAAATGAATGTGATTAGGTAAAGATAGATAAAATCTAAATCAATGCAAAAATTACTGGCCTACTAAATTACTGATTTAAATTCTGTCACAATAACAAAATGTTAACTTAATAAGTTATCAAATTCAATATGGTAGTTATAACACAGATTATAAGGTTACTAAAATACCATATCCTTTTTATTAATGTAGGACAATTAGTGATAATTTGAACAGTCTTTATTGACAGAAAATATGTAAAGGTGGCATTGTAAGTATGAATGTGTAAAATGTAAGTTATGTGTAAAGTATGCATATGAGTTAAGTAATGGTTTTTATTACCCATTCTATATTCTCCATCTACATTGAAGCAGTCAGTTCTGGGATGGTAGAGGAAACCTGAGTGCTTTGGAGACAATTACTAACCTTTAGGTAGCAAATAGAAAACTTTCTCACACTACGTTTTGCCCAAATAGGATAGGAACCTAGACAGTAAAATAATTTTTGATCTGTAAACGTGCACTTTAGACCAAAAGGTCACAGATTTCCCCTTATAGCATATAAAGTATCCTACCAAGATTAAATTCTTCCACCATAATAGCTCGTGATGATAATGTGACGTTAAATGTTGAAGTTTGTTGTGGATATGCTGGTGTGATTATAGGCATGAGATGGATCCGATCTGAAGGATTTACCTACAATAAACAAATTATATTTTCTCATTATTAATACAACAACTATTTAAACATTTTACCATACATCAGTACTAAATATCTGGGTCACAGACTTTTGTAAGCATTACCAATTTAAGGTGAAAATCAAGAAAATATTGATGGTATTGTAATGCCTTTAATAGATAATAACAAAATAAAGACTAACGACGGCATGATTTTTCATATTGCAATTTCGAATTCACAGAATTCCTTAACAAATTAATCTTGAAGTGCCATATTTAACCATATGAAAAACTGTAAAAGATCTAGAGAATCCAGTAAAACCAATAAATTAAAAACCCTTTACAAAGGTAACACAGACTTTGGTTTGGTAATCCTGGAGGCTTTACATATAACAGTTGAAAAGCCCACTTTAAACAAACAATTAGCAGGAGATGGGACAAATTTTTTATTGAATGTGTTCCAATGACTCTTAATGGTTATGGCTATAAACTTTGGGTTTTAATAATTGAAATCTATTTATCTATAATTGTACTATATAATTTTATTTATCATATGTTTAACAAACTTATTTTTATATGTATCTTGTCATGTTTTACATCAGTTAGTTAAAATATACGTTTGAAAAGAAATACTGTGTATTCGAAATATATTGCAATATGAAAAGCCCTTTTGTCGTAAGTTTTTATTCTGAAAAAATTGATTTGATTAAAGACATAAAGTTGAGACTTACATTGGTTCTGTTTGATAATACAGATTGTATGCATTGCATTTTAACAGAATTACAAACCATAAAACCTAATTCTAAAGATACGGTGGGAGGTCGGGGTTTGAACCCTGACCGGGTCTTATCAAGAATTGAATTAAGGTAGTGACTGTTTCTCTAAGCAGTCGGCATTTGGTAAAACAAAACTCGGGGTTCTTCGGATAAGAGATTAAAAATCGATGACTCGTGTTACAACAGTCGCGACACGCTAAGGAACCCTTCCTGCACATTTTCCTAAGCGCACTGAAAGCATATAATTTCTGCCACTTCACAAACTTCTCGAAATAAGTGAAAAATTCTTGACTGGGACATTAAACTCCATTCAATCAATCAATCTAAAGTTACAGTTTCTTATCAATCAAAACATAAAACAGATATAGCTTTTAACATTTTGACCCTTGGAAAAATCTTCAAAATCAAAACAATCTTATTAAATTGAAAAGTAACTTGAGATAAAATTTCTAGATCAATTACTGATATATTTTTATATTTTAAATAACAACAAAATGCTGTCTAGTACTTTATGCTGTCAGAAAATGCACCCTGTTGCAAAATTTTTAGCCGTCTTAATTTTTGAAATTTTTTTAAAACTAAGATTTGTTTCCTCATGCAAATCATTCCATGGCTAGATTTAGATACATAAAATTTTGAACTTAAAACTTTTACAAAGAATTTAATGAGTGGGGGTACAACAAGTCTTACTGAAGTCAGCATTAAAAAAACTGAAAATAGTTAAAAACATTTAAAAAGTGACCATAATAGAAATAAATTCAATCACGAAATGTTAAGGGTCGCATTGGCAATGTAATCAATGCACTCAAGTAAAATAGATAAAAACTAGATTACATGCTGATCATATCTTAAAATTCTATTAAAATTGAATTAATTAGATATTGAGATACAAACCCTCAATATTCAATATAAAAGTTGTACAGCAACAAACAAGAAATGATTATGTTTTTATACAAGATAAAAAGATCGCTTATAGTTACCCTAGGGTCCCACACTCGAAACCCGAATCTGTTATCTGTTTCTAGTGGTTTTAATAAAACAGGTTGTGGCCAATGCCTGTGAAAAGAAAATGCTTTATTAATCATAAAACAACAAAATCATTTCTTAAACTATTAGAAAACTTCCCGCGAGACACTTAACACAGTTTTTGCTTCATAAATTAAAACCAAGCTAGTAAATAGAAGCTTTCAGTCTGCACATCTAGTTTATGAAGCAAATTTAACCAGGCCTCAAGTTCACAATTATTACCTTTATGTTTTTGAAGGGGGATTAAAGTTTTATCAATATAGGTTTTGTTTAATTGAAGTACTGTTTCATTTGAAAAGGGCTTTCTATTATGTACCTTCCGAAAAAAATGAAACTAAATCAGTAAAACTAAGATTAATAAGTAACATTAAATTTAATTTTTCAAGAAAAATGATGGTTTGAAGCAGATTAAATGTGCACATCTCGCAATCAAAATTGAACTTGTATTTACTACCCCTGAGCCGGTACCGCTGCTGGTGGAGTAAAACTCCCCGAGGGTATCCATAACTCAGTAGGCAGTACTTCGTGCTGTCAGAAAATGTACCATTTAGCAAAATTTTCAGCCGTCTAAAATTTGAAATTTATTTAAACCTAAGGTTTGTTCCCTCCTACAAAGCATTCCTTAGCTGGATTTGGATTTATTTAATTCTGGAACTTAAGATTCATTATTTACAACTGTTTGGCTTATGTTTTTTATCTATGAAACTTTTCGGTCTTAGTGTCACTGATGAGGATGAATTTTCGAAATGTGCACATCTGGCACATCAAAATTTTACTGGTATTTGTTTTATATTTATTTAAGTAAGATAAATTGAGTATTTCATTTTGGTAGCATCCTAAAGTTTTCCCGGTACAATTAAGAAAAAGTTATACAGACACAACTATACCCATCATTTATCTTTGGAAGGTGTCGTGTATAAGACAACAACTCAGTATGGCTGACTGACTAGAAGTGCTTTATTGATGACGTCACAACATGAGTAATACGTAACTATGACGTAGCATATGACAAGTACACAAATGTATATAGTAAATATAAATAAAACAAACATACCAGTCCTTGTCCATATCACAATCCCAAAAACAAAGTTAAAACTTTGCAAACTGGCAAAATATGTTATGCACGTGAACTTCCATCAAGGAAGTGAGGCCGGGTGCTCCGGGAGGGTAAGCACCTCCTGTCTAGCTAGCTACACCCGTCACGTGCTAGTCAATTTTTAGAATGAAAGGAACAAAGAACTATGGTAAGTCAAATATATCCAGTATAAGTTGGGATAAAGTGACTACATACTTATCAACAATATTGTGATGACGGCCATAAAACTTTTTAAGGGTCCTGATTAACTTAGGCTTGCAATATCCTTGTGTCAACAATTCAATTGTAAGGAATTTGCTTCGTTGCAGAAAGTCCCCATAGTAGGAACAAGCTCTACCGTACCCTATTAACTGTGAAACATATGCACATACTCAGGAGAAGCAGGGGTATTACTGCAAAGAAACGGAAAGTTGACAATAGAAAAATTGAAGTCATCACGTTTGTCGTATAGCTTCCGAAGTAACCTTTCGTGGGTGTCATAATAAGTCCAAATATATCATATAAGTCCAAATCTGAAGCAGAAAATGGAGAATCTGTCGTGTCTTTTAGCTTCAGATGTAACCTTTTGTTGGTGTCAAAATTCAGCTCACTTGGGTAGATGACATTCACAAATTCTCCAAATTTGAGATAATTTAGAGATAGAACGTCATCTATATATCTGTATGTGTAGTTGAATGATTAAGCGACAGTCTTTTCTCCAGATTTGACAAGGTTCTGTAAAAATTCTGATTCATATGAATAAAGAAACAAATCAGCAAGCAAAGGTGTACAGTTTGTGCCCATTGGTATACCGATTGTTTGTTGAAAGATAATATTGCCAAACACAACAAATATATTGTCTATCAAAAACTTTAACATTTTGTTGATGGTATCTTCAGTATATTTTTGTTTGCAGTCTGTATGGTGTTTTACAAAATAACCAGAATCCCTGTTGAGCACTAGATATTTATATTTTGGTTTACCGTTTTTGTAAAAGAATGAAAAATGAATTATTTGTTTTAGACGTTCTTTCAATTTAGCATGAGGGATAGTGGTGTAAAGGGTATGAAAATCAAAAGTTTTTATACTTTTTACCGAAGACAGAGTATTAGAAACACAATGGTCAAGTAGTTCTTTAGAATTTTTGAGAATCCACTTTTGGTTGATGCCAGATGTAGAATAGATTTTATCTGAAGTAGTCTGAAGGCCATCTTTGACGACTGTCAAAATTTGTGTTAGAATTACTGATTATGATTTAGAAGTACATTTAGAGGAACCTGCTATATATCTTTCCTTGTATGGATTTTTGTGAAGTTTTGGAATCCAAAACAATTAAGGCAGGTCAAGTTCTTCATGTTTTAAATTGATATCAAAAGACTAAAGGACTCCCCTATGATTGGAAAGAACTTCATATTTGGTAAAATTAGTTTTGGTATAAGTAGGATTCTCCGATATATTTTCTAAACCAATCTCCTTAATAAGACATTAAACATAGAATTTCTTTCAAATGAAGATAATGTTGTTAGAACCTTTAACAGCCGGGACAACAACATACCTGTTATGTATGTCAGTAAGGATTGCAGAAATCTCAGGGTCCCTGATCACTAAAGAAGGTTTAGTACCCATAGACCCTTTAAGTTTTGCAATCCTTGACTTGACAAAATTTCTAATTGTCCTTATCCAGTCGGATAAAGTATCAAGCTTCTACCTCCCTGTATTTAGGGCCTATTGAAAGAAGGCGTCCTAATTTAGTATTCTCAATTATATTGAGATCACCTGTTACTACGTGCCCAGCTGGTTTATAAATTTAAGGGGACGCTGAGCACAAATGTATATAGTAAATTTATACATTTCTCTCCCCTTTGTTTACTAAAACTGAATGACAGTGAAACTAGATATATGAAAATACCAGGGATATTTATGCCCTCACGCACTGTATCACTATTTTATATTATCAGACTACTGGTAGATGTAACTGTTTCAAATCAAATCTGTAACAGTCATTGTTAATTGTAATGTCAGTCACTATATTTTATACTAAAACGTGTTTTCTACACTGGATATGAAAGTTATAACATAATGAACATTCTGGCATAAACACTAAACAACTTAAACACACAAAACCTAAGACACATAATCTTTATAACGCAGCGGTTTATTAACGATGCGGCCACTACGCGTTCTGACAATTTCAGTTTCCATCAGTATAGATCTGCGTTAAATCGGGATTTTCAATATTAGTCTAGTCAATCTATGAAAAAAATAGGGTCAAACCTCAAAGTAATTGCAACAGAAAATACTTTTATGTGATTGTTTTTAGGAATTGTGTTATTATTCACCATAAAAAATATACTATTTTCAATCAAGTGGAATTTGGGTTTTTTGCCAATTGAAGTTACCAATAGCATTTTCTATATAAAAGGGAGATAACTCTGTATGGTGATCCTAAATTTTACACAAAAATTTTCAAAAACTTCAAGTTTTCTCTGATACTATATGAAGAACAACCTAGAAATTAGTTCGAAATTTATACATAGGCTTAAAATACATAATTTAAGGCAATTTAGAATGTATTATATAAATGGAATGTAAAAAAATAAATAATTTTGTTGAAAGAATTTATGCAAACGCTGATTAAGGGCGTGTTGATGAGATGGAAAAAAGATTTAGTCACCTCAAATATGTTTTGTTATACACAAAAATGATAAAGTATGTCTCAGGTTAAAAACATAACTTTTCTATACTTCTACTTCATAACTTTGAGTATTCTGTTATCAATTCCTCATCACTATAGAAACATTAGATTGTGAAAGACTTAAAATAGAATGCAACTGAATGAAAATGGGCCAATGATTTAACTTTAAATGACATCAGAAATGTTGAATATACATATGGAATCAATTATGATTGATTAATTCTAGGGTCTTTGCTTTACTTTTTGTTAAAATAGCAAAAAACATATGATAATTGGACTAAAACATCACTTGTTTTACAGGAGTTATCTCCCTTGTCTATAGAAATCCCCATAAGAAATTAAAACTTCTCAAAAACTTGTTTCCCCTTGTCAGATTTTGGTAGACTTTTTACTATAAACATTTCATGTATTTGAGAGCATATTAGTAACAAAATTTGTTCTGTTGCAATTAGTTTGAGGTCAAACTGTAGATTGACTAGACTACGATTTCTACGGAAGCGTTTAACATTTATTTACGACCTAGGCGACTCGTGTTTAGATTCTATTGTTTCCGTTCTCCACGATTTACCCTCCTGCATCATGACTAGTTCTCCGGGTTCGAGTTTTCTTAAACCAGAGTTTGCATGCTGATCATAGTACGTTTTCTGCTTTTGTTGTTCTTGCTGTAACTGTTTGCGAATATAACTAGTATCGCCCACATCGGGTTTTAATAATCCGTTGTGGCTGGCAGCGTTGTTTTAAGCATACGACCAAACATAAATTTTGCAGGCGATACGCCGATACTAAGCGATGTATTCCGATACGATTAAAGTGCTAAGTACGGATCATTAGATTTGCTAATTAAGTCTTTGACAGTTTTAAGTCCTTTCTGCTTGACCATTCGCTTGAGGACAATGCGGACTACTGGTTGTATGAATAAAATCATAGTCTTTTGTAAATTGTTTGAATTCGACACTCGCGAATTGAGGACCGTTGTCTGATACTACTTCATCGGGTACTCCGTATCTTTAAAACTGACTTTTCATATACGTTATAACGTTACTAGCTGTTTAATTATTTAGTTTTGCAATTTCTGGCTATTTAGAATAATAGTCTGCGGTGACTAAGCAATGACTAGAATTTGTTGAAATAAATCCGATGCTACCTTAGCCAAAGGCCTATCAGGTATATCCCTGCCTATCATAGGTTCTTTCGGATTGCTATTATGTTTTTCTGCGCATATCGTACAACGCTGTACTCGATCTTCTATTTGTGCGTTTGACCAGGCCAGTAAACTACTTCTCGCGCTCGACTTTTACTCTTAATGATACCTAGATGGCTTGAGTCGTGAATTATATCCAACATATTCCGATTTCAATGACTTAGGCACGATAAGTTTGAGACCTTTGAACAAAAGTCCATCGAGATAAACGATTTCATCTCTGAATGACCAATATTCGAGCGTTTACATTCGGACCAACATTCTAACACGGTAGCTTTCAACTCTAGTAAAACTCTATCTTCAGAGGTTGCTTGTTGAAATTTGTGGTGTTTCTCGGGCGATACTACTAAATACTCTTTCGGACATATCGCGTTGACCTCACATTCCGGAAGTAACTCTTCGTTTGTTTCCTCTAAGTATGATCTACTTAGTCTGACGGAAATATACATAAGTTTGCCGGCTTTGTACACAACCGTCAATTCATATTTCTATACTGTTAAGAGTTATCTTTGTAGTCGCATAGGCGCTTGACACAGAAATTTCTTGAAAATAAATTGTAAATTGTAATGGCTTATGGTCGGTCTCGACTAGAACCTTTCGCCCATAAACAAATTGGTGAAACTTTTGACACCAGTATAAAACCGCTAACGTTTCCTTTTCTATTTGCGCGTAATTTTGTTGTGGTGCTGTAAAAGCACGTGACACATATGCAATAGGCTTGCCCTCTTGTATTAAAACTGCAAAAAGTCCTTTTAGAACTTGCGTCAACCGACAATGTTAACGATAACGATCGGTCATAATATCTGAGAACTGGCGCTTCTGTTGCCATGCGTTTAAGATTTTTGAATGATTCGGCATGCTTATTTGTCCAGTGCCAATTGACGTTCTTTTCTGTGAGCTTTCGTAACGGACGTGATGAATCTGACATATTGGGCATAAACTTCGACAAGTATTGTACAAACCCTAGACATGAATGCAGTTCTTGCTTATTTCGGGGTTCTTGCATTTTATGTACTGCTCTAACTTTTTTGGGATCGGGTTTTACTCCGTCTGACGTCAGTCTGTGACCTACGTAAGTGACTTCTGTTTTAGATATTTCACACTTTGGTCTAGACTACTGAGATTTAAATTATACTCCATTGCGCGGTCTAATACACGCTGTAATCTGAGATCATGTTCGGCTTACTCTTTTCCCCAAATGATAATATCGTCCATAATTGACTCTGCACCGTCTATATCTGTCGTCATATCCATCATTATATTTGAAAGATTTCCGGACCCGATTTTATTTCGAATGGAAGACGTGTGAACCGATACCTTCCGAAAAGAAAGGCGTATTAAAAGTACACAACTTGCTACTCGGCTCATCTAAGCGCAGTTGCTAAAACCCGAAAGCATCGTCCAATTTAGAAAAAATAGCTGCGTTCGGCGTCCTAGCCATCACCTAGTCAATCGTTTTCACTGAGTACTGTTCCCGCATTATTGCTTTATTCAGATCCTTTCGATCAATGCATATTCTAATTTTGTTTAGTTTAACGATTACAACCATACTATTAACCCACTGGGTGGATTAAGTTTGCTTTACAATTACCCCTAGTTGTTCCATACGATTGAGTTCATCAGAAACTTTGTCCTGTGAGGCTATCGTGATTTTCCTTGGAGGGTGCACGACGGGTTCGACTGATTGGTCTAATTTAATAGAATTAACACCCGAAAGACAGCCTAACCCATCAAATAAACTAGCATACTTCGGATCGTCGATCAAAGATTTCGACTCGCGCGATGTTTGCACGGTGTTAACGCGTTTCACTAAACCTAACGATTTACATGCATCGACGCCCAAGATATTATGTACATAACTATCTACAACATAAAATGTTAACTAATATTGATTACATTTGAGGTTGACTTTCTCTAAAGTTTTGATTTAATGACCCGAACATGATTTCAAAGAAACAGATGGAATTGTTAAGTCACTATCAGATGCAACAGATTTAAACGTTTTGTAATTTAGAATGTTGCATTTTGCTCCAGTATCTAATTGTACCTTAACAAATTTATTGTTTATTTGTATAGTTTAAACCATTCATCTGTGTTAACAGCACCAATGTCTATAATACTACCTACAAATAAATATTTGTCAACTTGATATTCCAAAGAATTAACATGTTTGACTTGGTGGCTTCCACCTCCTAGGTTGCGTCCTCTTCCTCGTTTGTTGTTGGAAGTTGTTGATCTACACTGCGACTCAAAATGATCTCGTTTGTTACATTTATGACAGTACTTTCCTTGAGCTGGGCATTTTCCTTTCATGTGCTTATATCCACATTTATCACATTTTGGAACATAATCGTTTGTTTCATTACGTTCTGGTCGATCTTGTTTACTACTGTTGTGCGAGTTGTCTCCCTGTCCACGTGAAAAAACTACATGGACTTCTGACGATGTATTTGAAACTGAATATCTTAATTCATTGTCCGTAGCTGTGACTGTGAAAGTTCATAAACTCTAGCAATTTCTATTGCCTGAACTAAAGTTAATGCTGATCCGACCGTAATAAATTACTCTCTAATCTTAGGAAAAGGGATTCCAAAAACAAGTCTATCTTTCTATCTCGGACCATTTCGTCTTGATTAGCGATACCACGGTTTTTCACCAATACTTGTAAACTTGAACTACAAGTTCTTCAACATTTTCACCTTCATTTTGAACACGGCATTGAAATTTATACCTTACAAAAACGTTGTTAGATTTGGGCTCAAAATATGGTTGTAATTTATCAAAATATGATTTCAGTACCTTTTTCTGACCCTCATCAAATATCCATGTACTGTACTAACGGCCTTTTTGTCAGACCCAAATCATTAAATAATTACAAAGTTTTTCTTGGGACTTTTCTTTCAGTGGACCATTAAAAATGAACTCCACGTGAGTTCTAAATGCCTTCCACATTCCAGGCAGATCTCCACTTTGGCAATCTAATGTAGGCGCTGCTGCTTTCAGACTTTCCATGCCGTTGTCTGTGTGCCTTAATGTTGCTTTTCATACAAATTAACTTACGGATGGATTCTCTTTTATGTGATTTTACGTTGGTTGATTCTGGCACCATGACATGTATACAACAACAACTCAGCATGGCTGACTGACTAGAAGTGCTTTACTGAAGACGTCACAGCATGAGTAATACGTAACGATGACGTAGCATATGACAAGTACACAAATGTATATAGTAAATACATTACAGAGGGGGTGTTACACTCTGACAATACAACTCTTATTTTTTATCAAACGTTTTGGCTCCTAGTGTCACTGTTAAGGAATGATTTTCCGAATGTGCACATACGGCACATCTAAATATATCAAGTATTTGTGTTTATATATATATATATATATATATATATATATATATATATATATATATATATATATATATATATATATATATATATATATATATATTTACGTATTACCTTACTTCCAAGTTTCATCAGTAACTGTTTCATAAAACATTATTATTTTTTATTTACTATATCATTTGAAAGGACATTTGTATTATGTACCTACAAAGTTTTAACATTATCTGTCAAGTATTAATGGAGAAATAAGTTTTTTATAAAAATAAGTTGTTTGAGGGGGCATTATACTCTAATAAATTAGCTTTTATTGCTATTTTGACAACATAAACAGCGAAAGACATCATATCGAACATCCTTATTACTCCTGTGAAGTTTCAAAAGCATCGGAAAAGCCATCGTTTAGAAACACCGCAGGCAAGGGTTAAAGCGGAAAAAGAAGAAAAGATACGCAGCAAAACCAATATACCCCCAATTCCGTACATAATTAAAATAATTGCACTTTAAAAAGTTGTCAAAAAATATTGTAATTAATAGTTGAATAACTTGTACACGTACCTCACAACAGCCAAGACAACCCAAAACATTTTTACAAAACGAGGGGATTCGAAATTTGATGACATGCATATAATAAAGTTTTAAAATATTTGTCCCTTGTTAATATGAAATAATAAGAAAACTCTTTGACAGGATATAGATTTCTTAAATTCATAAACTTACCATTTCGAAAATACCATGAAGAATTTGCAACCCAAAACATTTTTACAAAACGAGGGGATTCGAAATTTGATGACATGCATATAATAAAGTATTAAAATATTTGTCCGTTGTTAATATGAAATAATAAGAAAACTCTTTGACAGGATATAGATTTCTTAAATTCATAAACTTACCATTTCGAAAATACCATGAAGAATTTGCAACCCAAAACATTTTTACAAAACGAGGGGATTCGAAATTTGATGACATGCATATAATAAAGTATTAAAATATTTGTCCGTTGTTAATATGAAATAATAAGAAAACTCTTTGACAGGATATAGATTTCTTAAATTCATAAACTTACCATTTTGAAAATACCATGAAGAATTTGTAAATAAGAGTAGCTGGAGCTGCGTTGGGATATAACTGACAAACTCTGGCCACTAACATTGCCCAGGATACACCTCCTAGAAAACCTAAAGCACTGGAGTACACACCTCGTTCTGTAAAACAAATATCAATTATGATACATGAGACTTTAACCAAAACAACTTTTTAGTTTACAAATTTACCTTTGTCAGAATTGCAAGTAACCCTTCCTTTTAACAAAACTTTGCCAATTCAATAACAATTTCTACAAAATTTACAAAATAATAATAATAGAAATAAAAATCATAGAATAATAATAATAATAATAATCATAATAATAATAATAATAATAATAATGAATTAACAACAAAACAGGTTCTGTAAATAATAGCAATCATTTCAATTACAATGAATTTATTTGAGTCTGCATGGGGTCACCCATTCATTAGAAATATCCGTTTACATGTATTTTGACCTTGAAAAACAAAGATGTATTATTTTATGCTGATAATCTTAAGAATTCATGAGTTTCTTACTGAAAAAATATATATGTATATATTTTATTGGAGATATAAATAACTAAATTCTTACTTTTTGCCCATAACTTTATTGCCTGTAGTGTCATTCTAAACGTTTCTTTGTTCGGTACCAAATGTAAAATTTCATCTGTAACTCTATAACCTGTGACAAGTAAGAGTATATTACAATGATAAAAAAGTAATATAAAAAACATTATGAGCATTTTCCAAATCGATCATATATAAACACTAATTTTTAATTTTAAAATTTACTAATTTTCGAAATATCAGGGCTGGTAATTTGTTTAATTTCCGAAAATTTTTGTATCTACAAATAACATACATATGGACAATATATTCTTTAAACTCAAAAATTCCCAAAAATTCAACAATTTTACCCAATTAAGAACGGTGACAAAATTTTTGCAGGTTAACTGCATAAATGTTTGTCTTAAGTTTTTCCCTGTGAAAAGCTACCACATTAAGTTGAAACAACCTTATTATATTCAATACTGTTAAAGGTACTTTTCTTTTAAAAAAGTTCAAAATCATTTTTCTGTCACTGGTTTAAAATGACACATGCTTAGAATTGATTTTGGTTTCAGAGGAATTAAAACTTTTAGAAAATGTAGAGGCTGTTTAAATGTGTCCAGAAATTGTAACTAAATCCGTTTATTCTAATGACATTATTCTTTTACAAAAACATTGCATAACATTATTACTACCATTAAGACTCCTAACACACTTTTCCGACAGGTGTTTTAATAATGATTCATCTCTGAGGTCTATGTTCTCAGGTATCTGAGGTAAATCTAAACTTGCAAACAACATATCAAGCTACAAATTAATAGAACAAAATTACGCAATCATTTCAAACGAATCTAGTATGAGTATAACTACATTATAACACATGTCATTATACGATATTAAATTATAACTATCTTATAATTGTACCTTAATTTGAAGAAACTAAATTATCAATTTTGATATCCCTTTTTATCTTTTTTATGATCTAACCAAAAATTTACTGAAAGTAATTCTTTGTTACATTTTAAATTGGTACAAATAAGTATAACATATCACAAAATGTGAACCAATTCACAAACTATTCAGTCATTACAAAATATCAAGAGAATATGATACCAAAATCAAAATATGACATATATATATATATATATATATATATATATATATATATATATATATATATATATATATATATATATATATATATATATATTTCAATTTCAAATAAATCTATTACTGATAATGACTAAGTTGACTTTGTTATTAAATGGTATCTAATTTATGTATGATATTCATATCAATATTAATGGGAAATATATAAAACAAATACCAGTTAAATTTGGATGTGCCAGATGTGCAAATTTCGGAAATTCATTCCTCATCAGTGACACTAGGGGCCTAAAAGTTTAATAGATAAAAAACATAAGCCAAACAGTTGAAAATAATGAATCTAAAGTTCCAACATTATATATATCCAAATATGATAATATGGAACAAATAAACATACCTCTATCTCATCAAATTTGATCTTAATAACAGGAACAAAAGCTCTTTCTAATGCCTGCAATAGTGAATATATAACAAATACCTGCTAAATTTTGAAGTGCCATATGTGCAAATTTCGGAAAATCATTCCTCATCAGTGACACTAGGGGCCGAAAAGTTTAATAGATAAAAAACATAGCCAAACAGTTGAAAAATAATAAATATAAAGTTTCAAATTTATATGAATCCAAACTCAGCAAAGGAATGCTTTGCATGAGCACAAATTACTCTTACTGAGTTATGGATACCCTCGGGGAGTTTTACTCCACCAGCAGCGGTACCCGGTGAGAAATAATATATTTTGGAACGATGTCAATTATAATTTATGGTAAACAAAATAATTCTAGGTTTAAACTTTGAAATGAAATACTACTTTTTGAAACTTTATTTGTCATTGTCATCAGTGAAAAAAGATAGCCTTTTAACATGAAAGGAGTTATACTAACCCTGAGATCCCTGGTTTCTTTCTGTTGTTTAAGAATGTCTAAAAATGATGAAAAGAAATCACTTCTTTTAACATGTCTGGGAGCCACACAAAGAATATTTAAATCAGCATCTAAATAATAATAAGAGTATTGGTATATTAGAAAAGTACATACATGTAGATAGAATGAAGAAATAAAGAGGACACAGTTTATTGTAATAAAACACAAACATACCAGCCCATCCCTAAATCACAATACCCCCCAAAACAAAGCAAAAAACTTTGAAAACTGGCCAATTCAGTTTTTCAGCGAATTTCCATCAAGAAAGTGAGGCCTTTCGCTCCAAAAGGATAAGTACCTCCTGTCTAGCTAGCTACATCCATTACGTGCAAAAAAATTAAGAATAAAAGAAACATAAAACTATGGGAAGTTTAATTTCAAATTTGAGTACGATGACTTCCTTTATACTCTGTGTGTGTGTGTGTGTGTGTGTGTGTGTGTGTGTGTGTGTGTGTGTGTGTGTGACAGTATTCTGTATTCTTCCCAGATTTGACAATGTTCTGTAAAAAATTCCTATTCATATGAAAACAGGAAATGAATCAGCAAGAAGAGGTGCACAATTTGTGTCAATGGTATACCAATTAGTGGTTAAAGTCATATTGCAAACACAACAAATATCTTGTCTATCAAAACTCTGACATTTTGTTGATGGTAACTTCAGTATATGTGTGTTTGCAGTCTATATATATCAAATTAACCAGAATTCCTGTTAAACACTAGATATCTATATCTTGGTTTACAGTTTTTTTAAATGAATTGTGAATATTTTGTTTTAATCTTTGTTCCTTTCATTCTCAAAATTGACTTGCACATGACTAGCTAGGAGGTGCTTACCCTTCCGGAGCACTAGGCCTCATTTCCTAGATGGAAGTTCACGTGTATAACTAATTTTGCCAGTTTTCAAAGTTTTTACTTTGTTTTTGGGATTGTGATATGGACAAGGACTGGTATGTTTGTTTTATTACCAAAGATAAAATATCAAAAAACAAAATGTTGAAGTAGTTCTTTAGAAATTTTGAGAAACAACAATTGTTTCCTTAATGCAATATGTAGAATAGACTTTTTCTGAATAAGTCTAAAGACCATCTTTGACGAATGTCAAAATTTGTGATAGAATTAATGATAATGATTTAGTAGTTTATTTAGAAGAACCTGCTATATATCTTTCTATGTATAGATTTTTGTGAAGTTTTGCCATCCAATACAAGTAAGAAAGGTTTAATTCTTAAATTGATACCAAAATTCCTGTTTTAAATTGATACCGAAAGACACAAGAACTGTCCTATAATTGGAAAGAACATCATTTCAAGAAAAATTAATATCGGTATATTCTTTGATCTGATATATTATCTCAACCAAGCTCCTTAATAAGACATTTACATAGAATTTCTTACAAACAAAAGTAATGTTGTTGAAAGCTTTATCAACTGTGACAACAACCTATTTTTATGTAAAATATTTGATACATTTATTAATTTCTGTAAGGATCGCAGACATTTTAGGGTCCCTGAGCACTTAAGAAGATTTGGTACTCAAAAACCCCTAAAGTTATACATGTACATTTCCTAGTCTTGATGAAACATCTAATTGTCTTCATCAAGTTGGAAAAGGTATCAATCTCCATGTCTTCTAATTAAGCTTTACATCTAGCATACTTTTAACAGAATCCATTATAATTCTGACCCCAAGTAATTAGTTGCTATAAGTCAAGATATTTGCATTTAATCAGTTTTTGTTGCTAAAATGTTGGTTGTTACATATTGATATTACATGTAAGATATAATGCGTATATACAAAACAAGAAAATACCTTTTGTGTTGACACCTAGACTGTAAGAACCCAATGGAAAAGCTTTACCTCCAAAAGTATTTATTTTACTCTCGGGGATATTTTCCTACCCAAAAATAATAATAATAATAATTAAAAAACCAATAAGCAGTAAATTAAAAACTTTGCATTAAACATATGTTTTTGTTTCTAATAAATAGTAAAACTATTGAAAATGAAACGAAAGGACCATAAATGTTACTTGAAAAAAATTTTCATCTTGATTATTTCACGATTTCGCCTCTACAGTGTTACCATATTTATATGAGTAAGTGCTCTTCTTTTTGAACTGACATGATCCTTATCAAAATATGTCCACAGAAGCATGTTTTATGAGGCAGTGCCTATTATAAAGGAACATAAATGGGGTTGATACAGTCCGAGAAACATAGTATTTTTTTTATCAAATGACATGTTATAAATGAACTTTACTTCAACTTAAGGTCTAGAATTTCTAATCAAGATTGGAAATTGATCTAAAACTGGTTTATATCATGTTAAAGGACATTATGACTTTAAGTGTAACAAGCAATGTCATTTCTGTAGTGTTAACAAGAATTTTTATGATATGATTTGTTGATCAATATACTGACTAGACAAACCCTATACACAATTAACCATTTATTTTGTCAAGAGTATCATACTTGTCATGCTTAAAGAAAATACAGTATATGTTGTGGTCGTATGACCTACATTGTGACCCAACATGACTCATACAAAATCTTCTTCTAGCTTTTGCCAATAAGGTCATATTACGAAAACATAGGGACATTAGGATGCTGATAGGGCTGGCAGAGCTTTCTATGATTTTGCCCAGTGATCTTAAATAATTGATGCAAACTGAATCAAAGCTTTTGTCGAGATTATCAACATTGGCATTTAGGAAAAATAGGAAAAATATTATGTATGTATAGTGTTAACAAGGTTTTTAAAGATTTAAACTAATAACAAAATATAATTCAACGTGAATTGTATACAAACTTTAAGCGTAAGTCAAGAAAATTATTCTTTGGACATTAGAAAAAACGTAATCCTAACATATGGTTACAAGAATTCAAAATTTTATCAAGAGAGCTCTTTAATTTTATGCAAAGCAGCCTATAAACGTACCTTATGTCAGGGGCATATGGGAATGGTGATGAATTGGACAAAGGTTGTATTACCAATATGTTTCAAAATAGCTCATTTAGGGCTCATGTTAGCTCAAATCTATATTATTCAATTATCAGTTGCAACAGATTAAATTAGATGAAATATTATCGAAAAAAAAAAAAAAATACCATCGCAGTACAGCTCCTCTTTACAGTTTGCTTACACAGCTCCTCTTTACAGTTTGCTTATCAAAGGTTAATTAAATAAATTAAACACTGATACTTACTTCAAAAAGATAAGCTAGGTTTCATACCTTTTTAAAATTGTTGTTCTACGTAAAAATGTAAATAATTAGTCTACATAGAATCAATACATTTGCACTAACTGTTACATACTTTTTGTCTGCTGACATCTTTAATCCATTTTCTAACTAGTACGTTTATTTTGTGAAGAACTTCCTTTCTACAAAAAAATTTAAAAGAAACTGATTAAAAACCTCCAAAGTTTTATTCATTTATCTAAGACTGAAGCATGATTTTGTCACAAGATGAACTCACTTTTTACATTTAGATATTTTTTTCATATAATTTTAACAGACATAAAAAAATACTGACCTATGGTCAACTTCCTGTTGGCTTTCAAAAACCCCATAAGATCTTAAGGACTCCTCAAGCTTCTGACTTAGTTTTAAGTCTACTTGTTTTGGCCCTTCAAGGCTTATTGGGGATGTTATTCCAGGATATATCTTCTGATTCTGAGCCATTATACTATAAACCAATAGAAAAAACCTTTGATCTCGCAAATAGTTTAATATCGCGGCGTTCTATACAAATTAAATACATGTATTGCAAAAAAACAAAAAAATTATCTGTGCGCTACAAAATAAAAAAGCTTCAGGTATCTGAAAGATACGAGTCAAGTATTAAAGGTAAAGTTCAAGCTGTAAGCGAGTCACACAAAATTCTGATTCTTTAACTGCAAAATATATTAAAACTATTAACATAGCGATATAAATATCTTAAAAACTTTCATGGTACAGAGATTTACGAAAGGATGTCACTTACTGTGAGGGAAATAGTTACAGCTGCTTAATGCACATTTCCGTTTCACATTGAAAAGGATGATTGTAGGAAAAATCTAGTGAATGAACGACAAAGTCTAATAAACTATATGGAATGTATATTACGCAGACGAGAGAGAGAGAGAGAGAGAGAGAGAGAGAGAGAGAGAGAGAGAGATTAGGTTAAACCACTAGTATAAATAGATCTATATAAATAGATCTATATGTATGTGGTACAGGCGCTTGTTTCGATATTTTTAAAAAAAAAATAATGTTAGGGTCCAGGGATTTTATTTTTTTTTAAAATATCGAAACAAGCGTCTGTGGTATGTGGTTGTGAATCTTAATTCTACTTACGGCTGAGTGGAAAAATGTATAATACGGAGACCTTCAGACCCTCTCAAGGGGGATAATATAATTCTAGTCACTAGGTGTCGCTTTGTCGTCACCTCGCAAAATTTGCATTTCGTGGTTAACGTATTGAATCATTAATTAAATGGGTTTTATAACTTATACTGTAAATAAATACGTATTTATTTGAAAGATGTACGGCGTGTCTCAGATACAATATTCCGGACGATGAGCACGTGACTTTCATCACCACGTGACTTAATTTAGGGCACTTTTTACCGCTTTGTTAACATACATATATACAATGAACTGTTAGGTCGCGTTTTTGATGATAAATTGAAGTTTTCCACCAAAATTGTTATTTTAGATTCTTTTAGGTTTTTCAATCATATAGACGATTTAAAAACATTACAAATTTCTTTTATTCAATTCAAAAATCGCCGGAGACATCGCTGTAGTGATGGCTGCACAGTGAATATTGAATGTATATTACGCAGACGAGAGAGAGAAATACAAGATTTTCATCATTAATAAGATTTATTTTTGTATATGTTTTGAGTAATATAAGATAAGATAGTTCAAATAAAATTAAAAAACAAGCAGTCTAAAGACAGTTAAAGATGTATATTCTATTTTACGATTCCCCTAGTAAGAACCTTCACGTTATTGATCTCGATTTTGAAAATATACGTAAAAAAGTTAAAACTACGACACATTACTATCATCATGCAGTCGATCATTGTTGACATTTTTGTTATGTCCTAAAGTCAAGGCTGGTCACATGTTTCAGGTAGATACTAAAATCCGAATTGGCAAGGAATTAATACATCCGCGAAACGACGTATTGTCGCATTATGTACAGTCAAATGGTTAAGCAATGTTATTTTCTCATAAATACAAATGTATTACGAGTGCGATTGGAATTTCCTGTGTAAATGCTTCACCTATATTGTTGTTTCCTTTAGTTAAAATCTAAAACAAATTCCAGGATATAAAGATGAACTAAATGACAATGAATATTTTCTAATTGTGCCATATAAAATTTAAAGCAAAGCAGTTTGTTTCATCTCAAACATCCGAAGAAAAAAGACAAACAGAAAACAATTATTAATCTTACCTTGTTTAACCATCTCTGTGCCACGGCCGATAAATCAGCCCTACAAAAACATCCTTAAAAATGCCACGGGCTGATATATCGGCCCATTCATGTTGTGCGTTCATGACGTCAGATTCAATGACGTATGTTTGACATGACGTCATTAACATGATTTCGTGGCTTTTTGCTATTGTTACTACAAATGAATAGAATATTCTTAATAATCAAAATTTTAAAATATTTTACGGATTATATCAGGACAGATTTTGACATTTTGGTTCAGTGTTGAACGCAGTCTAATAAGTCCAGTGTTTAGTCTTGTGTTTAAATGCATTGTTGGTCGTAGTTCTTGAAGGAATAAAAGTCTAACATGGTCTTAATTTATAATTTAGATTTTTTCAATTTTTTTACTTGTTCTGCTTAAGATTGTCAAAAACATTTCAAAATCGTTCAAGAACTTAATTGTTTTGTAAATAATACCGTAAACTTATTTAAAACTTTGTCGTTATTGTCTCTTCCGGGAAAAACAAGTCCAACATGCCAGTGTAATGGTTTTGAAACCATGTTATGAATCCTGAATTTTTGCATAACTGCATGATAAAAAATTCTAATGTTATAAAACACAACTTTATTTATTAATTGATTCTATTTTATTATATATATTTAGTTTTTTCATATCAAAAAAATGTAGACATGTACAATGAAACATTAAAACGTGTCGCTCTAAAAGTCGCTCGGAGTCGTGTTACTATGTACGTTTTGGATACATTTCAACAATTTTAATTTAAAATATTATGTTATAACATTTCACATTTTTCCTTATTTTACGGAATCATAAACCCGAATTAATTAATCCTTATGTTAATTTTCGCGTCGTTTCGATTATTAAGTGCTCGCAGAAGTTCGTAGTGTGTAGTTGTCAGTTACCTTCTTCTTATTTTAAACATGTCATACACGATATATTTATATTCTTATCTAGAAACCCATTTTTTAAAACCTTATTTATTAGCCTGTTAGAGAAGAATTAGTTTCTGTATATTCTATGCAAAATTTTAAATTGGAGACTTTTCGGATTTCTGGAGTACCACGCGGTTGTATCAAAATCAACAAACAAAAAACATTTCAAAAACTTTAACACAGAATCTCACAAAATTTGTGCGAACTCGCACAGTATTATTTACAATCGTTCTGTTTTTGTATACACACATATCTAAGAACCTTAATCAAATTATGTATTGTCATTATTCCAGGATTGCAATACGGATGTTTCGGGTTACCGTTTTCCGGGCCAGTTCCGGATATTATATTATGCCCAAAATCACGTGATTTTCTGTTTCGGTTCCTCATGCCTATTTCCGGTTTGGATCACAGGGGCTCGTTACAATTAATAATAGCAGATAGTATATTGTAGGTCGGGAAAATCGTGTATAAAGGAGGAGAAGGGAGTCATCAATTTTGTCACCAACTTTTTTCAAATCATCCGAATTTACTTATTTTTCCACATTCCGATGCAAACGTTTGTATTTTTCTATTCTACTCACTTTTATCTTTCCAACGATATATAACAATCCATCGAAAACACTGGGCAACTTAACAAAAATCGCATCCAAACGTGAATTTTTTTAATTCGGAAAACATCCCCTACCACTTGTAAACAGGAAGTCGCCAAATCATTGGTAGTAGACCTCAGTCGTGATAAGGCCGGATGGGGGACGGTCAAAAGTAGTGCATATAAAAAACTCAGGGGTCTTTACTTAGACCCTGCTCATTTAAATTTGTTAATAGATAGCACTTTGCAATTTTGCCAGGGTGAGAGCTTCTGAGGTTTGCTAAAGAATTAAGCTGAGTTGGATGACTATCGCACTATATTTCCAGCGTAAGGACTTGAGCCGCACAATGCACTTCCTATGCCTGGACCACATTTTGCATGTAAACATTGCCATGTGCTTTTAGCATGATTGACACATTTTCCAAATTTCTGAAAAAATGAATCAGACAAGGTATTGATTTTTTTTGAAAAAGAAAAAAAGTAATATTTGAGAATTCAGGGACAATATGTGCCAATATATGTAGTTCGGGGTTTGTTGACCATCAGATTCTATGAAAATGGTCTATTTTGAGGTAAAATTTTACAATTTTCTGTGTGGTTGCCATGGTAACAAAATGTTTGCTAAACTTGTTAAAATTTGCATTTGGGTCATAAATTCAGTATAGAAATAGTGCTTGAATTCTTCTGATTTTAAAAAGTATCAACATTTCTGGTGTTACTTTAAAAATTATTGAAATATGGGTGCATAACACTAAAGGTGGTATGACCAAAATTGGGCAATTTTGGCTGTCATTTCATGACTGAGGTCTGCTACCATTCGGAAGAAGTTAAAAGAGAAACGGAAAAATCAGGTGAGTTCCGTATGTCACTGTCCCGCACTAAATAGAAGTAAAACTGACATTCGTCGGTATTTGGTGCGGGATAGTTCTTCCGAATGATTTGGCGACTTCCTGTTTACAAGTGGTAGGGGATGTTTTCCGAATTAAAAAAATTCACGTTTGGATGCGATTTTTGTTAAGTTGCCCAGTGTTTTCGATGGATTGTTATATATCGTTGGAAAGATAAAAGTGAGTAGAATAGAAAAATACAAACGTTTGCATCGGAACACAGGGGCTTGTATCAACTTAAAATTATTATTTTTTAAAAAAATCAAAAAGTCGACCCTCTAGATACAGTAAAAGCGAAAAGGGAATAAACGATTTCGGACCCTGCCTCACTAAAATAATCCAAATTGACAGAACAGCGATTAATTACCTTATTTTACTATATGCCGCTAATTCTATACACTTTTTTCTTTAGCACGATGCATAAAACAATAAGATTACTCTCCAAGAATTTGTGAAATCTTCGAATGATTTCGGTTTTTTTTATAAACGGACGCCATGGCAGGACACCTAAACCGGAAATGGCAATCTCACATTCGGAACTATCGCACATAACGGAACCAACAAATCAGGTAAGTTCCGATATGGTTTTAAGAATTTGCGGGAAATACAAAAAAGAAATTGAGAAAATTGAAGATAATCATGGAAAATGACAGTTTTACTGTAACATGGTATGTTTATATACAATTATAAATTATCATTACATATTTCAAATATTTACCTTTTTAAAATCACAATGATCAGAAGTGCAAAAATATATCAGTTCAGTTTTGTACAATATCACCCTCCTCCTTGCAATTTTCACAAAACCATTCTGATGGCAGATCATCTAAATTTTCAATTTTTAAGCATGTTCCGTGAAACCAGGTATCTCATCCGTCACAACCTACAGAATCAAAATTAGCATCATCCCCACATATGCCACATGGCCATTTAACAATGGATGTTTTTCTTCTTTTTCCCTTTCCAACCCCAATTTTACGCTTTTTTACTTTCACACTTTCTTCTGTATGCAGCATAGATGTTGAACATCCCTGTATATTTGAAACTGAACTTGATGGAATGGGTGACTCTGGAGCTTCAGTTGTCTGCAAGTCTATAAACAAAGATGGTATATGAGATGACTCAATAACTATGGGTTTGAGTAAGTCAGCTATATGTTTCTTTGAATGACTAGATTTTTGTTTCACCTGGTACATTTGACATAGTTTTACTAATTCTGTCTTTTTAAAATTTTCTTCAAGAAAGGTTGAATCCTTCAACAATTCCGATTGGAGTCTTTTGTGTAATGCAGCTTTTCCATCTGTCTTATCACTTGCTAACGTTTCCATATCAAACTTATCTTTTTTCACTTTTGCAGACTTGATTTTTATTTGTTTACGTGTTGCTTCTCTTTTTTTCACTTCTAAGTTTCGGAGATACTCTTTTCTTAATTGTGCAACACTCATCATGCAATATTTCTCAATCACCTCACTAAAAAGTGCTTTAATTTTTATTTATTTTTTTTTTTGTTCTTTCTCTTGTTTTCTAACCAAAATTTGTTTTCACTTTTTTATAGAAGCCACTTTCAATAAACTTGCTATTGACATTTGTAGTAGTCACAGAAAGATTACACTATTTATGGAATATATTTACTAGTATTTTTATTCCAGTGAAAAGAAATCATGGTAATTTTTTCCTGAGAAAAATATCCTGCTGGAAAAAATCATTATTACAGTTTTTTTTACCTTGATATTTCATATATTGCCTGAATAAGATCTGGTTCCTCTTGTCTGTGGATTTTTTCCAAATTTACATGGTGAAAGTTTTTTATAAATTCTAATGAAATAATATGACTTCCATCATCACCATATGAAAAATGGGGAACTGGTGGCAACTGAAAAAAATCACCAGAGAGAATAATCTGGGTTCCACCAAATAATCTGGAGTTATCTTTAAGGTTTCGCATAATAAATTCCAGTTGGTGTAGAGTTTTGGAGCTGAGCATTGATACTTCATCAATTATCAATGTTTCACAATGTTGTATTTTCTGCCTACTTGTTGCAAAATTTTCATCTACCTGCAGATGCTTTAACAGTTCTTCATTTGTGAAACGGCCATCCAACATCCCCGAAAACCTATGCACTGTTGTTGTGTTTATTTTACATTTCTCTCGTAAAATTGCAGCACCTTTACCTGTAGAAGCTGTGACAAAATAGGATTTTCCTATCGTTTCCAGCCTTTCTGTGATTAAGCTCAACGTATGTGTTTTTCCGGTTCCTGGATTTCCAGTTAATAAAATATTGTGGCCATTCTCTGCTAGATTTAAAGCAAGCATTTGCATAGGATCCATCGTTAAATAAAATTTTCCGCGAAATTTCGGAACTTACCTGATTTGTTGGTTCCGTTATGTGCGATAGTTCCGAATGTGAGATTGCCATTTCCGGTTTAGGTGTCCTGCCATGGCGTCCGTTTATAAAAAAAACCGAAATCATTCGAAGATTTCACAAATTCTTGGAGAGTAATCTTATTGTTTTATGCATCGTGCTAAAGAAAAAAGTGTATAGAATTAGCGGCATATAGTAAAATAAGGTAATTAATCGCTGTTCTGTCAGTTTGGATTATTTTAGTGAGGCAGGGTCCGAAATCGTTTATTCCCTTTTCGCTTTTACTGTATCTAGAGGGTCGACTTTTTGATTTTTTTTAAAAAATAATAATTTTAAGTTGATACAAGCCCCTGTGATCGGAATGTGGAAAAATAAGTAAATTCGGATGATTTGAAAAAAGTTGGTGACAAAATTGATGACTCCCTTCTCCTCCTTTATACACGATTTTCCCGACCTACACTATACTATCTGCTATTATTAATTGTAACGAGCCCCTGTGTTTGGATGCAATACACATTAGCTGACCATGAAAACGATGAAATGAATCTAGGGTTATAAGTTCCTTTAATTCTCAAAGCATCATAAAAAGAGAAAGTCTGATATTTTATATGTGTTCAGCTGCACAAATGACACTTGATATCGGTCATACTGTAGCTTGAAATTCAAGTTGAATACGTAACGGGTATATAAGAAGTTAAGTTATATATTAGAATAGACCAGGAACCAAAAACTTTTCCCAATAATTTCTTGACTTAATATAGTTTCCCCACAGTCCACAAATTGCTTGGTATGTTAATTAATCTAAATATTTATTTGCTTGAAAACTGTTGTCAAAGTGAGACTTGGTCTTACCAAAATTAAAAGTTATACGGTAATGCAACCGTACATAGATTGAGCTACTATACTGCTTGCAAACCTATTCTGTTGTATGTATTTATTTTTTGTGACCTAAAAGATGTCATTATATTGTTCAAGATGATGACAATTTGATTATTGAAATTTGAAAACCCTTTTAGTGTTTAGGGGGATCAATACATGGATATATTGGCTTGATATTTAATCAGTAGTTCCTAACATTTGTGAAATGATTTCAAAACAACTTTGTAAAAGTCCCATAAACTGCTTGAACTGAAAATATGTGCTAGTGATTTAGACATACATGTTGATTGTGTTTTTTGTTTTTCTTATAGAATGTGTACCTGATTCCTGTATATGTAAAATTGCAAAATAAGACTGTTGTGAATCTGACAAGCCATAGTGACATCTAATCAGCTTGCATTGACACATCTGTTTTATTTTGCATATTTCCAGCTCAAAAATATAGAGCAGTAGAAATATCATGTTATCTAAAGTACTTAAGAAATAACAGACTGGTTTTAAGTTAAGTATAAAATAAATATTAACTTATGTCAATTGGAAATTAATTTAGTGAAGATTTCTTTGTGACAGAGCTATATTCTTTTGGTTTTATTGGATTTCTGAAGACACTGCTTTGGGTTGTTGGTTCAGAATCAAGTCATGTTTTGTGCCAATATCTGATTGATATAACATTGCTTGATTGCACCCAGTTGCAAAACTGATGTCAGATACTGATGGTCTACCAGATACTGCTTGATAGGATTTGTCATTGGTATTCCCTTTGAAGGGAATCTTGTACTTTTGGTATTAGTCACTTCATGTAACAAAAACTTGGATAAGTACAAATTTGATCAAACCATAGTCTGGACTCTGGAGTCTTTAACATTAATGGTACAGTCATTGGTAAAATGTGCCTTATAGTCAATGGGTTCCTAACCCTTTAGTAAGGACAATGTCACTACACAGGCAATCTAGTTTACAGTGCCATCTGTTTAAATGGAAGCCCCTTTAGAACCAGTTTGTGATAAGAATATATCTGTTTACACAGATTGGTATAACAGAGATCAGATAAAATTTTTAAGACTACTTGGGACTTTGTCATGTAATCAGATTTTTTGTGTACTCATCACTAATTTAGTTGTAGTTTAGCATAAAAAGGTGTAATTTCCTATGATTTTTGTATTTTAAAATTACATTTTGACTATTTAAGAGTATTCAAGAATGATGAGTAGAATGGATCTACTTGTGATGTGCCTAGTGTAAATTAAATATGTATATGCTAAATATGCATGCCATTTTTTTATCCATTTTCATAAGCATACTGATGACAACATGATATATTTTGTTTTTAATTTTAGATTTGCATGTGTATATCTGAATGAGTATTCCAGCCAAAGGAGCATTGACATTAAAAGAACACATGGAAGATAAAAGATGTTGTCAAAATATGATTTATTATATGACATCAAAAGATAGACTTTTGTGCATATACAAATGTATACATTTTTCGGCTAGAAAATCACTGGATGTTTGTTGTTGTTCTTTGACTGGTAAAAGCCATCAGACTTTTGTGTGTGTACAAATGTACACATTTTTCGGATAGATTATATCTCTTTAAAAATATAGTACACTTTGCTAGAAAATCACTGGATGGTTGTTGTTGTTCTTTGACTGTTAAAAGTTATCAGAATGAATAGCATGGCAAAGCTTATATCTGTTTGTAAACTTTAATCTTCTCCTTTGAAAGAAGGGCTTTGGTTTCAAGGCAGTTAAGGCATCTCTCAGCTATGGTTTAGATCCCAATCAACTGAATTTGTTTACCTTGCATCAGCAATTTTTCAGCTATTCTTGATAAAACAAATAAAAAATGGTAATCTCAAGTGTTGATTGTAGAACAATTTTACTATGTACATGATTACACAAGTATTTATGAGCTACTTTGTACTAGTACATACTTAAAGTGACTTTTAGAGAGTTTAACTAGTCTACAATGTAGAAGATAAGAATTGTAGACCTACAGTCCATAATGCTGGTACCAAGCTAGGCAGTAGAGGCCTATACCAAGAAAAACATGTTCTTAATTTCAGTCAACTTTTATGGATTCCACAATGGGGAGATGCTTTAGATTTAGGCTTATGTTATTTTTGCTGTAACCACTTGGATTCTGTAGCCAGTGACTTAATAAAAAGCGTATTTATCTTCTAAGCATTCTGTAATGAGAATAAGCCTGTGGTCTTTGATAAAAGTTTTATAGATGCTCCATATCAATGGGTGTGTTAAGATAAGAAATAACTGTTTTGTCATTAAAGCAACAGACTTATGCAAAATTATTCCACTTCATCTAATATGATGTCTCTTTTTAAGACAAATGATCTTGAATAAAGCAATAAAAATGAGATTAACTTGACTTTGTAAAGTATGACATATATGTACCCTCTTAATCATTGTTGATATTTTAAGATTTGTTAAAGAAAGATATTAAAAGTTATTGTTTTAATTCACTAAAACTCCTAAAGGTAAAAAAGTAGCTGAAAATATCAAAAAATTTTAGTCAGGTTTCAAACTGAGCCTTGACTGCATGGCTTATTGGTCTATTTGGAATCCTGTGTAAGTCAAGCATATCTAATATATAATACTTTTCAGTAACAATACATGAGCTGTTTCTGAAAGATAGATCTCACAAAAGATTCCATTTCTTGTGATTCAAAATTAAATCCAAAGTGGATAGTTTTTAATCATATTATCTCTAGCAATATAGAAAATGTTAAGAAGCAAACATTGAAAATTTGAGGTTTTAATATGAGACCAGATGATTATATCCATTTTGACACATATTGCTTGTTAGTAGTTCAGAATTTATATTTCAATACTGGAAGTTGGCTACATTTTTGGTCAAATAAATCACATCATATAAATTTTTATAAACACTTGATCCATAGTCCTTTAATGGAACTGGTTGAACATGATTTCTTAGACAATTTGGGAAATAAAATGACTACAATAAATACTAGTATCCAGCTTGTACCAAAGTAACCAATGGCAAACGAAATCTTAATAACATATGTGATAGTGACCAACCTTTTATTTACATTTTCGTGCGCTCTTTGATAATTTTAGCATAACAGATGATAGAAAACAGTTCTCATATAGATTAAACCGAAATTCTATCGTGACAAACACATATCTTTGAATAATCCCGGTGCTTGAACTAGTGGACTGATTTGTTTACACGTAACCCGTAGTACCGGAAGTGACCCTGTGGAACTTTTGTTACATGTCGTAGACACTTTTTATCTTCAAAGATACGAGAGCGCGTAACCCGAAACATCCGTATTATTACAGCTTCATAATGGATTTAATGTAAGTGTTTAAGTTTGCATTTATTTAACTGTGACATGTGTCAATCCATCCGATTCATCTTTGAGCCACAAATCTCCCATGGACGGCGTTATTTACAATTAAAGCATATTAAAACAACCAAATAAACTTACTAGTTCTTAACGGGATTCTTTTTCACATAAATTACATAGCTACTTGTGCCCACATTTTTATTATCAATAACAATTTGATCTTACTACGCATTTTCCAGATTTTTTAAACATATAAAGTCTGTTTCACGTTTTTAAGTAGTGTAACATGGGGTTACCTACTCCACTTTGTGCAATGCATTTGGAATTTTATAAAATAAATATTCAAAAGAATAATATTAAAATATATTCGATATAACTTAACAAAGTTAAAGATAAACTATCATCATTTTTCAGTTGACACTACAAGGTATTAGTCTTAATATATGTTACTTTACGCTTTTTTATTTTCTAAAATTTATTTCTAACATTTTTTTTTTTCAGTGTTCCCAATTAACATTGACTGTTTTTTTTTTTCAGAACGTGATGATTGTAACTTTTAAAATGTCAATAGTGAATGCATTGTCATATGGCATTAATACTAGATTTGACTACAGTGTATACTATAACGCGTATTGTAATGGAAGATACAGTCAATAAAAGGTAAGGGTTGTAACCAAGTCAAAGAGATGGGGGAAAACTTTGAAATTATGTATTTCAACCTGCATCCTCTGTGGCTGCAATTCAAACCAACTTTGTGCCACGGGCCGATTTATCGGCCCATTCATGTCCTGCGTTCATGACGTCAGATTCAATGACGTATGTTTTACATTACGTCATTAACATGATTCGGAGGCATTCATCTAAATGACGACTACAAATGAAAAAGAGTTCTTTTAACCAAGGTTTTTTTTAAAATATTTTACAGCATAATATAAGTTCAGATTTTGACATTTTTTTCAGTGTTGAACGCAGAATAAGTTCAGTGTTCAGTCTTGTATTTAAAGCTGCATCAATTTTCTAATTTTTTAAAAAATTTTAATATACATATATTTAAAAAAAAAAAAAACAAAAACAAAAAAAAAAAAAAAAAAAAAAAAAAAAAAAAAACTTCAAACCATGATCCGTGATATTCATTTTCTAAATTTTCATTGCTATTAGCTTTAAATAAACGGAATCCTCTGACGGGTTGGTCAATGTTTAACAATGATTATTATGAGCATGGAACATGCGCACGGATGGTCGGGAATCTTAATGAATCAAAGGTGAAACCTGACAAATTGTAATAATTGTCCGTCATTAATATCCAAATGTATTCGCAATGGTGTTATGTATCCCTTACTAACTAATGACAAATTCAATCAGGTTCTGTGTTTAATTTATCACCGTTTTGTAAGTTGTGTTTATATATTTACAATAGAAAAATAATTCTTATGTTAAACCCAGTTTGATTTTTGTTTTCATTAATCGCATAAACATCGGTTTTTTACATCGCACATGAATACCAATTCTGGTTTTCCCTAACTGACCTATTTTTAGCTATCTGTTTTTATCTCACAAAACCACGTACATACTTCGATATTTCCTTCCTTTTTAAAAGTTTTTTCACGTTATAGCAAAATAAATATTTTTTCAAAAAATAAAAAATATTTACAATACCTAGATCTATTGAATTCCTATGATGAACTCATTGTAGAAAATCTAGAACATTAGGCAATTCCCGTGACCTACTTTTATCAATCAATTTTTAACATTCAAGCCATCACATTTTATAGTGTTATTTAATTAAATATACATTGAAAATGAAAGAAAAAATATTGAATTTTAAATAAATAAATAAAATATTTGTTTCGATTTTTATTGTATACTTAAAAATATTTCCATCGTCAGGGTGTTCTAAACGCTACACGGCACACTGCTTGCGGGCCACTACCATACAAGCTATGAGCGATGCCGGTGTTGAGACCAGACAGATAATGTTTATGAGCGGTCGTCGTAATGAGGCTTCTGTCAGGAGCTACTCTCGCGACTGTTCGACCATGCAAAAACATGCTTTAAGTTCGCAGCGACGCTTCTTTCATCAACTGTCAATGGTAATACTTCTGCCGTAATCCCTCTGCATCTGACCATGCTTCTTCTTCTCTACCAGCAACTGATAATCACGTGATGGTTCCATGCTCGGACCTGTGCACAACCCAGTCCAACAAAACGTCGCGCATTGGTGTTTCCAATACCCTGTCATCCATACAATCGGGATTTTTGACAAATTCAACGTTTAGTAGCTGTAATTTAAGAATCAATATGAATTTGTAACTTTGTTTGTCTATTCGAATAAATTGTATGAAATGTTCTTTTGTTTCCAGCGTACTATTTTTTAAGCCGTCTATTACGTCACACAATCAGTGAGAAGGCGGGAATTATTTTGATTGACATATTGGCTGTTCCCAGAATGTTTACAATGCCGACAGATTCGGTATATACTTGTTTTTCTTTCTTATTTGTATGACGCATTCGAGAAGTTTGTAAAAAGAATGTTATGAAAACTATTATAAATATATAAGAATTGACTGTCATTTTTTCTTGGGTTATCAAGAAATGAACCAGATTTTAAAACTAGCAAATCTAAAATGAACTGCTTCGCAGTTCATCAGATTTGCTAGTTTTAAAATCTGGTTCATTCCTTGATAACCCAGGAAAAAATGACAGTCAATTCTTAAATAACCCGGATTTTTTATGACGTAACGATTTTCTAATATTAGATCCCACATGCTACATCTTGCTGGGAAATTACTGAACATTATTATAACTGTATTTATTTGAGCTTTTATCGTTGAACCAAATAAAACATTGTTCATTAGGAACATCGTTAATATTAGATCAGCACCGTTTTATTTTTTCCTAGGAAAACTTAATGCAGCTTAAATGTATTGTTGGTCGTAATTCCTTGAAGAAATCACAAGTCTAACACGGTCTAAATTTAAGACCACGATTTTTCAAATTTTTTTTAACTTGTTCTATTAAAGATTGTCAAAAATATTTTAAAATCGTTCAAAAACTTTATTCCGTTGAAAATAATACTGTAAACTTATTAAAAAATTTGCCGTTTCTGTGTCTTCCGGGAAAACAAGTCAAACATGCCTATGTAATGCTTTCGAAACCATTTTAATGGATCCTTGATTTTTGCATTACTGGATGATACAAAATTCTACAGTTAACAAACACAACTTTATTTATTTATTTATTTATCTATCTATTTATTTATTTATTATATAGTTTCTTTTATTAAATATAAAAAAAATAATGTTAACCTGTACAATGAAACGTTTTATGATGCTCTAAAACCACCTTTTTTCTGATTAATATACTTTGAAACATAATTTCTTCGCACGTAGATAAAAATACAGGCCTTGTGGAAACTTCAGAAAATCCATAGAATAGCACACACACACAGGCGCGCGCGCACGAGTGTCAAGATAGATCTGTTGTAACACCATAACTAGAGGCGTGGTATTTTAAATGGTAACTTTTATTCGGGTGGTAAAACAAACAAGTATACACACTATTCACAAATGATATTCATTAATGCTCACTCTCTCCGGCTTATGGGTTATCCCTATTAGTTACTTCCAGTGGGTACTGTAAACCAACTTTTATTCCCGTGCTATTAACTTTCGCGTGTTTCGCGAGAGCAAAATAATCGCGAAAGTTAATCGTCGCGAACTTGTTATCAAAAATGGTATTATACAAAATGAAGTTGACATAACTTTTAAAACTTCCGAATTGGCATACTGCACATCAGCAGTTTTCTGTGGTTTGTTTCATTATTTGGATCAGGAACACATATTTTTAAACATTTTTCTAGTGTCTATGGTACATTTGATCCAGTTTTCGATTTTTGAAGCCATTGTACAACCGACATGGTTAAGACCACCAATAATAATAAAATGTGATGAGCTTAAACAATACAAAAACGCCAAACGCTAGTGAGTATAAATCACTTGTTTATTAAATTCGTTATCGGATTAATATCGCTTAGTATACTAGTACATACGATGTATATACTACTGTTTACGCAACATTTTGTTTACGGAAGTAGTTAAAAAAATCAGTTATAGTCCATATCGCGAAAGTTAATAGTCGCGAAATAGTTTTGGTAAGAGAATCGCGAAAGTTAATAGCCGCGAATAAAAGTTGGTTTACAGTAATCCCAGTCTGTACAGTCCAGAGGGTAATCCCTATCTGACTCTCTCATTCAAAACTCTCTCATTTATATCTAATGAACATGTGCTGTACTAAGTTTCTTTCATCCTTAAATTTGATATGCAGGCCAAATTATGTCTTAGCTGACCAGTCCAAATGCATGTTAATTTTGAGAGTATCATTTCTAATTACCAGCACATGATGTGTTGCATAACTTGCATATATGCAATCTTGGGATTAATTGTCCTACACAGCATGTACAGGTAAGTAGAATCTGATATTGTTCTTATCTAGATTGGTATCATCTCCAAAAATTTCTGAATCGTGTTTTCCCAAATACATGTATTGTTACACTGTCAAACGCTCGGGGGTTGTGTAAGCATGCATTTCAAGTTTTCATTTTTCTTTATAACCTTTCACATTTTCCTCTATTTTACATAATTATAAACCCGAATTTCATATCCTTATTTTAATTTTAGCGTCGTTTCTGTTATTTAGTGCTCGCAGTTGTTCGCAGTGTGTAATTGTCATTTAAAGTCTTTTAATCAAGATTTCTTATTTAAACATGTCATACGCGATATATTTTTATTCTTATCTACAAACCCTTTTTAAACCATATTTATTAGTCTGTTAGTTTCTGTATATCCTCTGCGAAATTCTGAAATGGAGACTTTTCGGATTTTTTTTACAATTTTGGTTGTGTTAAAATCAACCAACAAACAAATTTTAAAATCTTTGAAATAGAAAATTTATGCGAACTCACACAGTATAATTAACAATCATTGTGTTTTTGGTATCCGCATTTATCTAAGAACCTTTATCAGAATGTGCATTGTCATTATTCCAGGAATGCAATAATAACAGTTTAAAAACGAATTTATGTTTGTGTTTAAGTTTCTATTTATTTAACTGTAAAATGTCAGAATCCGTCCGGTTCGTCTTTGAGCCACAAGTTCCCAAAGGACGGCATTGTTTACAATTAAAGCATTCTATATATATATATATACTTTATTCTCACATTGCATATTACAATCAAGAGAACAATCACAATACATAAGACAAATAATACAAAGCACAGTGGTATAATTTATATACAAATATTAACAAATGTTAACCTGGAGAGTAGATTCTCTTAAAAATAATTTGTATAAATTTACAAAGTTGAAGAAGTATAAATTTGTTTTTTGTATTAAATAAATCATGGAAATTCATAACATTAGGTTTAGAAGTATATTTTGCAGGTACATATTTTTTTCTTTCAATAGCAAAATGCTTACAACTCATAATATAATGATATTCATTCCCCAATTCCTTTTTACATAAACAACAAAGACGATTTTCCCTAACAATATTTTTCCATCTGCCAGTTTCTATAGGAAGTTTGTGATTACTGGTTCTAAATTTTATTAAAGACATAAGGTATTTGACATCCAAATCTATAGTTAAATAATGTTGTAGTTGAAGATTTGTACTCACAAATAATCTATAAGAAATACCTTTATATGAATTATTACAATTTTCGTACCACAACTGACTGAACTGATCACTAAGCTTTTGATTAATACATTTTACTAGCCATGTGATATTCGGAAATGACTGAAATAACCATATATTACTTAGACCACACGTTTCAAAAATAGACTTTACAAAATTCACCCATTTACAATTAAAACCAACATGACTTTGTAGATATAACAAACGATACAAAACTGAACAAATTTTTTCCTGTTTATCAAAAATTAATTTGCACCAGTAATTAATAATTCTAGTTTTAACTATTATACCTAGTGGTTTTCTCCCTAATTCACCATAAACAATATAATTTGGTGTAGAATTTTTTAATCTCAAAACCAATTTACAAAACTTAAGATGGATTCTTTCTATTATATCTATATTTTCGAAACCCCACAGTTCACAACCATATAATAATATAGGTACTACAATTCTATCAAAAAGTTCCATTTGGCATTCAATTGATAAATTAAAATGTCTAGCTTTTTGTAACACACAGTACATAGCCTTAGTTGCTCTGTTTACCAAATACTTTTTTGTATTAAAAAAAGAACAAGTTCTTGTAAAAATAATACCAAGATATTTATACTCATTTACAGTTTCTAGGATAGAGTTTTCTAAACTCATACAACTTAGTAGAGTGAAGGGTCTATAATTTTCTGGCTCACCACGACTACCTTTATTTTTATATATTGGTAAAATATTGCCAGCTATCCATTTGTCTGGTATAATTCCAGAGTCAAAAATAAGGTTAAAAAGTTTAATATACACCGGAAGCATAATATTGATGCTAGATACAATATACTCATTAATAATATTATCAATGCCAGCAGCTTTGTTGTTTTTCAGTGCATTAACAGCGTTTAATATTTCTTGTTCTGTTATGACATCATTAATATAATCATTACCATTTGCAGAAAAATGCTCATTATAAAAATTATTTTCATTAAAATCGTTTGCAGAATTCAATTCTTTAAAATAATTATAAAAATCAAAAACAGATACATTACTATTTCTATTACTTTTGCCACTTTTATTCAAAATTTTCCAAAATGACTTTGGATCTGAGTGGCGCATAGTTTTCAATTTCTTTTGTAAACCAGACCTATAATTGTTTAGACATTTATTAAGTTCGTGTTTATATTTCTTTTCAGCAGAACGCATTTCTGATCTAAAAATTGCGGTACCGTATTTTTTGTACATTCTTTTAGATTTACGATACAGCTTTCGAGACATAAAACAATCATTATTAAACCATTCATACTTTTGTTTTTTATAACTTTTACTACCCTGTTTAAAAACACCAAAAGTTTTCTTTGCCGAATTTAACAATATATCGGCTGTTGTGTTACAAAATAAATCTAATTGCTCCTGAGTTACCTTATTACTTTCTATATTGCATAGATCATCAATGAGATTACAAACAGTAAAGTTATCAATATTACTACAAAATAAATCAGTTTTCTTTGTGTCCCAATGGCGAATTTTTTCATGTTCTATATTTATTACATTTTCAGTTTGAAAAACTGTTTTCTGAATAGACAATTCACACATCACCGGACAATGTGTATCTGAATTAAGCTTACTAAAGGATAAAATATCAAAATTATTTACAAAAGTCAAAAAATTAATATTTGAAATAAAATAATCAATAACTGTATCCTTACTGGTCGTAAATTTACCCACATTTGCATCGTTTCCAACACGTCCATTCAAAATATACAAATTATTTACTTTGCAAAAGTTTAATAATAAATTACCAAAATGGTTTTTCTTTCTATCCATATTTGCTCTAGTTTTCGACAAACTTAAAAAATCTAATTTATAAACATCTGATACCTTATCGATTTCATCATCACCTAGACATAATTCAAATTCAGAAATATCAACAGGATATAAATAATCATTATCATCTGAAATTCTACTATTAAAATCTCCATTTAAGCAAATAAAATCGTACTTACTGCTAAAAGTCAAATACTCCGATTCTATTTCGCTGAAGGCATCAGGTGTGCTATACAAAGTCCCTTCCGGTGGAATATATACTATACCGATTATAACGTCACTTGTACATAATGTATGGAGTAAATTTCTATTAACTTTAAACCATAAAACATACGGACAGTCTGTCTCTAAAGGTTCAATGAATTCCGAAAGTTCTCGTTTAAAACCGAGGATAATTCCACCAGATCGAGTATTAGAATACTTAAATCTATTTTTCATCACAAATTCATAATTTTCCAATTCAACTGTATCTGAATCGTCGGTTTTGGTTTCCGTTAAACACAATATATCATGTTTACAAAGAAGTGCTTTAAATTCCGGATAGTTCAATCTGTTTTTAATCCCACAAACATTTAATGACAATAACGATAAAGTATTTAGAGAATCTCTCTCACTACTTTCATAATCTAAATCACTTACATTAATACTCGAAGTCTCTCCATGGTAATCCTATTTATTCTTTCCACTTCTTCTTCCTCTGTTACTGTTCTTGTTTCTCGGATGAAATTCCGGAGCGTCCGCGGATAGTTCCGATGGTGTGTCCCTTGGTGTCAGTCCTTGTCCTCCAGTGGTTACCTCCATTTCCTCTTCCGGTAGAAATAATTTACCGTCTATATAAAGTTTGTCATAGGATAACACCGCTTTTTTACCTTGACGTTTTGCCGATTTTAAATAAGGATAAAGGTATTTCCTCGGGTCGTTAATTTCACGCGGGAATTGCTCATTAACTCCGAACGATTTGTTTTCCATTGTTTTTAGTTTGTTGAATGACGCTTTCCGAACTTTCTCTCTATCCTTAAAGTTCACAAACTTTGCTATAATTGGTCGTATTCTAAAACAACCAAACAACTTTGCTAGCTCTTACGGTGATTTTTCACATTAATTACATAGCTTATTGTGCCGAAATATTAATCATCAATAACAATTCGATCTTACTACGCATTTTACTACGACATATATAGTCTCTTTTTACGTTTTTAGATAGTGCAACACGGAGTCACGTACTATTCTTTGTGCAATGCATTTGGAATTTTATAAAATAAATATTGATAACTATAATATTAAAATGTATTCTAGTACAATATGATATAAACTAAAACAAAGTCAAAGATAAACTATCATAATTTATCAGATGCCCTACAAATTATTATTCTTATTATATGTTACTTTACGCCTTTGTATTTTCTAAAATTTATTTTTAATTTTATTATTTTTATTCATTTTTTCATAATTCCCAATTTACATTGCCGATTTTTTTCCAGACGTGATGATTGTAACTTTTAGAATGTTAGTATTGAATGCACTGGCATATAGCATAAATACTCGATTAGATTACATTGTATACTATAAAGCGTATTTTAATAAAAAGACCCAGCTAATAAAAGTTCAGAGCTGTAACCAAGTCAAAAGGTTGGGGCGAAAAACTCCAGATTAAATGAAGATGGAGCAAATGATGCATTAATATTGTTTAAAACCAATGATTTGTAAAGTCTTAAAATTACAACATTCTGAATTGTTATTTTATTTTCTTTGCAACACTACACATTACACACGACAGTGTCTATATTTGCTGAGTTCACGGTTGGTATTCTAGGGTGCTTTTTCAAAAACTTGCAGGGAATCTAGGTGTCAAGAATATCCAATGAATATCTTTAAAATCGACGACATATTTCACTTCGGAAAGCACCTGAAATTCAATTAGTACATAAAACCTTTGACGTCATAATAGCAATTGTCTCACGTCAGTTCGTCGACGTCATCGACATTTCTTTCAAATCACTGTGGCATTCCAAGGGAGGTCTGTCGTATAATGCCGTGGCACTCGAAGGGCTAGATTCTAGAATATGATTAAGAAATGTAAAGAACTTGGCTAAAAAGAAAACAATTAACTCCTGAAACAGAGGTTCCGTGTAAGTAAAATGTACTTTTAGCACATTAAAGGTTAAAGTCTAATTATTATTTCCTTTTTATTACATTGATTATATCTTATATAAAACTTTAACTAACACAAATCAAAATTTTCTTAAGATTTTATCAGAGCAATTATATAATGAATATTAGGCATATATGGAAAACATCAGCTTACCACAGTTGTTGTTTTCTTTAAATGTTTAATTCGTAACCGAAGGTAGAATGAATCATCTTAAAACGTTTCATATTGTTTAAAAACAAAAATTATTCTTATATCGATGTATATTTATAACTTATCAATTTGTATGTTTTTTAAATACATAAAAATAAATATTTCTCTCAGCCATTAAATATTACATATAAATAAATACGCAACCTTCATTTATCAATAAACCACAAACATACCATTCCATGTCCAAATCACACCCCCCCCCCCCAAGAAACAAAACAAAAACTTTGAAAACTGGCAAATTTAGTTATATACGTGATCTGCTATCAAGGAAGTACGACTGGGTATTCCGGAAGGGTAAGCACCTCCTGTCTAACTAGCTACACCCGTCACGTGCAAAGTCAATTTTGAGAATGAAAGGAACTAGGGACTATGGTAAATCAAATATATTCAATATAAATTTAGATACAGTGACTCCACACTTATCAACAATATTGAGATGACAGCCATAAAAGATTTAAGGTCCTTGATAAGCCTAGGCTTGCAATAACGAGCTGTTCAGCGAGTGTTAAACGTTAATTTTTCTTGTCTATATTTTATCTACTAAAATAGGAAAATAAGTTATTTTCTTATAATAATTATAATATCGTGTATTTTCATTTTCTGGAAAAGAAATAATTGTATAATAAAATGAATCGTATGATCAACGCACACACAAAAGTACCGGGTCATCGGTCGGTTAGGTAAGTTTTGTGTGCATTACCTTTGTATATGTAGTATGTATAATTGTAAGGAATGTTATTATTGATTTAAGTCAACTTAATTCAAAAGGAAGAAGTAAAATATGTGACCGGTGATAGTTAAGCAATTGCAAGTTAAAAGTATGCTTTATCTTTTATAAAAAGCGAAAAAATACAGAAATTCAAAATTATCTTTAAAGATTTTCTTTCGAGCTATATTGCAATGAATATTAGGCGTATATATATCAGCTGATCATAGTTGTTTTCATTTAAATGTTCAAACCGAAACTAGGATGAATCATCTTGAAAAGTTTCATATAAATAAATATGAAGAAACCTTCCTCTATCAATAAGTCTCTATCATATCTAATAAATGTTTTTCTCAAGTGGTTAATAAAGTTTAGAAGTAAGTACTTGAACGAGCTGTTCAGCAAGTGTTCAATGTTAAACGTAAATATTGCTTGTCCATATTTCATCTAAAATATAAGGGAATAAGTTTGTTTATGATATCATTCATTTACATTTTCTGGAAGAGAAAACATTGTATGATATCAATAATAATAATTATATAATAATAATAATAGTTATTATATTGATTGATCAATAAATCAATAGGTCTACCTACCTCTGAAAGAATTCCTGAAAGTGAATGGCTAAAATTAGTCATATGATCAACGCATGCACGAAAATACATTTACATAAGATAAAGAAAATATTTTTTAAGTTATCGGGGCTCATAACGGGCAAGCTCCGAAGAGTAGTCAACGTTTGTACCTCTTTGTTTAAATAAATAAATAAATAAATAAATAAATAAATAAATAAATAAATAAATAAATGATGTTGTCGTTATGGTATATAAGGTACTAATATACAGCTTGCATAAAACAACATACCTCACTTCGGTTTTGCACTCTTAAATTGCAAGTGGAGATGACATCGTTTTTACTTCTAAAAGCAACAGTATGCGTTTAAAAAAGTTTATTGCAAAACAATGTCAAATTTTGGGAGAAAACTCGCTAAATCATTCAACTCAAAATACATACATACATACATACATACATACATATATATATATATATATATATATATATATATATATATATATATATATATATATATATATATATATATATATGATGTTCTGTATCTTAATAATCCCAAATCTGGAGAATATGTGAATGTCATTTATCCTACCATCTTTCTGGCCAAAACACCCTGGAAGAAATATTTTTCCAGGGTTTTTTTGCCAAAAAGATGGTATCTGTCAGAAAAAGGGATTTATCAATAAATAAAAGCCCCTGTGCTTCATATTGGGACTTTCGTCTCTAATATGACACCCACGAAGGTTACATCTGAAGCTATACGACAAACATGATGATTGTAGTTTTTCTACTGTCAACTTTTTACAGTAATATTCCCCTTTCTCTTGCGTATGGTGTATGGTATGCGATATGGTAGAAAATGTTCCCACTACGAAGACTTTCTTTAACGAAGCAAGCAGCTTACAATTAAATTGTTGACTTAAGGATATTGCAAGCCTTGGCTAATCAAGACCGTTTCTGAAGTTGACTTCCCATAGTTCCATGTTCTTTTCATTCTCATAATTGATTTTGCGATATATTTTTGCGTATGAAGTTTAGGTTTTTCATTCATCATATCTACCTTCACCTTTGAATTGATTTTGACAAACGGTACGCAAATTCAGACTACACAACGTTTGACACAATTTCGCGCAATCCGCGGTTAAAAGTCGTAGGCGTCAGCACGTAAAACATTTTCTTTATGAAGTCGAGGTCAAATACTTTATTGGAACAAAAATAGTAGGGTTGTAATTATTATTCTCAAAAAATTATTATCGTGACAAAACCAGAGTGAAAGATGAATATTTGTGTGTGTGTGTGTGTGTGTGTGTGTGTGTGTGTGTATGTGTGTAAACAGTGTAAATAGTGTCTTTGTTCAAAACATTTTGTAAAATTTTCTGAAAAAAATATAAATACATGTTATAATAAAACAAGAGGCCCATGGGCCTTAACGCTCACCTGAAGATTTGTCCAATATTGTTTGCAAAGTGCAGTAGACAATATATTACGTACAGAAACTTTAAAAGTTTTCTCAAGTTGAGAACTCCCACAAAACTTAATCAGAAATATATCCACTAACATTTCATTCATAAGTAGCTTATATAATATGCATGAAGTAACTGTAGTGCAATGAATAATTTCCAAATCATTAATCAATTTCAGTATACTAATGCAGCTATGTCCTTGACCTTTCATCATATATGACCTTGAACCATATATGATTGTCATGTCAATACCTACAATATTCTTATATACATGCCTATACATGAAATTAATAGCTTTCAAAATAATGATATGACCTTGACCTTTGAACATATAACCTTGACCCATGTATCAAAATGATCGTTGTCGTAATACCTACAATATTCTAATATACATGCCTATACAAAAACTAAATAGGTTTCAAGATAATTAGCAATTTAAGTCTTCTTTTGCAGCTGTGACCTTGACCTTACAACATATGACCTTGTACCATATATCAAAATGATCATTGTCACAAAACCTACAATATTCTAATATACATGTCAATACAAAAACTTAATAGTTTTCAAGATAATTAGCAATTTCAGTCATCTTCTGCAGCTGTGACCTTGACCTTTCAACATATGACCTTGACCCATATATCAAAATGATCGTCATGTCAATACCTACAATATTCTAATATACATGCCTATACAAAAACTTTATAGTTTTCAAGATAATTAGCAATTTGTCATTTTCTGCAGCTGTGACCTTGACCTTTCAACATATGATCTTGACCCATATATCAAAATGATCGTCATGTCAATACCTACAATATTCTAATATACATGCCTATACAAAAACTTAATAGTTTTCAAGATAATTAGCAATTTAAGTCTTCTTTTGCAGCTGTGACCTTGACCTTTCAACATATGATCTTGTACCATATATCAAAATGATCATCATTGTCACAAAACCTATAATATTCTAATATACATGTCAATACAAAAACTTAATAGTTTTCAAGATAATTAGCAATTTAAGTCATCTTCTGCAACTGTGACCTTGACCTTTCAACATATGACCTTGCCCTATATATCAAAATGATCATCATGTCAATACCTTCAATATTCTAATATACATGCCTATATAAAAACTAAATAGTTTTCAAGATAATTAGCAATTTAAGTCTTCTTTTGCAGCTGTGACCTTGACCTTACAACATATGACCTTGTACCATATATCAAAATGATCATCATTGTCACAAAACCTACAATATTCTAATATACATGCCAATACAAAAACTTAATAGTTTTCAAGATAATTAGCAATTTATGTCATCTTCTGCAGCTGTGACCTTGACCTTTCAACATATAACCTTGACCCATATATCAAAATGATATCAAAATCCCCACTCAGTGCCTTATAATTTCCCCGTTTTGAGCCCCATGGCTACCATTTGTGCAAATCTGAAAATAGATGACCTAAGGATGTTATAAATGAAATAACTAAGGTATATCTCTTGTAGATTCAGAGGAGAAAATTTTCAAAGTTTTCCACTCTTTCCCCCTTTGTGGGGCCCCAAGGGGACACAACTCCTTCATTTGTGCAAATCTGAAAGGGCTTCGCCAAGGCATGATGGTTACCAAGTTTCATTAAATTTGGCCCAGTGGTTTTGGAGGAGAAGATTAAAATGTAAAAAGTTTACGCATGACGCACGACACACGACACACGACGCACGACGCACGACAGACGACGGACGGTGAACCATCGCAATAGCTCATCTGAGCTAAAAAATCTTGACAAAACTTGGAACAAGTTCGAATACAGGTCTTGTTTGGTCAACATGTAGGTCACTTATTTTAGTCAAAGGAAAACATCATCAAACACATTAAAATTTTTGTCCAATCATTTTTTTCTCTAGACATGTGAACCTCTTCACAATAGCAGTCAAATTTACATATGGGATATGTTGGTTAAATAATAAGGTAAATCATAAATAAACTAGAATATCATACAAGAGGACCAAATTTTAGCCCAATCTAGCCCAGAATAATCCTCTGGACAAAGCCAATTCAAATGTCGTGAAAAGCCAATATTTAGGTCACAGGATCAACTCACAGAAATTCCTTCGTATTATTATAACTTTCACATTTGAATCCAATCTTCTTCGAACTTGTTTAGAATGGAGAAAATGTGTTTTATGCGAAAAACGCTAATATTCAGGCGATACATAAGGGATAAGGAAGGAAACTGGGAATCCTTTGCAAAAGCAACTGACCTTCCGTAATAGAACTGAATAATTTCTCTAAAACAGGACCTGCCATGAAATCAGATTTCAACTTGAGCCATGAGAGGCATTTCAATGCTTAAGCTTACAATTAAGACCATTTGACAACAAAGTACCCTTAATCAGAATAACCCACTTGACAAAATCTAAGTTAAGATCTTATTAGTCATTTTGGTTTCGTAAGTCAATAGACCAAAAAAGACTGTTTTCTTGTTTGGTACTTTTTATTTCTCTGGCTATTTTCAATGAAGCTTTTCAGCTGCTGATCACGATATTTCAGCTTTTTCATCCTTTTATCAAATAGTAAGGCAATATTCTTGTAGAAATTACACATTATTTATAAGCGAAATGGGTATACCTCAGATAAAAGACTAGTTGGGCAAAGATTTACACCTATGTATTGTGTTAACTTCAATCAGCACTTGCAAAGAAACTAGCTCTTGTGGCATACCAATTTTCAGATGCACACTGATGTTTAGATCTCATCTGAAGAATTCTGTGACTTTTTCACTGCCACATGATTGTTGATGGAACATTTATTACCCTTTTATTTAAGTTTTGCTATGCTCTGAACAGATTTAGAATCTAACCAGTTCTTCCACTTTCAGACAATAAATAAAAGTTTAATGTTTAACTGCAAACAGTTTATTCTTATGAGAATGAATGATAAACATGAACAAATAGTAAAACAGTGTTGTCTACATAACAATTATTGTACATATTACAGACATCACACTCCACTAATTCAACAGACGTAATACCAAAATAAGTATTTATACTATAAACAACTTGATACCAAAATAAACAGTGCTGAACCATGACTCATGAGACACATTTGTTATTTAATTCAATCTAAAATCTCAACATAGAAGTGATTTTTTTTTTTACTGAATTACAAAAAAAAATACTATGGATTTCATCTAAATCAATACCTTAATAAATGATTATATAAAAATTGAAAAATTAAAGTAATTCAGTTAAAAAAACTTATTATTACCTATTTTTATAGATATCACCTGTGTCATGCCATATCAGTTATGTTTCATGAGTAAACAATGTTTGCTGCAGTTATTATGATGTGTATTGCTGACAACATTGATGCAAATCTATCTAACTTCGAGTCTCAATTTAACTTCATCTATTATGCTTTTATTTTGAAATTTCAAATAAGTAAAAGGTATTTAAAGAAATCATTTCTTTGACATTTAATTTAAAATTGATCAGTAAACTCTGGAATTTTTTTTTCGGAAGTGCATAAAAGGGTTATGCTAATGCACTTCTGGCATTGCATATTAAGTTTATAACTTGTATGTGTAATGTCACTGATAGACACAAAAATGTCGAGATGAATTACTTGTGACAACAGAAAGAAATTCAGTAATATTGTCATGTTTACTCAATAAATATTATTTTACTATTACATGATCAGTTTTCAAAAGTTATCAATTTGATGGCAGACTCAAACTTGTACCCAAACAGGTTAACCATGCCATGGATTTACAGATATTAAAAAAAAGAAAAGAAAAAAAAGAAAGTCTGTATAGTTAAAAGTGATGTCTGGTTGTTCACATGATCATGCAACAAAAGTAAGATAAAATTGGATTTTTAAAACTGCATTAAATTTAAAAGATGTCATTCCAAACCATAGATGATTTATGAATTATAAAAGGAAAAATCAAATTTAACATTTCTTACCTTACACATATAATTTTTTTCTTTAAAGTAAAATTTTGTTTACCTTTTGAAATTGGTAACAAAAGTAAAGGAAAATAAATATTTGAAAACAAATTTTCTCAAAAAAATCAAATACAAATAATACAAATAACAAGTACACAGAAATAACTCAAATATGTACTTTGTCAAAAAACCCATTTAAAAAATAAAACAAGAATTCCATGGATTTAAATGTCTCGCCTGGTTAGTTTTTGATTGAGTAGAAAATACATTACTTTAACATAAACTTTAACATTTGACATGCTGTCGCCACCCAGCCGCCTACAAAGACACTAGAAAAGTAACACAGTCTTGCCTCATGGCTATTCTTCCAGACTCAACAAAAACAATATGTTTAGATGTTATTACACTTCTAGTTAAAAATGACAATATTTTTAATGTTAGGAGTTAGAATGCCAACATAATCAATCGATTTCTATACACCAACACAAATTTTAAAATTTCAGCAAGATTTATATTTCATCACCAGAACATTAAAAATAACCAGATCACTAAGTCTCAAAAAGTACATTAAAATCAAAATTTTGCTTTCATTATTTTTTACAATTTGAACTCCATATTATAGTAATATAATTTTTAATTAATTAATAAATTACATTTATCTGCCTAAAGTGAGTTCACAAAACATGTCCGTTTTAATCTACCAGTCATGTTCTGCAAAAAGACACAGCTGATCTGTGTTTTAAACATTTTGCAATAAGCTAGTATAAAAATGTATGATACATCCATGTTAACATATATAATGATATATACATTACAGCATAATTAACAAGCTATATATAAAATATGTAAAATATATACATATACGTAAATCATATACACTCAGGCAAAATTTGTACCATACTTATATTTACATCATCTACAGTAGAACCAAAGTAAAATCTAGCTGCCTGCTGAAGAATATATCACCATCTCTCCTCAACAAACTTAATAGCAAACAGATCTTACTTTTATCTCCTAGCCTCGCCATATATAAAAAAAGCAAGAATAAATGTGAATTCACCCTTCTTATATAGGATACATTTTTAGCATACGAGCTCATTTTCATGAAGCCATCTTGGGTTCTATTTCTGTTCCCATTTGAATCTATGTTAATAATAAAATAATAACTCAGGTTTTAAAAATGTGAAGCATAAAAAATATAATGATTGTATAATGTCAATCTTTGATACAATTTGCTTCAAAATTTCTCAACATGGGTTACTGAAATTTCTTTTTTCTGTACAGTTTTTTTGTGTACCAGTAAGCAAGAGGCATTGCTTACAAGTGCCTACAATCATTTAATAAAATTGTATGAAATTAAATGGTGGCATTGTTGAAGGGGGGTGGCTCTCATTAACTGAATCGTGTAATTAGAATATCTAATTCTATATAATAATGTGTTTGTATATAGAGTTGATAAACCCATTCTATTTTGTGTCTGGCAGATTAGGAATTGTTTCACACAAAAACTGGATGCACTGATAGGCATGGAAGTGTTGATGACAGGCTTTAAAGAAAACAAACTGTCTAATGTGCAAATAGGATGTGGAATGTATTTTTTGGATTCTGTTCATATGAGCCTCTATTATGACTAACAGTTTTACAAACAACTCAATGATATGAGATTCAATTTGGAAGAAGTAAAATGATGAATCTTTTTTTTTTTGAATATAATGAAGCTTTCTCAAAAGAGCTTCCAAAATGTACTGATTAGACATTTCTAGACATGAAACAGTTTTTCCTTGGTGTTCGGGAAAAGACAAAGCTACTGTTGCCTGGTATCATCATCCTAAGTGTAATAAATTCACATGGGTCATCACTAATACTTCAGGACAATAGTTGCATCTTTTTCAAAAACAACAATAAAGTAACTTAATCATCATATGCAAAACATTTTCAAAGCTCTAAATGACTCTTCCTATATAAATCAACACTTTAATATGTGGACATATAAGTCTGACCTTATATATTTATTTAAATAACTTCGTGGTACTTAAACCCTTTTAAAAAACTTCTATATTAATATTAAAAACCTTTTAAATATACATAGTCAATAACAACGTTTTTTTTTTTTTTTTTTTTTTTTTTTGCTTTTCACTGCATCGGTTGTTGTACAGTTGCTTTGAAAAAAAAAAAATGTCCGACACCTCAGTCAAAGTTTTCCTGAGCCCTGATATATATATATATAGGCATAAACAAGCATGTCAAGGGACCTAAATGTCAGATTTGAAATTAATCATTAAAAAAAATGGTCTCTCATAAAGCTTTTATATGTAAGAAGGGATATTGTTTACCATGGTTTGCCTAACTTTTCCAATATTTAATGTTTTGCTTCATAAATTCTTGCTTTATTTATCAAAAGCAACACTAGGAAAAAACAGCATTATCTGTCATAAGCCAATGCTTTCAACACTGGGACGGTCATATGATAAAATGTTGCATACTACTAAACACACACACACACACACACACACACACTGCACCAATTTTACCAAGATTGTCATATAAACAAACATAAACTGAACAATTTATCATACAGTTCAAAAACATTATCTTAAACAAATCATTTTTGATAAAAACTTGCCTAATTGATCTAAAAATGTTTGATTCAACTACCATTAAATACACATACCAAGTTTTTTTTTAATGGCTGCAGCATATTCTTTCTAGAATGTACCAGTAGCGTAATAGTTTTTTTTACAAAAAATTATGTTCAAAACTTATTCTTTAAATAATTAAAACAAACTTATTGCAATTTAAAAATTAACCATGCAATGAAATAACTTAATAGGTCTAAGGTAAGTGACCAAATTATGAAATAATTACAAATAAAACCTGGTCTAAAAACTGGTCCATTTTTGGACCACCTAAAAAATCTATATACATGTACCAGACCTAAATTACTAAACAAAAGAATTTTGTCTGGAAACATAAAAAAAATGGGGTTTTTTTTTTTTTTTTTAAATAATTCAATAAGATTACGATAAAAAACATGTTCATGTTACATTGAATTTATTTAAAAAGTTCAAAAAATCTAAATGCAAAACTTTTGAATGAGTTTAATAGATCCAATATCACATGAAAATGAAATTAAGAATGTATTTATTGCATTATACAAAAAAAAAAAAAAAAAAAAAAAAAAAAAAAATTTCTTTTTGTATCGAGAAATTTGTTCCTCACTAATAGAAAATTCATTAAAATTTTGATATACATAAGAACTGCCACAAATAAGATACTGGTAATATGACTTGGGGAAAATAAAACATTTAAACAAGCAAGCCTTTATTAAACCTCACATAAAGTTATAAATATTGACCTTATCATCATTTATTGCAGCATCATACCTAAAATTATTCTAACAACACATGTTGAGATAAATAAAATTATTAATTTCTCTTAGTCATCATGAGCTAGACTCAGACAGTGACCATTAAGTGAAATCTTACATAAATATATTTTGTATACGGATAATATTCTGTCTCCTTTATATATTAGACAATGACAATCATTTATTTACCAGGTGACAATAACATTAGTAATGTTTATTGTCAATTTTTTTTTCAAGAACAGTACTTTTTTTTTCTGGTTAAACATTTTTTTCTGTTTTTGATTAAAACTGCTTATTATTATATAACACATTAGTATATTATTATCTGAAAAAAAACATTTTTTTAAGTTACTAGTAAAGCTTGTGCTTCAAGGAACTTTCACCTGGACAGTAACAATTATTTTAGATCATTATTAAAATACATTTTTCTGTGCAGATATAATCATTTTATCCTGTTTATTTTGGTAGTTTTCTCCTGGCACCGGGTTTTCCTACAGACCACCTCAACATAAGTGAAAGAATCACGACTGGAGTGTAAAATACCATTAATCCACTCCCATTTATTATTTTTTTACCTCTAAACTGTATAGTATGGTATTTTGTTTCTTTTTTTAAAATTCACCACTTAATGAAACCAATGATTTACATATGCTGCCTATATTAGTTAAAAAAAAAAAGTCTTAAGATTCATTCAAAATAATATGTGATTTTAAGCTTTTTTTAAATGATAAAATTTCAATAATTTGTAAGTATGATTGAAAGTTAAAACATTTATTTCTTTTATTTTTTTAAATAATGTATACAAGGTATATACATTTATTGGGACAATTGTGCACGTAATCCATTGGAAATAAAATATTTTATAATAGAAATGCTTTTGAAAATTGTATACATTGAATATTGCTGTAAAAATAAAACGTAAATCACACATGTAAACATGATTAATATTGGTAAATCACACACACGCACACACACACACACACACACACAGAATAAATGTAACAGTTTAAACAATATATTGCTGCAAGAAGGATAACATTCGATAATAATTTATTAACTTTCGCCATATAAAAATAGCTAGAAGCCGCACTTTTGTAGCACTTTTTAATTGTTCTTCCTATACAGAATACTTAAACAGCACCAAAATACCTGTATACATACACTGTGACAAATATCATACAAAAATTCCAACAGGTAAAACAAGTTTTAAATAATTAAAAATGAAAAAATAAAATTGTAAAAATCAGATCACAAAAGAAAATGATCCAGTATTACATGTGCTGAAAATCAGGCAACTTGTTTCTATGTACAGCCTGAACACGTAATAAATGGGATCAGTAAAAATTTCATGTTTCACTCATCCCCAGAATTACAATTTACAAGTAGCAGATATCAACTGTGTTATTAGAAGAATGAACTTCCAATTTTCCAGTTTGTTGCTATGGGAACATAATGTGTTTTACAAGAAACACTCCTTGAGGCATTAACAAATTACCATCATCTGACAAGAATGGGGATGTTTTAGTCACTCAAGTAAGCAATTATCATTTCCAGAAAGCTTTAGTTAACTATCTTTAAATACTGCAACCTAAATTGTAAGATCAGAAGGATTTATTTATTGTACAAAAAACAATAAAAATGGGATAAAAAAAAATTTAACAGTACATCTGTACATTTCGAAATTCTCAAAAAAAAAAAAAAAAATAAATGTACACACAGCAATAAAAATTTCTTGAAATAAATGTATTTAAGAAAAACACAATTTTTAATAAGAGACAATTTTAACACAGTTATGCACCAAAAAATTTCTATAACAACAAAAATAGAACAGAACCTAATGTTACAGGGGACAACATTTCCACACTTGTATATATAAATTACACTAAGTGTGGTAATATTAACCAGTCATGTATGTTACAAATATCAGAAAATAGATTATTTTACTGAAATGTGGGGAGATTTTTCAATGGCAATCAGCTAGCTGTTTAGCAGAAAGAATGTTTTTGATTTTGTTTCACACTGAAGTTCCTCACTAATTATATTCGAATACAATGATCATGTTAACATTTCTCTCAAAAAAAAAGTCTAATCTTTAAAAACATTGTTTTATATATCATGCCTCTTAAAGCTTATACCATGCCCTATATAATGGTGAAAATCAGAACCTGCAATGGACAAAGTGTAATTCAAACAAGCTGTCATATTAAGATAAAATTGTATTAATTAAAACTGTATCAGGGATCACCTTTATATAAAGACCATGTGCCCATTAAGGCCAGTGTTTTAAGGGGTCCTTTGGTTTATGTGTCAACTAGAAAACACTTTAATTATAAGAGCATAAATCTTTAAAGTCCATATTGCTTAGGTCTCATGGACAGTCTTTATATACAGGATTAATAGTATTTATCAACTAATTAAAATATCAAATGTATGGCATGGTAACTATTGAGAAGTTTATGCAGACTATAGTAAAACATCACAATATTTGTCATATCCAATGGTCACAAACTTTAAAGAATATGTATCCACGATACATAATAAGTACTGTGAGTATAAAAGTGTCTAGTTGATTGGAGAAACCTGGTCCGGCCGGCCTTGAAAAAAAAGGGGAAAATCTTCTTCTTTTTTTTTTTTAAATCGGTCAATTAACAGCACAACTTTGATTTATTTTATTTCAAAAGATCAGTTTTAACTCAAAAAATAATAATAATAATAATAAGAAGAAAGAATCAAAGCTAGATATATTTGAAATTCAACTAATACTAAAATGAAGGTCCAGGGTTGACCCAGGGACAGCATTTTTTGGGGGGACAGATATATTATTTGAAGGTCAATGGCAGAACAGCCCCTTCTAGATTTAAACACTGGTTGAGTTTCACTATTGTTTTAGCATGCTATAACTATCAATAACACATGTAACATGTGTATGGTCAAAGAAAAGTTAATAAAAAGCCAGTCATAACACAAAAGTCTAACATGTTTGTGGAGCTATACTTATGTCAAAGAAAAACAAACAAAGGCCATGATTGACACTTTTGTATAGTTATGGTTATAACCAAAGGAAAGCAATTAAGTCTTTGACCAATAATTTTGTGGAGCTATGGTTATGACCAAAAGAAAGTAATTAAGTTTTTGACCAACAATTTTGTGGAGCTATGGTTATGACCAAAGGAAAGCAATTAATTCTTTAAATAAAATATTTTACTGATTTTTCTATTCAACTTTTAATACATTTGTCATATGGCACAGTGAATAATTATACAAATAAACACCTATATACTATATATTAGTATGCAAACAAAATACCACACTGTTTTTTGAGTAATTGGAAAATCTTAAAAATATAAATTATCACAATCACAATTTTAAAGAAACAATCAAGTTTTGAATAAATTTAAATATGGTAATGTGAATATCCTAGTGTATTATTTCATTTTTTAAGATAATGTCGATAAAGATTTTTTTGTTGAAAAAAAGATTATTTGTTACCATGCAAAAAAAAAAAAAAAAAAAAAAAAAAAAAAATGTAAGATTTTTTTGGCGAAAAAGGTACATATTCATTTAGCCCATTTTTGCATGATATTCAAAAGTCCAGCATGTTTCAATTGTACTCTGCACTTCATCAAATCATTTACATTAAGAATTTTAAAATTCAATCTTATTGACATGGATATTGGTAAAACTGGCCTTGTATAAAAAGATGTTATGCTATCAATCATGGGTTGTCAAAAAACAACCAAGTTTACCATTTAGCTTTTTAGGAAAACATGCATCAGCATATACCAGCAAATGGGAATATAGGATGGGATACTGTACCTAAGGTACAGTACAAGGGTTACAGAAACAGTGCTGATGTGATAGCAATAGATGCAATCTGTAATATATATGTTATTTTATGTAAGCACTCTATCAAACTAAAAAAAACCAGTAATCTTAAAATCATTACATCTATTTTGCAGCAAAAAAAATTCTCTACAAACTTTTTGTGCTAAAAATAACTTTGGAATGTTAATTTACTGAATGGGGTACATTTTCAATGAATTACCATTAAGGCAACAAAAAATAAACAAATTTAACAAAATTAATAAAAACCAACAATAACAATATATAGCAAAACATGGCATAAAACGAACCAAAAACCTTGAAAAATAAATATAAACATTGTGCAAAGAAAAACTAAAATCCAATAATACATTGCTGAAAATCTGCATGCTGAATAAAAATTTGGAAACCAAAATATTACCTGAACATGTACTTCTTTTCCTCCTATTGCTTCTTTTATGTGTTTACACTTTCATTTTTAAACTAAAAACACTTTTTCTGTAGCAAAAGATTAATATTAGAATCTTTGAAAAAAATCAAATAGTTCTGACAAAATGCAGCCGAGATCTAATGTTGCAAGCGAGAAAAGATCCAACATCAGTGTATTTTGTATAAAACGATAAATTTTTATTTAGATACTTAAGTTGACTAAAGTGGAAAAGAATAGTTCTTTAATTTTCTTAGAACAACTCCCTCAAAAACATGTATCACTTATGTTTCATTAGAAGACTAACTATAGTCTACCTTACCGGGTAACCATTTGATGTTGTTGAGTATTTTATTTACAGTCTGTTTATTTGCATCAAATGCTTTGATTACAAGGCACCAGTCTGACAATCATTTTCTTGTTAAGATTTTCCTCAACATCCCAATGTTTGGTCCAGTTCATGGTCTAAGTTCTCAAACTCCATTTAGTTTTGAAGGATTTGCAAATTGCAAACCTTGGCTAAAAAAATATGCATTCTAAAAACTATAAAATGTTCATGACAACATCTGACTAACATATCAAAAATGCTCATTAATTTAGGACTTTTAAGATTTATTTTTCATTTAAAAAAAAAAAAAAAAAAAAAAAAAAAAAAAAAAAAAAAAAAAAAAAAAAAAAAAATATGAAACATCAGAATTAACATAAAAAAATAACTGAAGAAAATCTTTATAAATAAATGATTGTGAAACTAGAGTTAGTACTTGAATTGAGACAATCACACTCAATAAATAACATTATATCCTAAGATACAGTATAAAAAAAGTCCAAAGATTAAACATGGACAACTAACAAATATTTTCAAAGTAGAAACTTTGAAAAAATATGACATCAAACAAATAATGGCAAATTATACAAAACAAAGAAAAGAAAATGATGGGTGTAATAACAAATTCATATACATGTATGATAAAAGCATTTAAAGTTTTTTATGTTAGTGATGAATGAAATTTCATTCACGTCTTGGTCGTTTTCTGTGTAACGCTAACTCAACTTCTGTCCCTCGTCTACCCCGTTTAAAATGTACCTGTGACTGTGCCGTCAATTGTAGTTTAATTGCACTAACATTCATTTTTGTCGAAGAAAATATTTTTCTTAGTCCTCTCATTTTTTCACTTCTGAGATTTAGTTCAACTGATTCAAACTCAGGTAAAGGTGAATTATTTTCCACTATGACTTGTGTCACTGAATCATTGTTACTGTCAATATTGCCTTCTTCAGAGACAGGAGTCGGTGTCCGTGTAGAACTTGGCTGTTTACGAAATATCATCATGTCTGCAGGACTTTCTGCTTTTAACATAGAATCTACAGTCATTCCCATAAAGGGTGAACCATTTGACTTACTACTAAGAAATTCATTAAAATCTACTTTGGAGTCCGATGTTGATGTGGTGGCAGTTGTCGTACTTGTAGATGCGGATGTAGTGAAAGGTTCACCACCACCAAGAAGATACTCTGGATTTAGTATGGATTCACTGCAAGCTTGTGCTAATGCTGCTATATTGGGGTTAGGGGTCTCTGTCTGACCTTCATCCCCAACTTTTGAGACAAGTTCTTCAATAACAGACTTAATTTGTTCCTCATTTTTGCCATTCATTTTTCCTGAATCTATTTCTGATGATTTTTTCTCTCCTCTATCATCATGTTCTAGAGACTCTTCAGAATTGTTATTTACATGAACCTCTTTACCAGTTTTTCCTTTTTTTCTTCGCCGACCTCTGGCTTTGACTACTTTCTCAATTTTGTTATCATCAGTCTGTGTGATATTTTCTTTATCATCTTTCTTATTGTCTTTGTTATGATTTACTTCGTCCTCTTCATCCTCTTCGCTATCTTCCTCGGAGGAGGAAGATGATTCTCCTGTGCCTGGTAAAGCTATCAACTTCCTCACACTACAGTCAAATTTGGACAGAGAAAAGGCCAACTGATTGGCCCATGTTATATGTAAAACAGGATTGGGACTATCTTCTTCCCACTCACATATACCATCATAAAACCTCAAAAAGTTGGAATAACAGTCTGGATTATAAAGAATTGATGTATGATGTATTCTTGCTGCATTATCACTAGCCGCAGATTTCATCATCTGAGGGATGAGATCATTTGCTATTTCCAGGAACTCTTTATAAATTTCCTCATCCTGTCGATTATAGTTATAACTGAAAATAGTAAAAATACACAAATTTATTACATGTATATATTTTAACAGACAAAATCAATCCCCATCTTTGTTCTTTTTGGCAGCTACAAAACAAAACCAAAAAAAAAAAAAAAAAAAAAAAATTCCCTATTGATTTGTTTTTGAGATTCTATTAGCAAATTAGCCGTTTTTAGATAATGTGGAAACAAATAAATTTTAACATCAACATTGGCGCCAGTATTCAAAAGAACTGTTAACACCAGTTGTAAAACCACTTATAAATATGTTTGGTGCACAAATGCCAACATGCCACAATATTACCTTTTTGACCTACGACTACAAAACATCAGCAGATATCTCCTTTTCAAGAATATAGTTATGTTGAAACTAACTTATCAAACAGAAACTCAAAAATCTATTTATGCCTTATTTGACATGATAAAACTGCAGTAAAAGATGTCGAAATGTGTTTACCTCATGGTCGTACGTAAGACTACATTCGAGATACTGCTGCCTTGCCTGACACTTGGCATAAGGAAGAGAGTATCGACTGGTCCATCCAGACCATCCTGTGTCAAAATAATGTGACTTAGGGTGTAATATGCTTGTCTATGGCATACTGGCTCTATGAGCTAGCATCTTAATTAAAAACATCAACCTGAGTGCTTGCTACTACAAAGCAGATCATAATACAAACTCGAACATCACATGCATACATAAATATATTATTAGATTAATCCTTATAGAATAATAATTTTTATCTTATCACGAATACCTGAAAAATTGCTGATGCGATGTGACGTTAAACAACACTACAACCAACTACCAACTACCAACCTATTGGACAAGAGGGTTCTGACACATATTATGCCACAACATTGGTTAAAGGAACTTTTATGTGTAGACATAAAATGAAATGGTATAAAAAAGTTTATAAGCTATAAAAAATCATACGTTTTAACAACAGAAGCAGCATCAGCCCATGCTTGAAGTGCTTCTTTGTAATTCATGTTCCTGTACTGGTAAGCACCGAGGTAGGTATATGGATACACATGACGATTGTTATAATATTTCTTATTGGCTTCAATACTTTCTTCAAATAAATCTAGAGGTGGCGGTCGACCTGGTGTCGGTGATATTTCCTCTAAATCACCTAAATTACCAAGGGCCATTGGATACCTGAAACAAATAATAAAAAGAATCATTAAAAAATGTAACAAAAGAATCCAACTGAATATTTTACTTGTAAAAATTTTAATAACTTAAATCATAAATATAAGTTTTAACAAATATTTTCTACATGTTAATGATAAAGCTTTGTGGTTTTGAGCAAAACATTTAACGTAACATACTATGGTCCACTCAGCTGTAAAATGGATGGGTGCTGGTTAGTATGCCTTGGGTTTAAACTTGCAGTCCCCACTATAGGTAGTACTGTGGGTAGTACTGTACTTTCAGTCACATTTCATTATGGATAGAATAGGTACCAGTCTGGATGTCAATTTTGGAGACTTACTTCAAATGACATGTTCATTGAAAATGAAGTCAAAAACCCAAAAGATCTATTTTACAAACAACAGCATAAAAAATTAAACAACCAAGTTGTGACTTACTATATTAAAATGATTTCAGTTTGAGACAATAATGCTGTAAGTATAATATCTAACAGAAATGAGAAATAATAATTACAAAGCAGATCCATAATAAATTCTTGAAAGTAGATTACTGACCATGAAAATTCAGTGTACAATGTACTTTTACTGCAAAGGAGCATCTTATAAGTTGAAATTAATGTCATCAACATGGTAATGTGTAGATACTTTAGCAACTACTGATATCTTGTAGAAAAAGGTAAGTATCTTTCTTCAAAGGCAATGATCTGTCCAAATATAGGCTTAACTAGGCAAAACTAATTGTGTCTATATATGTTTACTGTATCATCAATATTAATTTATAATTAAATGTAATTAGTGTGTGTGTGTGTGAGAGAGAGAGAGAGAGAGAGAGAGAGAGAGAGAGAGAGAGAGAGAGAGAGAGAGAGAGAGAGAGAGAGAGAGAGAGAGAGAGAGATTCACTTACTTTTCCAAATGACCCAAATCATGTAACAACCACAACAAATCCTATTTAAATAGAAAGCAAAATAAATCACCAAAATTTTGTTTAGATCAATATACAAAACCACACACACAAACAAGAGTTCCCCATGGCAGAGCATGATACGCCCGTCAAATTTGCAAATTTGTCATTTATTTGGATATTTTGTTTATTATGAACTGTAAAGGGACTTATACAGTTCATATGAGCTGTTCATAATCAATAAGTCAATTCAATTATTCATCACAATGATACAAAATGCAGTGCACAAGTCAACAAGTACAATAAAAAACAACAGTAATTATTGAGATTTTGGTATTATTTTCAGTAACAAAATAGACTTACCACCAGCCACACCATTTATATAATTTTACCATCATGTTCTTGTAACCTTCATCACAAAATTGAGGTAATCTCTAGTATACTGGGTTGTTTCAAAGACAGCAAGTTCTTCAGCCTGCAACTCTATGTGTATCTGCTCCCTGGTAGAATAAATTAAGGAAGCTAGAGTTACGGTTCCTGAGCACTGCACTTCGGATCATCGTGGTAAGTAAGCATACCAAGTTTCAAGTCATTCTGACCATAGATGTCAAAGTTATGGGCCAGACAAACCCGCCACATACTCTGGCAGCACACAAAGGGGAATAACTCAAAAATTAAGGAAGCTAGAGTTACGGTTCCTGTGCACTGCACTTGGCATCATCGTGGTAAGTAAGCATACCAAGTTTCAAGTCATTCTGACCATAGATGTCAAAGTTATGATCCGGACAAACATGCTAACAGCATTCAAAGGGGAATAACTCAAAAATTAAGGAAGCTAGAGTTACGGTTCCTGAGCACTGCACTTCGTATCATCGTGGTAAGTAAGCATACCAAGTTTCAAGTCATTCTGACCATAGATGTCAGAGTTATGGGCCGGACAAACCCGCCGCCAGTACGCCCGCCCGCCCATCCGCCCACCCGGACGCCCGCCAAGGGTGATCCCATAATACGCCCCGTCTTTGACGGGCGTATAAAAAGAGAGATTACAATCTTACTTCAATTAAACTAAAAATAAAGAGGGTAGTCACAGAATGACATATATATGTCAATATGTATTACACAAATGTAAGGTGAGAAAACTAGATATGAACAAAGCTAGACTCCTTTCGGAAAAAATATCCAATAACTGTCAGTATATGAAATGAAAGAGAAAACGTTTAGTAAAAAAATAATAGAAAATAATAAAAAATAGAAATACTTTCATCTTACAAAAAAAAATTTCCTTTCAATACTGAAAGCAATTATGCAAGTAGTCACAGGTGTTATCGAAAGAACATCATAACTCATTTGCATTCATCCTAAAAACTATTATTCATGCAAATTAAACAACAGTCAATTAAAATATTTAACTGAAATCTTCAAAATTGGACACAGACACTCATGCAATGGTGACCCTGCTATATATGTACTTCATATATTGAGCTAACAATATCATACCTGTTGCAATGAAGCCATTTCCACACTATCTGTTGTAGCATTTATAGATGGATTGATGCCACTGACAATGGATGCCACTTCCATCTGTCTTGTACATATAACTGGCTCTCCATTTAAATATAGCCAACTTTTATCCACTACACCTACAGTAATAGGCTGGCCTCTTTTATCTTCATTACCTTTCCCTACAACAATGCAAAAAATGCTTATTAAAAACACTCACAGATAAATGGGAGGTTTTCAGTGGCCAAGTGGTCTAACGCACAAATTTACACATCAGTGCCTCTCACAGACCTGGATAAAATCACAATTAAGAGATCTTTAGTGTAAGAAAGTTTGTTAGTTGGCTTGCCAAAGGTCAGTTTCTGGGTTCTCTGTTTCCTTCACCGTCCCACAATTGAATGCCTGAATGATAAGTGAAAAAATCTTGACTGGAGCATAAAACATTACTCTACTCCAATCATAATTGGACTTTTACATGAATACTCTTACAAAAAGTATTATTTGTATACATATCATTTTCTCATTTAATATATTTAGTAGTAATAAAATAGTTTGTTGCATGTCATACAACTTATATATTCAGTTACTTTTTACACTGCACCAGTCACACTGTTGAGCTAGCTTCACTTTGGAACAAAAACAAAATTAGAACTTTAAATACATTTATTTTGAATTGACTGATACATGCAGCAATTCCAAATGATCTGACTGTGTCTTAATTGTAGTTTTTACAGCAAGAAAAAAAGCTTTCTTTTTTTTCAAATAATTCCCACACCGATTCACCTACCATGCCATGTGACTTCAGCTGAGTCTTTAAGATCTTCTCCAAATACAACCCAGGCATGGTCTTCAGATAAAGCCAAGTGAACATCTTTATACTCTAACACCTGGAATGCTGCAACCACTGCAAATGCAACACCAAAACAATCTAATTTGTTCCCTGTAAAAAAAATAAATAAAATACATGCAGTAAAATAACGTGGAAAAGTAAAATAACATGTGAAAAAAAATGGGTCAAAGACCCAAAAAGTTCTTAAATATTTAATTGCACATCTTTAATATATATATATATATATATATATATATATATATATATAGAAACAATCTGTGAAGTTATAAGGTTCATGGTTGAAATTTGAATAGGGGTCAAGATAGGGGTGTCAAGGTCAACCAGCTTCACAAAATTGGTAGTTTCTTGCCCTGATGTAATAAATGAAGTTTCAAGTTACTAGACGTAATGTTTAAAGTTTCAATATTTAAGGTCACTGTAAACTTGAATGAGTGGCAAGGTCTAGAGATGAAAATAAAAACTGGTAGCTGGTGAAACTTTCTCCTGGTGTTGACATTCATTTATTATTATTATTATTATTATTATTTACCACATTATAGAACTCTGTTGAATACCTAACATAATCCACCTGAGGAAATAATACCATTTTTTGTATCTTAGGAATATTGGTTTTATTGTACCACATCCTTCTTAACTGAGTGGAATCCCTAAAGTCAACAAGCTTTGTAAATGAAAAGGCATTTGGGCTGGCAAACATTCCTCACAAGTTTCACTGTTATAGGTTTACTGGTCACAAAGTCAGAGTCACTTCAGTGAAAAGTTTACTGACAATGAACAACAGACAAAAGAGAATTTAAAAACATAACCTTGAGCAATTGCTCAGGAGAGCCAATAAAACTTTCAAGTAGCATGCCCAAAAGAGTGAAATGAGTCTATTATTGTAGAGATAAATTCATACCATAATTTAGACTGAAAAACAAATCAATCCCTTAGCCTCTGAAATAATTTAACCAATGTTGAACAATGGACAAACAGGCATTTGAAAAGTTCACCTTGCGCAAGTGCTTAGGTGATCCAAAAAAGCTTACAAGTAACTAGCCCAAAAAAGTAAAAAATGAATCTATCATTGTAGAGATAAATGTATCCCATAATGTAGACCGAAAAACAAATCAATCCCTCAGTCTCTGATATAATCCTAAATCTTATCAATGCCACCCACACATTATTTTATATAAGGAACTGGTCACTGTCGCTGTTATTGTAGGGTTGAATTGATTTATCCACTAGATTACCGAGGCTAATCAATGAATAAACACTTTTATTTGGTTTACATCACATAGCCTTTATTTAATTATCAGAGATAACCAATATTACAATCAAATAAAGTCTAGTGTCCAAGTTTGTATACTGTTCTTTAACTTGGTATTTAATGGCAAAACCATTTATTTCTTCAAACTAAAATCTATTTATAGAGCCAAAAAAATCTCTCTCTCTCTCTCTCTCTCTTTCACTTATTGAATTTTCTTAATTCATGCACTATAAAATGAATGGTTTGGGTCAGCAATGATGCAATTTTTTAAGTCAACTAATTCAATTTCAGTCATTTTTTCCAAATTTTTAATTTTAAATATTTAAAACTTTTAAATGGGTATTTACTGGTAAGTTTTTCATATCATTTTTTAACCAATATTACAATCAAATAAGTCTAGTGCTAAGGTTTATTTACAGTTTCTTACCTTGGCATTTAATAGTGAAACCATCTATTTCTCCAAACTAAAATTTATTGATAAAATTGAAATACATTTTTTTATTTATTTATTTATTTTTTACTTATTAAGTTTTCTTAATTTGTGCACTACAAAATAAACGGTTCAGGTCAGCAATACTACAGATTTTTATTTCAACTGATTCACAACAATTCTTAATACAAATTTATATCAGGTGCCATTTCTCTATTTATTCCATATTTTCACATAAAATCTATTTTTATATACCGGTATGTAAAAATCCATTTATGCATATGTGGAAATCTATTTATGCATATGCAAAAATGGCAACTTTTTTTTTTTTACATATGCATAAATCAATTTTTACATATGCAAAAATAAACTTAGGAAATTAGAAAAAACTGTATTCTACCTAATCACCATTTTTGAAGTTAATACCTTCTGGTAAAATATATGAATGGTTTTCTACTTTGTTAGTAGTTAAAATCTGAATTTTTTTATTTTGGATTATAAATGAATTTTTTCTATCGATGTTCAAAAATGTTAACATAATTTTAAGATTTTATGTCTATAGTTCTTACTTTTTTATGGTTGACAATGTTACACACTAATGCGTAAGTTCTGCATTCAATAGAAAGGGAGAAATCATTTCACACCTGCTATCATGCATATGCAAAAAATTTAATTTTCCACTTGCTAAAATACTTACTATTTTTTTCAAAATGTCTTTTTTTGGACATGTAAAAATTAATTTTTTGCATATCCATATGTAAAAATATATTTTAACATATCCAAAAATACATTTTTACATATGCTAAATTATTTTTGGATATCTTAAAATAATTTTTCACCATATGATAAAATTGATTTATGGATATCCATAAGTGAATTGCATATATGTTAAAATATCAATCATACTATGTAAAGTATATTAAAAAAGATTTTTCAAAAAAAGAAAGAAAGAAAAAACAGGAAAAAAAGTCAAACACACAATATTATTTTTAAAAAATGCAATTCAATATTACAGGTACAAATAGTACTTTTTTAAGATTTTAACTCAAACAAACCTCTTTTAACCCCCCCCCCCCCCACAAGGAAAAAAAAAGAAACACTTTTGTTTTAACAATAAAATAACACTTTATTATACAACATGTATTATAATTATTTCAACTGATTAAAAAACAATACACTAAAACATGAAATAAAAAAAAATTAAATATATTTCATTTCAAAAATGTATTAATTTACAATGACAACTTCAAAAAATATAAATATTTTTGAATTATTACAAAATATGTTACCATTTATTTAAGCTTTCTACTTTGATTAAAATCAATACCTTTGTACTCAGGTGTACATAGGTTAATTGAACTTGGTTTGTTTTGATTAAATATTTGACCCCACTGACCTATTTACAATGTTTGTAAACAATGATGAATTTCAAGATTTCAATTCAGGAGTGTCAACAATTTTTCCAGTAACCCTGTCCACTCATCTAATTAATTCTTTGTTAATTCTAAAGGTGATTAATCACCTGAGTTATTATTGTCATTATCAAATCATTCCATCTGTAAACAGATGCTGACACAAATGATAAAATTAGGTTAGTTCTTTTTTTAATTGATTTTCCTATTGTGTCGGCAGCATTCAAAGTGTTTAACCGAGAGAATGATGCGCAAAAACCAGAGTGAGGTTGATTGAATGATATTTATATTATGTTAATTAGCAAAATATCGATGATTTCTAAGAGAACAGCGTCACCCTGTTGAATCAATGATGGCCGAAGTAATGATAGGATACATGCTACATTTAAAAATTTGAACAATGTTTTTACGCTTAATTGCAGATGACAATAACACTGACATCGATCACATATAATGTTATTTAATAAAATGAAAAACTGTAAATATTAATACAGAAATAAATACTTTAATCTTTTAAAAAATCAAATGTAAAAACGGCGCAATTTGAACATGCAACCTTACCCGTCAAATAACTGTACAAAGACTGCAGGTGCGCTTTATCCTTGTAATAACTCCTCATCAACGAGCTCCAGACCACATCTGATACAAACTTCACCAATTCCCTTGTTGCATTTCCATCTGGAAACTTAGTCAAATCCACGGATCGTTTAATCTGAGTCACAAATTTTGTATAAAGTGCTTCAACAGTTGATAGTTCAACCACCGGAAAAATCGGTTCCAAGCTTTGGGAACTATCGATATGATTCGGCAAAGCTCGATTGACTGTTAGTGTGTTTTCTATAAGTCCAAGAACTATCGACAATAAAGCTAAATTCGGCTCGTCTGGTGTTGTCAACTGATCCTTAAATAAATCCACAACATCCTGAATTTTTTGAAGGGGGAAATATTGTTTTTCACGCTCTCGGAAACCCGCCATCTTGCATTTCGTTTGCGGTAATAATTGAAATTAAGCCTCAATCAGGTATGAAATCCCCGTAACCACCATAAAAAATTATTTTTCTCAAAAACAATTATACCTAAAAAGTCTCAAAATTATTATTTATTTTTATTTTAAAAACAAATTTAAATGTCATCTTGTTAATATTTCTAACTCAGTTTTTTTTCACTTATCAGGTTTGAGAGTATAGCTCAGAAACAACAATGGCAGACAACACGTTAGTCTCGTCACAAGACGGAGGAAATAATTCTACACAGGAACAAAACCAGGTTCAAAATGGACAGGTAATGTTTACTAAGTAGTAAATAAAGACACCGACTACTTATAAGCGATATATCGCTGCTTTCTTTGATCATTTTGACCGTGTACTTGGTGCGTGATGTAGTGATGTCGGCTCAGTAGCTTCTGGTGACTCAGTCACGGTTTACTGGTTTAGAGAAGTTTTCATTACGCTTCAGCGTCTATGGTGAACGCATCTATTTATTTCGCAACCATTAAAGCTGACTAATGAAAAGATTTAGTCATTTTCATCGTACATTATATTAAGGTTAATCGATTTAACAATAGAAGTTTTTCATCCCTGATAAATATTTTTTGATGGGAGAGAGAAAAAAATCCACGTGGATACGAACCTGATTTTATGTTCAGTTTTGGCTTTTAATCAAGAATTATCTAATTATCTTATTAAAGCTGCATTAAGTTTTTCCAAAGAAAAAATTTAAATGGTGCTAATCTAATTAATGATGTTCCTAATAAACGTTGTTATATTTAAATTTTTGTTCAACGATAAAAGTTCAATTAAATACAGAAACAATAATAATTTCCCAGTGAGATGTAGCATGTGGGATCTAATATTAGAACATGTTTATGTCATGAAAAAACTGAGTCATTTAAACACAACTTTCAAGACGGTGAAATATGATAAATTAAACACAGAAATTTGTTGAATTTGTCATTTGTGACTTAGTAAGGGATACATAACACCATTTCAAATATATCTGGATATTATTGACGGACAATTAATGCACTCTGTCATGTTTCCCCTTCAATTCATGATTTTTTCCATACATCCTTGCGCATGCTCCAAGCTCATAATAATCATCGGTAAACAATGACCGACTCGTTAAAGGATTTCGTGTATTTACAGCTAAAAGGGAAGGGAAGAAATTTTAGAAAATGAATCTCACGGATCGTTATTAGAAGTTATCAATTTTTAAAAAAATATATTTTTATATATATCAGAATTATTGGTTTCTGTGCGATGCATAAGTGCTAGCACTTAAAGCAGCATTAAGTTTTCCTAAGCATAATATATAAATGGCACATTTTTTCTTAACTATGCCTCGCATGAAAAATGTCAAACTCGGTTTCAGAATAAAACCATTACATGTGTTAAAATTCATGGGGAAACCATCTACCAAAAATTTTCTTTATAGAAAATGAGGCAACGTTAACAAACACAGCAAAAGAGCATTGTGGTCACTTTGTTGTGCATATCCAAAGCAAACTGCTGTTTTATTTACAGCCATTTTTCATCTGTGTCTAATTGATTTGAATCCTTAAAGTTAGTTTGTCCAAATTGGCCCTTGTTCTTTTCTTTGCTGAATCTGTTGTCATTTTATAATGTGGGGCTTTTGATAAAGGTTCTAATGACTTTAATAAATGATATTAGACTGAAAATTTATGAAAAATTAAAAATTAAGGTGTAATATTAATATTAGTATATTTGACTATCCATGCCAATTTTACAAATTACAAACAAATGGAACATGTAGAAAACATAGATCTACTTGAAATTTGGGTATCATATAATAATAATAATAATAAAAATAGTAATTGTAATTGAACTCTCAAGTTTTTTCTGTCATGTAATTTTTCATTATGTCAAAACTACATTTTCTTATTCTTCTATAACTTGAATTGACAGTATTTTCAGTAACATTTTCATAAAACAATTTTTAAAAAATGAAATATCAAAATAATAACAAAAACGGTGTTTTGGAAATTGTCTCTGATAAGAGTTTTTTAATAAGGGAAATCAAGAAATAATCTATGCGACAACCGTTCAAAAATTCTTTATTATTGATAAATCTTTTTCTTTACATTTTAATTTACATAACAGTTTTACACATAAGTAATTAAAAATTTTCAGTACTCCAAACCACACACACATTGAGCGAGTTTATAGTCTACATGGGGCCTTGCGGCCATTGTGCAGACTGTTTAACTTAATAAGAAATTTTTATGATTTGGTTTTTTGGTGGTTATACTCACTAATAGACGAAGGTGCCAGGACAGCAGCAGATCAGGAGAGTGCCCAGGAAGAGGAGGGGCCCAGCTGTGAGTGAAGTACCCCGTGGTAACAATAGGGTATCCCTAAGCAGGCGCGGGAACATGCCAAGAGAAAAATTTTGAAATTTTGATAAAAAGAAGGGAGTGGGGTTATTTGGAGCCTGTTCCAAAAGGGGATCTTTATTAATGGGGGATCAAAAGCCTGGATGTCTAATTTTGAAGATATAAGTGAAGGGGCCCTATGCCGGCGTAAACGCCTACTCTGTTTTCGATAAACATAGGGGATCTTTATCGTGCCCCGTCAGGCTGTCGGGTACACGGGGCCTCCGGCTTAACGTCTTAGGCCAGACGCACCCTTCATACTGACACATTCAGGCACTTTCTGACACATTCTGACACATACTTACAGAGCTAACAACAATAGAGCGGAAATACTGTATAGTACAGTTTATTTTTTTTATTTTGTATCACCGTGCAGCACCAGTTTATTTTTTTGCTTTATTCTTAGATACTTATAGATACTTGATTGTATCTTGTCCGGTACTGCACGGGTACAGTAAGAAGTAGAAAGAGGGGTGGGTACCGTAAAGGACGGTTTATGAGTTGGCGAACAGGAGCGCCGATAGGATATAGCGGGCCATCTGAAAATAAAACAGGATTATTAATACATGAAATAACAATAAAAAACACATATAAGACAAGACTACCAGCATGCGATGGTTTAAGATTACCAGAGTTGATGCCACATTGTTGTTTTTTGGTTTTTTCATTTTCGCTTATTCCTTTCATCCTTTTCATTCCGTAGGTTGACATATAAAAGTTGGGACTTTCATTCAGCTTGTGTACTGGGGTAAGAAGTTTTAGTGGGAGATCAGCGACTTTTGACGGTCACTGTCCCCCGGCCTCATTCTCTCTATTTCGTGCTTGCATACACCTCGGAGTGGGATTCATCTGTTCAGCCTTGTGCTCGCCATTTTCACAGTTGTGTGCGTGTCTGTGTGTTTTCAGGAGCCTTAACTAGTTACCTTAATTAAATATTTAGTTATCCATGGAAGTTTCAGTGAATCCATGGATAAGTAAATATGATAGATTGCTTGTTAGTAATAAGGTAGATTATGAGTGGAACCTACTGTTGCTTAGTTATGCGCATATAACTATGGCCGCGGCCCCGCTTGCAGTAGGTAAGATAATGCGCCTGGAGGGGGATAGAAAGATTATAATTTAGTGGTAGTTTATAGCAATTCAGCGTTTCTGGCTTTGTTTTTGATATATTAAATTTTGGCCTGCTATGGTCCGACTAAGCGCAATTTTTAGTCGTGGCACGGCCCCGACCGTAGCAAGCATAGTGTATTGCGCCGAATATATTTTAAGTTTGTGTGAATTAATTGCTAATAGCTGAAAGGATAAAAGTAAATGTTTTAATAGAACGGGGAATCGCTATAAACATTAGAGCGTGGTTAGTAGAAGAAGGAATGTACTGGGAGGCTAGACCTTACTGGTATACTGGATCTGGGATATGTAGTTCCCTAGCTTTTGGTAGATTAGGGTTCGGCATCTGGCGGGCGGGTTGAGGAGCCCTTTTAACGTGAGATTTTGCTGCCCTATTTGATTGGCTAGCTCCCGTCTTTCTTCCAGAAATTCAGGGCATAGCAGCAGAACGTGTTCTATGGTCTCGGGTTGTCCGCAGTAACTGCAGGCCGGACCACATTTCTTAATATGTTGGCTATGGGTGTAACCATGTAGCATGGTTACACCCATGCGGAGTCTAGTGATGGCGCGGTCCAGGCCTCGGATCGAGTGAAAGAGAACAGTTTGCTTAGAGGGTTTGATCTCAAGGTCGCGTCTCCATTGGCTAGCTGAGGTGCTAAGTGTTTGAGCCCATTCTCCCCAGATAGCTTTGTTTATAAGCGAATAAAGCTCAGTGGAAGCTAGTTTTACAATGAAGTTGGGGGCGGGTTTGGTTAGCACCTGCTTGGCCGCTTGATCGGCGACGTCGTTGCCACGGATCCCTATATGAGAGGGGATCCAGGCTATTGTGGCATTTAGTTTGGTCGCCAGATACCGAATTTGATGTAAGATTTCTGGCCTACTGGATCGACCTGTACTTATAGATTAATGGATGATAGGGAGTCAGTGAGGATAACTGGATCCGCTATTTGGTTTTCGCGGCTCAACAGTAAAGCCTCTCTGATGGATATCATTTCCGTGGTATAAATAGACAGGTGATCTGAGGTTCTAGCTGCATATATTTTGTCTATAGTGGGGAGGTACACACTAAAACTAGTTTTCCCAGAAACCGGGTCCTTTGAGCCATCCGTATAAACTAAATTTCTGTGGCTGTACTGTGTATTAATGAATTCTAAGGCTAGTGCCAGGTGAGCTGCAGTTGGATATTTTTTTGATATCTGATTTCGAAGGTCTGCGTTTAAATTTATGTCTAAATACAACCAAGGCGGTTTTGGAGTAGGTTTTCTTTTGATTATTAGTAATTGATTTAGGCCTAAATCGGTGATTTGCTTTCTAGTTTTAAAACCGTAGGGCTCTGTGCCCTGTTTCCATTTTCTATAATATTTTTGGTAGGCCTGGCAGTTGTCTAAGGTTGCGTTGACCGGGAGGTTGTCCCCGTGGGGAGCGGTCCGTGCCCAGTAACGCAGCGTTAGAAGCTCACGGCGCTTTTGTAGCGGAAGTTCGCCAGATTCTGATAGTAAGGTGCTTATTTGTGTGCTTTTAATGGCTCCAAGGACAATTCTGAGGGCCCAGTGTTGAAGTATGTCAAGTTGGGAGAGGGTGGTCTTATCCGCTGAACTGTAGGCCTGACATGCGTAGTCAAGCTGGGAGCGGAAGAGAGTCTTGTAAAGTAGCATAAGTGTCTTTTTATTGGCTCCGTAATTGGTACCTGAGACATTCCTCATGAGGTTGAGCACGTTTTTGCACTTGTGCACAACGTGCTCAATATGTCATTTCCAGGTAAGTTTGTTGTCGAGCACAACTCCAAGAAACTTGTGTTCCTTCACAAAGTTAACCCGTGTCCCGTTGATATTGAGGTGTAGGGAATGTATAGGGTTTCGCCCAAAAATCATTCCTACAGGTTTTTTTTCAGAGAGTTTGAAGCCCCATGTTACAGACCATTTGTGGACCTCATCCAAGATGTCTTGTAGCCGCGACTCAAGTGCGTTTAGGTTGTTGCTGACATCCCAAAAGCACCCGTCGTCGGCGAATTGTGATAATTTTGATGTGGCGTGCTGAATACATGATGAGAGGTTGTTGACCGCTATGTTGAAGAGAGTCGGGGAAATGACCGAGCCCTGGGGGCAGCCATTTTCTAGACTCTTTTCGTCAGATAGCTGGTCAGATACTCTGACTTTAATTTTGCGGTTTTGTAAGAAATTTTTAATGAATTGAAAAATTTTTCCTGATATGCCGAAATTTTTGAGATGGTGTAAAACACCATCGTGCCACATGAGATCGAATGCTTTTTCTAGGTCGAGAAAGATCGCACCTAAGATTTTATTTTGTGCTTGTGCTTTTTTAATATCCGTTTGTAGGCGGAGTATGTGGTCTAAAGTAGACCTGGCTTTTCTAAAACCACTTTGGTTGTTTGATATTAAATTATTGGTGTCCAAAAAATAGGTTAACCGGTCGTTAACCATGGTTTCCATTAATTTGCATATTGTAGGTGTTAGCGAAATAGGTCTGTAAGATGAAGGTTCAGAGAGAGGTTTTTCCGGTTTGGGGATAGGTACCACAATGGCGACCTTCCACTTGTCCGGTAGAATTCCCGTGTCCCATGACGTGTTGATCAATTCAAGAATTAACTGGTGGGTAGACAGAGGCATATGTTTTATTATTTCATATGAGATTTTGTCATCTCCTGGCAATGACTTCTTTTTGTTATTGAGCGCTAGCTTGAATTCTGCTAAAGTGAAATTTTTATTAATCGGGTTGTTTTGGTTTAAAGTGAGTTCGTTAATATTGTTTAGATTTGCCCGATTTAGTTTGTTTTTATTAATCGCGAAGTCTGGATTGAGGTTATTGTTGGAGCTAGCATTGGAAAAAGAGTCCGCTAAAATGTTAGCTTTGTCTTTTGCACTAGTAGCTCCACTGATAACTGGAAGTGCGCGTTGTGGATTATTTTTCATAGCTTTTATTTTTAGCCAAACTTAACGCATGTCTGAGTGATCGTTCAAAGTATCGCAGAATTCATGCCAGTGGTTTTCTTTTGTAATGTTGATTATTCTTTTTAGTCTAGCGTGAGCTGCTTTATAATCAATAAAATCAGACTCACTGCTAGTGCGCCGAAATTTGTTATAAAATCGTGTTTTTTTATGTTGCGCTTCATCGCACTCTGTGTTCCACCAAGGATTATTTTTGAAATTTCTAGTTTTGCCGCTGGTTTTGGGTATGGTAGTGCAGGCGATTTCATTTATTTTGCTTTGTAAATTATCATAAAAAATATTTAGGTCTGGATTCCGAATGGTCTCGGGATTGATCGCCTTGCACATATTTTGGAATTTGGCCCAGTCGGCTTTTTTGTATATCCATTTAGGAGGAAAATTTTGCTCCATTTTTTCTAATTTTTGATTAATTTTGATAGTTATTGGTATGTGGTCTGAACCCATTTGGTTGTTATAAGTGCCGAATGTTATTTTGGTAGCTAGATCAGGTGTGCTAAAAGCCAAATCAATAGCAGTAGATGAGTTTTTAACAATACGCGTGGGTTCGCCATTGTTGAGCAATGATAAGCTATTATCGTCATGCCATTCTTCAGTAATTAGTTCCTTTGCGGCAGGTCGCTTTATCGCCCCACAGGTGATTGTGGGCGTTAAAGTCGCCAAGGATGAGTGAGTTTGTTTTTTTCAATTTTTATTGTATTTAGAATTTCAGAGAATTGATCATTGTCTAGAGATGGTTTTAGATAGAATATTATAAAGATTTAATTTGATATTATTTTTGAAGTATAGTTCTAGACTTTGGACTGGTAAATTTTGATAATTTGCATTTTCTTTATATTGAATTTCGTTTTTAACATAGATGGCTAGATGATATTGAGCTTTTATTAAAGGAGGTTGATAGCCAGAAATTTTGTGAATTTTGTTATAATTCTGTTTATTAGAATATTCTTGGATTACCAACACGTCGGGTTTTAGTTGATCTACAGTATTTTTAAGCTCGCTTAGTTTTGGAGCTAGCCCCCCAGCATTCCATTGAAAGATGTTAGTACACATTATTTTATATAAGGTTTGATGCTGAGCGGCTCAGAGATTTTTAATTTAGCATCTGATTTTAGCGGCCCTTCTGTATTTGTCGGCCTGCTTTTTGGATGTTTGGTTGTTTTTCTGCATTTCATTTAGAAGGGAGTTGAGGAGATCTTTTAGTGTTTCAACCTGTTGTTCTAATTCTCTGACTCTTTGGTTTTCTTGGTTCGAGTCTCTATTAGTGACTGGTGCCTGATATCTACGCTCTTGACTGGGTTTATTATTATTATTATTATTATTATTATTATTACTGTTATTTCTGCTCCTATTAGGTGTGGCTTGGGAGAAGAGATCTTGACTGGCTTGCCTGTTAATATTATTATTTTTATTATCGTTATCATTTCTCTTGTGGGTATTTTCCTTTTGTTAGCAGGTTTGGAGATCTGCTTTTTATTTAAGATATCAGAGTAGGTGGCCCGTCTTGTCCCTTGGGATTTGTTAGTTTGCTCAGTCTGCCTGACGGGAACTGTCTTTTTAGTATTTTTGGGGCAGTCTCTGCTAGTGGGGCGGTGATTGCCGGAGCAGTTGGCGTAGGTGGGTTTGTGATTAAGTTTGTCACAATCAGCATAACGGTGGTTACCTGCGCAGTGGGAGCAAATTGTCTGCCCCTGGCATCGGTCCGCTTTGTGCCCTGGTTTTTGACAGTTATAGCAAAACATTGAAGGAAAATTGAATTGTTCAATAGGATGCTTGAAATTAAAAATGTAGACAAAGGGAGGTAACTCATTATCGAAGGATAGACGGACTGCTGTTGATGGCGTACGATCTTTTTTATTCAGTCTTAGAACCTGGGTTGTTTTGACAGGGTTTTTGTAGTCGGTATTTATGGAGTGTATTATGTCTTGTGTTGTTTCGTTGAGTTCGACTCCCTTTACAACACCAAAAACTTTTTTAGGTTCTTTGAGCAGTCTTGTTTTGATAGGAACGTCTCTGAGATATTCCTGGTTGAGTAGGGATCTAGACAGGCTATTATCTATGGTCCTAACAATGATTCCTCTTTTGGCCTTGGTCGTCTCTAGTTTATATTCTTGACCTCGGAGAGTCTGCCTGATCTCATTGTTAATAAATGAGTGGGCCATTGATTGCAAGAGGCTTTTGCCCTGTTCTCTACAAGTAATGAGTATATTAATAAAGAGAAGGGGTCCAGCGGGTATGCCCTTATCTTGACTTGAGTTGAGGTCACGCCTCTTTTTCCTTGATTTTTTCTTTTGGACTTTTTGGAAGTCCCCTTCCTCCGAGTCTGAAGCACCCGACGAGGTAGCAATTTCCTTTGCTCCTCTCTTGCAGGGAGTTTCTGGAATTATGTCACTTATGTTATTAAGAATATCTTGACTCTCAGTTGGTTGAGAAGCCATTGAACTCTCTTCTAGTATTAGTGAAGCCATATTGACCTTAAAACTACTTACTAGTATCTGGTATTCTCTTTGAAATTTCTCTTTTTAATTCTCTTTAATTCTTAAGTTGATTAACACGTCTGTGCCGTACCGGTGACCAACGAATGATGAATCAATGAATGTGATGATAAAAATGAAAAAAAAATGACTCCAAACCAGTTAACATCTGGTTTATTAGGCACATTCAACTCACTTGTAATCATCAGGATCTTACCTTGCAATTTGCTAAAATGTTTGACAGGCATCCATACAGTGATAAACTGGTAAATGTTATTTGTAGTTTATTTGAGATGTTGACAGAACATGTTGGATGAATAGATGTAAATTATGTAATAAGATTTGAATTGACTAGTCGTGGAAACGACTGGCTGGGGAAATAAAATTATTTGACATAATTATTACCAGATCATTTAAATTCTTTATAATTATCTTTAATTTTCCTAACATTTCTTGTAACATTTATACAAAAAAAAGTGTTTGAGAAATTTTAGGAAAATTTAAATGTTGATGGACAGACACCTCTTTTTAAAGTACATGTATGAATACATGTATATTACATTTTTAAAAAAGGTAATCAAAAAAGGAAAACTGTCTGATATTCGGTGTAAATATTTACATATTATGTAGCATTCTACCTTTTGACCATAAATTATTATTGTGTAATTCCTTCAGTTATCCCATTTGTGGCCTCTGTGGCCAATTATAATTGTGTAATTGCTTCAGTTATACCAGCTGTGGCCTCTGTGGCCGAGTTGTCTGAAATGCATGCTTTCAAATTCCACTTAGGCAGATTCTAGTGTGAGAACATTTGTCAGTTCATTTGCTAAAGTTCTTTGCTTTTCTTCAGTCATGCTAGTTTCCCTCACCATTCCTTGACTGACCATCTTGATATAAATGAAAGATTCTTGACTTGGGCTTAAAACACCATTAATCACATCTTGATATGTACTTGTAATTCATTTTTCAAGATTTTATTATTTGAGTTGAGTTGAGTAATGGTGTTTAACCTCCCAGTCAAGAACGTTTCACTTATATCGAGACGTTGTTAGCTATAGGTGAAAGTGCAGAAATTTTGCCTGTGCTTTGCGCTGATGGCATTATACAGCAGGGTTCTTTATCGTGCCATGCCTGCAATGACACGGGACCTCATTTATTTTAAGTTCCCATCCGAAAGAACCATGACTTTTGTTTTGTAATGCTGAGTGCTTGGCGAAAGAACAGTCACTACCCACTTTCAAGTCTTGGGTCAGACCCAACTGGGCCCGAACCCTCGACCTTCCACTTACAGAGCGAGCACTCCACCAACTGAGCTACCGCAGTGGCATTTTATGAATTGATTAAAAATCATAATTTGCCTGTCTTTACAGTTCAGTGTCTTATACCCAAAGAAATTATGTGTAATAAGGATTCTTAATGGACAATTTTTTTTTTCAGGGACAGCCTCAGCAACAACAACAACAACAACAAGGATTTGGATCAATATTAAAGACCCTGTTGATACGGATGTTCTTTATTTATATGATATCAAGTTTGTTTAGAAGATCATCTCCACCAGCTAATAACTCTACGGATGGAAAAACATCTGTACCTGCCCAGACATCAACTAATCTCTTCCCAAAAGGCACCATGATGGTAAGTAACAGTCACTTGTGTTATTAGTGGTAACATCTACACCTGTCCAGACATCAGCTAATTTCTTCCCAAAGGGTACCATGATAGTAAGTGGGTCCTATAAGTTTTTAGACTCACATAAGATGTGACATGAACTTCTGCATCCACTGTTAAAGAGGGTTTATATTTGTATATTTCTGCAACATTATCAGAAAATGTACAGATGAGAGGGTATTTGATAATAATCATTGTTTTTGTATTTTTATTCTTTAATATGTCTATATTAAGATCTCTTGTTACCTTACAAGATGCATGTAGCATAAACTGAAATAGAAGCAAAAAATTTTGACTAATTAAAAAGAATTTCTTCTGTATGCCAATGACAATGTCATTTCAGTATGTAACTTTTTGAATAGAAAAAAAAATGAATATCTCTTGAAATGTTAAAATTGATTTAAATTTAAAAACGATATCTTTTTTTAAAAAATAGGATTTGTACATATATGTGTCTGAACAAGAAGAATTTACAGACTTTAAGAATCCTGATGCCCTATTCTGGCGACAAGCACATATAGAATATGGAGACTGGGAAAATGGACCTGATAATGATGGAAGCTACACAAAATATGGCAAGATAATTACACCTGAGGTAATGTATTTCAATCTTTTTCACTAGTTATCATCGCTCAGTGGTATAGCATATGCATTGCGAGTTGGAGGTCTGGAGCTCAAACTTGGGCCAGGTCATATTGCTTGCTCCCCTGGTACTTGGCATTAGAAGAACAGAGTATGGACATATTAATCCAGTGCCAGGATAATGTGGCATGAGGAGTGGTATTCTTGTCTGGGACATACCAACTCAGATATTTAACTGGTACCTGAAATCTGTCTTATGTGCATGCTAGTAAAAGGCAGACCGTAAAAAAACTCACACGTCTCATGCATACACAGGCTTATTTTTAGAATGATTCTTAGAGATTGCAAAGAGCCGGAAAAAAATTGCTGATTCGACAATAAACAACATTACAGCCAACTAGTTATGATCATATGTAGTTAGAGAGAATTTTCAATGATAAAATAGTAAAGTGTATGTCTCATAAGTTGTCAGTTTGCAGATTTGGTCAGAAGCAAAGTTTGAATCACCTTTACTTTTGCCAAACTAAAAAAAAAAAAATTATACCAGTACAAAATCTTTTAGTTTGAGTTAAAGAGCAAACATGGAACAACATTCCATGTTGACACCAAAGATTATGTAACAACATTATACAATTTTGAATTTTTGTATTTTATCTTTCAGGCTGTGCAAAATAATGGATCTATATATTTGCATGTATATGTAGTCAAAGAAGGGAAATCACCTAACCCAGAAGACAAGGGAGCATATTCCAAGAGATATACAATACACAAAACTAAAAGTAAGACTTCTATATGATTGGAAATAAGAAAGAAAATTATCCTAAAGCATATTCAGGTGGTTTTGAATGCTTGATCATGACCATCAACATGAGCATCTTCATCCAATAATTTTGGTTCATATACTTTGAGGAACAAATATTGAATTTTTTTTTTTTTGATTATCTAGATATGTACAGTAGATACTGGTATGTTGCTGTTTTGATATAATGTAGTATCATGAAAATGAACCTCTATATTTTTCTTTTTGCAGGGTTAAATAAGTACAAGAAAAGAAAGTACAGTGATACAGTCAACTTACTGACTGGTGAAACTGATGTACATCCTGATCTTGTTAGGGTAGGTGAATGGATGATCTCTCTCTCTCTCTCTCTCTCTCTCTCTCTCTCTCTCTCTCTCTCTCTCTCTCTCTTTCTCTCTCTCTCTCTCTTATCTTGCTTGCTTGTGAAATTGATATACATGTACATTTTGATCTAGTTGGGGTTGTTAAAAACAAGTAGATATGTGAACATAAATATTACAACACACCTGATCTTGGTTTGTAAAACATGGTAATTCACACATTATGACATACTGCAGCACACACTGTCAGCTAAGTAACTAATGTACATGGCTCCATGTTTCAGATGTTAAAGTATGGTAAATGACAAAACCATCACAAAAGCATTGGATGTTGATAATGGTAAAAATATTGACAAGACACTTTTTTTTTTTTTTGGTTGAAAGTAACATTCATAGTAAAAACAAAATAAATTAATAATGTAAGATTTTTTTTTACAGAAAGAAAATATGTCAGCATTTGAAATTTTGTCACACTGGCATCCAAACTTAACTATAAATATACTGGATGATCATTCACCCTGGACAAAAGGACACATACCAGCACCATTAGATGAATGTAAGTAGTCAGAGTTGTTATGTTACAAGTTGTCAGGTTTAAGAGATAAGTGTTTTTTTTTTTTGCATTATATGGTTTGAAATTCTTTGTTTTTTTATGTTTAATTTTTAGATAAAAACTCATTAAAATATATTTATTAGAGAGTTTTGTAATTCAACCTGCAGTAGATGATTGGTTTAGGATTAATTGTGTTTTACCTCCCAGTCAGTATTTTTTCACTTATATGGAAGCAGTCATTTCCCAGAATGGTGGAGGAAACCATGGTCCAGAGAAATCTACTGACCCTCAGCACACGATCTGACAGACTTTCTCACACTAGGAATTGTTTGAGCAGGACTCTAACCTAGGCGGTGAGAGGCACTGATCCTTAAGCAGGCGCTTGACCATTAGTCCACCTTAATCCCTCAACATGCAGTAAAAAAGAACATCATGAAATCAAACAATTTTTTTTAAAAAAAATTATCTAACTAAATTACTAAAGGCAGAATAGCATTAGAGAAGGTGTGAAACTGTCTTTCTACAAGTTAACATTTAAATCTGTTTGAAATCATTGTCCTGTCAGTCTAGTTTTTAAAAGTTATTTCATTGAGCTTAATTGTTGTTTTCATTAACTGATACATCTATATGTATATATGGAATATTTTCAATTTCAGATGTAGAATTCCTACCTGGTACCAATAAATATTACCCTGTGGTGTACTTCAATGATTACTGGAATCTAAACAGTGAATATCAACCTATAAATGAAACCACAAAGTAAGTAGATGTTCAAAATACAGTACATATTAAAAATGTCTTTGATATAGAAAGTCTGAATGAAAGAATTAATTTTTTCAAATTGCATGATGAATGAATGAAGAAGTATTAACACTAAAATTTGTGGGGGATTAAATTTCATTATTTTTTACTTTTGACTGTTTCCAAGAAAATTCTTTACTATTTATTTTTTAAGGCCAAATATGTCTTTTATCATATCTATTTAATGGTGTTCTTTGTAAATAAATCACATGTTTATGTTCTGCTGTTTAAAATTTTGGTTAAATTTTCATACTGATGTTTGGAGAATATTTTAGAGACCAGACATTTCTGTATCTTACACTTGCACTAGATTTTTTCTTCTCAAGAAACACTACAGCGGAAAGATAAGTCTGCTGTACATTATTTTTGAGAAATTTTATATAGTTCTCATGTCGACTAAAATACAGAATGGAGTGGTGTTGGTGGATTCATTTCAGGGATGGTAGAGAAAACCCAAGTAGTTAGAGAAAAATCTCCTTACACAAGGAACTTGACAAACTTTTGTACACAAGGATTTGCCTCAGTGGGATGCAAACCTAGGTGATGAAAAGTGCTGTGATTTGTAAGCACATGCTTTGGACCACTGAGGTTCCAAACTGAAAAAAGAAAACAGAAAATTAGAATGGAAAGCCACATATGAAGTTGTTGTTGTTGTTAGTTTATTTTTTTTTTTTAACAGTATTACAGTATTGTGAAAAAAGACAATGGTACAATTTTGATGTGTATTTTCAGAACATTGAATCTGACCTTGATCTTTTCACCAATATCACTGCTGAAGTGGCAGATGTATGCTGCTCAGGGAATGAGAAGTAAATGGTATGGTATGATGGGGGCTGATTTTATGGAAGAAGCTGATGAAGATCAGGATTCACTTAAAGTAAGTACAGTGTACAAGGAACAAAAAAAAAAAAAAAAAAAAAAAAAAAAAATAACAACAACATAAAAAGAAAAAACCCTGAATACTGTCTAATTGGAAATGTTCTTTTAATTGATGTTTGTCATTTTTACAGTCATTGATCAAAGTGCAAAAAAAATCCATTATAAAAGTGAAGATCTTTTTTTTTATCGTATCATACACAATCATAGGATCTAAAATAATAATATCAGCAGAAGTGTTGTTATGTAAAAGTCACAAAGATTATACCAATGAGAGTGTTGTGTAAGAAAAGCTACCAGTCAAAGTGTTGTTATAAAAAACAAAAATATTGGGAAAAAAGCAAAATGTTGTCGTAGAAAAAAGTTTTTTTTTTCAGTTAAAAGAGGACATGATAGACATAAAATATTTTCACATTATATATATTTCAAGCATTTATTGTAGATAGTGAATTTGTTTTATTTGTCAGAATAATAATTTGTTTATTTTGCATCACATAAAATAAATAATTTATTTTTGTACTTTCAGACTGCTTTCCTGGAGACAAACCCATATTTATTAGCTTTGACTGTCATTGTTTCAATAGTTCACAGTGTGTTTGAATTCCTTGCTTTCAAAAATGGTAAATACCTGACCAGTGTGTGTGTGTGTGTGTGTGTGTGTGTGTGTGTGTGTGTGTGTGTGTGTGTGTGTGTGTGTGTGTGTGTGCATGCAGCATCATCTATGTTAAATATTCAACATGTTTAGTATAAATAATTCTCTTTCATAAAACAGGTGAATGAAAAAAATTATTCTTGTATAAGTAATTTACAGTTGAGGGTTTGTTTTTTGACAGAAGAAAAATGTTGTCAACCTTAAAATTGATTTGTTGTGTTGGTATCATTTCATAAAAAAGTTGATCAGTTCCATTAGACATGTACCATACACTATCACTGTAATACTAGATGAACATCTCCAATGGTTGGTACTTTATGTCCAGTAAGTGTAAAGATGGTACTTTTATATGACTATAGTTTTTTATCAATGTGACCAAGATATTGCTTTGAAGCATTTTTTTTATTGCAGAGAAAGAAATTTATCCAGAAAGTGGAATGATTTTGTTTTATCTTCATGTTCTATATGTTTGTCCACGTCCTTTATAGCATGGATGATGTATGCATGTGTTGTAAGAGAATTATTTGCTCATATTATATACAGGAAAAAAACCCTGATATTTTTGGAATAAATGTGTGTGTGTCTAAATGTGGAGTAAATGTTTGTATTCTTGTTACCGTAATTATATTATAAGCAAAATATTGAAGAAAAAAAAAAAAAAAAAAAAAGTTTGTCAAATCTCCTTTTTAAAAGTCGATGGTTTTCTACCAGGTACTCCAGTTTCCATCACTATTCCGGAACTGACTACCTTGAAATAAATGACAAAATCTTAACTGGGGCACAAAACAATTACCTGACTTAAATTTAAATTATACTTGACCTTTGTATATAAACATGTGCACTGATTTTTTCCTGGTTCTGACATTGGTCTTAACAAGTTTTACTGAAGTTTTGTACTTTCAGTTAAAAGAATTCTTCTTTTTCAGGTGCAAGTTTGTTGTATAAATTGTGATTTATGTAACTTTGATTCCTTCTACATTTCAGATATTCAGTTTTGGAAAAATCGTAAATCACTTGAAGGGTTATCAGTGCGATCTGTATTTTTTAACGTTTTCCAGTCATTGATCGTACTATTATATGTGATGGATAATGAGACAAATATGATGGTCCGTATTTCTATATTCATTGGTCTTGGTATAGAGTTATGGAAAATACAGAAGGTTGTGAATATAAAGGTAACTATATGTTTATATACACCACAACATGGATGAATGTGTAGAGATTGCTAAGGTGCATGGTGTTGTGGTCTGTTAAGAGAGTGCCAATGGCCCAACACCACTGTCTTCAACTCTCTTGGTTTTCTGTCGGGATATCCTCGCCCATAGCTCCTAGTCAAAAGATCTACCCTGGGAACACAGAGGCTATTTACCCATAGCTGGGTACGAGAAGAAGAAGACACCACAACATACTATAAATAAAGTATTAAACTTTTTTATGAATGTATTATTATATAGGCATTGATGCATATATGCATTTATGTAATATTTGTCCATAGATGCATAGACGTGCATATATATTTTGAAGATTAATAATCAAGATAATGTTTTGTTCATCTCTTGCTTTTGTCGTCATACTAAGAATTTGATACGTAAATTTAACAAGAGCAGTCTGTTGAGGAAAATACCATCTGTCCCTTACATTGCCCATGGTGGTCAAACCAAAGACTTGTACTTGACCTTTAACCTGTACATCTCAGTTTGATATATAACACATTATCTCATGCTGGTATTCATATTTGTCAGTTTTGATCATAGATGCAAAAGTTATCGACAGACTGACTACTGACCATATGATTCCTTTTTTTTTTTTTCTGTTTATGGGGGTACAAAAAGGAAAATACAAAAATTGAAATAAAACTATTGAACAATTATATATTGATAACATTTTGAAATGCACATACATACATTAAGTGTTGCAGTGTCAGTCTTGAATCAAATGTGAAACTAAAACAACAAAAAGTATAAGTTGAATGTGGAATTTTATTTTCAGATCGATAGAGAAAGACCATTGTTTGGTATATTTCCACGTATTACATATGAAGATAAATCGACTTATACAGAGTCACATACAAAAGAATATGATATGGTAAGTTGCTAGCATAAATAATTGTGGAGAAATTTTATCAATAAATGACAAATCCAGTGGTTCTGGCATAATTTCCTCATCAATTTTGTTCATTTTTGCAATACTGGTATTTTAAACATTCAAATTTCTGTCAGAATATTTACATAACACATGTGCTCAAATGAAATAACGCATACAACAAAAGAAAATTTTTGAGGCATAGCGTAAAGGATTTCACTGAATGGCACAACAACTGAAGAACATGGCTGTGTGCATATACATGTACATGTACATGTATTTAACTGTTTTCATATCTTCACTGATTGAAACAGGCTTTCCGGCAAAATTTGCTTACCCCAATTAAAATATGTCATTTTTCATCAATTGGTTTCTTTTTATTTTTATTTATTTATTTATTTTTTGTAGATGGCATTTAAGTATTTGTCTTGGGCACTGTTCCCATTGCTAGGAGGCTATGCTGTATATTCCTTGATGTATTTAGAACACAAAGGCTGGTACTCCTGGGTACTAGGGATGTTATACGGGTTTCTATTAACATTTGGTGAGTAAAATTTAAATTGTTACCAATTATGGTAAAGAAAAACAATATCTTTTGCTGCAAATTAACATTAATGCTCTTTCTGTTGTGACACAGAGAAACTTCAAAAAGTAAATCGAATCGTTCAAAAGGCAATCAAAGGACAATTGAAGGTCAGACTAGTAAAATGTGTTCTTGATTTCCAAATTGTAACTGTTTCTATCATGCATGTAGCTTAATGCTAAACCAATAATGAAACACAAGATTGAAAGAAATAAAAATATCTCTGCTACTTAATTTCAACTCTTTGTTGAGGAATAAGTTTTCAAAATGTAATTTGAAATGGAATTAGCAAATATATATACATGCAGGTACATGTATTTTCGTATTGTTAATCTTAAAAAAAAACCATAAAGCATCATTATGATTTTTCAAAATACATGTAGATATAGTTAAGTGTCAAAGTTGAAATCTTAAATCTAGAGAGTTAAAAAGTCAACACACACAGGTGACAATTTACAGAGCAAAATTTTGAATGATTTCTATATCTACATTTAGGATATAGTTATATATGACATTGTATATTTTTTTGAAAGTACATATCTCCAAGTGTTTTTTGTTTAATCCAGAGTGTTGTACTTTGATATCCTTTAAATATCAGTAATTTGAAAAACCTGAAACCTGTAAAATTAAAAATTGAAATCTTAATTTTGACATTTAATATTCTTAATTTTTGTCGAGCCTATGGATTTATCGGGTTTTTAACGGTAGAACTGCTTATTTAATATTCTTAATTTTTGTCCAGCCTATAGATTTATCGGATTTTCACTTTAGAACTGTTTATTTAATATTCTTAATTTTTGTGGAGCCTATGGATTTATCGGATTTTCACTGTAGAACTGTTTATTTAATATTCTTAATTTTTGTCCAGCCTATGGATTTATCGGATTTTCACTGTAGAACTGCTTATTTAATATTCTTAATTTTTGTGGAGCCTATGGATTTATCGGATTTTCACTGTAGAACTGTTTATTTAATATTCTTAATTTTTGTGGAGCCTATGGATTTATCGGATTTTCACTGTAGAACTGTTTATTTAATATTCTTAATTTTTGTGGAGCCTATGGATTTATCGGATTTTCACTGTAGAACTGCTTATTTAATATTCTTAATTTTTGTGGAGCCTATGGATTTATCAGATTTTCACTGTAGAACTGTTTATTTAATATTCTTAATTTTTGTCAAGCCTATGGATTTATCGGATTTTCACTGTAGAACTGCTTATTTAATATTCTTAATTTTTGTCGAGCCTATGGATTTATCGGATTTTCACTGTAGAACTGCTTATTTAATATTCTTAATTTTTGTGGAGCCTATGGATTTATCGGATTTTCACTGTAGAACTGTTTATTTAACATTCTTAATTTTTGTGGAGCCTATGGATTTATCGGATTTTCACTGTAGAACTGCTTATTTAACATTCTTAATTTGTGGAGCCTATGGATTTATCAGGTTTTCACTGTAGAACTGTTTATTTAATATTCTTAATTTTTGTCAAGCCTATGGATTTATCAGATTTTCACTGTAGAACTGCTTATTTAATATTCTTAATTTGTGGAGCCTATGGATTTATCAGATTTTCACTGTAGAACTGCTTATTTCATATTCTTAATTTTTGTCGAGCCTATGGATTTATCGGGTTTTTAACGGTAGAACTGCTTATTTAATATTCTTAATTTTTGTCGAGCCTATGGATTTATCGGATTTTCACTGTAGAACTGTTTATTTAACATTCTTAATTTTTGTGGAGCCTATGGATTTATCGGATTTTCACTGTAGAACTGCTTATTTAATATTCTTAATTTTATTTTAGCCTATGGATTTATAGGATTTTCACTGTAGAACTGCTTATTTGATATTCTTAATTTGTGGAGCCTATGGATTTATCAGATTTTCACTGTAGAACTGTTTATTTAATATTCTTAATTTTTGTCAAGCCTATGGATTTATCAGATTTTCACTGTAGAACTGCTTATTTAATATTCTTAATTTTTGTCGAGCCTATGGATTTATCGGATTTTCACTGTAGAACTGCTTATTTAATATTCTTAATTTTTGTCGAGCCTATGGATTTATGGGATTTTCACTGTAGAACTGTTTATTTAATATTCTTAATTTTTGTCGAGCCTATGGATTTATCGGATTTTCACTGTAGAACTGTTTATTTAATATTCTTAATTTTTGTGGAGCCTATGGATTTATCGGATTTTCACTGTAGAACTGTTTATTTAATATTCTTAATTTTTGTGGAGCCTATGGATTTATCGAATTTTCACTGTAGAACTGCTTATTTAATATTCTTAATTTTTGTGGAGCCTATGGATTTATAGGATTTTCACTGTAGAACTGCTTATTTAATATTCTTAATTTTTGTGGAGCCTATGGATTTATCGGATTTTCACTGTAGAACTGCTTATTTAATATTCTTAATTTTTTGTTTAGCCTATGGATTTATAGGATTTTCACTGTAGAACTGTTTATTTAATATTCTTAATTTTTTGTTTAGCCTATGGATTTATAGGATTTTCACTGTAGAACTGTTTATTTAATATTCTTAATTTTTGTCGTACCTATGGATTTATCGGATTTTCACTGTAGAACTGCTTATTTAATATTCTTAATTTTTTTTTAGCCTATGGATTTATAGGATTTTCACTGTAGAACTGCTTATTTAATATTCTTAATTTTTGTCGAGTCTATGGATTTATCGGATTTTCACTGTAGAACTGCTTATTTAATATTCTTAATTTTTGTCAAGCCTGGCAATGTCATAAGGTGAGACTTAGGTGTTACTTTTCTGGTGTCATCGTAGACAGGAGCAGTGACACGTCAAAATGTGAAAGTTTAAGTTAAAGTAATTTTTTTAATCAATCAAAAACTAACCAGACAAGACATTTAAATCTGTGGAATTCTCGTTATTATTAAAACATGTATTTTTAACTATGAAAACATGTATATTTTTTCAGGTTTCATTATGATGACACCACAATTATTTATTAACTACAAATTGAAGTCAGTAGCACATCTTCCGTGGAGAATGATGACTTATAAAGCTCTAAATACATTCATAGATGATATATTTGCGTTTGTTATAAAAATGCCAACATTATACAGAATAGGATGCTTTAGAGATGGTAAGACTGTGATCATTATATTTTTGAAAATGACCCAATATTTTTTTTTACTTATTGGATCAGTGGTTTTGTTTGCCTAAAATTACTACCGAATAAAGGTAGTCTCCCCTTGAGAAATAAGACTAAAATTTCCCAATTTGACAACAAAAATTCCCCAAAAGGCAACAATGACACATAATCAAATAGTTTAAGTTAAATCCAGTTGTCCAAAACTGTTCTGACAGACAAAAAATGTTAGATATTGTAACAATATAAAATCTTTGCAATGAATTTCAAAACTCTGAGCGTAATACATGTATGTGACATAAAAAGGGTCCAGATTTTCCCAATCTGAAAGGTAGAAGGTAGTAACCATAGCAAAATCACTATGGATATTTTCTCGAGTGTTTAGCCATGCCAGAGGTAGCATAGAACTGTGGGCATCATCATCTTTTGTTGAAACTTTTTTTAAAATCTTTAATTGATTTGATATTAAGTGAGCTGTATTGCTCTTCTAATAGGTACTGTTTTAGAAATTGTGTGTTACTCAACACTGTCCTCTATTATACCACATTTGGTATAGTGCTTCATCTTTAAGGTCTTGGGTTTAACATCTAGCAAAAGTTGATAAGATAATTTTTATCCTTTCTCAAACGAAGTTTGGAGTGGATATAGGATATGTCCAATACATACATACCTACATACATGTATGTTAGAATTTCCTTGTCAGTGCTCTAACGAATTTAGTTCTCAACAAAATTTCATGAACCTTCATACATGAGTTTATTATGGTAATATTTTGGACATGTTTTAGCCACATCCTAAATCCAAGATGGCTGTCATTACTATAAATAGAAAAAACAGAAAAATGGCCATTACATATTTATTTGTTTATCAATTTACATGTAGTTCAAATTTTGAATATACAAAGTAGAACCCAGGACATTTAATATTTATAAGAAGTTTTTCATGAACTTTTTCATTTGCACGTTTTTAGCTCATTTAGCAGCTAAATATAGCTGATTTTATATTACCATATACAATTGTCCATTGCAAAGGAATTACTATCACTTGTGATGCCTTTTCTTCTTTAGGCGCTGTATTTTAAATGTGAAAGTCACAAGTCTTTAAAATTAAAAGTTTTAAATCTGTCCTTCATGGACTTTGATGGATCTTCAGTGCTCGTAACCACACTATATAGTATACAAAAATTGGTATGTGGATGGCATACAGACTTGTTATCCTTTAGAGTGTTGTAAACTCAAAGGCGGCAGGTCTTATAAAGAATGACAACTCTTGACATGCATTTTCCAAGATAGCAATTACTGTTGAATATTACTGAAACGAAGCCTGCAGCATGTTTATGGCATGCTTTTCCTGTTAATTCAGTTGAAAATCTTTCTCTAATGCATTGACAAAGCAATAAATAACAGTTTCCATTGTTAATTAAACAATTCCTGTTTTTAGGAGATGTGTACCTTGTACCATAATTAGCCAAGAAAAGGGTTGTTACTGAGTGATTTTGTGAACATGTAGGGGGCTTGGTGGCCTAGCTGTTTAAAACATGTGTTTATGAATCACAGTGTCTCTTACCGCTTAGGCTCAAATCTCCCTTGGGCAGATTCTAGTGTAAGAAAGTTTGTCAGTTGGCTTGGTTTTCTCCTGTCACTTTAGCTTCCTCTTCCATCTCAAAACTGACCATTTCAATGAAGTGAAAGAATTTTGATTGGGGCTTTGTCAACATGCAGGCAGTATATTGTGTGGGTAATTTTTCTAGATGTCACCTGTATTGTAAAACTTAATGTTATATATTCCTATTATTAGTCCTCAAAGTGGGTTTCAAAACTAAGTGGCCAGCTGGCCACCAATTTAAATTTTCTGGCGGCCAGTGGAAATTCCAAGTGGGCAGGCAATCTTTTCTTCCAAATGATGAAAAATTAAGGCAACTTTTAGTTATAGTTTTGGTTTAGTTTTAAACTTTTAGTTTTAGCTATAACAAAAATACACATTTTTAAAATTGACTTACCGGTACAATCACTTACATTAGTGTTATTAATAACAATAATGATGTAAAGTGTCCATTATATTGCATGAACATTATCATTATATTGCAACAGTACCATGAAAATTCTGTAACACAGAAATAATATCTGTTCTCTAGTCACAAAAGATCAAATTTAAAGTGGACAAGCTGGCCACCATTTACAAATTTTAGGTCGCCAGACACAATTCCAGGTCGATTTGGCCACCATTTTAGTAGACAAAATTGAGGGCTGATTATGTGTATTTCAATTATAAAGAATATCCTGGCTATAACACTGTCAGATTTTAACAAAAAATATATTATTTTGTATCTTTCAGATATTGTGTTCTTCATATTTTTATATCAGCGATATATTTATAGAGTTGATCCAACTCGAGTTAATGAGTTTGGAACTAGTCAAGAAATGTTTGATCAAAATGGCAGTGCCATTACAGAAACAGACAAAGATGGTCATCAGGCAGATGCTCTTCCAGAGCCTCAATCGAATGGGGATGTTATTAAAGAGGACAACAAAGATAAATCTGATAGTGAGGTTTCCGAGGAGGAAACTGTAGCTCCACCTAAATCTGCAGAAGAAAAGAAAAAAGATTAAATGTATTTAAATTAGTAATTTAAATGTGATTCATGTGTATATGCCAAATATTATTTTATTCCAGAAATCCTGTAGTTAACTAGCTATTTAATATATTGTACAGGTATGTTTATCTATATATATTGTTTGATGCCAAAGTACTGACTACAAAACAGAAACAGAACAGATTTACTGCTTCTTTAATTGCACATTATTTCATTTAAGTCCTTCCATTTGGAGAAGTAGCATTATTTTCATGCCTGAAAATTTCATTTCTTTGCAAATGGCTTAGTAGTTTAATTGCATACATACGGATCACAATGCCTCTCATGCCAGGGTTTTAATCCCACTTGGGACTAGATCCTAGGGTAAAGAAGTTTTTCAGTTCACATGCAGAAGATTGTAGGTTTTTTTTTTGGTCATTTGGGTTTCCTTCATTATCCCAGACCTGGAGTGAGTGGAGTAATGGTGTTTTATGCCCCTGTGAAGAATCTTTCACTTATTTCAAGGCGGTCATTTCTTGGATGGTGGAGGAAACGGGAGTGCTTGGAGAAAACCACCAACCTTCGGCAATCGAACTGACAAACTTTCTCACACAAGGATCTGTCCCAAGTGGGATTTGAACCTAGGCGGTGAGAGGCACTGTGATCTGTAAGCGCGCGCTTTAGACCACTCAGCCACCGAGGCCCCTATCCTTGAACTGACCATCTCAATATAAGTGAAAAAAAAATCTTGACTGGGGCATAAACATTCTTTATGTAGTATACTCCACTATAAGTAAAACTCAAAGACAGTATGACTAAAATATACAATTTTTTGAATTACCTCAGTGTTATAAGAAGTTCTGTTAGAATCTTTAGCCTAGGTGAAAATAAAATTCTGTATGTCATAACATACATGTATTAACCATTGCCAATGACTGTTAAGACTAATAAAAATACCAGTACTAATGTGTATGTCACTGTTCCCCACTGGTTTATTGTTTAAAGACAACTGAAATTCAGGTTATTTCATTCTGAAGTCACAATTACCAGAATTGTGATGCTGCTTGGCATTATGTATAAACATTAAACCTGTTTTAGGAACAAATTCTACAAAATGACCACCTGTTTATGGAGACCACCATTTTCATTTCCAGTATCAAATTCTACAAAATGGCCACCTGTTTATGGAGACCACCAGTTTCATTTCCATTTGCGGGTACTTAAATTTTTAATCAGATTCACCACCAAAGAAAGACCACCTGTCCTATCTATGTTCCTGGTGTTCTAGACTCATTTGTTCAAAGCTTTGTTAGTTTAACCAAATGTTTGATGAAAATTCACAATCTTATCAACATTAAACATATTTATTATGGTTTTGACTTATATTGTATCTGTTTAATGTTAACAGTTGAATGTATTCACTTTGAGCAGAAATTTTAAAAAATATTGGAGAAAAACACAAGAATTAAATTTTTGCCAACCAACTAGTTAAGCTAATGAGGTTTTGAACAACTTTGCCTTGGTGTATATACATGTATACACAGGTTTTCTTTTATCTTAAGATTGATAATATCATTTTTTTTTTTTGTAATGCCAAATTCAAATAAAAAATACTCTTTTCCTAATTTATTTCCATTTTATACATGTATACACCATTTTGTTTGTTTGATATTTAGTAAATTTTAATTAGGAATTGGGTTTAACTTGTTGTCGGGGATTATGAAATGGTGCTAATGTAGTTGCTTTAATGGTAAACACTTTAGTCCAGGCAATACCTAACTGCTCTTGTGTTGTAGAAATTGTTTGGATTGTGAGGATAGTATAAATGTAATGGTAATTTTTAAGAAGTTTTTATGCCCTAAAAGCTGTAAGTACAGTAATAAATAATAAGTACATGTACCTGCATAAGGTTTTTTATTGTTCACTGCCGAAATTGTACCCATTTGTACAGGGTTTAAAATTTAGGCCAGTCTGTGGGTCTGAGACCTGTTTTATGCAGTCAGACTTATATTTTGTAATCTATCTTTTGTGTAAAGCGAGACTGTTATTATGCAAGTAGACTAATATTTTGTAAACCCTCTTTTGTGTAATACAAGACCTGTTATCATGCAGTACATATGTATAATGTTTTGTAAATTCTCCTATGTGTACTTATAGGAAACAGTTGCATTTTGAGATTCAAGTTGGTAAAAAAAAAAAAAAACTCTACCCAGTTTCAGATAGTTTCCAAAATAACTCACTTATAGAAAATGGTTACATTTTTAGATACAGACTGGTAAGAATTTCAACCAAGTTTGGGAGATAGTTTCCAAAAATATACATGTCATATCATATCTGTCAGTGGTTTTACGGTCTTGCTTGTTAACAGATGCTAAAATTTATTTTTAAAAAATTACACATACAGTAGTAATGATTTTGTTGCCTTGACAATATAAAAACCTGACATTTTTTATTGTGTGTGTCAGAACTTGATGAACTGAAGAATATATTGTGATGTTGAAAACATTTACATGTATTATGTATTTGATATACATGTACATGTATATTACTTTTTATTGTCCTACATTATTAACCAGAATTTTTCTTTATTTGAACAAACAAGAAATAACAGGCAATAATATGTTAATGAGAACAGTCCATCCCAGTGCAAGTACAGTGTACATGTATATTAATCAGTTGTGTAATTATATAGCCAAAGGTGAATATTTGTGAACAAAATCAATAATCCTGCCTGTAAATAAAGGGCACCTGTCTATGAGGATATTTGAATTACATTCTTTTTTTAATGATTCTTCATATATGGTTTGCTCTGCTTTGTTAGTTTATCATATAAATCCATTATTCTTTTTAACTTACAACTTTAAATTTTAAATATTTAGAGATATATGTATGTATAAATTTTAGATGTAATCGCTGGTTTTGTTATTTTCACATGTTAAGTATTTTTCAAGATCTCAGTATATTTTGCTGTTAAATGTTTTCTTTTTTGATGTTTAAATGTTCAGTTGTGAAATATTCATGATATTTTATGAGTACTAATGTACAATCTTCATAAAGTTTGTATAGAAATCATTTAGACAAAACAGTCATTAATCATGATTCTGACATTACATATTTGAAAATAAAATGGTAAATACATGTACATGTATATCCAGGTTTGAAAATATGACATCAAATTTTAACTGGGTTTGTATCATTGTAAATCAAGATAAATATCAATTTTTTATTGTCTACTGTGAAATCATCAAATTTTGTGGTGGCCCAATTTTCGTTGTTTTCATGGACACCTTGACCCACGAATTTACATGTCAACGAAATAGTTTAATATATGTTTATAACAACTTACCTTTTTGATGACATGAGTGAAATAAGTAGAGTAATCCGGTAACATTGAACACATGAGACAATATTTTTACAACATGCGGTTCACTTTATTAACTACGGTCATAACCACAAATTCATCCCCCACGAAATGATATTTTTTCATAGAACCTCGAAAATTGATGATTTCACAGTTAAGGCATTTTTAGAAATAAAACCTCTTTTTGGCATTGTTTGCCAAGTAATGAAACCTAAGTAAAAACTGACACAGCTCTTTTTCTGTGTAATATTCTATATTTGCAGTTTTTGGGTGGGCAGCACAGTGAATTTATTGTGTATTAATTTTTGAATTAAAAAGTTAATAACAATGTTTTTATTTTGTGAAAATGGTGGGAATACTTCATTCTTTTATAAGAATATTGAATTTTTTTTATAGTTCAGTTAAAATGAATTACTGGTACATAATTTTGCCCATTTGCAAACCTTTGAATATTTTTTGTGCATAGCTTCAGTTTAGATCATTCTTCAATAAATGAAATCAAAAAAATTTCAAAATATTTTAGATATAACATGCTTAAATCAAATTCTCTAAAATAAATAATGTATTTTTTATGGATGCACAATCTGTGATCAGTTAAAAACAGCAGATCATCAGTTCAACTGGTGTTAACAGTGTCTGTTCAACTCTGTTGGTTTAAGTTTTGAATAATAATACTTATATTTATTTAAAAAAACCCCTTCTAATTAGATTACCATCTATAAACAACGGTATTTTAATTTTATTTCCATTCTTATTTCACCAAAATTGGACTTTTATATCAATACAACCTGTCTTTCGGGTCTAATTTCTCCATGGTCTTTAAAAGTTTAAATGCTTTAATTTGGATCCTTATGTTTTGCATGTTATTTAAACTTGTTGTTTTCTATGTTTTGAAATTTTGTTTTTTGCATGTTAGATTTATTATCTAGTTTCATTTTCATTGATTTGTAAAAGAAAAGTGAACTACAAATTTTCAATGTGCAACGTTTTAATAATTTTTTTGTCATGTATAAAATCATTGTTGTGCGTGGGTATGAATACATATTGTACAATGTATATGGATCAGAATATTATGTAATTGTATGTTTTAATTTTAAGGAAGCTGGTGATAAGAAAAATTTCTCAAATTGCAATATCAGTATAAGATTTGTGGTGAATATACATATATATATGTTATGTATTTATGGGTAGATAGATAAAGTTCATGTGAATGTTGACATTAAAAGATAACAAAACAAATTAAATGTTGCAAGCAGAATAAAAAAATGTGTATGTTTTAATTCAGTTTTTACTTTGATGAAATAACTTAAGGTACCCATCAGGATCCAGTTTCAAATGATTTGTTAACACAAAGAGTAAAGAATTGGTATGCTTGTCTGCAGCATACCGACTTGATAACCAACTCCTTACCAAAAACGAAATTGTCCTGAATGTGTGCTCGTACACAGAAGACCATAATATACACTTGCACATCTTAAGCATACATGAACATGTTTTGTTATTAACCCATAGAGATAAGTAATGTCTGGTTTTGTTTGCCTAAAATTACTACCGAATAAAGGTAGTTTCCCCTTGAGAAATAAGACTAAAATTTCCCAATTTGACAACAAAAATTTCCCAAAAGGCAACAGTGACACACAATCAAATAGTTTTAAGTTAAATCCAGTTGTCCAAAACTGTTCTGACAGACAAAAATTGTTACATGTTGTCACGATATAAGATCTTTTCAATGAAAAGCATGCGGTGATATTATGGTTTTCATCATTAATTTTATATGTTAAGCTTTACATTAAACTTTCAACCTCTGCTGAAGTTGTATGTTTCTTCAATGTTATGGAAATTCTTTTTATCATTCAACACCTGTGTTGTGAAATACTACTGGTATTACATAATTTTTTCACTTTACATTCATACATGTAAAGGAACAAATGGCTGGTTGCCATAGAATATCTCTATTTTCTCTGAATACTTCTAAAGGTGACATACTATTTCATATTAATAGAGATGTTTAGTTCTGTGGTGACCGAATGTCCAGAAAAAAAAAAAGGTATCAATATAGCGTTTGCCACATGTGTTGTATATAAGAATATAAGAATCCATTATGAGTATCCATGTAGGATAGGGAAATCTCACCCGAGGGGTTGAATATTTCAGTCAGAGACGAGGCTTGCCGAGTCTCTGACATAAATATTCAACCCCGAGGGTGAGATTTCTCTATCCTACATGGATAAACTCATAATGGATTCTTTTTCTTCCATTTTAATGTAAATTTTTGGCTTCAAATATGATTTACATATCTATGGGCGCCATGTTTGAAAAATCTAACTCTGTCATTCAACATTCTATATAAAAATAAATATGACCATCGGATAGACTATACCTTACTGTGCCACATGTGTTGTATATAAGAATCCATTATGAGTTTATCCATGTAGGATAAACTCATAATGGATTCTTTTTCTTCCATTTTAATGTAAATTTTTGGCTTCAAATATGATTTACATATCTATGGGCGCCATGTTTGAAAAATCTAACTCTGTTATTCAACATTCTATATAAAAATAAATATGACCATCGGATAGACTATACGGTACTTAATTTTGGTTTATACAAAATGTATAAACTTGAACAAAAAGTTATTTTTATAAAATCTGAGTATTAACATTTTTAAAAGCATTTAAAATTTCTAAATTTTGGAGGTCCGGCTGTCATTTTCCTGCAAGATGACGTCATTTACTCAAAGGATGACATCATGTGATTGTCACGTAACTGTGACGTCAAGCCCATGTGAGATACACATTTTTCACATAGGGGAAAACCCTATCTCACATGAGCAGATATGGAAGAAAAACTATTTTCTAGTGAATTCCACAGATTTAAATGTCTCTCCTGGTTAGTTTTTGATCGAGTACAAATACATTACTTTAACAAACTTTCACATCTTGGCAATGCCAGGCCCAACAACAACAACAAACAAAAAGTAACTCTTTCATATTTTAAACATGTTCTTTATTTCAACAAAATTAACAAAACAAACAGGAAAATTGACAGGTGTATATATATATATATATATACATGTATATATATATGTACCGGTATATATATACCTTACCTGGGTTATAAAAGGGAATGAAAGATACATTATGAATGATGAAATTAAAAATGTGTAACAGGTTGGAGAAAAAGAAATGCAGGGTAGGACCAGGGATTGAAACTTGAGACCTACCTCACTAAGGGCAAGTGCTCTACTAACTGAGCTACCAATACTACTAAAAAAAAGCATGCATAAGATTTAATTATTTATCATCAGAAAATATCTGATATGTAAACAAAAAATGGCAAGTCATAATACAACATTTATTCTTTTTATCTTACAGTGTGATAATGAAAAATTGAAAAAAAAAAAAACAAAAAAACCAAAAAAAAAAAAAACGCCAATTTTAAATCATCTTTTTTCAACATTAATATAAAAGATAATCAATAACGAGTGCGGTTTATGACAAGATTTGTAAAAATTTGTAAAGCTATACATTGTACAATGATCAATATTTTGCTTATCATTGACATAATGAACTCGTAATATTTCAGATACATAATATAAGGTTTGACATTTGTGTTTTTATTGGTCATCTAAAATAAATTCATGATTAATGAAGAGTTTACAAGAAATTTAAGTTTAAAACCCTTCACCATGCAAATAAGCTCAGAAGGCTAAGGCCAGGCCCCCCCAGTACCACAATCATTTCTTAATTTTCCTTAACTTAAATCTGGAAAATTTAAAGTCATAATAATTTTATTAATTGTTCAGATATACAAGAATTTTAGGTGTCATTTTGAAGATCACTTCAAGCTCATAACATCCTTATTTAGTTTTTTGAAGAATGTTAATTCATAGTTCCAAAAGAGATTACTAAAATTTTCTTAAATTCAAGTTCAGGAAAATCTTAGTAAAGGAATGAGTGTGAAACTGGGGTCAGTTACTCTAAAACATTTAACAAAGAAAGCAGGAAAATTCCAAACTGACCATCACTTTATGAATACCAACACTGGCACTAACATGAATGAAAGGACATTGACATTGGCACTCACTCTCAAATCAGTAAAATGGCACATGGTATTCTGCACTTTGGATAGAAAAGCTAAAAATTACAAATGAGAAACAAATGTCCTACTAATGAAAAAGGTCAAATATTTCTTATCACCACTTAAAGCTTGGTCAATAATTCAAAAAACGAAATTTTACAAATACGCACTGCAAACAAAATAAATTTGTGGATTTCAAACTTAAGTATTTCATTAGTTTCCAACTTTAACAATAAATATACTAAAATAGGGTTAGCTCCGGCTCTTGAGAAATGGTAACCAAAAATTAGTCAATGGTAAAACTTGGAGCTGATTTATATGAAATTGTTCCATTAAACCTTAGATACTAAAAGCTCAATGAAATTGATATAGTTTTGGAGCAAAATATTAGCAAAAACCAATATATTGGAGTCAGAAATTACAAAAAAATTTCACTTGGCTAGATTGGCAAATGGCAGAGCAACCCCTGCTAAAATCATATGCATTAGTAACCAAATCCTTAAAATTAGCACTTGACTAAGTTGGCGAATGGCAGAGCAATCCCTGCTAAAATCAAATGCATTAGTAACCAAATCCTTGAAATTAGCACTTGACTAAGTTGGCGAATGGCAGAGCAATCCCTGCTAAAATTAAATGCATCAGTAAAAAAATCCTGTTTTCACGGTTATATAGATCTTTTTGTTAGAAGTTATAATATGATCTATATATGTACATGTTGTTTGACAAGGCAAGTACATAAACACAATAACTATACAAGAATTCCACGGATTTATATGTCTTGCCTTATGGCAATGCCAGGTTCAACAAAAAGAAAAAAATGGAAAAAAGTAAAAAAAGAAACACAAAATAATAAATAATATCTTATTTGACATAAAACTGTTTAATCTATTGATCAGCATTAACTAGAAGTATATGGCATACAACTATGTACTGAAAATCTTTCATTCAAGTTACATTTGTGTAAATTTTCAAGAGTGACAACAATATATTTCACTAATATATTTCACTTACCATCATCTGATGTGAAAATAAAACAACAAACTTTCTCACACTTAGATCTGCATGAACAAGATTGGAACCTAGGTGGTGAGAGAAACTGTGATCTGTAAGCACAGGCTTTAGAATATTCAGCGACTGACGCGCCAGTAGTGGAAGTAGAAAAAGTAGTAGTAGTAGTATAAGGGTTTACCTTATTTTTTTATATTCTATAAAGAACGAGATTAAAATATTGATTTTTCAATTTTTCAATTCTTATACGGTATCTTATGATGAGAGACGTTGGTTATGATTATCAAAAGCAAAAGCATGGTATACTGTAGTTAACTCACATGAGGGATTTATTAATATGTAACTTCATAAAAACTCTTGGTCGCAAATTCATATATCACACAAATATTCCCAGAATCCCGAAAATTAAACAGCCGAATTTAAAACATGCTGGTAATCAACTGTAACCGTGAAATTACATCGAACATGCCATATTAGATACAATAGACTTCATATGACAACCAGTAACTAAATACATACAATATACCAGTACAATTTAATACATCTCGGGAAATTTCAAGACATTTCATAATTATTTTAGTACATGTACATGTGTTTAATTCATATCAAAAGAAAAAAAGGAACAAAAACTTAACTATAGTCTTCACTAAATCCTGCGGTAAGAATTATACAGTACATTGTACATAATTACATGGATATTTATTCTGAAATACCAGCCTTAGCCCACATGCCTTACAAATAAAAGAATTTTCTTTAACATGAAGCTCTTCAAAGGTTTGAAGGAGCCATTTAGCATATTGGTTTCACTATATCTGTCTACTGATCACAAATTTCAATATTTACATGGATTGTGAAAGCAAATTTACATATTCATGAAATAAGGCTTAAGGGTTCAGCACTCAAAATGTGATACTCACAAATTCTACAGTATATGTACCGCTTACCCTGTCATCAATTTGCAAACACATAAAATATTGCTTTTTATGTCAATTTTTTTCTTTTTATTTATTTACTGCTCATCATCTATACATGAGAATCACCCAAAAAACTTCATATATGTATTTACCAAGGACTAGAATTTAAAGATTAGCACCATTGTCAGTTTTAACATACAAAAACACATAACACCTTTTTTATACAGATGAGGCCTTTAAAATAGGATTTTCTGTACTTCAAGGATTTTCAAAGCGAAGTAAAATGAAACAGTAAGCAACATTTAGACTTAATATTAAAGCTGAATTAAGCTTACCCATTACTAAAAAGAAAATTCTAAAAATACTTTTTTATCAATATAAAATAGTTGTTTTTATGATCTGTGTGATTCATTTCCTTAAGTTCACTCTTATTAGTCCATAATAAATGGAAATCCTAAAAGCATGGGTCAACTCAATAAAATGTTATTTATCTGCTTGGTGCATGCATGAAAGATCTAAATGTATGTAAACAATGGCAACAGTAGAAAGAAAACACCTTTGTGCAAGAATGACAACAGATTCTGCAAAGAAAACAAGAGGCCCATGGGCCTTAACGCTCACCTGAGTATATGTCCAAAATTGTTTGCAAAGCGCAAAAGACAATATATTAGGTACAAAAACTTTACCAGTTTTCTTAAGAACTTCCACAAAACTTAATCAGAAATATATCTACTTACATTTCATTTATAAGTAGATTATATAATATGCATGAAGTAACTGTATATGCAATGAATAATTTCCAAATCATTTACAAATTTCTGTATATTTATGCAACTATTTCCTTGACCTTTGAAATATGACCTTCAACCATTTATGATCGCCATGTTAATACCTACAATATTCTAACATATATGCCTATACAAAAAGTTAATAGTTTTCAAGATAATTAGCAATTTTTGACTTCTTTTGCAGCTGTGACCTTGACCTTTGAACATATGACCTTGAACCATATATCAGAATGATCCTCATATCAATACCTACAATATTCTGATATATATGCCTATACAAAAAGTTAACAGTTTTCAAGATAATTAACAATTTAAGTCTTCTTTAGCAGCTGTGACCTTGACCTTTTAAACATATGACCTTGAACCATATATCAAAATGATCGTTGTCACAAAACCTACAATATTCTAATATACATGCCTATACAATTCAAGATAATACACAATTTATGTCTTCTTTTGCAGCTGTGACCTTGACCTTTGAACATATTACCTTGAACCATATAGCAAAATGATCGCCATATCAATTCCTACAATATTCTAATATACATGCCTATACAAAAAGGTAATAGTTTTCAAGATAATTAGCAATTTATGTCTTCTTCTGCATCTGTGACCTTGACCTTTGATCATATGACCTTGAACCATATATCAAAATGATCATTGTCACAATACCTACAATATTCTAATATACATGCCTATACAAAAATATTATAGTTTTCAAGCTAATGCACAATTTTGGTATTTAAAAGGCAAAAATAACATTTCAGGGGCAACAACTCCTACATGGATTATCATATAGTTACGAAACTTGGTACCTTTTGAAATTTTGTCATGCTGAACATTTTAACAATGATTTGATGTCATGTATCTCTTATTATTTGCAAGAAAATTGCCTAAAACTGCATAAATCACAAATTAGGTCATGACCTTGATTTGTGACCTTGACCCTAATTTAAAGGTCATTTCAAGAAAAAGTCAAAATTGAAAACCCCATGTCATTATCTGTTCAAATAGTCAAGTTATAACAATTTGAAGCCATTTTACGAAATTTTTTAAATATAATGCAAAAACATGTAACCCATTTTTCAACCAAATTTCACAAAATGAACAAACTATAGGCTTAAGACCCTAGAGACGCCAAATATCACATCAGATTTTTTCTCCCATCATTGGTTTTGGAGAAGAAGATTTTATAAGATTTTTGGACCCCTAGGTCACCTTGACCTAGTTTTAGTAGCCATGGCAACACCATGAACAAATCTGAATTGCACCGACCCATATATGCTTCTGACCAAGTATCATTGAAATCTGTGCAGAAGTTGAAAATAGGTGTTAACAACCCACACACGCATGCACGCACGCACATACACACGCCGCGCCATGCCATAAGCTCACATGACCTTTCGGTTAGGTGAGCAAAAAAACAAGGGCCAACTTGACAATCTTGAATCAGCCGTGCTCAGATGGAAAAATGGCTGTAAATAGACATGTAGTTTGGCTTGGAAAGAAAGAATCCAGTGATCAATGTTCTAAAATAAGATCTTTGTTAGATCAAACTAGCAGCAGGTTTTCCAGTGAATTTAAACGTTAACAAAGGTTTTATCATGGAACCAAATATTACATTTTTCATAACAGGCATAGTTTAGGGAAATGTGCAATTTATATATTATGTATAGAAAAAATCCTCAGGCTGGTAATTAACTATCTATTTTAAAGCTTTCGCATTTTTGCTGTATCTAAAATGGAACGAATGAAAATAAATACACCACTAAAAATACAGTGATTATAGCAACAACAACAACAAAAATTAACATTTGAAAAATGTTACTTCATGTATTATTATACCACATAAAACCTTCAACTGTATATGAATATATCTGTATAAATATGTGCGTGGACTTTTTTTTTTATTAATCAACATGGAATGACTAAATACAATGAATTGCATTCACAGAATGAAATAATAAACTAGTTTTCCCTGTAAGATTCTTAATACTGAAAGAATTGCAGTTTTTTTTGCACAGGGCTGTCAAAACTCCTTTTAGTACAATGTACTTGGAATTAGGAAATAAGCATTTATTGTCTCAAGCAATTTTGAGAAAAATTGTTGAAGTAAAATTCATATTAGAAATGCAAAAGCTATAATATTTACTAAATTTACTGTAAATCAGGAAATTTTAACAAATCATTTTATTTTTCATGTAAATTCATAAGAAAAATAAAAGTGGAGTGGAGTAATGGTGTTTTACGCCCCAGTCAAGAATCTTTCACTTATTTAGAGGCGGTCAGTTCTGGGATGGTGGAGGAAACCGGAGTGCCCGGAGAAAACAACTGACCTTTCTCACACTAGGATCTGTCCTGAGTGGGACTCTAACCCAGGCGGTGAGAGGCACTGTGATCCGTAAGCGCATGCTTTAGACCACTTGGCCACCGAGGCCCCAAGAAAATAAGATGTGGAAATGAAACATTCACAAATACTTTATTTAGAAGTGATTTACCTGCATTTGCATTGGAAATAATCCAAAATTGCAAAAAATAAAAGTACGAGAATATCTTGAATTTATGGTTGTGGTGAATATTAACAGACAAGAAAATGCTCTAATGTACAGGAGAAAAATTGGCAAATATCACCAAAATATCTGAGTTTTTTTAACCTTAGAAATGGGGCCCATTTCCAGCCCCCAATTTAGCAGATTGATTGCCCTGTATCATCAAAAAAGAATGCCAAATAGAAATGCTAATATCTAAATACTTTAACGGACAACAATATTTTAGATTCTTTCTTCATTTTTATTTTGAATCAGCATTTAATTAATTTGAAGTTAATATAGGTGGTCATTAATTTATTTTGCTATTTTGATAGAAAACAAATGGCATGATATAAAATAAAGATTTCCTCCTGAATGTTTGGTTCGCAATGGCTTTTAAAACAACCACCATGTTCTAAATCTGGGAAACACAGTTTGTTTTTTTTTTCTTTTGCAGAAAATGTAATGATTATCAAAATTGTTCAGGAGTGTTTCAAAGATGTTTTTATGTGACCAATTTTCCTAATTCTATAGTTTATCAGGAAATGTGATTAAAAAATAAAACATGCCGAATTTTCCTTATTCGATATATAAATCAACAAATGTGATTATAAAAAAAATTATTATATACAATAGTCAATACATCATACTAAAATTTGAACATGACTTTATTGTAAAGTCAAACATAAAATTACCCAAAATAAATGTCTATCTTATATACAAATAAATGAAACACAAGTAAATGACTAAAAACAAGTATCATAATACTTCAACTACATGCACTGCCATTCATAAATTATTATACATGTTTAAAACTGGCCATGTCATTACCAACTGAAAAACTTCATAAAGCTCAACTGTTGACACACGGTCCTATAAAGCTGGGTGTATTTATTTTAAAATACATGCAAGTATCATATTTATCATAAATTTTTCCAAGTTGTTTTTATTTTTTCCAAAATTAAAAAAAAATTAGATGAAAATTGTGTGTTTGTTTGTTGTTTTTTTTTCAAGAAAAAAACCCACTTTATTGCCTATATTTATATTATTAAATTAAGATGTCACTTTAAAATAAACCAAAAATATTTCAGTTCTATGAATAAAAATTTAACATGGTAATTTTGATATAAACATAGGGCAAATATAAATTTGAACAGGTATTTATGAATATGAATGGCAGTGTATGGAATCTTACATACATCATCTTAATTACAATCACACCATGACTGATAAATTGATGAAATGTTTTGTGCCCTAAAATAAAAACAACTACATTAAAAAAGTCTTTTCTTGAAATAAAATCGATTAAAATCGCAAAAATTTTTTTTTGAAAAATAACAAAAGGTTCATCAGAGCACATGCCTTATTAAAACAGTCTTATCAAGTCAAAAAGAGGGTCATGACTTTTTGACCTCATTTTGAAAAGGATTCTACAGTAACAAATATTGCATATGAAAAAGGGTTACGCAAGCTAATTTCATTAAACAGGAAAAAAAAAAACAAATTTTTATAATATATATTGAATCTATAATAGTCTAAACACAGAAACATGCTCAACTAATTTAACCAAAACAAATGTCTTGAAAAATAATTAACATGTATTCCTTAAAGTAGTTTAACAAAAATAAAATTTTTTTAGAAACAACACAACCATCTGAAAAAGGCAATTTGATTGTCAAAATGGGAAAAATTTACAGTTCAAGATTAAGTTTAGTGTCAATATTAATCAGACAAGAATTACTAATTTCCTACTTTTAGAATTTCATATATGTACTGTTCCTTCCAATCCCCTAGCCTTTCAACACGCTTTAGAATGGAGGGTTGTTTCAAATTGATTTGGCTATTTGATACATAAGCTTTTAAGTAATTTATTTTGGTCAATTTACCATAGCAATCTTAATGAGGGGTAGAGGGATATAAACTTAAAATGTAATATAGTGGTGGTGCTTACAAGGTAAGGCAAGAGATCAGTAATGATGTTTAATGCCCCAGTCACGAATTCTTTCAACTGTATTCAGGCAGGCAGTTCTGGGATGGTGAAGGAAACCACAGTACCTGAAGAAAACAACTGATCAAGAGAACAGACAAACTTTCTCACACTAGGATCTACCTGAGTGGGATTCACAACATAGGCAGTTAGAGGCATTGTGAACCGAAAGCATAAGCTTAAGACCATACAATCATCAATGCCACTAGGTAAGGGTTGTTTGTGATGTTTGGTTGATGTAAAATGCATAGATAGAATGGATTTTAAAGGAAAATCACTGTTAATGGGCACATTGAATGAATTGTGTTTAAAAGTATAAAATATGAATCAGGTAAATTTTATGAAAAACAATTTGGATATTTTCTTTTATTATTATTATTATTATTATGATTATTATTATTGTTACCAGTATTTTACAAATATATGCATTACAGTGTCAAATTGTGAAAAATCAAAAATCTACTTTTAATACAGTATCAGAACTGTCTGTAAAACAGTGAAACTGATCACATTGATACATTGCTTATATGTTTTTATGTACAATTTGATCTTTATGGGTGCATAAAAATATTTCACTTCACAACTTATATGAGATGTAAGCTTTAGATTTAGTAAAAAAATTGATGAACCTACAAAGGGGAGATAATCATCTTTTTTTGAATTTTTTTGAAAGGGGAGATAATTCAACAAACTTTGTAAACCTTTTTATAGCGTATTTTGTCTGGATTGACCACTGACCACCATAGATAGGTTACATAAAAATAACTGGGGCAAAAGGAATGCATTTAACAGAAAATCTTTCTACTTTAAAAACAATGAAAAGTTACAGAGAAAAAATGTTGTACTGATACAAAACAGCACAAGATGATCCCCATTATAGAATCAATAAGAATACATGTACCACTATATATCCAGGTTTTATTTTGGGAATCCTTAAAAACAGCTGCATGGTTTAAAATGCAAAAGCTACTGTATACTATATCTCATGATTTCTGAAATTTCTAAAATAGAATTTTTTTATAGCATTAATATAAATATTCAGAAAAAGTTTCACTTTTCAAACATCTATACATAATTAACATTTCCATTTATTGTCATCAATTTGGTGTATTACATTCTAAAACAATTTTAAATTAGCACCAATGGCAAGAATTAGACTTAATTATTGCACATCAATCATTAGGATTATTAGATGGGGAAAGGAGGAAGGAGGGTTAAAATACAAAGCTCAGTAGCCATCCTAATGTACCAAATATATAGCAGTATATATAATTCCAGAACAAATAGGTAGAAATAAAATTAAATACATGATAAAATCCTATCCCTACGCTATCTAGCTGTAATTGATATCGTTTTACTCTCGGTAACTTTCGTTTTTCCGTATCTGATTCATCTAAAGGCGTATTACTTTTGTAGAATTCACTCAGCATGTGTTCTTTGTCTATATATCTTTGGTATAACCATTTTGTCAAACCTTCTGTGTCATGAGGTATATCATCAACTGGATAAGCTTTGTAGTGAACACGGATATCTCTGGGAGACCAATATCCGATACACATTCCATGAAGGTCAAGTGGTTCTGCATTCGGGTATCCTATTGTCATATCTATAATCCATTTCACAGGACGAGCTGATGAATTTGTTCCTAAAAAATTTATTTATATAAAAGGTGAACAAATGTGACTGGTGAATTTTAAAATGTTCAAACAGGAAACCGATATTCCTGCTATTGATACTTAAAGCCGGAATATAAAAGTGATGCTAAAATATAAAAGCTGCACAAAAAAAGCTATAGTGATCATAAAAAAGGAATTAAAATCATGAAAATAAATTTTATTATTGCCAAACTGGGACAATTATTTTGTTTGCCTAAAATTTCTTCAGAATAAAGGTTTCCCCTGGAGAAATATAACTAAAATTTCCCAATCTGACCACTGAAATTCCCAAAAGCCAACAGTGAAACACAATAAAATAGTTTAAGTTATATCCAGTTATCTAAAACTGTCCAGGCAGACAGAAAATGTTAAGATATTGTCATAATAAAAAATCTTTACAAAGAACTTCAAAATTCTGAGCAAATAAAAAAACACTCCCAAGTTTTTCCAATCTGAAAGGTAGAAGGTAGTTTTTAACAGCCATGGCAAAATCACTGAGGACCTCCTTCAATACAAAGTTTGCTACAAATCAGTCCAGTGCAGAAGACTTTGGTATTGTAAATCAGGAAATTTTCAGAATGGTTTTATTTTCATGTAAAAATTGGGTGAGTATAGATAGGTGTATAGATAAAACTTTCATGAAAACATGTATTTCATTTTGTGGAAATTCACTTGCATTTGGACTTGCCATCAAGCCACAATGCGCAAATAAACATTTAAACATGTACATGAATATCTTGAAATCATGAATCTGGCCAATATTAGCTGACACAGCAATTTTCCAGTTTACAGTGAAAGTCTACCGATTCACATCTTCCTATGCCACATCATTTTTTATCATATGAATCATAAAAGTAGAGTAAAAGATTCACTCACCTGCAACCAATCCATTAGAAGTACTGCTGCTATTGTTTGATGACAATGTATCCAGTATAACTTTAATAGCACCAGTTCTAGGAAAGGTAACATGCTCCAAAATTGGCAAATCATTTTTCTTGGCATACCTGAAAATATAAACAATTCAAGTGCTATTCTCAATTGATTGTTTAAAGTCAAGTGGGGAGTTGAATAAACAAATAAGCTTGTCTTAACAAACAAACAGCGTTTATTATGATAAAAAAGCCTTTACCATGCATTCACTAACTCCTCAAAACATTTATAACAAACACAGAAATAGTTATCACTTACAGATCACAGTGCCTCACTGTTAAGGTTTGAATCTTGTTCTGGCAGATCCTATTGTGAGAATGTTTATCAGTTTAACTAGCTCAAGGTTGGTGGTTTTCTCCGGGTACTCCAATTTCCTCCACCATCCTAGAACTGACTGCATTATTATAAGTAAAAAAAGTCTTGACTGGGGCATAAAAAACCAATACTCTGCTCCATTCCACCTCAATTATATTTAACAAACACATGGTAATAATTATCAAAAGCCAACTGCTTGGCCACCAACATCTGAAACATTTTAAACAAACACAATAGTAATTTAGACCTACTCTTGATTTCGCTGTCTTCTTTTATACAGAAATCCTCCCTCAGGAAACAAGACAATCCACTTCTTGAATGAGGATAAGTAAGACTCTTGTAAATGTTTCTTCAGTAAAACTAGTTGTGTATTTCGGTGTTCTTTACCCTGAATATAAAATTAATATTAAAAGCTTTTGTTCACATACTAGAATAATTACCGGTATTCAGTGTCTATCTAAAATAACATATAACTTACTGATACTAACCCAAGTGAAGTTCAAGAGCTTTTTTTCTTTTCTTTTTCTTTCTTTCTTTTCTTTTTTTTTTTTTTTTTTTTCATATTTTGTCCCAAAACAAATTAATCAAAAGCATACAGAAGTCAAACCTAGGACTAAAGATATGGCATTTACATGCAACTGTCACATTTTATATTTTATATTGATACTTTTGTTTGGGCCAGGTTATGACATTGCTACAGCTTTAGATATTATTTCCAATTCTTTGGTCATGACACAACTCTAACGTTGGCTCAGACACTCATGCTGGGACCAAGTGTATGAAACAGCTCTAACACTGGCTCTGATACTCATGTTGGGGCAAGTGTATGACAAAGGTCTAACACTAGCTCTGATACTCATGTTGGGGCAAGTGTGTGACAAAGGTCTAACACTAGCTCTGATACTCATGTTGGGTCAAAGTGTATGAAACAGCTCTAACATTGGCTCTGATACTCATGCTGGAGTCATTGGCTCTGATACTCATGTCAAAGTGTATGACACAGGTTTAACACTAGCTCTGATACTCATGCTGGAGTCGAGTGTATGACACAGCTGTAAACACTGGCTCTGATACTCATGCTGGGGCCAAGTGTATCACAAAGGTCTAAAACTAGTTCTGACACTCATGCTTTGGGCCAGCTGTATTACACAGCTTTAACATTGTTACATTGGCTATAATACTGGACTTGATACCAGGTCTATGGTACAGTGTAGTTTTAACAATAGATTATATTACTCATGCATTGGCCTGCAGAATGATGCAGCTCTAACTTTGGATTCTAAACTCATGCTGGGGTCCACAGTATGACATAACTCTAATATTAAACCAGAGGCTCAGAAGGCCGAGCCTGTATCGCTCACCTGGGCCAGGTAATCTTTGTAGAAGATGTTTAAATCATTCCTGCAATGTTTGATGCGCTGGCGGCCATGTTTTTTGGCAGATCCGGAAAATTTCACCTCTCTTAGTAAAGGACCATCCATACATCATTCCTGCAAAGTTTGGTTCAATTTGCTTAAGTAGCTTCAGAAGAGATAGCCAACATATGCTTTTCCCAAAGGGTCCAATGTTAAACTTTGTCCTGGGCTGGCGGCCATGTTTTTTGGCAGATCCGGAAAATTTCACCTAACTAAGTAAAGGACCATCCATACATCATTCCTGCAATGTTTGATTCAATTTGCTTTAGTAGCTTCAGAGGAGATAGCCAACATATGCTTTTCCCAAAGGGTCCAATGTTAAACTATGTCCTGCGCTGGCAGCCATGTTTTTTGGCAGATCCGGAAAATTTCACCTCTCTTAGTAAAGGACCATCCATACATCATTCCTGCAAAGTTTGGTTCAATTTGCTTCAGTAGCTTCAGATGAGATAGCCAATATATGTTTTTTCCCATAGGGTCCAATGTTAATCTATGTCCTGCGCTGGCAGCCATGTTTTTTGGTGGATCCAGAAAATTTCAGCAATATTAGTAAAGAACCATCCATACATCATTCCTGTAAAGTTTGGTTCAATTGCCTTCAGTAGTTTTAGAGGAGATAGCCAATATATGCTTTTCCCAAAGGGTCTAATGTTAAACTTTGTCTTCTGCTGGCAGCCATATTTTTTGGCGGATCATGAAAATTTAAGCAATCCTAGTAAACAACCATTCATACATCATTCCTGTAAAGTTTGGTTCAATTGCCTTCAGTAGCTTCAGAGGAGATAGCCAACATATGCTTTTCCCATAGGGTCCAATGTTAAACTATGTCCTGCACTGGCAGCCATATTTTTTGGCAGATCCGGAAAATTTCACCTCTCTTAGTAAAGGACCATCCATACATCATTCCTGCAAAGTTTGTTTCAATTTACTTCAGTAGCTTCAGACATGATAGCCAATATATGCTTTTTCCCATAGGGTCCAATGTTAATATATGTCCTGCGCTGGCAGCCATGTTTTTTGGTGGATCCGGAAAATTTCGGCAATCTTAGTAAAGGACCATTCATACATCATTCCTGTAAAGTTTGGTTCACATTGGTCTCATGGTTTCAGAGGAGATAGTAAAAATGTGAAAAGTTTACGGACGGACGACGGACGACTGATGACAGATGACGGATGACGACGGACACCAAAATTGCAAAAGCTCACCATGGCCTTCGGCCAGGTGAGCTAATAAAGTGTAGTAATACATAGCTCCAACACTAGATTCTGATATAAGGTTATACATGTAATACAGTTCCAACAGTATTTAATCATACTCTCGATGGGACAATCATTGATTAAATTGTAAATTAACAACTGTTTTAAATTGTATTAACTATTACCTGTAAAATGAAAAAATCCCCATGAAAATACGACACCCATCCAAAATTTGTAAATTTAAATATGTAATCCATAATCCAGTATAGCTGACCACACACCATTCCTTTAGGATGTGAACTCGCCATGACGATAGGCACATCAGATGATGATTGGTGGTTAACCATAACAATGGATTCCGTGTCATATATATCACTCAAGTCATCTCCTGATTCAATAACTAAAATTAAAATGTAAATAAGAAAAATTATTTGATTTCTTAGCAACTGGGGCCCCCTAATATTTGTGTGAAACAATTACAATCCATTGGATGAAATTGCATCACAAACAATTATGTGGAACAATTATTCCCATTGGATGGAATTGCACCAGTTTACATATTCACAAAACATGTTGAGTGTATTGATCAGATCTGATTTGAATTAATAAGGTTTAACTTCCCAGTAAAGAATATTTCACTTATATCGAGACTTCACCAGCTATTGGTGAAGTGGCAGAAATTTTTTACCTCTGCAGTGCACTTAGGGCAATGTGCAGGGACTTTTTTTTTAAGCATGCCATCCCCGGGCGTGACACGGGGCATTGGTTTTTAAAGTCTCCTTTGAAGGACCCTATTGATCAAATGGTACAGTAATTCAGTCATATATCACTAAGTGGCATGTCATTTAGCAGTTTCATAAGAATACTTCAAACAGACCAAAATTGTATGCAATGCAATGTTAAAAAGGTTATGTTGAAATTAAAATAAAACAGATGATCAACCATCTTACTTAAATCCATGTGGCATTTAAAAATGGAAAAAAAAACATTATACTTACGTTTGTATCCTCCGGAATACATCCATCCAGATATGATACCCAGCAACGACTTAAACAACATGGCCTCTATTTTCCAGTATAACCGAGGGTTAAGTTTCCTCAGAGGAAATAACAGAAAGTACCATGTTATGTATGCTGGGATACCAATAAAATTTGTAAACGTTATATACAGAACACGCAATGTGTAATATAACAGGTCCTGACCATTCATTCTCTGAAACAATGAAAAAATTTCTTTAAGGAAAGAGATTGAAACAGTTTGTGAATTAAAGTAAAGTATTGGGCAAGAAGTTCAGGTTTTTCACAAAAAGTTTGATCAAAGTCCAAAAAACTAAGTTCGGATCATGTTCAGCTGATATACATGTATATATATATATATATATATATATATATATATATATATATATATATATATAAATTAAAAAACTTATGCAAACAACATGAACCAATACTAGTACATTGTAGCTTATATGTTTATTGATAAGAAAAACATCTGGAAACTTAGGCATTAAAAACTTATCATACACACTTACTATATGGTTACCTAATATCTTATCTGCAAACACTAGTAATATTTTATATTACAAATGTGTAAGTAAGGCTATCGGTAACTTGTCAATGATAACTTCTGATAAAGTTAAAGAGTTTATTTTTTGGTGACATTAAAAACCTCATTCCATTTAATGCAAGACATTTTGATACTGTTTCATTCTTGTTATTTTTTAATGACATAATCAAAGAATATGCATATGTTTAGGTATAGTAAAAGCTAAGGACATGGAAAAATTTCTGATGGAAAAAAATTCTTAGAAAATATGCAATAAAATTGATTTCAACTGCATATTACTTGATTTCATTAAAAACAAGAGGCCCATAGGCCTTAACGCTCACCTGAAGATATGTCCAATATTAATTGCAAAGTGCAATAGACAATATATTAACTACAGAAACTTTAAAAGTTTTCTCAAGTTAAGAACTCACACAAAACTTAATCAAAAAAATATCCACTCAAATTTCATTTATAAGTAGCTTATATAATATGCATGAAGTAACTGAAGTGCAATGAATAATTTCAAATCATTAATCAATTTCAATATACTTATGCAGCTATGTCCTTGACCTTTGAACATATATGACCTAAAACCATATATGATTGTCATGTTAATACCTACAATATTCTAATATACATGACTATGCATGAAATAAATAGCTTTCAAACTAATAAGCAGGTTAAGTCATCTTCTGTAGCTGTGACCTTGACCTTTCAATATATTACCTTGACCCAAATATCAAAATGATTGTCATGTTAATACCTAAAATATTCTAATATGCGTGCCTATACAAAGAGTTTTCAAAGATAATTAGCAATTTAAGTCTTCTTAAAGCAGCTGTAACCTTGACCTTTCAATATATGACCTTGAACCATATATCAAAATGAATGTCATGTCAATACCTACAATATTCTAATATACATGCCTATACAAAAAGTTAATAGTTTTCAAGATAATTAGCAATTTAAGTCTTCTTTTGTAGCTGTGACCTTGACCTTTCAACATATGACCTTGTACCATTTATCAAAATGAATGTCATGTCAATACCTACAATATTCTAATATAAATGCCTATACAAAAAGTTAATAGTTTTCAAGATAATTAGCAATTTAAATCTTCTTTTGCAACTGTAACCTTGACCTTTCAACATATGACCTTGTACCATATATCAAAATAATTGTCATGTCAATACCTACTATATTCTAGTAAACATGCCTGTAAAAAATGTTAATAGTTTTCAAGATACTTAGCAATTTAAGTCTTTTTTTGCAGCTGTGACCTTGACCTTTCAACATATGACCTTGAACCATATATCAAAATGATTGTCATGTCAATACCTACAATATTCTAATATACATGCCTATACAAAAAGTTAATAATTTTCAAGATAATTAGCAATTTTAATCTTTTGCAACTGTGACCTTGACCTTTCAATATATGACCTTGAACCATATATCAAAATGATTGTTCTTCTTTTGCAGCTGTGACCTTGACCTTTCAACATATGCATTTGTACCATATATCAAAATGATTGTCATGTCAATACCAACAATATTCTAATATACAGGCCTATACAAAAAGTAAATAATTTTCAAGATAATTAGCAATTTAAGTCTTCTTTTGCAGCTGTGACCTTGACCTTTCAACATATGACCTTGTACCATATACCAAAATGATTGTCATGTCAATACCTACAATAATCTAATATACATGCCTATACAAAAAGTTAATAGTTTTCAAGATACTTAGCAATTTAAGTCTTCTTTTGCAGCTGAATCTGACCTTCAAACATATGACCCTGAACCATATATCAAAATGATCATTGTCACAATACCTACAATATTTTAATACACATGCCTATACAAAAAGTTAATAGTTTTCAAGATAATTAGCAATTTAAATTTTCTTTTGCAACTGTGACCTTGACCTTTCAACATATGACCTTGAACCATATATCAAAATGATTGTTGTCACAATATCTACAATATTCTAATACATGCCTATACAAAAAGTTAATAGTTTTCAATAAAATTTGCAATTTAAGTCTTCTTTTGCAGCTGTGACCTTGACCTTTCAACATATGACCTTGAACCATATATCAAAATGATTGTCATGTCAATACCTACAATATTCTAATATACATGCCTATACAAAAAGTTAATAATTTTCAAGATAATTAGCAATTTAAATCTTTTGCAACTGTGACCTTGACCTTTCAACATATGACCTTGAACCATATATCAAAATGATTGTCATGTCAATACCTACAATATTCTAATATACATGTTTATACAAAAAGTTAATAGTTTTCAAAGATAATTAGCAATGTAAGTCTTCTTTTGCAGCTGTGACCTTGACCTTTCAATATATTACCTTGTACCATATATCAAAATGGCCATTATTGCAATACCTACAATATTCTAATATAAATGCCTATACAAAAAGTTAATAGTTTTCAAGATAATTAGCAATTTAAATCTTCTTTTGCAGCTGTGACCTTGATCTTTCAACATATGACCTTGAATCATATATCAAAATGATTGTTGTTGCAATACCTACACTATTCTAATATACATGCCTATACAAAAAGTTAATAATTTTCAAGATAATTAGCAATTTAAGTCTACTTTTGCAGCTGTGACCTTGGCCTTTCAACAAATGACCTTGAACCATATATCAAAATGATCATCATGTCAATATCTACAACATTCTAATATACATGCCTATACAAAAAGTTAATTGTTTTCAAGATACAGTGACAAATATATAATTTTTAGCAATTTCCCCACTCAGTGCCCTACAATTTCCCCATTTTGAGCCCCATGGCTACCATTTGTGCAAATCTGAAAATAGATGACCTAAGGATGTTATAAATGAAATAACTAAGGTATATCTTTTGTAGATTCAGAGGAGAAGATTTTTAAAGTTTTTCACTATTTCCCCCTTATGGGGCCCTACAGGGACATAACTCCTTCATTTGTGCAAATCTGAAAGGGCTTTACCCAGGCATGATGATTACCAAGTTTCATCAAATTTGGCCCAGTGATTATTGGAGGAGAAGATTAAAATGTAAAAAGTTTATGCACGACGGATGACACACGACGGACGACGCACGTCAGACGAAGATGGATAGCAATAGCTCATCTGAGCTTTCAGCTCAGGTGAGCTAAAAACCTGCCTACATGATGTGCAACACATGACCTAATTTTAAAACCATTCTAAGGTAAATTTGTATTTGCATGTCTTATAAATCATCCAAATTTTACCTTACTTAACATTCAACAACCTTAGGTTAAAATATATTTTCCCTAGAGAGAATATAATAAGGTAGGAAATTCTCCATAAGTTTTAACCCAAATCACATAAAAGCTAAACAGTATTGAATACAATATCTTTAGACGCTAAAAAGAAACACCTACTGTTATAAGCACGACGGACGACGAACGACGGACGAAGATGGATAGCAATAGCTCATCTGAGCTTTCAGCTCAGGTGAGCTAAAAAATCAATATATGTGTGAAAAAAATCTATATATGATATAAACAAGAGGGCCATGAAGGCCCTGGTCAAGCACCTTAAAATGATGTACACTCAGTTTGTTTTTAGCAAACTGGAGCTTTTTCTATAATTTGACCTAGTGACCTATTTATCGACCCAACATGACCCTTAAACTACCTTAAGCTAGCTTTTGTCAAGAGGATAGTTCTGAGCAAGTTTGATAAAGATAGGACTAAAATTGTGACCTCTGGAGTGTTAACAAGCAAAAGTTGATGCATGACGCATGACCGACAATAACACATCACAATAGCTCACTTGAGCACTTTGTGTTCAGGTGAGCTAAAAACCGGGATACTGATTTCATTGGGTTTTACCTCCCAGTCAAGAATATTTCATTTATATCCAGATGCCACGAGCTATAGGTGAAGTAGCAGAAATTTTTACCTTTGCAGTGCCCTTAGGGCAATGTGCACGGAGTGCTGAGCCTACCATGACATGGGGCATCAGTTTTTAAAGTCTCATCTGAAGGACCCCATGAATTTCATTTTTAAATGCCTAGTGCTTGGGGAAAAAAACAGTCACTACCAATTTTGAAGTCTTGATCGGACCCACCAAATTTTAAAAATAAGGAGAGATAGGTTATATGATTTGTCTATAAAAAGACCACCTTGTCAGATGGATTACAACTTCTAAAAACCTTTACTGATTATATAACACAAGTTCTATGTTCTAAATGAAAATCGTCAGATTTTATAAATCAATAATTCATATAATCAATATGTTTTACTCAGAGTTTAACCCCAAACAGACTGTAAACTAAGAATCTAAACCTTTATCGGGAGTTAAATCATATAATAGTATATAACACAGAAAGAAGGATCTATCCACCCAGATATTACATGTTTGATCACATAACAGCTTCAGTTTATAATAAATCTTATGTCAGGATACTAATTAATCAATACAACAAGTTTGACATTTCAATGACATAAAAGTAGTATTAAATGTTACAATCTAAACCAATGTCACCGTAGCAAAATCACCAGTCTACTCCAAACTAATGTTACCAAACCACTCCAAGCAATGTCACTTAACCAACACAAACCAATGTCCTAAAATACTACAAAGTCTCCTAAGCAGTCACCGGACCACTCTAAACAGATGTCACCAGACCACTTCAAACAGATGTCACCAGACAACTCCAAACAGATGTCACCGGACCACTCCAAACAGATGTCACCAGACCACTTCAAACAGATGTCACAGGACCACTCCAAACAGATGTCACCAGACCACTTCAAACAGATGTCACCAGACAACTCCAAACAGATGTCACCAGACCACTCCAAACAGATGTCACCGGACCACTCCAAACAGATTTCACCGGACAACTCCAAACAGATGTCACCGGACCACTCCAAACAGATGTCACCAGACCACTCCAAACTGATGTCACCGGACCACTCCAAACAGATGTCACCGGACAACTCCAAACAGATGTCACCAGACAACTCCAAACAGATGTCACCGGACCACTCCAAACAGATGTCACCGGACAACTCCAAACAGATGTCACCAGACCACTCCAAACAGATGTCACCGGACCACTCCAAACAGATGTCACCGGACCACTCCAAACAGATGTCACCAGAACACTCCAAACAGATGTCACCACACCACTCCAAACAGATGTCATCAGAGCACTCCAAACAGATGTCACCGGACCACTCCAAACAGATGTCACTGGACCACTCCAAACAGATGTCACCAGACAACTCCAAACAGATGTCACCGGACCACTCCAAACAGATGTCACCAGACAACTCCAAACAGATGTCACCGGACGACCCCAAACAGATGTCACCGATCATCTGGCAACATTTTGCCAAATTTCATTGCATTTTTGTTAAAAATTAAAGACAGAAGACTAAAGAAAAAGGAAGATAAACAAGATGGCCCTAATTTGCTCACCTGAGTTTAAATGTAACTGGTATGTCTTGATAATGGCTGGTAATTCATAACGTGTTGCCTCAATAGAAGTGGTTTCAGATAACCTAATTTTTATTGTTTTGGTTTTTAGCTAAATAGGTCACTGTGACCTACCTTTAGTAGCCAAAGCTACCAGAAACACAAATGAGAATGGCAATGGTCTGAAGGTCTATTGACTAATATGAATGAAATGTGACCAGTAGTGTCCGAGAAGAAGTCTTTTGATGGATGTATGGATGGATGGCAGAGTTCCTATCCATAACAAAAGCTCACATGAGCAATTTTCATATACCGATTAAAGACTTTACATATTTGACACATTAATTCAAATATTTCAAAAAAAAAAAAAAAAAAAAAGGTAAAATTCAACTGCAAATTATTTTTTAAAAAATTGTTCAATTAATTTAAATAATGTCACATAACAATGATTTTGTAAAACAAAAAAAAAAAAAAACAAAAAAAAACAAAAAACAAAAAAAAAAAAAAAAAAACAATAAAAATTTCAAGGTTTTAGCTAAATCATCATATCAGTATCACATGTATTTCAAAAATAATAATTCACTAAAAAAGTAAAAATTCATAACATCTCTTCCATGCACCATTGCATTGTAAGTCATAAAGTTCAGAATTAAAAAAAAAAAAAAAGTAGCCTCAGTGGGATTTGAACCCTCGACCCTTGGGTTGCTAGAATTGAAAATGAAAAAGGCCAAAAACAGCGACTTGTATTTTACAGAATTTCATGGAAATTGTTAAACATATGTTTCTTCACATAAGAAAATGATGTTTGGAAAAAGAGTTCACCTAAATTTATTAATATTGTAATTTTGGTAAAAAGTACATTTATGTACTATTTACAATGTATAAAAAATAAATGCAAAAACATGTAACCTAATTTTTTCACAAAATTGTTGGAATTCACAAACTTGGTTTATAAGATGCTTTAGATGCCAAATATCAAATCAGATTTTATCTCAGTGAAGTGATTTTGGAGAAAAAATTTTTTTTAGGTTTTCAACTATTTAGGTCAATGTAGCTATGGCAACCTAAAAAGTAAAAATTCAAAAATTTCTTCCATGAAAAATTTTAAAAAAATGTGGCTCCACTGGGATTTGAACCCTCAACCCTTGGGTTGCAGTATCACATGTATTTCAAAAAAAAAAAAAAAAAAAAAAAGAAAAAAAAAAAAAAAAAAAAAAAAAAAAAAAATTTACACTAAAAATTCATAAAATCTCTTCCATGCACCATTGTAAGTCAAAATATTCAGAAAATAAAAAGAATAAAAATTAAGAAATTATAAAAAAAAAAAAAAAAAAAAAAAAGTGGCTCCACTGGGATTTGAACCCTCGACCCTTGGGTTGCTAGAATTGAAAAAGGCCAAAAAAAGTGACTTGTGCTTTACAGAATTTCATGAAAATTGTCAAACATATGTTTCTTCACATAAGAAATTGATGTTTGGGAAAAGAGTTCACCTAAATTTATTCATTATTGTAATTTTTGTAAAAAAGTACTATTTACAATATACAAAAAATAAACGCAAAAACGCGTAACCTAATTTTTCACAAAAATTATTGAAATTCACAAACTTGGTATATAAGATACCGTAGATGCCAAATATCACATCAGATTTTATCTCAGTGAAGTGATTTTGGAGAAGGAGATTTTTTAAAGTTTTTAACTATGTAGGTCATTGTGACCTAAATTTGGTAGCTATGGCAACCAAAAACACAAATCTGAAAGGCAATGTTCTATAGATGCTTTTGATTAAGTTTAAACAAAATGTGACCAGAGGTTTCTGAGAAGAAGTCATTTGAAGCAATTGTTGACGGACGGACGAATGGACGGACGACGGAGGGTCTGCCTCTATGGATACCAAAAGCTCACATGAGCACTTTGTGCTCAGGTGAGCTAAAAATAGACAGACACTGGTAAACAAAAATATCTGAAAAGCCCACGTAAGCTAAAAACCATGATTTTCTTTCTTGGTCTTAAAAGCATGTACATGTATTAAAACTTAAGTTTGTACCTTTTTTTGAGAATGGGGAACAGACTGGTGCCATTTAAAACTAGTGCTGTCTCTAAAGGAGACTAATACTCCCACTAACAAAAAAAAAAAAAAAAAAAAAAAATTTATTGAAAAAACGTTTACACCAAAACTCAATATCCATAAATTGCAAAAAAAAAAAAAAAAAAAAAAAAAAAAAAAAAAAGAGATATCTATCTAATAATAACAGGTGCACAGGTTCTTATTATTCTTAATATCTGTGCATAGTTTCAACTGATCAAACTGATAAATTCAAACTGCACAGGTCAATAAGATGATTAACACCTGTGCATTGTTTTTTAAAAAAAATGGATCATACATAACTGAATTAAATTCTGGACAAATTGTGTCTATGGACAGACAAGGTGATTCCAGTATACCCCCCCCCCCCAAAAAAAAAAAAAAAAAAAAAAAAAAAAAAAAAAAAAAAAAAAAAAAAAAAAAAAAAAAACTCTGTTGCAGTGGGTATGATTAAGAAAACATGATCTGTTAAAATACATTTTGGGATGAAAAAGATTGTCATAAATGGTTCAGAATAATTTTAAGAAAGTATATTTCAATATTTAAGGTACAATGCTAATGCAAAACCCAAACATTATCTTTTATTATAATATCTAATTTGATCTTTTGTGCCACAAAAAAAATTTTGTTTCTGAATGCCTTTAGTGCTTGCTAACAGAACAGTAAATATGAATTTCAAGTTTTGGCTATACCCAACCCGGAAGCAAACTCAGCCTTTTCTTATATAAAGTTTTTTTACCAAATGAGCTACCATCTGTATAATGTCTGCCAGTCTTGTCATGTAACTAGAATGAACCTACAAATTTTTGTCGACCAAATCAGAAAACAAACCCACAGCCAGTCCTTAATAGAGGGACAAGATATTTACCAAATGAGCTACTGTCTGTATAGTGTCTGCCAGTCTTGTCATGTAACTAGAATGAACCTACAAATTTTTGTCGACCAAACCAGAAAGCAAACCCACAGCCAGTCCTTAATAGAGGGACAAGATATTTACCAAATGAGCTACTGTCTGTATAGTGTCTGCCAGTCTAAAATGAATCTACACTTTTTCTACACAACCATGAGGCAAACCCACAGACTTTTCTCAATAAAGAGATGGGATCTTTACCAAATGAGCTACTGTGTGTACAGTATCTGAAAAACTAGTCATGACCAAAATGAATCTACACAATTTTTTTGGTCTTCTATTATATAATTTGTCCAAAATATCTATTTTGTCTTTTTGCCAATTGAGTGTTATTTTTTCTGGGTTTTTTTTGCTTTTGTCATATTACACTGTACTAGTAATTATAACATCTACTTCTCAAGGAATATATATATATATTGTTCTTTATCCACAAACCTGTTATCAGCCCCTACCAGTACAATAATTACAGACAAGCCTATGGTTCCAAAGCAATTTTGTTATTTCATTCAGATATTGATTTTCACAACACTAAGAGACATAAAGTATTAATAACAAACGAAGTGATAACTACATAACTACATATAGAGAAAATGTCATAGATCTTGTATTTAGATCTGTTTGAATGGAATAAAAACACATTATGGAATGTTTAAAAGTGTCAAATTGCTTACATCAGATGATATCACACAAAAATAGTTTGGGGACAAAATTAACAAGAAAAACAACCCCTGTTGTCTGCGATAACAACAATTATGACAAAGTAACAGAGAATTTTTATAATAATACAATGTTGATATACAGTAAAATCTCATAATAAAAGTTAGGGGCCTTGGTAGAGTGGTGCAAACATATGTTTTCCAAGTCAAGGGTTGTGGGTTCAAACCCCTGCATTGTTTTGACAGATGGGAATTTCTGTTTCATTTCCTGTACACACATCAATGTGAAAAATGTATTCACTAAGAAAGTAATCCTATATTAGATAACACAAAGAATAAGTCTCTGTGTGTGTGTATGTGTATGTGTATGTGCATGTGTGTTTGTGTGTGAGTATGTGTATGTGTGTGTATGTGTGTTTGTGTGTGTGTGTGTGTGTGTGTGTGTGTGTGTGTGTATGTGTATGTGTGTGTTGTGTAACTAATGCAATAATAAAATGTGTGTGTGTGTGTGTGTGTGTGTGTGTGTGTGTGTTGTGTGTGTGTGTGTGTGTGTGTGTGTGTGTGTGTGTTGTGTAACTAATGTAATAATAAAAAGTCAGAATTAAAAAAAAGTTATAAAATACAAAACTACATCACAATAAATTTTACCTTATCACAATCGCAATGCACCAGAGATATATGTACATCAGAGAGCACCTGGATGAGCCTGATCTCAATTTATGTTTGTATAAATATATAATATACACATGTGTACACACATAAATAAACAAAAATAACAATAAAGGCTTGATTGTTCTGCTAGTTATCAATAAATGATAAATTGATTGACATCTGTCAGATAAGTAATGATACATATATATACAGCAATGTTTTGTATTTTAGCAAATGAATGATTCCATACAAGACTACTAGTAAGGGTTATGGATAAAATTGTCTTGATTGAATTTAATAACTTTTAGTTTATTTACTTTTTTATTATCTAACCATCTCTAAATGAATGAAAGGATTCACCATTCAACTGATTTTCAAAATTCTTCTCAGTTTTAATATTTATACTCTTAAAAAATATTCTTAGGTAAGAATATAGATGATGATGATGATGATGATGATGATTGTGATGATGATGATGATAATGATGGTAATGATGATGATGGTGACAAGGAGGAGGATGATTTGGAGGAGGGGGAAGACAGTGGTGATAAGTGATGGTGGTGATGTGTTGCTGTTGTTGGTGGTGCTGATGCTGATGGTGGTAATGATGATGATGGTGATAAGAAGGAAGAGGAGGAGGTTGATGCTGATTTACAGGAGGAGGAAGAAGAGGAGAAGGAGGGTGATAATGATTAAGAGGAGGAGGAGGGTATAATGATGGTGGTGGAGGTGATGGTAGTGGTGGTTGTGATGGCATGAAAGAGGTAGAAGAGGAGAAAGGTGAAAATGATTAAGAGGAGGAGAAAAAGGAGGATGGTGATAACAAGTTGTGGTGGTGGTGTTGCTGTTGATGGTTGTGGTAATAATGATGATGATTATAAAGAAGAGGAGGAGGGTGATGATGATTTTGAGGAGGGGGAGGGTGATAATGATTTTGAGGAGGGGGAGGGTGATAATGATTTAGAGGAGGAAGAGAAGGAGGAGGAGGATGATAATGATTTAGAGGAGGAAGAGAATGGTGATGAGGATAATGATTTAAAGGAGATGGATGGTGTTAGTGATAATGATGATAGTGGTAAGAATTTAGATGATGATGATGATGATGTCAAGGAGGAGGAGAATGGTGATGATGATTTGGAGGAGGAGGAGGAAAGTGATGACAAGTGATGGTGGTGATGTGTTGCTGTTGTTGTTGGTGGTGGTCTGCTGATGGTGGTAATGATGATGATGGTGATTAATAAGGAAGAGGAGGAGGTTGATGCTGATTTACAGGAGGAGGAAGAAGAGGAGGAGGAGGGTGATATATGATGATGGTGGAGGTGATGGTAGGGTGGTTGTGTGATGGCATGAAAGAGGTAGAAGAGGAGGCAGGTGATAGTGATTCAGAGGAGGAGAAAAAGGCGGATGGTGATAACAAGTTGTGGTGGTGGTGTGCTGTTTGGTGGTTGTGGTAATAATGATGATGATAATAAGGAAGAGGAGGAGGGTGATGATGATTTAGAGGAGTAGGAAGAGTGAGGCTGATAATGATTTGTGAGGAGGAGGAGGATGATAATGATTTAGAGGAGGAAGAGAAGGAGGAGGAGGGTGATAATGATTTAGAGGAGGAAGAGAAGGAGGAGGAGGATGATAATGATTTAGAGGAGGAAGAGAAGGAGGAGGAGGGTGATAATGATTTAGAGGAGAAGAGAAGGAGGAGGAGGGGATAATGATTTTAGAGGAAGAGAGGAGGGGGGTGAAAGATTTAGAGGAGGAGAGGAGGAGGGTGATAATGATTTAGAGGAGGAAGAGAAGGAGGAGGAGGATGATTAATGATTTAAAGGAGGAAGAGAAGGAGGAGGAGGGTGATAATGATTTAGAGGAGGAAGAGAAGGAGGAGGAGGATGATAATGATTTAGAGGAGGACGAGGAAGGAGGAGGAGGATGATAATGATTTAAAGGAGGAAGAGAAGGAGGAGGAGGATGATAATGATTTAGAGGAGGAAGAGAAGGAGGAGGAGGATGATAATGATTTAGAGGAGGAAGAGAAGGAGGAGGAGGATGATAATGATTTAAAGGAGGAAGAGAAGGAGGAGGAGGATGATAATGATTTAGAGGAAGGAAGAGAAGGAGGAGGAGGGTGATAATGATTAGAGGAGGAAGAGAAGGAGGAGGAGGGTGATAATGATTTAGAGGAGGAAGAGAAGGAGGAGGAGGATGATAATGATTTTAGAGGAGGAAGAGAGGAGGAGGAGGATGATAATGATTTAAAGGAGAGAAGGATAGTGTTAGTGATAACTATTTACTTTTAAAAGACTTGTCAAGTATTGGTTAAAAATTGTTGATATGAATACTGACAGATATGTTAGAAAGTGTTATGATATGTTACATAACTTAGATAATCAAGGCAAACAAATTGGGCTACTAAAGTTAAAAATATATTGTGTTCTACAGGGTTTGGTGAAGTATGGTTTAACCAGGGAGTGGGGGATAAGGATATTTTTATGGAAGCTTTTGTACTTAGACTGAAAGATACTTTCCTACAGACATGGTATAGTGATATGTCAAGTAAACCCAAACTTTCCACATATAACAATTTTAAACATATATATGAAAAGGAAGTATACCTCGATCAAATTAAAATTAGTAAATATAGACATGCAATGTCAATTTTTAGGTGTGGTACACATGACCTTATGATAGAAGTCGGTAGACACAGAGGTCTTGATAGAAATGACAGAGTTTGTGTTATATGTAATTCCGGTTGTGTGGAAGATGAATATCATTTTTTACTTATCTGTAAAACATACAGTGATCTCAGGAAGAAGTTTCTTTTACCAAAATATTTTTTAAAACCAACTTTTAATAAGTTTGTTATAATTATGTCGACACAAAATGTCAAACTACTACAACAAGTCAGCATGTTTATTTTCTATGCCTTTAAAAGGAGAAAAGAAGTTATTGATAATTGTAATAAGTATCCATAAGTATATAACATTTATTATGTATTATAATATACTTGTAACACTATTTAACACGCCATCGATGTTGAATGTATATCTTAAAATGCCATGGGCTGGAGGCCTTAAAGCAATAAAGTTATATATATTAGATAATGATGATGTGGAGGTGATGGTAGTGGTGGTTGTGATTGCATGAAAGAGGAGGATGAGGACGATGATGACAACAACAACAACAACAACAACAACAACAACAACAACAACAACGACAAAGAGTTGGAGAAGTATTGCAAGTTATTAACTATAGTATGGACTATTAGTCAATCTTATCATGTATATGTGTGTAGTAACCTCTGTACACAATATTGTTACTCAGGTAGCAATTTCAATAGAAGCCAACAGCTGACAAATTGACTGTTGTTTTGTTTAAAATCCATTTGTATGACTTGGGTGCTAACACACTTGTATTTGATACATATGTTTTAAAGCATTTCTAGGAATCAGATGGTAAATGCATAGCATACATAAAATGCTACAATAGTATATGACAGATGCCCAATTTATTGATCTTCATATCAGAAACTTTAATATTTAAGTGCTAACAAATGAATTAGACCGTAGATATCATAAGTTCACTTAAAAGTCATTTATGTTACCATGGCAATTTGTACCGGGTAAGTCATTGGCAAAAGCATGGATAAAATTAAAAAAAAACAAACTGTTTTTGAAACCCAAAACAATATGCAACTAAATCATCAATGTCCGGCAGATCTATTAACAAATGAAAGAAAAACTTATCTTTTTTGCCATTTAACTAAATTACAAACAATTGGAGTTGAGTGGAGTAATGGTATTTTACGCCCCAGTCAAGATTCCTTCACTTCTTTCGAGGCAGTCAGTTCTGGGATGATGGAGGAAACCGGAGTGCCCGGAGAAAACCACCGACCTTCGGCAAGCAAACTGACAAATTTCTAACACTAGGATCTGTCCTGAGTGGGACTCGAACCAAGGTGGTGAGAGGCACTGTGATCTGTAAGCTTGTGCTTTAGACCACTCGGCCACCGAGGCCCCGCAATTACAAACAAGTAATGGTTGTCGTGTTACATTGTAACCAGGTTGTGTATTTGTCACAAGTAATACATGTAATTGATGACATGGTGTTACTTGGGAAAATAGTTAGAACCTTACCAGTCTCATTACCGTTATGCATCATCAAGAATCTGATTTACATCCTTGAAGATGTATAATCTTGCAGATACAGTATCGGATTCTGTAGCATGCACATCAAGCATGATCATAACAGTGCAACATAGGAGCAATGAAATAATGATTAAACAATGCCATTTCAAATAAAATAATTTCTATAAACTTACAGTCAACTCCAAAACGCAACTGAGGGTATCTGTCACTACTTTTCAGTGCATGTGCTTGTGTCCAACCTTGATTTTTGACCTGGAACTATTGACCCAGATATTATTGTACTCTACATGAGCATTGTCACTATTTGACGTAAAAGAGCTTAGAGTTATTTCCCATTTGATTTTCGTGTATAATTTGATATATTCCAACTACATGTATACAGAATATAAAACTCAAAATTATATGCAGTTTTATTAACCTTTATGTACATATTTATATTTTTGATGTGCCTTGATGGACAACCCGAGTAGAAACAAATGAAACCTTTAGAAAACTTACTTTAAATTGTTTATCATTTAATAATAATAATAAAAATAATAATAATAATAATAATAATAATAATAATAATAATAATAATGTTGCATGTTTTTTCCATTCCGTCTCAGCTATTTTTTTTATTTTTAAATAATTTCAATTGAAAATATTTTCATATTTTGAAATTGTTATAAAACCAGCGATGTTTATTTTTTAAAATGTCGCTGGTGTAACTTTTTTCAAAAAAATGAAATTTTAAAATATTAACAAAAATTAACTTCAAACCTTCTCTGTTCCGACATTTTATTTTTCGCGAAAAATTTATATTATTTTGATTTTTCCGAAAATTGAATTGAATTTACATACTAATCCAACAAACCGATTATTCATCATGATTATTAATAGTCTAATTCGAAAAACATCAGTTTTATTTTACAATCAATCACCTGTAATTAACATGATTACCTTGCAATTTAATAAATATTGGTTTGACGGTTGCTCGGTTAATGTTATAGTCTTTATGATACCGCAAATGTTATTTGTAACTCATTTGGGATTTTGGAAAAAAAAGTCTCTGCTTCAACACATCGTTATGTTTATATTGTTTTTTAAAATTTAGTTTTATTTACAAGGCTAAACGCATCTAGATGCTTACCACAATCATGTGTTGCAAATTAAATACCGAATTATCTAGAACAACGCATCCTTAAAACCCGGTGCTGATAAACGTTTTCGATCATTGTGTTCGCCAAACCTTTTCATAATTTCATCTGAGGAATTAAGTGCTCATTAAATGTATTTTTACTGAAATAATCATTTTAAAATATTTAACATATTTGAATTTTGTCATAAAACAACCAGTACAGACAATTGTTTCTCAAAAAAATATCAGAATAATTTTCTGGTAAGGCTGTACTTTTTTAGCCATCTTCATATCTAGATATGGCACATTCGTTTTTACAGTTGATTTCATTTTTTTGCTTTGGATCCAGTTGTTTAATTTCGTGTAATTTGATTTAATTGTTCATTCAAAAAAATGAAATCATTCACCGACTTAAACTTTTCTACTAAGAGTTATCCCTCCTTTCCTCAATATTCGTGATTGCGAACATACTCGATTTAAGTAATATGTAATGCGAAGAAAGAGATTCGTACCAAAATAATTATTCCGGCTAACCCTATTATCTGTTTTACCGGAATTAAACTGAAAAATAACACTTAACTTTATATGGTATATCAAAAAGTTTTACTGACAAAGTTTATGGATATAAAATGAATCAAGAATTAGTTATTTATATAAACAGGTAAAATTGTTTACAGGGCATTTAAAACATAGGTAAGGATTATACATATCACCGTTAGCCACAAGAGACGTGGACTGTTTTGTGGAGTAAAGTTTGTAAATACCAACACATTTCCTGGTTCAAACATACTAGAATGCCGCCTGGATAAAATAAGAACGGAATCATTGTTTTGTGATATATTCAGAATTTTCAATTATCTTACAGATAAAAACCTTCATTTAATTTTGAAGAAAGACCAAATTGCTTTTCCAGAACTTTTCAACATCTGGAATTCAGGGAATACCCTTAGTTGCGTCAGATTTATTCTAGACAAATTTAAGTTTCAACAAGTGGATTTTAAAGAAAAGAGACAATAAGTGGTCAAGATGGTTTTAGCAGATTTAGGAAGGAAAATAACTTCAGCCTTGAGGTCACTCAGTCATGCAACCATTATAAATGAAGAGGTATGTTTCTTCTCCCATTACAATGCAGTCCTCTTTAGATGAGTATTATCAAACTATGACACTAAAGGTGTGACAACAATAATGATTCCTTGTTGTCATACCGGGCATGTGCCATCCTTCCTTTCTACAGACGTGTTACTAATAAAATGAGTAAAGAACACACTTTTAATTAAAACCTGTAGTATATATAAAAATCTTGATAGGAACATTTGATACTGATATTTCCTTCATTCTTTGCTTGAACCAATACACAACTGATCTACCTTCCACACCACAGCTACAGTCTGCCTCATTCCTCTCTATTTGCTATTGTGAATCAAAATCTAACATTTCTACATAAAAGAAAATAAAGTTAATCAGTCACATTCACTGGTTAACAACCATATTAAATATGACAGTAAAAGGGAAAACATAATGTCCAGCCACAGCTCAAATCTTATAATTTATGGTACCAGTAATTAAATGGGGGACTCTTCTAAATCAGGACTCCTTTCAGAAATGCTGACAGGAACAACCAGTAGTTTAAAAAATCATGGGAAGTGTTAATCACGAAAATTTATTTTTGGAGGAATGTTGGTGAGATAATTCTGCTGAATAAGCATCAGCAATATGGACTTTAAACACAAGTGTTAGGGCTAGCCCTGGTTCTTGATAATAAGAGCTAAAATAAGAGCCAACTTCAAAATTTATGAGTCAATTGATAATGAATTGTACCAGTAAGCTTTAAGCCTCACCTCAGAAACCAAAAAAAAAAAAATTAAAAAAAAGAGACATAAAATGTTGGTCCCAAAAAAAAGTTTTTAAAAGTTTTAAATACTAAATAATTTTTTAAAATCACTTTTTCATTTTTGTGTAAAAAAAATTCAAAGATTTTTGTCTGCCTAATAATAAAAATGAATATTTTTTAGCAAAAATAATAGCCAAAATCAAATTTTTAGAGCCAGAAAGTATAAAAAAAATTGCAGTTAGCTAAATTAGGGAATAGCAGAGCAACCCCTGAGTGTTCTTTGTACCGAGGTTCATTTATAGTAAATCAAGAAGCCATGAAACCTTAAAACCTGGTCTTAATGAACAGGCAATCTTTCTGTAGAGGTGGCAGTTATCACAGTATTTCTACACATATGATTGTAAAATACCTATAGACTGTTATTTTTGTTCCATCATGACAAGTTATTTCATCTATAGATACAAGTACAGCAGAAATAAGGTGTCATGATGGATAGACATAACTAGTTCATATTGGCACAAACTTAAAATCAATGTTTCAGTATAAACATTGATGTGAAATTTTAATGTTATTGAATAGAAATAATTTTAGAAATAATTTTTGCTGGTCAAGATAATTAAAGCTGATAATTTTTCATTCAAACCAACATTTTTTTACCACCTAAATTCTGTATCTGGTGCACTTATTCACATACATGTATGTATACTAGTAGGATACCAATATCAATTTGGCTTTTTGATCCAGGTCTTGGAGAAGTTTTGTAACACACTATACATGTTAGGGGAAAAAAAATCACCATTAGCTACATATTTTTATACGCCTGTCATATGACGGGACGTATTATGTTACGGGGCTGTCCGTCCGGGCGGGCGGGCGGGCGTCTGTTAACAATTTGTATTCTGTTCAATAGAGACCACAAACATTTATGGATTCAAATGAAATTTAGTATACAGCTTTACCATGGTAATACCTTGTGCAAGTTCGAATTACAACTTTTTCGGATTATTTTTGGAGGAGTTATGCCCCTTTTTTAACTTAGAAATTTTTGTATGTATGACCATGTGGTTTGCGATCATCAGAGCCTACAACTATTTATGGATTCAAATGAAATTTGGTATACACATTTACGATGTTATTATCTGGTGCAAGTTCGAATTACAACTTTTTCAGATTATTTTTGGAGGAGTTATGCCCCTTTTTTAACTTAAAACACCTTTTATCATACTGCACAGATCACGACAACAGTTCAAATTATAATTAAGCTTTATAGATATAAATTATTTCAGGTTGGTTAAAAAAAAGGTTCTCAAAACATTTCAGACAAAAAATGTATTTGTTTCCTAAAATCTTCCTGCATATCATTTTGTTTTGCCTTTCTTTTAATTAAAAATTTTTTTCTTGGCTAATAATCAGTGATTTGAAATTTAACTCATGGGTTGCCAAAAAAAAAAAAAAAAAAAAAAACCAAAAAAACTGCACTGTCTTAAATTCACCATTTTGTTAAATTCTCTAAATTCATGTTGAATGACTGTTGACATGTTTGTCACTAGATTTAAATAGATTTGGTACATGTTAAAATGAAATTTTTGTTTTTTAATTTTAATTTCAAATTTTTTAAAATCTGTTTAGGTTTTAAATGGAATGTTAAAAGAAATATGTGCTGCTTTGCTGGAAGCTGATGTTAACATCAAATTGGTCAAACAACTTAGAGAGAATGTCAGGTAATATCACACACACACACACACACACACACACACACACACACACACACACACACACACACACACACACACACATGTACAATCAAAATTCAGCATAATTTATTGGTATAAGTTTCAATATTGATAAGGCAACTCAGTAATAAATGGTATCTGATTTTCAAAAAATAACTGTTGCTCTTTATCAGTTAGTTGAATTCAGACACTACAAAACTAAAAAAAAAAATTAAAGATGTTGCTTCATTTCCCTATTTGTAGATCTGTGATAGATTTTGATGAAATGGCTGGAGGTTTAAACAAACGAAGAATGATCCAATCAGCTGTGTTCAAAGAACTTGTAAAGGTAGCTATATATATATAGATGTTAGAAATATTAAAGTCGTTCAAATATATCACAACAAGAACATTTTGATTCGGAGTTACAAGGTCAAGGGTTTGATCTGTGAGCAAACCTCATTGAATACTTGAAAAGGAATGTTGGTTGTTATTTTCATTTTTAACCATATTTTGTACTTCTGGACTGCACTCTTAAAATTGCCATTACCATGCTTAAGTGTGAATCTGCTGTAGAATCATTATTATTTGTTGGGTCAAAATTGGGTATTTTGAAATTTAATCCCATTTGTAGCCAGTAGATCAGTCCCACAGTCATAAAATCATGCACCACATTTAGACTTTTTACTTGGTATTTTTTTTTTTTTGTTGTAATGAGCAGAACCAACTACCAATGTAAAACATTTGCTTGTGTGCTACGTAATTAATTGATTTTTTCTTCATCATTACACAGTGTGATTTTTTTATCAGTACGTGACAGTATAATATTGCTGTACCAAAAATTATTCTGGATAAATTTGGCATCCCAGACTAGTTCCATGTCCCTTTCATTCTCAAAATTAGATTTCACACATGGCAGGTGAAAATAGCTAGACAGGTGGTGCTTACCCAGCCCCACTTCCCTAGTAGAAGTTCACATGTTTAACTTAATTTGCCAGTTTTCAAAATTTTTACTTTGTTTTTGGGATTGTGATTTGATATTTGACCATTCTGTTTGTGTTTGATAATTAACAAAGGTTAACTAAACTAAACACTATTGATAGATTATCTTTGAATTTCTAGCTCATTGATCCAGGGGTGAAGGCATGGCAGCCAGTTAAAGGAAAGAGTAATGTTATTATGTTTGTTGGTTTACAAGGAAGTGGAAAAACAACTACATGTACTAAGGTAAGTAATATACATGTAACAGATATATGATACATGTTTTACATGTAATCGGATACCTTGAATGTTAAGCATACTTCTACTTAAGCAAATAAAATACCAATATTTGAAAGATTGTGTATGATTTGATCCAGTTATTTTGAAATTTTTCAAATGGATTTTTTTGTCTTTGGTAATTTTATCCCTAAAAATTTTGTTTAATGGGTGATGAATGATTTCCTTTTTTGAGTTTTAAATTCATCTTCATTGTGAGTAATTCATTAGAAAGGAAACTACACAAAGATCGAGTCTTTTCATATTGATGATGAGATTGCAAATTACAGTTCACTACTTCAATATACTAAACCTATGTGATATACATGCGCAGCAGGTTCTCTGCTTTTTTTACTTTTAAGTGGTTGACTCTGAAACTTACTAAATTTTGACATATTGATAGTCAAATCCTAAATTCTGATTATAAACACTGTTCAAGTGTTGTAAAACTTACTGTTTTAACATATATGGATGTTTTTTTTAGTTGGCATATTATTATCAGAAGAAAGGTTGGAAGACATGTTTGATCTGTGCTGATACATTTCGTGCTGGAGCTTTTGATCAGCTGAAACAGAATGCAACAAAAGCCAGAATTCCATTTTATGGAAGGTAACAGTGAATATTCTCCTCCCAAATTTCTATTTACTGATACTGTATATATACATGTACAATATAAGGATAGGGTCCTAGTTCAGATAAAAATACCCCAGCATTCAATATACCCACAATGTAGAATGATTGTGAGGAAAGTGAAGCTTATGAAACAAAATGCCTTTGGTTTGTCAGTTTGCTTGCCAAAGGTCGGCAGTTTCCCTTGCACTCCAGGTTCCTCCACCACCCTGAACCGACTGCCTCGATGCATGTGAAAGAATCTTGACTGGGGCCTACAACACTATTAATCTAATTCAATCCAGTTCTTTTATTGTCATTATTAGTGATTAAAAGAATTTAATAAAAATCAAGTCTGTAGGTGATTATCATTCTATATCATATGTCAGTTACCAAAACAAAAGCCGTACTTTAAGCTTACCTGCTTATCTGAAAGAGCTGTCATGATATTTCCAGTGTCTTTGGAATTCCTGGTGTCTGATATTACGTGAAAGAATCTTAGCTCTTTAAGTGATGCATCTGTACAGACTAGCTCAGACTAGCTATCTGGTGGTATTTCCTACTTTCTGTTTTATAACTTGGAATTCCTGGTGTCTGATATTAAGTGAAAGAATCTTAACTCTTTAAGTGATGCATCTGTACAGACTAGCTCAGACTAGCTATCTGGTGGTATTTCCTACTTTCTGTTTTATAACTTCTATCATATATAATTTCTGATATTCTCTTACAGTTACACAGAAATAGATCCAGTCATGATTGCACATGAAGGTGTAGAAAAATTCAGGGGAGAGAACTTTGAAATCATCATTGTAGATACTAGTGGAAGACACAAACAGGAAGATTCGTTATTTGAGGAAATGTTGCAAGTCTCTAACGCAGTTGTAAGTATACTTTAAAATTATTGCTGATGTAAGTGATACATGAAATTAATAAAAATGTTCTCAACATCCAATGTTTTAAAACTACTGAACATACAAAACCCCTCTCTCCCTACTGAATCCCTTCTGATGAGATGCCAGTCTATCACAGAGTTTGCCCTCAAAATTTTCTGCTTGGATTTAGTTGTAAGCAGTTTTTCTTTTTGAAAGATTGGTTGCAGTCTTTAACTTCAGAAATTTTAGTCTGTACAAATTCCAAAAAGGAATGGATTTTTTTTTTAATCTGCTATTTTACTATAAGAAATACGTAATTATACAACTTTGTTTGCAAATTAAAGAGTGAATAAATATTAGATGGATAATTACACCTAACTGAAAATATAATAAGTAAGTAAGAATAATGTGGAAAATACAACAAATGTTGGGAAAATAATTTTTTGCTAATTGGAATAATTTTTTTTTACCCTAACTCAAGGGTAGAAAAAGCCCTGTTATTTTATCCAACCTTTTAAGTAGAAACAATGATACATGATTTTTGAAATTTTTTTTTTCTTTTTAAAGAAATGTAATCAGAAATTCGAATAATGATTATGTTATGATCTCATATTTTTAGTCTCCAGACAATGTGATATTCGTCATGGATGCCACCATTGGTCAAGCTTGTGAATCTCAAGTAAGTTTAACTTCATCATATCATCAGTTAGTACTTATTTTTAAATATTGTTAACAATATAAAAAGTGTTCAAATTTGCTGCATACATTGTACATGTACATGTATCTATCTGAGTTGTATGGAAGAAATTCAATATGCATGCTCTGCACAACTTTTTTGAAACATCCTTTCCCGAAAATTTGGAACAAAAAGAATATGCATGAAGTTTCAATATTTTGCAATACCACTGCAGTAGCACAGTTGATGGAATGCTTGCTCTGTAAGTGGTAAGTCGTGGGTTTGGAACCCTGGCCGGGTCTGACCCAAGACTTGAAAGTGGGTATTGACTGTTTTTTCGCCAAGCACTCAGCATTACAAAATGAAATTCATGGTTATTTTGGATGGGAACTTAAAATAAACGAGGTCCTGTGTCACTGCAGGCGTGGCACGATAAAGAACCCTGCTGTATAATGTCATCAGTGCAATGCACAGGCAAAATTTCTGCACTTTCACCTATTTGCCGATGTCTCAATATAAGTGAAATATTCTTGAATGGGATGTTAAACACCATTACTCAACTCAACTCAATATTTTGCAATAACCTGTTCATGACTGTATAAAAATTTTAAATCGGGGCTTTTATTTTATGATTCCTAAAGTATGTCATGAATGTGCATAATTAAAATGATTACAGAAAAGTGTCACTTACATTATGTGTATCATCATTGATTTGTTTTGTTAAAATGTTTGTGAAAATTGATTACATCAAACTATAAATATATAATTGGATATATGATACATATTTTAATTTTACTTGTTTTTAACATGTAGGCCAGAGCTTTTAAAGAGAAAGTAGATGTAGCTTCAGTTATTATAACAAAGTTAGACGGTCATGCTAAGGGAGGTGGTGCATTAAGTGCGTAAGTAAATGCTTACAGCTGTAGTGTCATAGCACAAACATGTATACACAAAATAAGCAATCACATAAACTAGCAATACACTATTGTGTATTGAGTTAAATTTTAGTGTTTTTAAAAAGGTTTGAAAATGTTGTTTAAGTATTAACATTGGAGAAATAAAGTAAAATGATATTGTTTTACATCATCATAAAAAATTTGTTTCAATTACATCAAGGCAGTCGGTTCTGGTATGGTTGAGAAACTTTTATTTGTAAAGTTGGGATGGACAAATTTTTTGAAATTTTGTTTGTACTGATGAGACAAAATTTAAAAGGGTAAAATCCGGGGACGTATAACGTGTATTTACAAGAAAATATTACATTATTCAATATTTAATTGAACTTTTCAACAAAAAAAGATGTGTTGTTGATAGTTTATAATTTATTTTTTAAAACACTGATGCAGATATTTAAAAATATTAAGATATATATGAAAGTAATTCAATGAATTATTGCAACAAACTTTAAACAAGGGACATAACTCCAACACATTCTAAATTCATTACAACAAAGGGGTTGGGAGGATAAGGGTCGATTTCGGCCCCATCTCTAATTTCATTTATATTTTAATATTTCTAAAGACCACTTATTACTTTAATCAAAAATAGTTCATTTCAAATATTATGACGTCATGGAGGATAATCGCGGGGCTCTAAAAGGTGGCACTTATTTACTGCAAAAAAAGATTTTTTCCCCTTGTTTTATAGTTAAATAAGAAAGAAATACAATAGAAACGTAAGAAAATTGTTACTATAATAATACTGTAGATTGCTAAAATTTATTTGTTTACTTTCAGTTTTAATATTTTTCTAATATAAGTGAAGAAGTGCTTTGTCAATTGTGATAGTAAAAAGGACAAGTCTCAATTGAGGGAGGGAGGGAGGGAGGGACTTGAAAAAAATTTGGGTGGGTAAATGTTCTAGATTCTAACTCTATAAGTTATTTTCACGCATCTGAAGATGCATTCATTTTTTTTCTTTGTATTAGCGATCGATTCATTAATTGAAATTAAAGTTGGTTTGTCGATATTTCAGCAGCTTTCGATGAAATATCATAAATAGAAAATAGAATGAAATAGACTCTAAGAAGGTTTCGTTTAGAAATTATAATACCATTGTTTCAAATGAGAAGGGGAGCTGTTGATGTAACGTTATACAGGTCGAATAAAAAAATGCGGCAACGGAAGATATTGATCCTTCAGAAAATGAATGATTTTGTGATAACTTTATTGCAAAATTGATTCGACAGCTTCAAGTGCTATTTTGAATTATAATATTTCATAAAAATTCAAAAGAAGTACATGACAGCAGGTTGAATAACACAGAATTTAAGAAAATTGCAGCTGGAGAAACTGTACTTAAAAATCAAGCTACAAATTCCACACTGAACAACAATGACTTTAACATTAAACGGTAATCGTGTTTGTTAAGACCACCAATTACAAGAATGTTTACTTTAGACGAAAACTGGAAAAATGACAATCGTGTCCAGTTGCATGGTTTATTGGTGCTGTTGGTTGAATATGTAATGCTTTACACTCCATGACCAGTCAAATTAATTTCACTTAAATCGATAAATTCATTTGAGAGATAAATGAGAAAACTTAGTTATCCGGAGAAAACCGACGAACTTTGACAGCAAACTTTAGCAATATCCTACGATAAAAAAAGAGATTCAAACCCAGCCGGTAAGAAGTCGGCGTTTGAACAGTGAATTGAATTAAGTAATTTTGTTTAACTTCCCAAGTCAAGATTATTTTACTTATATCAAGACGTCGCCAGCTATAGGCGAAAGTGTAGAAATTTTACCTGTGCGTTGCGCTGACGGCATTATACAGCAAGGTTCTTTATTGTGCCACGCCTACCGTAACACGGGACCTCGTTAATTTTTAGTTTCATTTCGTAATGCCGAGTGCTTGGCGAAAGAACAGTCACTACCCACTTTCGAGTCTTGGGTCAGTCTCGGTCGGGGTTTGAACTAACGATCTCCCACTTACGGGGAGAGTTTGAACAGTGAGCCTGTCTATGAGATCACTCGACCTCCTTTTAGTGTTAATGAAGACTTAAAATATTATAATGGCAACATATTGTTCAGTATTGTTGTTTAGCTTGTAGGTTTTAAAAAATGGAGCTTTACGGTCCATTTGATACTTAACTTTTATCAAGACTGTCATTTTTTTGGATGGGGTGGGGGGATGATGCTTTATGTTCATTATGTGCACAGTCGAACTTGCCTTAAAGACTACCTCTCATTTAAAGATCACCTGCATGAAAAGCCCAGAGACATTTGATCTCATGTCAAGTTTGATTATTTAACCTGTATGTGAAGACCATCTGTTCATAAAGACAGATTCCACAAGTTCTCTTTAGTGGTCGTTATAGACAGTTTGAATGTATAAACAATGATAAACACTTCCTGTGGCTGTTAACGAATGAAATTAAAAAAAAAAATTCTAAAGTTTATGTAAGATAATATATATTTCTAGACTGGTACTGATTTGCTCCTGTATGAAACAGTGAACGTCCAGGAAAAATAACAAAAAATATTCATGCTTATAGATAATCAGAAAAAAAATATGACACACATAACCCTGATACTAAACTCTTTTGACAGATTTTGAATTGAAAACTTCAGACTGTACACAAATAATTTAGTGACTAAAATTTCTTTATCGCATTACATTACTAGTCACTATATACACATGAAATAATAAAAATCGTCAAGTAGCCATTTGTTTTAATTAAGGTCAGTTTGATCTGTACACGAATTAACAACTATTTACAGTTACTATATTTATGTAGATATGCAGTGGATCAGGTTTATTCTACCGTAACTATGTCATTGTTGTCACTGGCATCTATTGGCTCCACTTCTTGTAAATCTCGTGCATCAGCAACAAAGTCACTCCACTGTTTTGTAGTATACTTTATTTTATCTATATGCCTTGCCAATCCTAGGAACCATAGAACAGAAGCAATGTGGGAACATGTGCCTACTACCCTTGACCCAGCTCTACAATTGCAATACCATGAGAGAACTGTAATTTCGTTGAATTGAATCCATGCGTTGTAACATTTTGATCCTACATGGCGACTTTGAAATTTCACACGGATAATGTCTGTCTGATCATCGTTTATATGAACTTCATATTCACCCGAGTCATTTAAATGTTCACATGTATAAGAACTTGCCAATTTCAGTTGATAAACACCAAGTGTCATTGTGCGGAGTTCTTCTTCTGACAACACTGGGAAATTAGGAACTACTTGTATATTGCTAGCTTCCACTTTTTTCCATTTGACACTCATTTTATCAAGACCTTCATTCTGGATTTTCTCCATCAAAGTATTACTCTCCTTTGACAAATAAAGCATCCTAGCTGCAATTGTCTGGTCTTCTTGTGCATCTCCTGTGCTTAACGGCGGAAAGTACTTGTTTAACAGCGCGCATATGAATCTTAGATCATTACCAATATTCGGTATTTGCGTATTTGGTAAAACACGATCAAAATAACGCCATTGCTTGATTTTACCGTTCACAGATTCAACCACCCATCTGACTTTAGTTACAAGTCTTGTTGCATTTGCTTCTGATGTTGAATGCTGCTTTTGACCTTTGGACAAGAAGTGTGGCATTTTAGCTTTGATTCCAATATTCTCCAGCATATCCAACGAATCCCTGAAACCCCGATCCACAACAAAGATATCATCTTCCTGTATCCACTTCTTTATTTCTTCGACGTTGTTCCATATCATATGTTTCAAAATTGCAGAGTCGTTGTTTTTACAGTCACTATACTATGGTCCAAGAATGCTGACTATATATCCTGTTGTCGATACAACTACCATTGCCTTCAGTAACGGCCTGTGCTTATGCATAGAGAATGATTTTCTCTGAAATTGGAATTGATAACTCTTTTGAATATATATATACGTTCCATCTAAGACTAAAATTGCAGGTGATTCTGCAACACTGCAAAATAATGTTTGCGCCAGTGTACGAGTATGCTTCTGAATAATATCTAATCTTTTAATATGATTAAACCCAACGTTATCATTGACAAAAAATTCCTGGAGAGCTTTTCTTGCAGATGTAACAGCACGTTTGACAGCATCTTTACTGATATTAAAAAGTGTCGAAAGGACTTTGTTTGACATTCCACCTTTCAATTTCGTTAAAAATATTCCTAGGCATGTTCGAATTGTTCTAACTTTGGTGGCTCTGATTGTTTTCAAATGGCTGCAAAGATCGTTGAATTGTTCTGATGTAAGACCGGTTAGGTTTCTGTATTCATGTTTCTGTAGGCCATGTGGGTTATCAAAATCTATTCTTGTCTGGGCGTTTCTGAGTGCGATGTCTCTGATAGACTTAATGAGATCAAGAATTCCTGTGCGATTAAAATTGGAATAATCTCTTGTGTCTGATATTTTGTCATACGATTCTGGTGTAAACGTATCATCTTCAATATGACCGGGACAGCATCTAGAACCAGCAGGAATAACTATCATTTTCTCCAAAAATAAATTGTATCGGCAATTAATTGATACCACTATTAACTTTGGACCTCTTCTTTTATAAACAAAACACTGTGAGTGGCCTCCTCCTACTGACTGAATTGGGAGAGCAATGGATGGTGGCGATCCCACTTCTGATTTTCTTCTCTTTGTATTAGGTGGTAGGTACGTAGGATCACTGGAATCACAATTATCATCAGGCTTACTACTTTCAATCTTGTTTTCTAAGAGACGTTTTCTATCATCAGTATAATATAACTGTCTACATTTGTTGCATAGAACATGAGATTCATTCACACTAATGCAAAATGTCTTATATAAATACTTTCTGATATTTTCATTATTAGCTCCATGTAATTTCCTTCTATCATTTGGCTTTGTTCTTTTAGAACATAAGACACAGCAGTATGCCTTGGATCTAAAGCAAAAAAAGAAAAAGAAACAGAATCACATTATTTACCTGTTTCAAACTTCATTAGAGATTAAGCGGTCAAATAGGAGATGTCTGAAAGTCATAAGTTCTACATCAAATTCGTACAGTAAAAGGAGATTTTGTCAATCACGAGACTAGTCAGCACAATATACGTTTAATTTAGTAACCATTTTGTTCAAAATAAATGTTAATCTGCGATCGTGAATCCAAATGCAATCACTTTAAAGTCATCATAATATTTGATTTTCCCTTTGCTTACGTTTAATACGACTGTGTCATTGATAAGTAACACACTTCCTTTGATTTGAGCGGATTCCGTGACTTAACATAACGCAGTGCGTGAACTTACAAAGCGAACTGGAATTTTAAAAAATAACGAAATTTCACTTATGTCAAATGTGTATGTTATTTAAACTTGCTAAACACACTACCGTTCATTAAGTTAATAAACTTTAGAAGAAAACATGTAATAACATTGTCATGTGATAATTTTATGAAATAAAGCGCTAGTTTTCATAAATTAGCACGACACCATAATCACATAATCGTGTTATATTGGACACTACAACTGTAATATTACGTTTATTTTACATGGAGATTGATATTAAATCAAAATTGTAATTAAAATAAAAACTGCAAATAACCATTGATTCTAAAGTCTCATAAAACCTATAGACTTTAAACACTCAGATCTTACATGATTCAGTTGGTTGGTTGTTGTAATGTTGTGTAACGTCGCATGAGCAATTTTTCAGCTTTTCACAACGAGCAAGTTTTATTAATCTTAAGAACAAGTTTGCGTATGCGTGAGATGTGCGTGTGTATATTATGATCTGCCTTGTACTAGCGCGCACTCAGGGCGTCTTTTTGTTAAGGTTGTTAGCTCACCGAGTCAGTAATGCCAGAGACAAGCATACCACTCCCTCAAAAACATTATCCTGGTACCAGGTGAACCAGTCAATACCCTGTCCTCTAAATGCAGAGCGCCAGACCAGGAAGAAGTATCTAAAACTTTAAAGTCTTATGTATGACCCGGCCGGGAGTTCAAACCCACGACCTCCCACTCTCGAGGCGAATGCTCTACCACTGAGCCACCTGGGCGGTCTAATTCTATTGGAGTTACTATTCTACAACCGTACACATTATTTGTAGATAAAATGTGATCAGCGGTGACAAAAAATGTTTATCTAGTTCTTTTGGATTTTCGAATTATGAAAGGTACATCTGTCCTGTTTGATTATATGATATTTTTTTCATATCAATCACGATTCATTAGTATAACAGAGCATCTGCATTTTAAATAGACTCATGTCGCGGGTTAATGTACAATCCCGATCAACTCTGACCATACTTGAAATTGATGCATGTTCTAATGCAAAGTGTTCAGTATTTTTGAAAACTTGGCAAAGACGTAACCGCACTGTAGAAAAGAACTAACTAAGGTATTTGTTATATATTTACTAACGATAAAGCTCGAATAAATATAGATAAATTTTCCATCGAGATGTAGACCTTCAGTATCTACATTTTAGAACATGTAATAAAAAAACAGATCGTGTAAACGCAAATTAAAAACCGGTGGAATACGATAAATTAAACACAGAATTTTATTTAATTTGTCATTTGTGACGTTGTAATGGATAAATGATATCATTGCAAATTCATTTGGATATTAATTACGGACAAGTAATGTAATTTATATCATGGTTTCCCATTGATTCATTGAGTCTCTGTCCATAAGTGCGCATATGCTACAAGCTAATAATAATCCTCGTTAAATATGAACACGTTAGAGGATTCCATTTATTTACAGCCAGTAGGCATGGTATTCTAGAAATCTCACGGATCGTAATTAGTAGTTATCTATTTTTTATTTACAAAAAAATATTTTTAGAAAATAGAAAAAAATTCAGAAAATTTAAAATATATTGCAGCTTTGTTGTTCTGGAAAAAAAGCAACTGGTCAAGTACGAGAAAACTATCCATGTCTTTCCCAGTCAAAGACAAACAAGGAATTTCTAATGTAAAATGAAACATGTAAAAAAAATTATCGCAGTCGTGATATTAATTGTTTATTTTTCTATGCATCCATGTACTACTCAAACCAAAATACTAGTAATTAAATAAATAAAATTAAATTAAAAAAAAAAAAAAAAAAAAAAAAAAAAGCAACGGGTGGGATTCGAACCCAACCATACGACAACTAAAATATTGCAGGCGCACTTGCGTGCGACCGCGGTTAACCACGACTGCATATTTACTTGACCGAAACATTGTATAATAAGTATTCGCATCTGACGTGAAATGGTAGGATCGTCTGTTTGGTCGTACAATTTATACACGAAATATGTTTTGACTTCAGATGTAATGTAAAATGGATGGATTTGGACATAGAAAATATTTATTTCAAGATTTAAAATGATCCGACTGAGAAAGAGTTGGACGTCAATTACAAAGCAAGTCGATGACGATACCCTTGCCTACTAAGAACTGAATGCATATTATAAGCCAATTTATATATTTTTCATTTTTGATCGAGATCAGGGATAAATGCGTTGATCTTTTCATATTGCTATTTGTTTAATTATAAACTTTTAAAATTGAAAACAGAAATGTGTTTGTGAACATAAATAACTACTGTAGTCAGTGACAGTGAAGTTGTACACAGCAAACTTTTGTGTACATGATGAAAGTGAATCCGCATGTATAACGACTATACAAATTGACTAAAATCTACACACATTTCTATCAATAATTTATTATTTTTTGATCAATATTATTTACCTATTTTAGTGTTGTTCGTCACATTTTCTGTTATCTCTGGATCTTTTGGTGCAATGAAAAGCTTCGTTGACAACAGTATCCACGGAAGTTGTATATTCTAAAAGTCTGTACTGTTCCGTTGCGTAATCGTGAAGAATCCGTATTTCGGACGTTAAGTTCTGAAACTTTCAGTGCAGTATTTGGAATTCAATTTTCCGTAGTGGATTAAAACAACCCTCAATTGATATCGATAATTAAAATGTGAATGGTGAAAACAATTCTCTAACATGAAAAGTCCGCTGTCCGTGCCAAGCAACACGAAACTAAACCAAGTAGTTCTATTAAGATATTTAGATATATCTAATAATAATTTAAACAGAAAATTGATTATAGGCAATGAATAAGGTATATTGCATCTCATGTGACTTGAATTCCATTTGAAATAACACTTTGTTTTATTAGACAGCGTTTTAATTTTAAAGTTTTCTATATATAGAGCTCTAGAAGTTAAGAAACTGGTTTTTAGTATCCCAGTTTTCTGTCTATTTTTTCTTTTTTTCATACCGAGCGCATGCAACAACCAAAACCATTTTTATATATGCTGGAGGTGTTTCTAAAATGCATCTATTTTGAAAATATCTTTCTGGTTGTTGCGTGCGCTGGGTATAAAATTTTGGGAAAAGTTTTTAAAATACGGCAAATAAATGATAAATCCTCCATTACGTCACCATTAGTAACGTCGCCGTGACGTCATCAGACATCCTTTGACAAAAATTAAACTTAAAATCAACAGTCCATATCAAGGTTGTGTTTTAAAATAAATATTACAAGTTTATGTCGCATTTTGATTTTTGCAAATTTTTGGGGCCGAATATGCCGTTTATCGTACTGTCTCCTTTGATAACCTTGAATATGGCCGTTGTAAAGAGAGTTGACTGTAGAAACATTTCAAATGAAATTGTTGAATATTTCAGAGTTGCTGCAACAAAGAGTCCAGTGATATTTATTGGTACAGGAGAACATACAGATGATTTTGAACCATTTAAAGTTCAACCTTTTGTCAGTAAACTGTTAGGTAAGTGTAATGGGATAATGGTGCTATACATGTATATAGGATATTCAAGTTCAGAAGAAATTGGACATTACATAACCACTAGGCTTGATATTATTTTTTCATGTATTAACACTACTGTGTGTGAAGTTACAGTAAAAACTGTCTCAGGGCCTAAGAAATATGGGCTTTATAGACAAATGGTTTCTATATAAAGTTTCTTTTTGGTTCAGAATTGAAGCAAAGGGTTCTCAATATAGTGGTCTTTAAGGACAGGTAAAGATTTTATGAAAGTGGTCACTTTAGCAGGTTTTACTGTATAACCATAGTAGTGTCTGATTTTGATGATTAAAATAAAACAATTTTTGGAAAATTGTGGAAAAAATGTGGTTGTTTTTTTTTTTTTTTTTTTTTTTTGAGATTGTCTACAAATTGTTGAAGTGCTAATCTGTAATGTGAATCTGAATGTGAATTCAATGTAGTAGTGTAATTTTATATATCAATTGTCTGTGGTTTTCTCAGGTTATCTTTTTCCCTCTGATATACCATTACTGGCATGGTTGTTTTTATATATATCTTAAAAGAATTTTGACTGTGTGTCTTGTGGTGTACTTTACTTCTCTATAATATAAAGTTTTTGGTGCATAATTTAAAAAAAACAGATGTGTTGCTAAGCAACAAAGATGCTGTATAATTCTGAAGATATTTTATTGATTTGTTTGCAGGTATGGGTGATATTGAAGGACTTATAGACAAAGTAAACGAACTCAAGTTAGATGATAATGAAGAATTAATGAAGAAACTCAAACAAGGTACATGTATAAAAGAAAGGCTTGTATGTGTAGTGTGCAACCCCATACCCCATACAGAAGGGGAAAAATACATTTTCGCTTTTTAATTTGTAAAAGACATTTGCCCTTAATAAATTCAATAGTTATCATAGGGTTTGTTGCTCAGTGTGAAATGAACTTGCATGTGTTGAATTTGCAATAAAATATTGATATAAAGAGAAAAAAATAAGGTACCTCCTGAGATTGAGCCCCATTGTGTTAGTGTACAGGATATACACCACTTGCATCACTGTGCTGTGACTAACACCTCACCCACCTCCAGCTCAGTCTAATGACTTCATGGCTATGTGCAGAGGAAAGAGCAAGGATGCTGAGACTATGTCAGGGTACTCTCTACCCTAGGTCTGGGGACTTTCCCTAAAGCAGCAATGAGATATAAAATCCCTGTTTGTAGCTTCAAGGTGCAAGTTTTCAAGAAGTACCATCTATATTGAATTATGGGTAAATGTTGGTTTATATAGGTGGTATATTAGTATATCTTTAAATAAAGGTAAAAAATCATTTAAATACTGTTTAACATTGTCATAATTTTCAAGAAATTGTTAGGTCAAAATTGTCATTTTAGGATTTAACCAATTGTAATATATGTTTCTAAGTTTTATTAGATTAATAATTCAAATTTATCAAAATTCTTTTTTAAAAAAATTATCCAGATATGATTTTTTGAAACTTTTGAAAAATTTTCAAGGGACGTAACTCCAATAAGTTATTGATCATTTTCTATTTTCTCAGATGGATTTTACTTAGCATATTTATTGACTCATATAGCCTCTTTCATCTATGTAATGAAGTTTTCTAAAGCCTTTATTCATATATCTTCAATATATTTTTGATTTCAGGTCAGTTTACCCTCAGGGACATGTATGAACAGTTCCAAAATATAATGAAGATGGGACCATTCAGTCAAATTATGGTAAATAAATTTTTTTATTAATATATAAAAATGGATATAATTTTTAATTGTTTATGATAAATACATAATATTTTTCATTTTATAAACTAAAATTTGTTAAAATATTTTGATGTATTTTGCGAAATTGTTTTTAGTCGAGACTTTTTTATGTATTTGTCAAAAACGCATGCATAAATAAGTTTTCAGACAATCTACATGTAATTACAGTTAAACTAGTGTGACAATTGTATTATATAGTAAAGCATTATCAATAATAATAATATTATTAATAATAATAATAATAATAGTGACATTGAATACTTATAATATAAGTAGAATAGTGATAATGGAGGAAGTGTTGACAATTTGTTTTACTGGCATCAGCTGCTACAGGGAAATAATGAACAACAGTTCCTTAAACATAGAATGCAAATCAGTCTATTCAAGTAAGGTTTTCAGCCCACAGAGTTTTCTCCCTTGATTAGTCTTAATTTTTCCAATCTTGAAGTACGACTCCCTTAATCAATATGAGTCAATTATCATATTAAAGGTTATGGCCCCTTGGTAAATATCAATTTTATTTATGTCTTAGGGCATGACTTTCTTCATTGAATATTAATCAATTTATATTTTTGGGTATGTCTCCTTGATTAATATCAATGCATTTCTATTTTAGGGTATGATACCTGGTTTTGGGTCAGATTTCTTAACAAAAGGGGGTGAACAGGAATCGATGGCCAGACTTAAAAAGTTAATGACTATCATGGACAGTATGAATGACCAAGGTAAGCATTTGTCGAGACTATGCATCAAAATTTTGTTGTTTGATATATAAATTTTCCAAAGAGCTATCTCTATAGAAGTAGAGTATGAAAATATTCATACTGCAATAGAAAGTTATATTTTTTGAATGGTACATTAGCAGATAAGGTGCCAGGTCCCGGTTTCACAATCATTCCTTAACTAAGATTTTTCTTAACATAAATCTTGAAAATTTGAAATCTGAATTGGTTAATTGTTTAGATATTCAGGAATTTAGTGTCTTTTTTAAGATCAGTTTAAACTTGTAACATCTGTATTAAGTTTAATTGCAAATGTGTGATTAAATTTGTAATTTAGAAAGAGGTTTTAAAATATGACAAATTTTAATTAAGGAAAGTCTTAGCTAAGGAATGATTGTGAAACTTGGGTCTGGGTTGGTTGGGTTGGAACATTGTTTCAAATTTTCTGTTTATAAAAAGTAAAGGTATGCAGAAGAATTATTTTGAAGAAACTGTAATCATTATTGATATCAAGTTAAACCTGCAATAGTGACAATATCTTTGGCCTAGTTCGATCACCAACCATACTTCAGTTTTGTTGGTATTAGTGCGCATGTCTAGTTAAGTGAATAATCGAACTCACTTTGGTACCAGTTTAGTAAGTTAATATGGCTGCGTTTTTGTGTATACTGGAAATGTTTGATGATGAAGACGAAGATTTTCTTTTGATTTCTTATGATTTTTTTTCATTATTTACTATTGGTTTTTACTATAGTTCAAGCTGCCACCCCGCATAAATAAAATGACAATATAAGCATAAAAATGTAAAATAATAAAAAGATATTGCAAAGGCATAAATTTTAGAACTAGCATGATATGAGAGAGATCGTTCTCAAGTATCAATGTCACTCGGAATGTGCGAAGTTATATTTTCCGAACAAAAACGCGTTTATTTTCCATACAAACATATCTTAGTTCGCTATGTGCTTTCTGGTATCAGTTCTACTTCTTTGTAATACTTATTGTCTACTGTATAAGAACATTTTCCCATTTATCAATAATGACAATTTGACAAACTCACCTCATGCCGCCATATTGGATCCAGAGAAACCAACGCTTTCAAATGGTTGAACCTTAGTCGAGCGGTGACATCACTTTAGTCGAGGCAGTTTGATCACACTTTGGTTTCACCACTGATACTACAGCTGATGATCGAACTAGGCCTTTATAAAGACCACCAGGCTATAAAGTCCATATATTTTAAGCCCTGTGAAATTTACATAAAGCATATACTGTAATTTATTTTCATAATTTGTATTGTGAATTAGAATTGGACAGTTTAGATGGAGAAAGATTATTTACCAGAACTCCTTCTAGAGCACAGAGAGTGGCTCGTGGTGCTGGTGTCTCTGTTAGAGAAGTTAATGAACTACTAACACAATATAAGAAGTTTGCTCAGATGGTGAAAAAGATGGGTGGCATAAAAGGACTGTTCAAAGGTATGAAATCATTTAACCTTTGTTTAGAATGATGTTTTATAGAAGTGTCAATTTCATTTCTAGATTAGTTAATGATTAAACATGTATTTTTTTATCAGAATATTTTTCTCTATTTTATTTTACTGTTTAACACCTTAAAAAATATCTAAAACAGTGACACTTAGGACATGCATTGTCCTGTCAGTGGAAAAGCCAGATAAATCATGTCACATTTACAGTTACATGATCAGTGGGATTTATAGCTGGTATAATCACAGTTGCTCTGAAACAACATTTAATGGAACAATATCATTGAAAATTTGAATAAGTATAGAAAGTCATTGAAATAAATTACTTTTGTCAATAGACAAAAAACAATAAAAACATGCCATAATGAGGAACTGAAAAGAACAACAACAGAATCAAGATTATTTAACAGCAGTCTTTGGTGTTTGGAGTCTGATAATGCAGATACAACAGAATTCTGAATATCTTTCAAATAATATTTTTTAAAAGGGCACAAGGCACTTACATGTACATGACTGCAATAGAAGTTTTATTCTGTTATATAATTAGCTGTGTATAGTAAAAACTTTGAAAACTGGCAAAATGAGCTATACACTTGAACTACTATCAAGGAAGTGAGGCTGGGTGCTGTATCTGTTTTACCTACATGTATATTTTGGATTTTTAAGAATTTTAATATTTTATTTAAAATGTAAAAATCTTTCTGTAAGACTTTCTTTTGTAACCATCATACCCACCTGTCCAACCCATTAACTACTGTGTACAATTTTTGAAAAATGTTTTTCACGGAAGTATTCAAAATGGCTCGATTTCATCATTTTTTCAGGGCCATTACAGTTGAAATTAAAATTTAAGTGGAGGTACAAAAGGAATTCTCTTCAAACTTTCTTATTTATGCTTTGATTATGTTGTATTGAAATGAAAAAAAAGGACTCTTTTTGAATGCAATATTCTGATAATATAAAAAAGTTTTTTTTTGTCACATCATACACATTTAAATCCTTTAATGTTGTATATATTACATTTATTTTTAAGGTGGTGACATGAGTAAGAATGTAAATCCAGCACAGATGGCAAGACTTAACCAACAGATGGCTAAAATGATGGACCCAAGAGTGTTACAACAAATGGGTAAGACTGTAAAATCACTTGTGCTTCTTTGAAGGTGTTATTTTTCAAACTCAAGGTGTCTCACTCCAGTCTTGGACAAGAAAAAGTTAGGTTTTTTTTTGTATCCAGCCTTTACTGATGGGCTCTGTTTCAGTACACTGTATATGACACAGTGGTAATCCTTGACATTCTGGGGAAGTCTACTAGCACCCTTAAATGACTGTCAGTAAACTCAAGTACGAAAACAGCTCAGAAACATACAGTAAAACCTCATTAAAATGCTCATCAATAGCTTTGCCACCTGGCTTATCACTTCAGTATTTTGAAGTTATAGGGTCTATATCTTTTGTCTTTTTTTATAATTTGCCCTTGATTCATTTCTAATGACACCAAAGTATAACTGAACAAATGGTGGAAATGGATTGAGGTATTACTGTATATACAAACTTGAAAAACAAAACATTTGAACATGTGTTTAGATTTTTCCTTTAGATTAATAAACTTGCAGTTACCTGAAATGAGTTCATGTGATATTAAACAAAATCTGATACATGTATATCTGTTTACAGAATAGCATTCTCTCTTTCCCTTTACATTGAAACTGAGTAGTGAATAATTGATACAAAGTCAATTCATGCCTTCGAAAATGAGTTGACACAATTGTCTTCTTGCTTGGATTAGATGTTTTATGCCCAGTCAAGATTCTTGAACTTATATCGACGGTTAGCTCTGATATGGTGGAGAAATCTGGAGTACCTAAAAAAACACCAACCTTTGGCATAGAACTGACAAACTCTCACACCCTATGATCTGACCAGGTGAAAGACACTTTGATATAAAAATGCATGTTTTTGGCTACTCAGCCATGATCTTCTTGAGATGTCCAACAAAGAAATACATATGCATATATAGATATTATCCAGGCAAAATGAAATTGCTTGCACTGTTGTTTCAAATCATCAGTACTTATACTTGATATGTATACACATACTAAAAATTGACTGTGAAAAGCGTGTGTATAATTTTTCTTAACATTGAATTCTTTATCATTTTAGGGGGTATGCATGGTCTACAGAACATGATGAAACAGTTTCAACAAGGAGCAGCAGGAAAACTAGGAAGCATGTTTAATATGAATGATAGATGAGACAAAACAACAGTGTCAGAATATTATGAAACATAAATTATCAAAATTGGTGCTGGTATGGGTTAAAACCCATGTGAAGAAAAAAGCTGTGACATTGCATCAGAAAGTGATTAATTAAAAAAAAGAAAACTAGGAAAGATATGTTTGAGAATATGTATCATTGGAATACAGTTAGCTAACTGAAAGTATTAAAACATATTTTGATAATCTGTTTTGTGTTTACCAAGTCTTACCATAGGAAAAAAAATATTTTAGAAGATCTTGTTAATTTACCAATTATTTCAGATTGTACCTATAAATAATCATGTAAATTTAGTTTATTAAAATAAAAGTTACATGTACTTTTAAATCTGTGTACATGTACTTGCATCGCAGCATTTATTCAGTCACTGGTTGGTCTATGATGTCATTGGTGATGCATTTTTTTTTCTGAATTATTTCCCTTTAAAACAAGGTTAATCATGGTTACTGGGAATGGGATAATATGTTGTGATTATAACCTCTATCTTTTTTATTTCTAACCCCCTCCCCCCTTGTTTTAATTTCATAATTATGTAATTTACTCGTACATTTGTATCTTTGATGAAATTGTCATTATATTTCAGTTTCGTATATTGCTTTAACACTGTCCATTTTCATGCACTTTTTGTGGAATCAAATATTTTGTGTCTAAAGTAGATGTAAAATTGTTGATAAAAGTTGTTTTTATAATCAATTCAGAAAATGTAAACCCACCATCAATCAAAATAGTATTTTGAACATTAAAAAAGTCTTTACTATTTATCTTTGGTGAGAATCCCCTCCTCATCTGAAACTTGAAAAGATGTAATATTTATATTTATTTGTTATGAATTGAATGATTAAAAGTTGTATTATAAGAAAAATTGCAATTCTGTTTTTTTCTTCCAATGTAGACTCCATGTGTATATTTTTGGATCAAAGTGCCTCAAAGCTTAAATTTAATCCCTCTCAGGCAGATCAAAGTGTGAACAAGCTTGTCAGTTTGCTTTTGAAAGGTCTGTAATTTTCTCTGGGCATTCAGGTTTTCTCCGCCATCCCTGAACTGATAGCTTTGATATACTTATAAGGTGAAAGAATCCTGACAGCATAAAACACCATTTATCCAGTCCAATCTAATCTTTCACTGTGTAATGTAGCCAGTTAATTTTGATCCTCTTAGAAAGCTTATGTCATACATCACACTTGACCATTACGGTCAGCATACATTCTTAAAGTTTTTTGATGAGCTTGATGCTTAGGCAAGCTGTGCTTTCTTCAGTCTGTCATTGTTAGGATTGCCTTTTGATTCACCAATTATTTGTTTGTTTTATACAAAAGAAAGACCAATCCAAACAAATTTATTTGATGCCCTGTCTTTGTCTTTGCAAGTCTTTCTAATATGTATTTGTGCTAGTGTGTGTGTGTGTGTGTGTACTTACGATGACACTATAATTTCCATAAACCACTTGGCCACATATTACAGTAAAACTTGCTATATTGACCACCTCTATATAAATACAACCTGTTTATAAAGACCAAACATGGTAGTGACTGTTCTTTTGCCAAGCACTCAGCATCGGGAATGGAAAGTTAAGTGTACTTCATAATAATTGATGCCCAATATCACAGAAGTCTGGGCATACTGAATGATCCTCTCTCCTTACTGCCTTATGTGCACTGTAAAAGTTAAAATTTCTGCCATTTCACCTTTGCCTGGTAACATCCTGACATAAGTGAAACATTTTTTACATAAATGTACTAGAGGCTCAGAAGGCTGAGCCTGTATCGCTCACCTGGGCCAGGTTATCTTAGAAGAAGATGTTTAAATCATACCTGTAAAGTTTGGTTTAATCTAAACCAGTATATTCAGATGAGATAGTCAAAATATGCTTATTCCATAGGGTCCAATGTTAAACTATGTCCTATGCTGATGTCCAAGTTTTTTGGCAGATTAAAAAAGAATTCCGGCAATCTATGTAAAGGACCTTTCATACATCATTTCTGTAACGTTTGGTTAAATTTGCTTTAGTAGTTTCAGAGGAGATAGCCAACATATGCTTTTCCCATAGGGTCCAATGTAAAACTTTGTCCTGCGCTGGCGGCCATGTTTTTTGATGGATCATAAAAATTTCGGCAATCCTAGTAAACAACCATCCATGTATCATTCCTGCAAAGTTTGGTTCAATTTGCTTCAGTAGCTTCAGAGGAGATGGCCAATATATGCTTTTCCCATAGGGTCCAATGTTAAACTATGTCCTGTGCTGGAAGCTATGTTTTTTGGCAGATCAGAAAAATTTCAGCTATCTTAGTAAAGGACCATCCATACATCATTCCTGCAAAGTTTGATTTAATTTGCTTAAGTAGCTTCAGAGGAGATAGCCAATATATGCTGTTTCTCATAGGGTCCAATGCTTTTTCCCATAGGGTCGAATGTTAAACTATGTGCTGTGCTGGTGGCCATGTTTTTTTGGCAGATCCAGAAAATTTCATCTATCTTAGTAAAGGACCATCCATACATTATTCCTGTAAAGTTAAGTTTAAAATGGTCCAGTGGTTTCAGAGGAGATAGTAAAAATGTGAAAAGTTTACAGACAGATGATGACAGATGCCAAGTGATGGCAAAAGCTCAACATGGCCTTTGGCCTGGTGAGCTAAAAAAAGGTCAAACAATAGTTTGTAAATTTATTCAACACTCATACTCACACTAAAACTAGGACAACTTTTTAAGCTGATAAAATTAACCGAATAAATATATGTTATGGAATATTTTTATTAAATAAGACAAATTTTATATATAATTAAACATAAGATCTACCGTAAATAATAAATTAATAGATCATATATATAAATTGTCATAAAAACAGATCATACAAAGTACAATAAAATAATGCCATATGAATAATTCTTATCTAAAATCACACATCAAAATTTTGTGAAAAAATCCCTAACATATTGTTCTTTGTCTATAAAAAGCACTTTTCTAGTAAATTTTGATCAGTTTTTTCTTCTTTTTTTATTGATCAATTTGTTTTTAATTAATTTTAAAAAAAAGTACATTATGTCTTAATCAGTAGACAACTTTTTTTTTATTCCCATATGTATTTTTTTTTAATAGAATACAATGGTTCTGTCAAAAAGTCAATAAAGAGACCACTTTCATCTGTATGGTTTCTCTGTTAAAAATTTGAAAATTGAAGCAATTTAATTATCTGAAAGCTCTGCATTGTTTTAACAAAAACAAATGCTGTCATATCTTGGACTTTAATGCTGCTAATGTAATTTTCTCTTACAACACAAGAAATATAGTCTCTAATTTCTCTTTCCCAATGAAATAAAATAACCCTGCTTCACAAAGTGTAGCATCTTTGATATTGAAACAAGTGGATTTTCAATGATGTTTACAGACTGGACAAAGTATGTGTGATTAAAATAAAAAATGATATCATGTTTAAAACAATAATATGAGTACTAGTGTCATGTTGTAAATTTGAATTAAATTTTCAAAAAATTCTGTCATTTTGAAAGTTTTATTTTTTTTCCCCAGAAAATAACAACATTAAAAGAGTTTGCTGAAGAAATGATTGCATAATTTTGTCATGTCATCATTTTTTGAAAACAGTATTGTCTTTTAGAAAATTACTACATGAAACTAGTATTATAAAATTATTTTACAGAAGCGTCATGCTTCAACTTGATTGGCTAATGCTCTATAAGAGGAGATAATAAAATCAGCACATGAATAAAACCACTTTTTTCAACTCATTGAGTTGTATATGCAAATAAAAATTTACCTTGTAATTCTTGTTTGAAATGTGGAATCAGCTCCAATGAAGAAGAAGTCTATTATGACTTCTTATTATATTTTGAAAATTTTACACCATAATGATGTAAAATAAGAAAGGATGAAGTCATCCAAAAGTATTTTACAAAATACTTAATACATGTAATGTAAACATGGAGATTTTCGTGAAATCGGATACTTGACATTTAACATGGGGATAATTTTTGCGATCTTGCTGATTCTGATCTTGTGTGGTCACTATATGGATAACAAGGTTGTTTTGTTAAAATTTCATGAGAAGGGGATTTTTGTGATTTTTTTCAATTCGCGAAAAAAGCAAAAATTCCACCTTGTGAAAATAACCACGTTTACAGTACATGTTTATGTACAAAACTCTATACAACCATCAAAGATTATTCATAAATAGTAAAATCTCATAATGTGATGAAAATAAAACATACTGCTTGATCACTTGCAGTGTCTCAGGTTTAAGCCACAAGATATAATATCTCAGCTTTTTTATTTTCACAGCCTCAAACAATTTAAAAAAAATACAAAACTTCAAAGGATACAAGAAATAAATTAAACAGATTAATGCTAAAAGGCTAAATATATCAAATTTGTAAGATTTAATGAAAAACTTCTGAATGGGTACATTTTAAATTAAAATAAAGAGCTAATTTTTCAAAATCATACCCTGAATAAACGAAACCCCTGTCTATTACTACTATGTGTAATTGTAACCATTCATAATACGTGTACTTGGGTTATTAACCCATGTTAACTTTATACCTGACTTATCTGACGATTTTTTTAGACAATAGATGTTTGATTTTGACAGGTGAACAGGAAAATTAACCCCTGTTAAATAAAGATCTGTCTTATCTGAAGGAACAGGAAAATTAACCCCTGTTAAATAAAGATCTGTCTTATCTGAAGGAACAGGAAAATTAACCCCTGTTAAATAAAGACCTGTCTTATTTGAAGAATTTTATTTTAGCCCAGGTGTTTGTTTTTGGCAAATTGACAGAAAAATTAACACCTGTCAGTGAAATCTTGACTGTTCTTTAGAAATTTTTAGACTAGATGTTTGTTTTGGACAAGTTAACAGGAAAAAGTAGTCCTTGTTTACAAAATACTTCTCTAATCTGAAGATTTATTTCTGCCCAGGTGTTTGTTATTGACAAGTTCAAAGGAAAATCAACACCTGACCTGTTTACTAAAAACCTGTGTACTTTGAAGAGGTGTTTATTTAAGACAGGTTAAAATGTAAACTGTAATTCATTTCACTTCAAGTCCTTGTATAGGTTTTCAGTGAGATAGCTTATTGGCAGCATCAACAGACAACCTTTGGCTTGAAAATATTGGAAACATAATGTTTACACATTTCTGTGATTTTGGACAATTTTTTTACCTCAGCAATGCTTTTGATAACTTGATTTCATGGCAAAACTGAAGGATATCACTAACAACTGACATTCCAGAAAATTAAAAGCCTTCATATTGTTTAAAGTCAAATATTTCAGAATGTAAATGATTTTTAAAAAAAAAAAAATAACTGACATGCTATTATGCTAGTGAAACAAATTATAAATACATCTACATGTTTATAACAATTTTTTTCTTTACTGATAAAATTCTTAAGACCCCTAATTTCAATCCATGAATAATTCACTTTTAAGTTAACATAATGCATCATCTATAATAATTATAATATATGTAGAATGAATTAAAACTGACAAAAACCAGGAAATCCGGTCATCATGAGATGGTTGCCTTTACATACAGGTTACAAAAGTTTTGATCAAGATCAAAGAGGACACTGTTCTTAGTCATAACAGGTGGTCTTTATATAAAGGTGACAGGTTTAACAACAATCAAACCTGCATTGCAGTTCATCCCTATATTAAGGTTATCTGAATGAAAAAGCTACATTTTTTTTTCATTTCCATGCAAAGGCTACCTGCTCACAAAAGCCAAAGGCAACCTGCTTACTAAAACCAAAGGCTACCTGCTCACAAAAACCAAAGGCAACCTGCTCACTGAAACCAAATCCAATAAATCCTTTAGCTTTCTATAAAGGCAGGTTAAACTGTATAATAACATCAAGTTTACTGCTTCCCTCTCCCCTGTTGCAAATAAAGGCATGTTGGATGGCATTATATTCTAGTAACTTGTGTGTCCATTTCTACTGCCCCTTTCTGGTCATGTTGAGATGTTAGATCAGATCCACCAGTAGCTCCAAATTCAGACCCTTCCTGTCCCTCAGTGGTGCTAAAACTATGTACAGATCCAACAGAAGGTCCAGCCCTTAGTTTGTGACCTACATACTGTATATGAGGTCCTGGGGGTACAAGGAAGACTGAGGGTGAAGGACTTATGCACGGAGTTGAATTACGAGATGATAAATCACATTGGTCTAGAAGCTTGATCAATTCTTTACAAGTAGGTCCTCCAGCCTTCTCTTCTACAACAATTAAAATTGAATAGTGCATTAAATTCTGCATGTGTATAGAAAAGAACAATGTGAGGTCAGTGGAATAATTACAGCTGTCAAAAAAATAATTTGCACTAAAACTAGCATTAATGGGCATGTCTGATGTCAATTACAATGCATTGAGATTCTTTACACTTTTTGATAAATATTTTACAAAACAAGTCCATGCCATGTTCATGCTCATTAGAAGACAACAGTTTTCTTAAAACTCAGTTTTCATAATCAAACCAAAACTTCTCGATGTACATGGTGAGTGCCGTGACAAAGCGGTTAAGTCATTAGCCTTTAAACCTAGGACATCTCATCACTGTGGGTTCAACTCTGGTTGGACTGCAAGTGAGCCAATTCTTAATTAGACCATAAATCTATTAATAAAACATCAACTTAAATGAAGGACACTCTTCAAAAATTTTAAAATTTAAAAACCAGATTCATGCATCATTCTAAATTAAACATCTTGAAATAAATGAAATAATCTTGACGTATCCTGTTGTAAAACAAAATTCTACAACACATCCATCATGCTGAGAGAGGCTTTATAAGGCTATAAGGAAGTATGGCTGAGAAGAAAAATATATATATTTACCTGTGACTGAAGAGCTCTCTGCTTTAACCATTAAATCCAGTGCTGTTGTCAGATCCCACATCTGTTTAATAACAGTTAAATATTATTATCAGGAAAAAGAGAAAAATCTAAATGTAGGAAAGAGTAACATGATTTGTGTTCACTGCAATAACAGTACAAGATTCCGAGGATAATGAAAGAAAATGAATCTTTAAATGACATAATTTTACATTTTCGGAAGACTAAAAAATTTCAGATACCACTTCCTTTGCCTGGTGCTCAGCATTAAGAGAGGACAGAGTATTGACTTGTTCATTCAGTGTCATTATAATGTGACTGTATGAATCATATACATGTACTTTTCTGTAGGGTATTAGCTCTTTGAGCTAGCATGTTAAAGTTGCTCTGAGTTAGCAGTTCATAAAGCACACTTGCATATCACACATATGTGAACTTGTTCTAAGAATAACCCTTAGATATCAATAGTTGATCTTGTCAGGATTGGCTGAAATATTGCTTAAAATACATTTAACAAAATTGCAATCAACCAACAAACTTGTACATATAATCAAACCTTCAAAAAAGTCCATAGATTTAAAAAGACCTGAACAATAGCATAGATTTGTATCTACTTAGAAGTTAGGCAGTGCATGCAAGTACAAGGCAGATCGTAATACACACTCATACATCTCACACATTCACAAAAACATTATAAGACTAATTATAAGAGATTGAAATAAAAACTTGCACTTGTCCCAATTGGCTGAGTGTTGCTGATGTAACATTAAACAATGTACTGTAGAATCAATAATATTTGTTGGGTTGAAATTTCATGGTTTTGCCTTTTTAAAAGATTCCGTTGGTAGTAAATTTCTTGGAATTGAATTTTGTAAAAATAAATCCCATTGAGGGCAATGGTAATTAAAAATTTGCAATGACATTTAATTTCGTGGTTTTTAGTAACCCACAAAAATAACGAAATTCAATCCCCCCACGAATATTTGATTTTACAGTAACAACCAACCAACTAAAGTCAGGACCGTGACCTGTATCTATCTAAATGTATCTAATGCCTCAGAATTAGGAGACTTTCATATAGCTGTCCAAACATAAAAAATAAACTGATGAAATTGATTACATATAAACAAATTTTTTATGATTCTAAAATTTTGAGTACCTGAATGGATCCATTGGAATGTCCAGTAAATATATATCTGCGAGGTCTTGATCCCATCCTGTTTGACCCTTCACATTCATGTACACAGAAAGCACTAATTGTAGAACTATCTACTGACTGGATAACACAAACTCTGTAGAAAAAAAAAAAAAAAACAGAATCAAGAAGACATAATGTGATAAAAGAAATATTATTTACAGAACTTGTTTAGTAAAAATGCAGTAACACCTACTGTAGTTCCCACATCTACATGTATATAAAGACCCCTTGCCCAAAAAATAGAAAAAAAAGTTTGGGACTATCAGAATTCAAGAATTCATAATTAAGGATAAGATGTTTATATAAATTTGAGTCTTGTACATGGATATCTCAAATTTGCCAGTAAGTTTGGTCTTTTTGAAAAAAGACTGAAATGAAATACTCTTTCTTTAACCAAATTAAGTCTGGTTAATTCGAGATGGAATATCTCCAACTATTTTCAATTCTCTGTGAAGTTCAAGATAACAAGATTCAACCATTGTTTTATTCAATATACAATAAAGGGTTGACAACACTTCAAAGTCAAGTGAGTAGTCATATGGCCTAATTAAAATATAGGAATAACTCTGAATTCTTTTGGTCAGAATCTGTTTAAACACTAAATGTAATACATTAATGGTTATTTTGCTAGGCTCTGTAGATTTGACAGATAAATTTTCGTTCAGAATCAGTTATGAAAGTTTGGGAAGTGAGTGAGTTGTTGTTAAGAGCTGCATCAACGTTATTGCAACTATTCGCAACTAGAAAGTTTGGGAAGGTTGAGAAAGTGAATACAGGAGTGCAGGGGGGCAATGGCATTACACACCCAAGTCAAGAAAGATTCTTTACTCTCATGGAAGTGTTTAGTGGTGTAGGGAACTGGAGTACCCCAATAACAACTGACCTTCATCAAGCAAACTTTCTCACACTAAATTAGCCCAGTAAGGGATTTGAATCGCGACAGTGAAAAGCACTAAGATTAATGAACATGTGCATTAACAAGTAAAGAGCAGTTTGATGTGTTCTGAGAAATAGAAGAATGGACACTTAATGCCAGGAAGTTGTAAACAACCATTTACATAGTATTCTTACCTATTTCCATTTGAAGACAAGCGTACAAAGAGCTGGTCAGTTTCTGGGACTACTTTTTGGATAAAAACTTGTCTGTCGTCTTGTTCACCAAAGGGACCTATGTAAGTCAATAATTAAACAATATTTCAATGACAGCAATGCATGAAAAACCTTGCTAAACATACATGTATGTATTTTGATGAAACATGGTATAATTTTATTACTACTGTGAAAAAAAATTATAAACTTCATTTCATGGATTAAAGAAAACACAAAATTTAAATAGTAAATCTGTGGGTGGGTAATCTGTAAATTTTTTGGAAAAAATTATTTATTAATTATCTCATTTATAAATGACACTGCTCAAGAATTACCAATAAAATAAATGATTTTAAAACATTATAAAATGTTTCGCAAAATGAAATAAAAATTTTACCAAAATCATTTCCTGCTGTGCACCCACTGATGGGATCTGCATCTTCAAGGGAGACAATCTTAAATGAAGCCAGTGGTGTTGACCCAGGTTGTGTGGAAATCATACCTCTAAATCTTGTCACACTCCAAGTTCTTACATGATTATATTCACTACAAACTGGAAAAAAAAATACCAATAATTAAATGTCTCTGTATCCAACATTGCTAGTATATTGTAATATGGCAAGTACCAGTACCCAGTAATTGAAATGATAAGCATGGGAAACTTCAACAGGAATGTTTAAACTAAAGATAAGTAAACCTTTGATTTACATTGGTGTGGGAAGACAAATAGAATATTAGATATGAATGATAACTTAACTGTATGTAGGTATTCTCTCTTATACATGTATAAGATTTTATGTACTGTAAATTCACAAATATTCATTGGGAATTAAATTCAGCTGTTTTTTTTTTTTTTTTTTTTTTTTTTTGGTTTGTAAAAACCACTAAATTTGATGCCATAGAATTTTTTTTGAAAACTAAGGCACCAAATGGTTTTTACAAAACTCAATTCCTTGAAAATTTCTCCAAACAGATTTTTTTTAACATTGGAAAACCATGAAATTTTAAGCAAATGAATATTAATGATTTTACACTATATGAAAATATGAACGACAATTTTGAAAAGAACATAATTGTATTTGAAAGTATTCTTTCTTATTCATGCATTTATAAAGATTAGCCACTTGCAGTTACATTACTGATCTTTAAATGAGGCATAATAAGAAAATTGGAACACTGGCACCTGAAAAAACAAAACTCTGATAAAACAGAAAAATTGCCTATTCAGATCTAATTATTTAGGATATATCTGTCATGAACTTAAGTTTACCAAATACCTTGTAAAATACAATCTTCTATCTCAATAATGTTTTGGCTAACATAGGTTCTACTGTCATGAGGTGATAATTTTATATCAGATCAATGTATGAAATTACAAAGAAATACAAAAGGTGTTGAAAGAACAGTAAAGCTTGCTAACCTAAAAATTTTTATTACATATTATTATTTTTTTTAATCTTGGACACTTGGTGTCTATGCTTTTGCTAGGAATACATGTATTACAAGCATTATAGGGTGTATTAATACATGTATTACAAGCATTATAGAGTCATGCTAAGAAGGTTTAAAAACGAATATTTTCCCTATTTAAATAACACTCTTCTTACCTGACACTAAATGTTTTTCTGACAGCATAACTTTGTTTACTGGACTTCTATGAACAGTAAAAGTCTGAAACAATTGAGGACCATGCCCCACAGTCTCTGGATGTTGTACAATAACTCTAACTGTCCCTGAACTTGTCCCATAGGCTATTTCTATCCAGTTACCACTCAGGCCTAAAACAAAACAGGTGTATAATATAAACATCAATGTAAAGACACAATTAAATACTAACGTGTTAACTGCAAATACAATACAATAACTATGAATAGATGCAATAATGCTGATGCTGGCTCTAAACAAAAACTCACTCACTTAATTCTTTGTGCTGTCAGAAAATGTACCACTTAGCAAAATTTTCAGCCTGTCTAAAATTTGAAATTTATTTAATATAAGGTTTGTTCCCTCATGCAAAGCATTCCTTAGCTGGATTTGGATTTATATAACTTTGGAACTACAGTATAGATTCATTATTTTCCACTTATTGGTTTATGTTTTTATCTATCAAACTTTTCGGTCTTAGTGTCACTAATGAGGAATGAATGAATGTATACTGAGTGCAATTAAGCTAGCCTTTGTAGCTGACCCAAAATTATTATATATTAATTTTTTTTTTCTTCATTTTTTCAATTTCAAATAATTAAGTCTATTATTAATCCCCCTCATCAGGTTTTACTGCCTTGGTTGCTCAGTGGTAGAGTGTGTGTCTTGAGAGAGAAAGGTCGTAGGTTTGAACCCAGCTTGGTAATAAAGAAGACTTTAAAATTTGAGATATTGCTTTCTTGCCTGGTGTTTGGCATTATGAAGACAAAGTTGTCACTGATTCACCTAGTGCCATGATAATGTGACTGAAGGAGTGGAATGTTTATCTGCAGCAAACTGACTCAGTGACCTATGACCTAACACCTTAACAGAAAGTCACCCTGAGCATTTGCTAATACAAGTCAAACCCTAAAACATACTCAAATATCTCATGCATACACAAATCTGTTATAAAATGCATAGAGATTGAAAAACTTGCTCTCATCACTGATGCAACATTAAACATCATTTTTCCCAACCAATCCTCTTTCCTGTCACACAAGTATCGGGTGTTTCCTGTCACACCAGTATCGGGTGTTTCCTGTCACACAAGTATCGGGTGTTTCCTGTCACACCAGTATCAGGTGTTTCCTGTCACACCGGCATCGGGTGTTTCCTGTCACACCAGTATCGGTTGTTTCCTGTCACACCAGTATCGGGTGTTGCCTGTCACACCAGTATCGGGTGTTTCCTGTCACACCAGTATCGGGTGTTTCCTGTCACACAAGTATCGGGTGTTTCCTGTCACACCAGTATCGGGTGTTTCCTGTCACACAAGTATCGGGTGTTTCCTGTCACACCAGTATCGGGTGTTTCCTGTCACACCAGTATCGGGTGTTTCCTGTCACACCAGTATCAGGTGTTTTCTGCTATAGCAGTATAGAATCAAAACCCTCCACTGACACTACTTACTTGTTTTAGGTGTTAGGTATACACTTAATGCTGTAACCATGTCATTAGATGGATCTTTATAAAGTTCGGTTACCAATAAATCATTATCTTTCATTCTAAGAGGAAATTTCTGCATGTCTAAAATAAGACATTTATATAAGTTAAATGTATGCAACAAAATCAACAAGAATAATAAAAAACAGTCTAGTTTATTTGTAAACATACATGAAGTTCATGAAAAAAATATCACTTCAAATATTTCATGCCTTGACATAAGCAAAAAAATCTTGACTGAGGAGTTAAACACCATTACTCCAGCAAACTCATCTCTATTTTTTTTTTACATGTTACAAGTATTTTGAAAACAAATAGAGAAATGTAATCAGCAGACTGAATTTTGGAGAAACAAAAGCTATCATGTACACATACTGCATGAGACAGTGAAATTTTAATTTCTGGTCTAATATTTCTATGTCCAGAAATTCCCTTAAGTTTGCTCTGGAAAACAAAATTTGGACATCAGATTATAAAACCCCTATCTCACCCAATGGGAATGACTGATTCAATTTTTTTTCTTTTTTTAACTATTAAATATTTTCTTTTAAGCATGAATGGTTAATTGCACAATTTTAGGTTATAATATTAATACTGGGATATTAGCAATTTTACAGAAATTTGTATTTGTAAAGCAACATTTTTTTATTTATCTCAATAACTGATCAATACAAAGGTTTATATGGTTTTGTAAGTTGATGACGATCTTTGCTTGATAGAAAGGACAGCCTGTACATTACCTATATAATAGATAGATCCATTTTCACAGCCCAGTAGTAAAAATGAACCAGCAGTATCATAACTGGTGACCGGTACCACATCTTGAATCTGTATAATGAATAAAATATGTTTTAAGAGTGTGTGTGTGTGTGTGTGTGTGTGTGTGTGTGTGTGTGTGTGTGTGTGTGTTTTAAAATATATTTCTAGAGACTTTACTGAGTACTGAACATAATTTTAAATGATTATCCTTATCTCATTTATCTCTTTTTCAAATGGACGGATCACAGCGACTCTCACTGTCTGGGTTTGAATCCCACTCAGGACAGATCCTAGTGTGAGAAAGTTTGTCAGTTGGCTTGCTGAAGGTCAGTGGTTTCTCCAGGTACTCTGGTTTCCTCCACCATCCAAGAACTGACCTGCCACAAAATAAGTGAAAGAATCTTGACCGGGGCGTAAAACACCATTACTCCACGCCACTCTTTTTCAAATTGGTTTTACCAGCAAAACAAAATCTAATGTCTTCAGTTTCAATTAATGTTACTCCAGAAATATGTGACCAGTAAAAACAAAATTTACAACAATTATTAATTATTCAGATGATGAAATGATTTATTCCGTTACTTACATTATCAGAAAAAAATAAACACAAAAATTAAGACATACACAATATTTGATTTCAAAAAACCAAAACTTCACTGTTGAAATAAAATCAGAGTTTATAATCAAACACATACCTGCCAATGTTGTGTCATAGCATGCCAAACTCCAACTTTACCAATCTGACTCAGTGCTACTAACTGACTTCCAATAAAGAATAGTGAATCTACTGACACACTCAGATTGAATTCGCCTGCAAATAATCACAGAAAAGCTACATGTATAAAAAACAACAAATACTTGTATTATCAAGAAATGTACATGTATATCATAATAATCCTGTATTTTTATTTTCTCATTGTGGGATGATGATCAGTGTCAATGCAAACGAAATACAGTGGAGTCTCTTTATAAATTATAATGTGCCAAAGAAACAAGCACATTTATTTCTTTATAGCTATAATTCTTAAAAAAGAATTGCAAAATACACTTTAATTCCTTGCTAGGGGTAATTTTATGACTTCTTTATAAGCCTGATTTTGTTTTAAGAGACTTTTATAACCAAAGTCTACTCTATGTCTAAATAAAATATAAGCCTTTTAATGCAAACAAAATATACATGAATATTCTCCAATTTACAGTACATACATGTATATCACCAAGAGCAGTAAAAAGGGAATCGTGTTTGTAGTTGAGTCAATCTAAAACATTGTCCTTAATAAATCTGTTAATATTGAATAATGCTGATGTAGGGATATGAAATGTTATGCTTTACAGTATATACCGGTATCCCAGGTGAACTTACGAGATCGTTTCACAGGTATTTCTGGAAATTTAGTTGGTATTACAATGTTAATTGTAAAATAGATTTCTCTTTAGAGAGACGAATACTCTTTATTCCCAAAATCTTTTACAGGAACTAATTCTTACGATTTGACCTCATGACCTTAAACACTGACTTTTACATCTTAAATTTGAAATGTGGTAATTATGTTGATATACATACATGTAAAGAACATGTATGTGGCAAGTTTGATCAAAATCTATCCACAGATGTAGGAGTCAGTGAGTCAACATGATATAGAGATAGACAGCCAGGTAGATAGGGTGATTCTTATATCCACTCTAAACTTCATTCAGAAGTATAATAAGATGTTCACATGGAAAGTTTTAGGTCAAAATAAATAATAATGAATGAATGAATGAATGAATGAATGAATGCATGAATGAATGAACTGTTAAATAAAGTTAATAAGACCTTACCTATATCTCGTTTACAGCCATCATCACTGACAGACCACAGGTGTATAGTACTTCCTGATGAGGCAGCCACCATTTTATTTGTATTATCCTGATTAGAAGGATTTACTACTTTAGCATTTATAGCTATTCTCTCTACAACATTTTCCATATAGGGACTTGTCCATATCAGATGCCACCCTGTTGAATCCCTCATGCTTTAAGATAAGAAATGGAATTTAACCTTGATTTTGTATAAACAAACCAAAAATGTCGAAGATCTACAATAGACAGGACTTTGGTGTATGATGTATAAAGGGGCCATGGTGGCCGAGGGGTCTGAAGCATATGTTTATGAATTACAGATGCCTTACACCACCTATGTTCAAATCCCACTGGGACAGATCCTAGTTTGAAAATGTTTATGAGTTCACTTTTGAAAGGTTGTTTATTGTTTCTGGATTTCTTAGGTTTCCACTGCCATCAGGGACTAGCTGCCTTGACTGGGGCTTAAAACACTAATTCTCAACTTTATTCACATGGTGCAAAAAGTGTTTTAATTCGGTTAACTTTTAAAACAGTCAATACAAATTTAAAGTGGCAAATTATTCACATAGTGAAAAAGTAAGACCCAAAAGGGACATAACTGTTCTGATTGGTAACTTACATTCACACACACACACACACACACACACACACACATACACACACACACACACACACACACACACACACACACACACACACACACACACACACACACACACACACATATATATTATCAAATTTTAAACAAGTATTACTGTAAAATCACAAATATTCATGGGGGATTAAATTTCGTTATTTTCATGGGTTACTGAAAACCACGAAATTAAATGTCATCGAAAATTTTCAATCTCCATTGCCCTCAATGGGATTTATTTTCACAAAACTCAATTCCACGAAAATTTCTACCAATAGAATTTTTTAAAAATGCAAAACCACGAAATTTTAACCCAGCGAATATTAATGATTCTACAGTATATATTTCAAGTAGAACCAACATTATCCTACAGCTGAATGAAGCCAAAATAAAATATTTACCTGTAACAGCAAACAAAGTGAGGATATGCTACACAAATCCAATTATGATGTCCTCTAACCATCGTAACTCGCAATGGATCATGGAATTCTGCAATATACAAGAGAAGGCTGATTTTATTCTAACATCTAAATATTTTTTAAGAAACAATATAGTCAAGATGAAACCTCAACAATCTACTAGGTGTATTAAAATTAAAACTACTACAGTAGCAGCAAGATACATTGTTCATGAAAGAATATAAGATAGAATTCCAGAATACACCACCTAGGGTTTATGAATGATTCAGCAAGAGGCGTCTAGAAAAAGCAGGTGCTCTAATTTTTTATCACACGATACCAGCATAGATCAGCCCCACATCTTGTCCAATAAAATGTCAAAACTTAAAACATTTGCACATCTAAAAAATATATACATTAACAATGACCTTCATGCTTTTGCTAAGGGTATGATATAAACCAAATATATTTTATAATTTTTGAAGGGCATTGGTGTTCAAGTGGTCTAAAGTGTGTTTGTAGAACACACTGCCTCTCACCAACTAGAATACAATCCAACTCCAGCAGATACTAATGTGCGAAAGTTTGTCAATTCACCTGCCAAAGCTCAGTGGTTTTCTCTGGGTTCTGTGGAATCTTTCAGACTTTGGCATAAAACACCATTACTCTACTTTCTTTTGTATTTTGTACAGGTAACCAAATTTAAACTTTAGTTGTATACCTGTAGGGACAAATGTTGAGAAGTCTATTCTACATGATCTGAAGTCTAATGATGAATTACGAGAATGCTGTCTAGAGTCAGAAGGTGCACTTATTCTGTGACGGATGTCCGCTGACGATTGTCTAGAATGACCATGTCTTATTTCTATTGATGAACTCCTACAAATAAAATTAGTTAAAATTTATAAATTAACATGTAGATGTAATCCACAAAGCCAGTAAAAAATTAAACAGAAGATGTTTATGGATCACAAGTCTCGTCTGAAAAAACATTGATGGCAAGGTTAAATACATGTACATGTATATAACTTTGGTCATGCACCTTCCATGTTTCAAAGCAAATTCTTTTATACAATGTTTGTTTCTTGTAAATCTGTCAAGTTTGACTTTTTTTAATCTCTTTTAATTTAAAAAAAATACATGTAACTTTTAACCAAAAGGTTTGCATCATGTTGATGGTCAAATGATTTGCTATGTTTTTGGGTAAAGCAAAAGTGGCAAACACCATAAAAATTTCAAACATAAAAGTCCCCTATCTTCTCGGTACTAGTGCAGGTCTATGACAATTTTTAAAGTGCTGTAATAGAATGTTGTAGATTAACACCCAATATCTTTGAGCCAAAGAAACCTTATATACCAAATATTGAGTCATAAGTATTGAACAAATGCAAGGTAATCAGAAGCCCAATAGGGCCTGTATTGCCCAACTGGCACTTTTTTGTTATTTGAATTTTAAACAACTCAGCCAAAATACAGGTAATTTTAAATTCAAACAAAGGATGAATCACAACGAATTCTATTCAGTTTGACTCAGCTGACCCCAGTTTTTAAAAGAAGACAAAAAAATAGCATCTTTCTAGCATATTCTATGAAAACTAGATCAAATTCTTTAAAAAATATTTTGATTTGATATCTATCCACTTTCTATACATAAAATTTGAACTTAAATCTCTTTAAACATATTAAAATTTGTAATGGCAATTTACCTTTTATTTTCTATTTATAGTAATGGGGGTCATTTTTCATTTTGGATGGACATACTGGATACAATATTTACCATAATCTCCATCAGCCAAGGATGTCCTATAGCACATTTGATTAAATTGGTCCAGTAGTTTCAGAAAAGAAAAATATTTTCTGATGCATGCACACATGCTTTGCCATGGCATAAGTTCAGCTGACTTAAACCAGTTAAGCTTAAAATGTGTATTAATATAGAAATCACACTTGCTAGGAAAAAACTTGGACACAATGGCTAATTCTTTGGTCTAGCAATCATTGCAGACTCTTTAAAATAAAAAAGTCAATGTAAATGTAAAAATTTTGCATTTACCTAGAATGTGTCCTTATTGGGTTACTTTGTTCTATAATTCTATGTGCTGCTCCTGGAAGTTCTATATTTGACATTGACTGAGAATGTTTCTTGTCTAGTTTCACTGGCATCGGTGCACCTGTATAAAATAAAACAAGAATTGCCTGCAATAATATGTCCCTCCATCCAAACTTTACTGATTCGTTGTAATGTTGTTTAATGTCGCATCAGCAAAGTTTCAGGTATTTGTGACAGGAGCAAAGTTATTAACCATTCCCCCTGTCCATTATTCTGGCACTAGTGAACCAGTAGATAACTCTGACCTCCTAAGGAGACGCATCGGCTAAAGAAGCAATATCTTAAATTTTTAAGGTCTTTTGTATGACCCAGCCAGGGTCTGAACCCATGACCTTTGTTTCTAAAGACATGACAGTATGGTAATACATGAATTTGTTTCAGTTATTTGTAGAACCTTAATATGTTTGTTTTATTAAAACAACACCAAGTTTTCTGCACAAAATTTTAATTTGTACAATTCAGGAAAAGAATGAACTTGAAAATGATGTTCTTCGAACTAAAACCAGATCAGACAGTTTTACAAGGATGAGAAAAAAAGTCAAAAGACTACTAAAGTTATATTCTAAATGTCTTCCTACTTACATGGTGGACCTAAATATCCATGAAACAGTACATTTCCACAGGAAGCTTTATCTAGATCTTCACATAATGTAAGACGTCTTACTGAAACATAGAGAAAGGTCAAGTTAAATAAAGATATAATTATAACATCATACCAACAACTAATGTATGTTAAAATCTTAAATATGAACAGATTAAATATCAGTTTAGTGTAATTGATATACTACTACATGTACATGTATTAGTTAGCTATAACTCTGCTTGGGCCTGACCAAGACTTGAAAGTTGGTAGTGATGGTTCTTTCACAAAGCACGCAGCATTTAGAAATGAAAGTCATAGGGATCCTTTGGAGGAGACCTTAAAAACTGATGTCCCATATCAGGCAGGCATAGCACATTAAATAACCCTCCCTGCACATTGCTCTAAGTACACTGCAAAGGTAAAAATTTCTGCCTCTTCACTCATAGGTGGTGATGTCTCGATATAAGTGAAATATTCTTGACTGGGACTGTTAAACCCAATTTAATCAAATATATCTACTTGATTTAAAATTACAAAAAAGATAGTTGGAACTTCTCTCCATCAATTTTCTTCATAAATTTTTTGTATGCCTAAGTCATTTCTTAACACCCTTTCATACTTTTGATCTACTATACTCAACATATACAAACAACCTGATACAATAAAACTTACATACAAAGATTATCAGAGGGACTTAGGAAATATGAACTTCATACATAGGATCTTTTTGGTAAAGGACCTTAAAACACTAGTCCACATAGCTAGGTGCTCACAATAGCAGGTTTAAATGTGATATGTATTCAAATGATGCATACACACTCTAATCATTTAAAATGGGGTGTTTTGAATAAAACATATAACACTGGTAAGGCCGGTTGAAATATAAAGCTAGACACTTCAAAAGGATTTACTGTAACAATGATATCTACAAATCAGATTAATCATGTGACATGATAAATAATTTTATACTATTAAATCCATGTTTTTTTGTTTTTTTTTTTTTTTTTTTTGAAAGAACTAAACAAAATCTGTTATTGACATAAATTCTTACCCAAAGGAGTGATACCATAATACTCAGCTTCATGCCTTAATGATGAGATATCTACACTGCTGAAAGAATAACTTAAATTAATAAACTAACTGTATTGCAATTAATAATTTAATCTATTTTCAAAGTTTATTAGATCAAATAAAAGGTTTAATAAACAAACACGGAAGACAAATGGTACCTAATCTATCTACTTGTTTCTTGTCAAAAAAACTGTTATGTAGTCTTTAAATGTAGATTTTTAAACTTCATTTGACAGAGAGCATAAGTTTATTGCTTGCATTAAGATCCATCGGTTAGAATGCTAGCTTTAAAAATCTTCCTTATATCATAAAAATGGTAATCATATATTAAAATTTTACCACCCTCATTCATACTGTTATTAATTAATTATTAATGTAGGTCCAAAGAAAATAATTTCCCTGTTAATGTTGACAATTTTGAAATCTTAGATAAAGTCACCTAAAATTTACATTACTGTCATTCTCAGAAACCAATGAATTATTAAGTTCCTAATTAACAGTATAAAGATGTGTATAATTAATATATTAATAACGTATTGTGTAAAGAAACATATACAAGTAATTTTTTGTGACTTACTTTAAATCTACATCTTTGGTACGTAAGAAATTCAATATTACAGTAAACAAAACTGGATCTCTGTCTATAAATATCTAAAACGAAATAAAATCTTAAATAAATAAAACAGAATAAAATAAAACTGAATCACCCCCCCCCCCCCAAAAAAAAAAAAAAAATTGTTGGAATTATATTCTTTTTAAAAGTCTTCAATAAAACAATTAGTTAAGTTGATCTATAAAATGTTTAATGGAGATAACAGTGTGTTAGTCAATAAAATAATGATACTGATATAGCGTAGAGGGCCCCTCACAGCCTTGACTGCTAATTAATAATTCTGACCCACAAAAATACTGTATATGGGTCATCCCTTGGCCAACCTTTTCTGTTAAAATTTGAATAAATCCATTTCTATCTCTTCCTCATCTGTATTTTCTTTATACCAATCTTTTAAAAAAAAAGATTTTTTTAAATTTTATAATATTCACTTATTTTAAATCATCCTAAAATTTAAATTTTTTCCACCTATGGGAATGTGCAGACACCCTCCTGTACTCTCTCCATAACAGATTTTATTTGTGCGAATGTCATGTTGTTACATTAAATGATGGGCCCCTGAAAAATGAATTGGGCTAGCAAAAATATGTATTTAGTGGCCCAGTTGGCTTTTGAATGGTAAATTTTAAGTTTAATACCTGAATGATAATAATAATTATTTGTGTAATACAAAAGGTTCACTTACAGCTCCTGTTTCAGTCTTTAAAGGAAGAAATCCTTCCACTTAACATGCTAAATTAAAATAAACAAATGCATTTACATTAAACATAAAATGACTGTAATTGCAACTGATGCTAGATAAATTTAAAAATTTTTTTTTTCTGTTTAATATTATATAAAATCATAAGCAATACAAATTTTGTGATGTACATTGTCATGTCAAAAATGTAAACATGTGTACATGTCTACAAATGAGTCAGTGAAATTTGGCCATTTTTTGTAGAGGTAACCTTTATAAACATGATTCAATTAAATATCATTTTAAGAAGAAATGTTATCCAATGGACTGGCTTTTTAAGCGTTCCTTATAAAAGAAGTCTTTTAGTATGTTTGACTATATCTTAAGTATAAGTTTACTACCCTAACAAGTCAGTCAATATAAAATGGAGCAAATCCTATTCCTTACCTTGTGAAAAATGAATCTGGAATCCATGTTAATGTTTGTCTTGATGTAGAAAACCTAAAAATTACAAAAAAAAACCCTACTGTTAAAGCATAAGTTTCTTCAATAAAGATCTAATTGCCAGTTTTATAAATGATGAATATATAAGAGGTGAGGAAGAAACATCAGGAGAAATAAGAAGAAAAATGCAAGTGTTATATATCTAAAACTTTCCTTTCTTATCCGTCAGATTTCTAGACCTGACATGCATGGCTCAAAACAGCTTTTTTTATAATACTGATGTTGCTGTTTCGGAGCGGCAACATCAGTATTTTAAAAAAGCTGTTTGGAGCCATGTATTTCTGGTCTACCAGATTTCTACATGAGTGTTGGAATATCATGGGTAAAAAACACTATAAATATTACTATAGTTATGTAAAAATTTGGAAGAGAATTTGTTTAAAGTTGGAAAGGTTTTACACAGGCTCATTTTCATTTTGTTAAGAAAATTATTTTTTAAACGTGTGCGTTTAGTTTCATTTGGTTTGATATAATCAAAACTAAAATAAATATGAGTCACAGTGTCATAATCTTATAATTTTAGAATGTTACATTTTTTAAAAGGTTACATATGCGATTTTCCGTTCTTTTTAATACTTATGTTAAAAAATAAATAAAAGGAACACATTTCAATACATACCTAGTACCTCCAACATTTAAATGTACTATTTCGCCTGGCATTTAAGACTTTTTTTCATAAACTATTTCTGTCTACCAGCTGAAATCTTTACAGGAAGTAAACAATACAGCGCCCTCTCTATGCAAAATTATCTTCCCTTTAATTCTACTTTCACTTTCAACACCTCAACATACAGTAACTTAAAATATTTTTTATACACCAAAATATATGTTCCAGTAATAAATAAAAAATTCTTTACGGTCGTTTTCAGTTGTAAGAAATGTAGGTTTGCAATGCACAACACTTGAAAGCTTAATGATAATTTTAAGAGCCTCTGTAACTTGTAAGTATAAAGTTGCAATAATCTTCCTTGCCCCCCAAAAAACAAGCAAAATTAAGCATTTGGAGAGAGAGAGAGAGGGGGGGGAATAACAAATATAAAATAAATTTTTTAATAAATAAATAATAAAATAGGCCTAATAATGAAAATTTTTTATAAAAATAATCAAGAAGAAGAAAACTGCAATCAGTAAGAGATCACCAAGCTTTTCCTTCTTACAGATGACGAAACTTTAAGCCATGTACTGTTTTAAAATGAAATATACATGTACACATTACACCAAATTAAAAATTCAAAATCCTGCACATGACAAAATGATTAATTTAAAAGCCTATAAAAACCATGTCATTAGGACAAGAGCTGATAAATATTAAATCAATAATTAAATTTGGATTTCTGAACGTGACATAAGTAACCATAATATTTTATAATGCTAGTAACATTCCAACTATATCCACATGTAACGTTAAATTCAACACCAGTTTACGTTAAATAAAACTGTCCAACAAAAGGCCAGTGCCATGAACATTATTTAACAACTCGTCTAATTGACCTAGTTTTAACTTGCTCAATAGATGTTAAGCAAAGTCACCAATCTGACCTACCCACCATGAATGTTAAGCATAGCAGCTATAGGCTGACATACTGTTTTGAGACCAGCCCCATAAACATTAAATATAACAGTAAGTTTGACGTACAGTTGCGAGACCAGCCCCATAAACGTTAAATATAACATCACGTCTGGCGTATGTTGCGAGACCAGCTCCATAAACGTTAAATATAACTTCATGTCTGGCGTAAGTTGCAAGACCAGCTCCATAATCATTAACTATTACAACATGTCTGACGCAAGTTGCGACACCAACTCCATAAACGTTAAATATAACAACATGTCTGTCGTATGTTGCCAGACCAGCTCCATAAACATTAAATATAAAAACAAGTCTGCCATATGTTGCGAGACCAGCTCCATAAACGTTTAATATAACAACAAGTCTGGCGTAAGTTGCGAGACCAGCTTCATAAATGTTAACTATTACACCACGTCTGAACATAAGTTGCGAGGCCAACTCCGTAAACGTTAAATATAACAACTCGTCTGGCGTATGTTGCGAGACAAGCTCCATAAATGTTAAATATAACAACACGTCTGGCGTATATTGCGAGACCAGCTCCATAAACGTTAACTATTACACCACGTCTGACGTAAGTTAGGAGACCAACTCTGTAAACGTTAAATATAACAACACATCTGGCATATGTTGCCAGACCAGCTCCATAAACATTAAGAATAACAACACGTCTGGCGCATGTTGCAAGACCAGCTTCGTAAACGTTAAATATAACAATAGGTCTGGCTCACTTTGCTGTTATAGAAGATTGACACCAATTTAAATTATGCAACTTCTTTCTTTTTATTACCATATGAGTTTAATATTTTTTATTTAAAGAATACCAATTAGAGCCTTTCTGTGTTTTAAATACTATGATTATTAATTTTGCTAGTATTTAATAATACTGAAAAGTTAGATTAAAGAAGATTTGAACTTGTTTTTTGGTTATTACAAAACTTGATATTACTTATCAATATTGTATCTGATATACACACACTATAATCAAAAAAGTTTTATAGACAATTCTTGTAATGTGTTGGTTTTCTAAGTTGTATAAAAACTTTGCTAAACATTTTCAATTTAAGTAAAACCAAAAAAATGTAAAAAGCGCTGGTCCAACCATGGTTTTATAAATAGGGTTTTCTTAGTCTTTTATGGTGTTGCTCCAACGTTGGTCTGTAAGCCTGGCTTCTATATTTCAAGTTTTAGACATATCACCAACTGCCCTTAATGTTTATAGCGCTGCCTTCATAGTAGTCTGTCGACTGTCTGCTATTTAAAGTTGATAGCACATGCCCTATTGACCTGTCAATGGTTGTTGCTATATTAAACATTTATGGCACTGTCTCAACAAGGAACTGTTATACTGTCACTTTTATTAAATCTCTTTGACATAGTCCCAAATAGTCAGTTACACTTACTGCTATATTTTACATTAATGGCCTAGGTCAAATAATTGTCTAATAGACTGCCTCCTTGTAGTTAATGTTTATCGAACTGGTTCCAAAAAGTTGTTTGACTGGTTGCTATTTTAAATTCTATGGCGGTGGATTATTTGAAACAAAAGTTTTGTTCACAGTTTATAGCGCAGGTTCAATGATAGAACATCAGACTTGCTGCTATTTTTGGCGTTTATTGGCGCAGGTCTTACAATGGTGTGACTCGACCCAAGTAAGTGAAAAATATCAACAATTTTGTTGCAATATTTGCCATATACAATGTATGGTTAAATATCAAATTTATTTCTTTCAAGACATTGAATTCAAATTTTGTATGAAACAAAGGATTAAAGAAAGAGCAAATTTGTGTATGCATGAGACGTGTGAGTGTGTATAATGTGTGTGTCTTCACATCACGCACACTGAGTGAGGCTTTTTGTAAGGTGCTAGCTCACTGAGTCAGTATGGCAACGACAAGCATACCAACCCCATCCCACTCCTATTATTCTGAACCAGTCAATCATCTGTCCTCTTAATTCCAAGTGATAGACTAGGAAGAACTATCTCAAATTTCAAGTCTTGTGCGTGACCTGGCGGGGGTCCTTGAACCCACATCTTCTACACATGGAAATAATTCCACACCTTGTGGAATATGTGTGGAAAGGATGTCAAATCTGAAACCTGTGTGAAAATTATGTGAAATGTTTTATACATCTGTGGAAAAAGTGTGAAAAAGATTATGCATTCTTTTTCCCATAATTTTCCACATTTTGTGGAAAATATCATTCCAAACACTGCACTTTGGAAAAAAAATTTGTAAGAATGTGGAATTGTACATCAAATGTGAAAAATGTTTTTAAGGGAGTCCATTTTCTAAATATGCAAAATCATGTAGGTAAAATGTAACAGTGTATTCTAAGACGTACTTATATTCAGGTTTAAGTGTAACTGTTGTTGGCTGCTTATACTGGTACCAGTATATTTGACTGGGTGGTAAGTTATGTTGTTTGAGAGTCTACTAGTACTATTAAGGTTACAATTAGTGCACAGTACAAAGTAATTTAGAGACACTTGTACTAACTTGCACATAAAATGAACTTGTGTTGAGATTAATTAGAAAAATTGTTTCATCAAAAAAAAATTGCTAATGTAATGTAATGTAAAACAACATTCAACCAAGCCACTTGTTTCAATATCAATTTAAAATATCACATGTTATTTTCATTTTGAATTTTATTATAACAGTTAATTTCTGACTTGAAAACTTTTTCAAAATTAAAGTGCATACTTCTTCTGGAAAACTTCTTTATTACAATTTAAAATAGTCCAATTTATTCCATCTTTTATTTTTTCATACTGGTAACTAAAATTAAAATGCTAAAAACCACCTAATTTTACTTATATAATATTTTTTTCTTTTATATGCTATAAAATTTGCGATTTTAAAATGACATTTTTTTTCAAATGTTACTTTATATAAATAATTTGGTTAATAAGCATATTTTTTTTCAAGTCAATTTTTAAGATGAGATTTGATTTCCATAACTAAATCAATTAATTCAATTTAAATGTTATTTTATTATTATTACCATTGGTATTTCAAAACTGGTTTATAACTGTGTAAATGTAACAAGAGGCCCATGGGCCTTAACGCGCACCTGAGTATATGTCCAAAATTGTTTGCAAAGCGCAAAAGACAATATATTAGGTACAGAAATTTGCAAGTTTTCTCAAGTTAAGAACTCCCACAAAACTTAATCAGAAATATATCCAGTCACATTTCATTTACAATTAGCTTATATAATATGCATGGAGTAACTGTAATGCAACAAATAATTTCCAAATCATTAACAAATTTCAGTATACTTGGCAGCTATGTCCTTGAACTTTGAACATATATGACCTTGAACCATATATGATCCCCATGTCAATACCTACAATATTCTAATATACATGCCTATACAAAAAATTAAAGTTTTCAAGATAATAAGCAATTTATGTCTTCTTTTGCAGCTGTTACCTTGACCTTTGAACATATAACCTTGAACCATATATCAAAATAATCGTTGCTGCAATACTTCAATATTCTAATATATATGCCTATACAAAAAGTTAACAGTTTTCAATATAATTAACAATCTAAGTCTTCTTTTGCAGTTGTGACCTTGACCTTTGAACATATGACCTTGAACCATATATCAAAATGATCGTCATTTCAATACCTACAATATTCTAACATACATGCCTATACAAAAAGTTAACAGTTTTCAAGACAATTAGCAATTTAAGTCTTCTTTTGCAGCTGTGACCTTGACCTTTAAACATATGACCTTGAACCATACAGCAAAATGATCGTCATATCAATACCTACAATATTCTCATATACATGCCTATACAAAAAGTTAAGTTTTCAAGATAATTAGCAATTTAAGTCTTCTTTTGCAGCTGTGACCTTGACCTTTGATTATATGACCTTAAACCATATATCAAAATGTTCATTGTCACAATACCTACAATATTCTTATATACATGCCTATACAAAAAGATTATAGTTTTCAAGCTAATGCATAATTTTAGTATTTATAAGCCAAAAATAACATTTCAGGGGCAACAACTCCTACATGGATTATCCTATAGTTACGAAACTTGGTACCTTTTTAAATTTTGTCATGCTGAACATTTTAACAATGTTTTGATTTTATATATCTCTTAATATTTGCAAGAAAATTGCCTAAAACTGCATAAATCACAAATTAGGTCATGACCTTGATTTGTGACCTTGACCCTAATTTAAAGGTCATTTCAAGAAAAAGTCAAAACTGAAAACCTCATGTCATTATCTGTTCAAATAGTCAAGTTATAACAATTTGAAGCCATTTTACGAAATTTTTAAAATTAAACGCAAAAACATGTAACCCATTTTTTGACCAATTTTCACGAAATGAACAAGCTATAGGCTTAAGACCTAGAGAAGCCAAATATCACATCAGATTTTTTCTTCCATCGTCAAATTCTGAGAAGAAGATTTTTTAAGATTTTTGGACCCCTAGGTCACCTTGACCTAGTTTTGGTAGCCATGGCAACACCATGAACAAATCTGAATTGCACTGACCCATATATGCTTCTGACTAAATATCATTGAAATCTGTCCTGCAGTTTTGGAGGAGAAGTCGAAAATAGGTGTTAACGATGCATGCATGCACGCAGACGCACACACACACACACACACACACACACACACACACACACACACACACACACACACGCTGCGCCATGCCATAAGCTCACATGACCTTTCGGTCAGGTCAGCTAAAAATGGGGAGACTTGGATCCAATTTTTCACTAGTTTCAAGGACAATTTTTTTGCATTTTTACCTGGGATTTTCACTTTTATCAACAGAAAGAAAACCTTTAATGAGCAACATTAAAAATGGAACAAACATTTAAATTAAAATTTATTTAAACACCATACTTTTACATACAAACCATATTATGCATCAAACACAATAAATCTTCTTCAGTATCTCATCTACACTACTGCTACAAGCACAAACACAAATATTTCTTTCTCTCCAATAAGTAAACAAATAAAAATATATATAATATATACATGTATATTCTCAACAATTACTATCTAAAGATAAATACCTGTACTGCTATGAATGATACCAGATTAAAAGATATATATATATATATATATATATATATATATATATATATATGCTGCATTGCATATACATGTACATGTAATAAAAAAAAATACCAAATGCTCTTTAACTAGCCATAATCTTTACAATGAAATATGATAGAAAAGTAAGTATGAATAATTCAATTAAATGAAACTTAGCTTTGAAATAATAGAAGATATTTTTCTGAGAGGTTTCACAAATGTATTTCAATGCACACAATTGTTACTTAAAAATCACTCTTAAAGTGAAAATTTTGTATTTTTGAAATTTTATTGTTTTCACTAAAAAGCAATGCAAAAAAAAAAAAAATTTTAATAATAAATACATGTATATAAATAAAAAATTTAAAAAAAACTGGATGATGATACATGAAGGTGATTTAAAAAAAAATTATTTTTATTATTTTTTGTTGTAAATTTTATAAACAGACTAAGATAACCTGAAAATGTTGCAAACTTAAGTTGTTTATTTTTTACAAAAATGAATTTATCTATAAAAGTTCTCCATTCATGACTCCACAACTGCATGATTTAAATTTTAAAGACTTAATCTTACAAACACTTGCAGTACAATGTTATTTACAACAGTATTATTCCCTGAGTGCTGACTAAAATCAGTAGCAGGTAGACTGACATTACTGACATTACAGTCAGTAGACTGACATTACTGACATAAGACTAACGGGTACCGCTGCTGGTGGAGTAAAACTCCCCGAGGGTATCCATAACTCAGTAGGCAGTACTTTGTGCTGTAAGAAAAGGTACAATTTATTAAAATTTTCAGTCGTCTAAAATTTAAAATTTATTTAAAACTTAGGTTTGTTCGCTCATGAAAAGCATTCCTTAGCTGGATTTGGATTTATATAATTTTGAAACTTTAGATTCATTATTTTGTTTGGCTTATATTTTTTATGTATCAAACTTTTCGGTCTTAGTGTCACTGATGAGGAATGAATTTCCGAAATGTGCACATCAAAATTAAACTGGTATTTGTATTATATATTACGTGGGTACTGTTGCATTTCATAAAAACATTAATGTTTAATAACACTATCACATCTATTCTGTTGCATTTTACAAAAACGTAAATATATAATTACACTTTCTACTGCTAACAACCGAAACAGAACCACAATATTTATAATATTGGGTTTATAGATGTGTATATTGTATTTTTAGAAAAGAGGGAACAATCCCACATGTGCAATATCATATTATCTATTAGCACATCTAAAAAAATCATATACTTAACAGTTTCTGTTCATCCAAAATGATGTTTCTCTTTTAACTACATTATTTATATTCTCTAGTGTTGGGTCATTGTTAATAAATTTTAGCCGAAAGTGTACATTTTGTACATACAAGGTTTAAATGCAAAATTTAAGATTCAAAAACAAAAATATGGACTCTGGCAAATCAAACCTTGTGTATCAAGATTTAAATATTGGTCATTAATGGACATATACTTCTATTTTAAGAATTTAAAAACAAAACGTAAACAAAAACAATTTGAAAGTCTTTTCTCAAGATTCTTTTATAATTTCACTCTTTGAACAAGAAATAAGTTTTTCAGAGTTTTCATAGGTATTTATACTCTAATTGAGGAATGGTGGAGAAAACAGGAGCACCTGAAGAAACCCAATGACCTTTCAAACAAAATGACATTTGATATTGAATAACACTACAGTATGTCTGAGACTAATAATATTGCTTTTTTACTTCAAAGTCTTCTCCTCATGAAAACACTTCATTTTTATTCATCTGGTGCAGATTCCATACTGTGTCAAAAAGTTTTTTACACTCCACTCTGGAGCCTAATTTGGCACAGATCAGAAAAGCTCCTGACATTTTCCTATGTAGAGAATATGTTTCCTCTGGAGGAGGAGTTAGTCTATGTTTTGCCATTACAGGTATGATTTCGGCTACCCGTTTTGTGGTATCCTGAATACCAAAGTCAAATTTATCACATGCTAACGCTTCTCCTAGCACCATAACTGCATCCACATGTGCCCTTTCCATTACCTACAAAACAAGATCATAATATCATAACATGTTTATTTTAGACGTATATTATGCTAAACAACAAGTTACATATTGTTTAGTCTTCAAAATTAAAAGAATTAAAAGAATAAATGACCCTTGTCAGGAATATTATCATTCATAATTCAAATGATCTAAAATAAATGAAGCTCGGGACTAGCCCAATTTGAAAAACCTATTTTTGTACCCGTTGGTCTCAAGACCAGTGTAAAGTTCCTAACTTGCAATTCTTGATTTAAAAACAATTGATAAAATTTTCACCTGCAGTAAGAAAATTTCTTATAAATCCAAATGAAAAAATCTAAGTCTCTGACCACTGATCAATGACCAGATAAATGTTCTACCCATGCTGAGGCATCCTTAAAATTTTCATATAAAATGGACACATAAACAAATATATTCTAAAGTATTCATATCTTACTTTTGTTTCGTATCCTGTAAGAAATCCTATATCTCTTGACCCGGTCAACACAGTCTCTCTGTCATGTTCTGCTGCAGCTTTTATAATCTTAATGTACATGTCAACAAATTCATCACTGAACTCACGACTGGCTCCAAAGTCCAACAAATAAATCTGAAATTAGCATAAGTGATGTCTCTTGATTCATTCCTAAGCTGTTCAGGTAGTGATAATTACAATAACTGTGGCAGTGCATTATTACCGGCCTTAGATAGAATTTTTAATGCCACTCGACACGATGCCTAGTTAAAGAAGAAAACCACTCGTCACTTTGAAACTTAACTCGGCGAAGTCACTACATGAAAACGAGAATTTCTTCTTTTAAGTACAGCCAGAGCTTGAACCAATAAATAATGTTTTCTGACTTTTTCTTAGGCTTTTCACGAACTTCGGATTTTCCACTTTAAATAACCAGTAACTTTTGTTTTGAAGTCGCAGGTTTAGAAATGCTTCCACCTGCAACTGGTTTGTCATCAGGATCAGCAGTAGTCTAATTAGTGTCTTCGAAAACTTCTTTATCAACTGTTTCATCCTTGTTTGTCTTTAGAAAGTTATACAAAACAGTTTGTTTACTTTTATTTGACATACTTAACGGATCGACAAGAATATAAACATTCAGAACATCGATTAGATTTTGCATTTCATTAAGTAAATTTCGAATGCAAAACAATAGGTTTGCTCATGTGATGCAAACGTTAAAAAATGATTTTGTTGATTGACGCTTGTAACAGAACGGCCGATGTCATTACATATTGACCTCCTTTTACAAGATTTTTCCAACAAACACTATAGTATCTATTGTTTATTAATTGCAACAATCCCCTCGATTTAATGTCTGATAAATTTAACTCTGCACCGTGACGAGTGGTAGTAACAATATCACCCGTCCAAGTACACATTTCACTCGTCAGGACGAGTGGACGAGTGAATTATCGAAGCCCTGATTGTTATAGTATCATGATAATATCACATGTATATATACATGTGCATGTGAAGGGGTCTTGGTAGCAGTTAACAGAGCACTTGCCTAAAGCGTGGGAGGTCCTGGGTTTGATCCCCAGTCTGACGCTGCAATTTTTCTCCTTCCTGTTACAGTTTGGTGGCTAGTGTGGCCCTTGGAAGTGGTGGACAGGCTATTGCAGGCCTTATAAAGTCTAACAGAGACAATTTAGGGTGAGATTTCCTATTCAGACCATGGGAAACTCATGAAAAACAAAAACAGGAAAGTAATGTAGCAGTCTTGGTTGGTTAGTTGTTAGAGCCTATGGAGCTGGTGTTTCCACATTCAATTCCCTGTATGATCCTGCATTTTTCTCCTTCATGTTTTTGTCTTTTATTAATCAAAACACATATTCTGAGCACAAGACCAGTTCAGCTCAACATGATTTATACATTGTTTCCTCAGAAAATGAACATACAATAAGTTCAGAAGTGGTCAGATAAACTCATTATGGAATGTGTAACAAATAAAACAAAAATAAAAGTTTGATGAACAGTATTGTATATATACTGTGCTGCATCATTACTTATGAAGGAACTGTATTATACAGATCATACAGTACAGAAAATTATACATGTACTTGACATTACTGTTTATAATACTAACCTTGTGGAGTCTCTGGATTATAGAAAAAGTTTGCCCAATTAGGATCAGTCTGCATAAACTTCCACACAAACAATTCATGTAAGCAGAGTCTTAAAATACTGGAACCTATCTGTAATTCGATGAAAAGAATTAGTAAATTTACAAACAAACAAACAAAAATAAATAAATAAAAATAAAAATAAAATTAAAAAAAATAAATAAATAAATAAAGCTAAAAATAAGAAATTATTGACTTAAGCTGTCATCCAATTAACTTTCATGTGATAATTCATAAAAGTTCAAAAGTAACAAATGTCACTCCTTTAAAATAGTTTGAAATGTTACCATAACTACATGTATATGACAATAACTACATTGAAGGTAAAATAATAAAAAAAATATTCCAAAACTGTCTGGTTCAATCTGCATGCATGAATATTTTGATAATGGTGTTAATTTATTTTATTAAAAATTTAATTAAGAATTAATATATAAAAAAATTCCTGTTTAATTTTGATGTGCCATACATGTATGTGCACATTTCGGAAAATCATTCCTCATCAGTAACACTAGGTGCTGAAAAGTTTGATAGAATAAAAACATAAGCCAAACACTTGAAAATTACTGAATCTTAAGTTCCAAAATTATATGAATACACTGAGTTATAAATTTATTGTTTCTGAATTTTTCATAATTTTAAGGAATAATTTTTCAGAACTATTCAAGTTGTTTCATAGATATCCCATTTACTTACTACATCTCTTGTGTCTTGATCCAGTTCAACACATCTGTCCAATGGGAAACCATCGATATATTCTGAAGTTATAACTTGATGCGAACTTAAATCATTAATAATATTTGGTACAACAAATATAGGGTCACCTTTTAACAGATCTCTGAAAAAGAAAGAAAACAATTTAATCCCAGTGTTGACTTAATGTGAAAATTGTATTGAGCACATTCCTAAGAAGTTTCTTTTGGCAAAAGGCACAAGAACCAAATAGTACAAGAATAAATTGTCGAGGTCATGTTGTATGCCTAAGATTTGATTTGATTTAATGGGGTTTTATGCCCCAGTCAAGAATATTTCACTTACATCGAGAGGTCACCAGCTATAGACTATAGCATGCCTAGATAACATTGGTTTAAAGTGAGATTTTGATTGTAAAGTGATTTTTACCAATAAGCAAGTATTTTTCATTGTTTTAACTACAGAAGACATGCACTCCTGACCTTATTAAATAAATTAATGCATATACACCCCTAAATGCTTTGTGTTCCGTTTTACTTGTTCTACATAAACTTTGCTTTGAGTTATTTTCTGTTTTATTTTATGTGACAGAGTGGATAAAGCCATTGGCAAATCATGCCAAATGATTCATGGGATGTTGAACTTGTGACCCAGCTAGGCTATGTAAATTGATGTGTCAAAATTTGACTCATGTTGCTGCATGTCAAACACCAGCCCAATTAAAAGTTTATAGCACATATTTTGGGAATTAATCTTGTGATAAATATGGTCCCATCCAAAGAGGTAGGTACCATCCAAAGAGTTAAAGAATAACCTGATGTCTACAGGATAGGAACAAATATAAACTTTTAATTATTTTCTTGTTGTTTTGATTTTCACAGTTAAAAACCAGCCATGAAAAAATTTATCAATATTATCAGAACCTTTATCAGAACATCTTCACCTCTCAAACGACTGCAGATTTTTTTTTAGAATAAATGCTCTTGAATACAACAAAATACTGAGTATGTCTATTGTCGAATTATTTGTCAAGAAAATCCACTGTATGAATTTGAAATAAATTACCTGAACTTTTGAGCACATTCTGCCTCTCTGATATAATCAACTTCCCATTCTAGTTCATATTTAGCAACTTTCATAACATTTTCTACATATAAACCTGAAATTTAATATTTATAAAGTCGATTCAGCATCAGTAAAACAAAAATGAAAATAAATCCATTATACTGTAATAAAAAAAATTAAATAACATGTATTAAATTGTAGTATATCAAAAACATATTTGATTCAATTCTGTTCTTAAAGTTAAAAAGTCGTGAGTCCTGAATTTCAAAACCAAAACAGTTTGCTATTTCATGTAATTACTGTGTTTGTTTTCTGGTATTAAATAAGGTTATCAAATGATATGCATCAGAAATACTTTAAAAACTTTGTAAGAACTGGTTTTTCTATTTGACTATAAGGGGCCTTAGTGGTCAAGTGGTCTAAAGCACACACTTGCAGATCACAGTGCCTCTCACCTACTAAGTAAATCCCATTTGGAAAGGTCCTAATTTTATCAGCTATTTTTAGAAGATTGGTGATTTTTTTTTTGAGCACTCTGGTTTCCTCCATCTATCTCAAAACTGACAACCTTAAAAAAATCTTGACTGGAGCATAAAACACATTTCTTTACTCTATTTAACTCCACTTGATAAGGAATGGCACAATTTGTTTCCGATGAAAAGATAATCCAGGAATATACAATAAATATTATCCAGGACATTACCTGGAAGAAATGATGGTCAGTTACAAACACTAGCAGCTTCACTGTCCGAAGTAAATTGCAGAATCCTGTTACAGGGAATAGCAAAACTGTTACACCTGAGTTGTCAGTAACAATAACAGTAAATGTATCGGTAATTGATTTATTTCAACATACCTTTTGGAAGGAGATTCCATACTTTAAGCACACCCATTAAATTGTTGATATCACTATTAATACTCTTAGCTACCCCTGGATACTGAAACAACAAAACAAATACATGTATTTGTAAAGAATCAATTTAAAAATAATGAATAGGACAAAAATAAAATTTCATCAAATAGAAAAATCATAAAATGATTTGAAAGAATTTTTTTTTTTGGTCAAACATAAAACATGACAAATTAAAATTTGATCAGTTAACCAAAACCAATCACTGAATGCTTTTAATTTTAAAACAAACTTTCAACAATACTTGATTGTGTTAATATTTCTGAGAAATATAGTTCAGCAATAACTTTAAATACCTTGATATACAATAAAACCTACATTTAAGACCAATGCTTGTTCTGTCTGGGTCCTCGGTGGCCGTGTGGTCTAAAGCGCACGCTTACGGACCACAGTGCCTCTCACCACCTGGGTTCGAATCCCACTCGGGACAGATCCTAGTGTGAGAAAGTTTGTCAGTTTGCTTGCCGAGGTCAGTGGTTTTTTCTGGGTACTCTGGTTTCCTCCACCATCCAAGAACTGACCGCCTCGAAATAAGTGAAAGATTCTTGACTGGGGTGTAAAACACCATTACTCCACTCCACTCCACTCTTGTTCTGTCAAATTTTGACAATATAAATGTTTTTGACATTTATATTCATTTATAGAAAGAGACTCTTTTTTTCATTTGTTTAACGTTATTTGAATTTTAATAATACTAATCCTGTTATAACATCCACATATATTTCTACAAAATTATGTTTCAACAAAACCATAGTAACAAATAATTAGATAATATTTTTTTACAAATAAAGTCAAACTTCCCTAAATTGAAAATAAAGTCTTTATTTTAGGTTCAAAAATGGGAAGAGATTGGGTTGAATAAGTTAAATGCAGAACTTTGATTGGGGGGGGGGGGGGTCAAATAAGTTAACATAAGTTTAGAATCTTATCATAAATGAATAAAAATGTCAACTTAGAATGTAAGAATGTGCAGATATTTTTACTGAGAAGAATCACTTGGGACTCAAATCAAAACCATAATTGATTTGATCTTTACCTTTATATTCAAAAATAAAAATTGAAATCTACACTTAAGTTATAATTATTTTTACAATGCATTCCATGCATTTTGTATGGATGAATGCTAAGCTTTTTTTTTCAGAAGCTTTTATTTTTTTACCTAATAAGCAAAATGCATTTTAAACTGACAAACAAATTTTTTAAACAATTTCAAATAGGTTCAAGGTATAGTTAAAAACTTGAAATTACAGATGAAATATAATTTGGTACTTGGAAAAACATGCTAATTAGCAAAGAAAGTAGGGTCAAAAGGTTGTTGTTTGAGGGGTATTATAAATAACCAGGTTTTACTGTACTAAAAAAATGAACTTACTTGTATTTTCATGGCTACGTCTCTTCCATCCAATAACGTGGCTTTATGTACTTGACCAATTGATGCAGCAGCAAAAGGTTTATCATCAAAGGTAGACAATTTATCTCTCCAGTCTGGTCCTAATTCACGATTTAAAACTTTCTGTAAAATGAAATAAAACATTTATTTTATGAAGAACGTTACATATTTATAAATTCAGTAAGTTTATTCCGAAGTCACACTTATCCAGTCTTTTCAGTAAAAAAGAAGTGTGACAAATCTAAACACTTTTTTCAAAATTACAATGTCTTAAAAATTTGTTAACTTGAAACAACTTCCAAAATTTGATGCCCAATGCATTTTAAGTACAATAATGAGAAAAAAATATAAATCAAGGAAAGAATGTCCCACTCATTCTGGGAAGAAGAAGAGAATGACACATATTTTGGACAGCATCTAGATACATTTTGTAAATCTGTGTGGCATGGTCAAAAGACGTTTTAGACCAAATACTTTAACTGTAGACAGCCAATTTAAATGATAAATATGTTGAGTTGTTGAGTAATGGTGTTTTACACCCCTGTCAGGAATTTTATATTTACATGCATATCAAGGCAGTTGGTTCCGGGATGGTGGAGAAAACAAGAGTGCCTGGAGGAAACCACCAATCTTCGGTAAGTGAAATGACACTAGGATCTGTTGAGTGGCATTGGAACCTAGGTATTTAGAGGCACTGTAATCTGTAAGTGCATACATTAGACCACTCAGCCACTGAGGCCTATCTGATAAACATGTATTTATACATAAAGTAACAAAGGTTACACAAAGGCATTTTCAAATTCTTGTTGATGTTGAATTTGTTTTATACAACCAATGATGGAGTAATTCTTCCACACCACACCAAATTTACCATATGCATAATTACAGTAACTGTATGATTCTGGTTCTTTAGCCATTGTTTAATGAACTGAACTCTATTTTGTTTACTTACCATCATCTGCCATGTTGGCATGAAATCGGCACTCTGTCTTACTCGGTCAAATATTTTCTGTATTTCTGGACTAATAAATGAATCATCTGTAATTAAAAGGCAAATAAATGTTAAGTGTTAAGCACAATAATCAAGCTTTTAAAAAATAAATGATGTGTCTAGATTTCCACAATTTTGAAATTATTAGCAACTAAATTTCCAAAATTTGTGAAAATATAAATGTACATATAATTTTTTTAAGAGTATAGTTTCATAAATTTGCTTCAACTGGTTACTATTTCAAAGATTTTCTAAGAAATTAGTATCCATTGACAATTTTGGATACCAGGAATGGAAACAAATAAATGTGGAGTGAGAAGAACTATTATTATGGTATTGAATTATTGTCATGTTTCAATGTTATAGGAAGTGTTTCTTAGTTGTCTCCCTTTAAATATGTTGATGCAACCAATATGGCCCCAGTTTACTTCATTCTCATTTGAGGCTCTGAAACATATTTATTATTTTCATGTTTTAAGATTCTATATTGAAAAACAAAATATACATTTTAAACAAAATAAGTCTATTTATATATCATACAAATAACGATAATTGTTACAAATCTTTTAAAATTATTCTTTCCAGTAATATGGCATTGTGTGAATTTAATATGAAATTTATCAATAGAAATGATATCATTCTTCAGATAGCCTTCCAAGTTTGCAAGAAACAGTATTTAGTTCCGTTCACAGAAGGTATAATGTGAAACACAAACAAGCTCTATTTTTATAGTGAAGGAATGTGTGTGTGTGTGTGTGTGTGTGTGTGTATGTATGTATGTATGTATGTAATGTATGTAATGTAATGTGTGTGTGTGTGTGTGTGTATGTGTGTATGTATGTATGTATGTATGTAGTGTGTGTGTGTGTGTGTGTGTGTGTATGTACATTGTATGTATGTATGTAATGTATGTATGTATGTATGTATATAATGTAATGTAATGTAATGTATGTATGTATGTATGTATGTATGTATGTATGTATGTATGTATGTATGTATGTAATGTAATGTATGTATGTATGTATGTATGTATGTATGTATGTATGTATGTATGTAATGTAATGTAATGTAATGTAATGTAATGTATGTATGTATGTATCAGGGGTCCAGAAACGGTCATATTTGCCGGACATGTCCGACAAGAAATATTTTTGTCCGATGTGAAATATAGCTTGTCGGACATTTTTAGTTTAAAATAGAATTCAGTTAATCGGACACGTAAATAAATATGTTTATCGGTTATTATTTAACTCGAGTATTCTTTGCTATCACCTGTCAGTCATTTTCAATAAATAATACAGATCTAACAATTAGACTTTTGTTTATTGATCAGTTAAAATCCGTGGTCTCAATCTGTTCCTTTTGTTTCATCGTCCGAATCATCATTAATTTTTTGTTGATAAGTTGTTTATTAAGTAATCACATTGCTTGACAGACAGAAGCCATAAACACCTGTTAACTGAAGGTCATGGTCGTCGGACTATTTCAAAGAGGTTCCACGCGGGATTTCAAATATTAATACAATGCGGATAGTACGGTCTTGGCAAACTGTTTAGTTATAAATAAATAATTTTAAAAAGTATAATAAAATCAAAGATGTTCTCAAAATGAGGTTCAGTAAAGTTCGTGTAACTTCGGGAAAACGAAAATGCGCAATTGTCAATAAACAAAGATGGCTGTCAAACCATGTGTCGTCAATGCCGACAGTTCAAAATCTGACCATATATATTTAAATAACTTCATGGTAGTTAAACCCTTTTTAAAAACTTCTATATTGATATTAAAAATTTTAAAATACATAGTCAGTAACAACGTTTTTTTTTTCTTTTCTTTTTTTTTTTTTTTTTTTGCTTTTCACTGCATCGTCGGTGGTACAGTTGCTTTGAAAAAATGTCAGACACCTCAGTCAAAGTTTTCCTGAGCCCTGGTATGTATGTATGTAATGTAATTTAATGTATGTATGTATGTATGTATGTATGTATGTATGTATGTATGTATGTATGTATGTATGTATGTATGTATGTATGTATGTATGTATGTATGTATGTATGTATGTAATGTAATGTAATGTAATGTAATGTAATGTAATGTAATGTAATGTAATGTAATGTAATGTAATGTAATGTAATGTAATGTAATGTAATGTAATGTAATGTAATGTATGTATGTATGTATGTAATGGACATGTACCTTGAATACTTAACATTTGTCCAAGTTTTAACGCTGCTCCTCTCACACGACACAATGTATTGACTATTCTCTCAGCATTAGCTTCATTTAAAAAAGGATTGTTATCCAAGATGGCATCTCCTCCGTCTGAAAACAGGTATAAAATATTTCATTTTTTCATATCAAGTAATATTATGTAATTCATTTGTCTATCTTCATAAGACAATTATGGCTATGAATATATTTATATACAATATCCTGCTCCTCAATTTTAAAGGTAATATCAAAACAGAATATGACTAGCAAAATGCGCAATAATTCACAAAACCTAAATTCCTGCTTTAAAACCTGGTTTTGTGGTTGTAATAACTGAAATGACTGAATTTAATACATATAATGTAACATGGAACAATTTAATATACTGCAAGTGGAGAGGAGAGATGGTGTTTAATGCCCAGTTGGCTATGAGAGGCACTTTGACCTGTAACTAGTGCACTTTAGACCATTCCAATATACTTCACAAGATGTGCAGACATATATGTGGATGATAAAACACATGATACTGCTGATTATTTTTCAATTAAAGTGTTCCGAAATTAAGCTGAAATTTTAATCCTGGCATACTTATCCTCAAACTTCAAGAACAGCAAAGAAAGAGAACTTTTGAAATGATACAGTTACATGTATGACTGAAAAGTAACCAAGCTCAAACTAGTATACTGGCCTCAAATTCTAACCCAAACTGAAATATCACACTAACCAAACTTACTTTCTTTTTTGGCCATCCCTAATGTTCTTTTTGTCATTTCTGCTAAAGTTCCTACACCAAGACCAACAGCTAATCCTAAAAATAATAAAAAAATATGATCATGAAAATGATGAAAAATATAATACTGAAAATAATAAATTTTTCGGTGTTAAGCAATTCGTTTGTCTTAATTTCAAAAATTTCTTCTGGTATGAAAATTATTAGGAAACTACACTTTTTTGTCAATTTTTAATTCATGCCAGGCTGCCATACTGCGAATCTGAACTTACCACCAAAATTTGCAACACGACCTATTCTTGTTGAAGGAACCTTTCTTTCTCTAGAATATTCACTAAGCTGAAAATGAACAAAAAAGTGAAGATTAATCTGTAGTTAAGGCATTATTAATTCACTGCAATTTTTATACTCTATATGCATAATGTACCGGTAATATTGTCTTATACAAGTTCTGTAAATTGACAAAAAAAAAAAAAAAAACAAAAAAAAAACAAAATCAAAAAACATAAATTAAAATTCCAAGGGGCAAGGCAAAATAGTGCTAGACACATTTTACTTGGTACAGAAAAAAAACCATTTTACCTCTGAACTTTTTTATCTTTTTACCTCAAATGAATAGTCGTCACATTCTGAAAATTACATTCTGAGCAATATCATTTCTAATTGAAAATAAAAACAAGTAAAAATGTATATTTGTGTAACAATGGTTTTTCTGGAAAACACATTTTTAAAAAATATTTGTAAATTACAATGACCTATAAAAAACAATGAATTCTATCATTGTACATGACCTATAAAGAACAATGAATTCTATCCTTGTACATTTGAACTTTGACCTTTACATAAAAGCTATAAATGTCTTTACTGACCACCTTCACATAAAGGCTACATACAGATAAAAATTTTCTAGTGTCTTAAGTAACTAATAAAAAAATTTGAGACTAATAACCTTGTTTTGTCTGTTCATTTCCAAAATCTTTTCTTAGCATTGGATCTAGACTTTTCTGTTACTGGTTTTGTTTTTTTTTCCGAAACAGGTGCACTCTCAACAGGTGAAATTATTTTTTCTGTAGCAGCAGAATGGAAATTTTTAACATTATCAGTTTTATTCTTAGAGTTTTCCGTCATTGATGGGTTTTCAACAGTTTTATTCACAAATGGCTTATTACTACTCTCTGTTTCATTGATTTTTGAATTCTGAAATGCAAAAGAATCTGCCAGTTGTTGGGTCTATGACTGGTGACGAAATGTCAAAATGATCAGCACTAGTGTCAAAAGGTGATGTTATAGCTCCTCCATTTTCTTTATTCATTAATTTAGACACCATAGATGGTGCCTGGTTTTTCATGGTTTCCATGACAACTGAGGCTTGGTTTGATACTGTTTCCAATTTTTCTTGCATAAATTTCTGTAAAAATAAAAAAAAAGTTAAAACATGTATGTAAATGCACTACACAATACACATAGGTAAAGAATGAAGTATGTCAACATTTTTCAACATGAAAGTTACAGACATATACATATTTATCAATTGAATCTAGTGAATGGATTATATAAATAGCACTAAAGTTTATAAACATTTCCCTCAGCCTTCATTCAATGTTATAAAATGTTTAAAAAAAAAAATAATTACCAATCAGCAACAAAAGTTTCCAACTGATTTGTAAAAAACAAAAACTATGATTTATATCCATGTATATGTACAACATCCAACTGCATATACTTCATAAAAATATTTAAACTTTCAGCATCACAACACAGCACAACCATCCACCCACTTCATCTGAATAAAGTAAACCCCTTATGTGGTGTGCCTAGTATAAACTTAAAATAATAATAAGTACCTGTGGATTTGGTTGTTGACTAACTTTGTTACTAATGACTTCTTCTGCTTTACCTCCTATCTCAGCAACTAGCTGATTTTATACTCGAGTTCTGCCACACACGTCGCCACTCTGGTCTTTGTGTTTCAACCAGAGCTTTAGTTATACTTTCAAGGCCTCGGATAAAACCAGCCAGGTCTGTTCCTCTGGACATCTTGTGTGTTATTTATCAGTAAATGATTCTACAAAAACAAGAAAACATATACATGTATATGGTTGAGTCTATATATTTGATGTACTGGACAGTATAGATACTAGTATATATGAATTATCAAAATGTTCATGAAACAGTCATATTTGCCGGACATGTCCGACAAAAAATATTTTTGTCCGATGTGAAATATAGCTTGTCTGACATTTTTAGTTTAAAATAGAATTCAGTTAATCGGACACGTAAATAAATATGTTTATCCATGTATTGGTCATTATTTTACTCGATCACCTGTCAGTCATTTTCAATAAAATACAGATCTAATAATTAGGCTTTTGTTTATTAATCAGTTAAAATCCATGGTCTCAATCTGTTCCTTTTGTTTCATCGTCCGAACCACCATTACTTTTGTTGATAAGTTGTTTATTAAGTAATCACATCGCTTGACAGACAGAAGCCATAAACACCTGAGTACCTGTTAACTGAAGGTCATGGTCGTCGGACTATTTCAAAGAGGTTCCATGCGGGATGTTAAATAATAATACAATGCGCACAGTACGGTCTTGGCAAACTGTTTAGTTATAAATAATTTTGAAAAGTCTAAATAAAATCAAAGAGGTCTCAAAATGAGGTTCAGTAAAGTTCGTGTAACTTCGGGAAAATGAAAATGCGCGATTTCAATAAACTAAGATGGCCGTCAAACCATGTGTCGTCAATGCCGACAGTTCAAAATCAACACTTATGTGGACATATAAGTCTGACTATATATATCTAAATAACTTCGTAAACACCCCTTTTTAAAAACTTGTATATTGATATTAAAAATCTTTTAATATCAAAGTTTTCCGGAGCCCTGATATATATATATATCAGGGCTCCGGAAAACTTAGACTGGGATGTCGGACATTTTTTCAAAGCAACCATGCAACCGTACCACCGATGCTGTGTGTAAAAAAAACAAAAAAAAAAACAAAAAAAAAACAAAAAATGTACCACCGATGTTGTTATTGACGATGTTTTTTAAAAAGTTTTATTTTTTTTAATAACAAATAGATTTTAAAAAGGATTTAACTACTACATAGAGGTTATTTAGGTACATGTTGTAAGGCTCATGTGTCCACATGGTGTCGATTTTTTTACTGTCGACGTTGACGACACAAGGTTTGATGGCCATCTTTGTTTATTGACAACCGTGCATTTTCGTTTTTCCGAAGTTACACGAACTTTACTGAACCTCATTTCGAGACCTCTTTGATTGTATTTAGACTTTTAAAAATTATTTATTTATAAGTAAACAGTTTGCAAAGACCATACGATGCACGTTGTAGTCTTATTTGACATCCCGCGTGGAACCTCTTTGATAAAAGTCCGACGACCATGACCTTCAAGGATCAACCCTGGTAATCAACTGTTTATGGCTTCCGTCTGTAAAGTGATGTGATTACTTTATAAACAACTTAACAACAAAATTAATGAGGGTTCGGACGATGAAACAGAAGGAACGGATTAAGACCATGGATTCTAAGTGATTAATAAACAAAAGCCTAATTATTATATCTCTAGTATTTATTGAAAACGGTTGACAGGTGATAGCAAACAATACTCGAGTAAAATAATGACTGACAAACATATTTATTTATATGTCCGATTAACTGAATTCTATTATTAACTAAAAATGTCCGACAAGTAATTTTTCACATCGGACAAAAATATTTTTTGTCGGACATGTCCGGCAAATATGGCCATTTCCGGACCCCTGATATATATATATATATATTAAGGCTGTCACGATTACCCGGGTACCCGATATACGGGTAGGTTAGATGCTGTAACCGGTTACAAAATCATTAATCGGGTAACCGACGATATACTGCTATCAGTGCACATTCGATGTATCTTGGTAAATTTAGGATCAACAGTAACACGACTTAAGTTCAGTGAGTTTTTACAATGAAAATAAACAAATAAAAAAAATATACTTTCATTTGTTAGTGACTGGTCCTGTTGACCTACATGCAAATGTATTTAATCCGAAAATTCTAATTTTTAAACCGAACGCGTATGCTGTCTTTCCGGGATTCTGAAAACCATGCCTGCAACAATTTGGAAATTCTTCAAACTGTCGGAAGACAAAAGGAAACGATATGTAATCTATGTCAGAAACGGGGCTCCACAAACACCGGTAAGGTCAATCGGCGGTAGGCAAAGGCTACATATATAGATAAATGTTTAAAAATACTGCTTATTAATATCTTATAACAATCCCATCACTGATCGACATATAACGGATACAATAACCACGTGTAATGTCGTGATCTTGTTGTTGGTAACCCGAAAAAACTGTCGTTATCAATCTAGTCAGTTCTTGTATATAGAATTCAGGGGAGGTTATTAACTATATAAACTGGGTTGATCAGGCACGTGTATGCTAATAGAAACGATGTGAACAGGTGAAACCACTAGAAATCAATTAACTTGTAAGGTATTAGGTAATTACCTGTGAATAGGGAAGTTCAGTGAATCGTGACACTGTCCTGAGTAATTTTAATTGTTAACAAGCCGGCATTAAAGAATTTTTTATCAGATTTTGTCTTACTATTATGGGGGAAAAAGCCAATTCAGATATTTTTCAATCAACTTTTTTAAGTTTGAATCGCCGTTTTTTTGCTAAAAATCGGCGTTCGTGAAGGCCTGGTCAGAAACATCTGTCATACAGGTGAGTGTGAAATTAATACGATCTATTGGGCTTTATTTTTAAACATTAAAATTTAGAAATGGAAGGGCGCGAACAAACATATATGGAATACAGAAGTAAAACTGAAACAATGGTAAACATATCGATTTAATTTTATGTTAAGTTTTTTTAATAAACTATAAATGTTTGTTCAATCCATTTATGAATAGCATTATTGTATTTCGCATCACCTATTCCAAATATCGGTTAACCGGTTACGGTTCGGGTAATGCATGTCGGGTACCCGGTTAGAAAATCACTAACCGTGACAGCCCTCATATTATATATATATATATATATATATATATATATATATATATATATATTAATTATTATTATTAAGTTTAACACTGTGATGGTGCGACCTAATATCACTTATAGTGTCAATAAATTCCAACTGAAAAATATATTAAGTGCAACTCCAGAAAAATAAAAATTCAATAGTGAAAATTATGTGAATAGGATAAATATAACAATACCCATTTACATGTTTGGAAATAAACTTACCACAGAAAAATAAAACCATATAAATTGAATCATTAACAGTGACTCAGTTTTAGTTCGTTTTTTTCTTTCCGATTTAAAATCAGTTACTGTTTTACTTTGAACAGCTGAAGTTTCATAACATTCCGATTGTCACGTTGCAACCATGAGGATATCTTTCATAAGCCGAGTTTGTAAACTTCCGTTTCTCATTTTAGGCAGAGTTTTCCCCCCTAAATTCATGTTAAGATCGTGACAAAATTTCGATTGTACATACTGACGATATAGTACTCGGATTAGTCTGATTGCGTTATGTAAGTGAGAACGATCAACGTGAACATTAGATCTTTTAATCCCATAAGCTTAATTAAAGATACTCTTGTTAACACGGTTTTGAAACAAACATCGTACGAAAAAAGATTAAAACTAGAAAAACCAAGGTTTCAAGTAAACGTTTTTTCAAGATCATGATGACATTGAACAAGGTGAAAATGAAAGTAGGGAAGGGAGACAATCCTGGTAATTATAATCTCAAGAAAAAAAGATATCTACTGCATCAAAACACAGAGAATTATTACACGATAAATATTATTACTTCCCACTTTACACATCTGGGATACAATAATTGAAATCATATCACAGGGAAGGTTAAATTTACTGCTAACAAATTGTATTATATAATTTTCTCATCCTGTCAATATATTAATTGACATTTCATAAGGGACCTATAATGCTAACTATATAAATTATATTTATATAAATCCCCAATTTCATATTACATGTACCAACATTGTTGTACAATGTTATCAAAGAAAATAAGATGCATTCCAAAATACATCTTTTCTTAAAGATAAAACATTTGTTCATGTACCATGGTAATCATGTGTCAAATTTGAGGAAATTCTTGTAGAGCAACAAAACAAGCAGGGTTTTCAAACTTGCAGTCTCTGTGATCTTGACCTTTTAGGTTTTTAGGTTTTGATTGATTGATTTAATAGGGTTCTATGTTCTATGTCCCAGTCAAGAATATTTCAATTATATTAGGACATCACCAGCTATAGGTGAAGTGCCAGAAATCTTTACATTAGCAGTGTACTTAGGAAAATGTAGAGGGAGGATACTTTAATGTGCCACGTTGTATGCCTGCTGTGACATGGGGGTTGGTTTTTAAAGTCTCATGCAAAGAACCCTGTGACTTTCATTTTTCAATGCAGAGTGCTTGGCAAAAGAACAGTCACTACTAATTTTCAAGTCTTGGTCAGACCTGGCCAAGGTTCTAACCCTCAACCTCCAACATACGAAGCGAGCACTCTACCAAATGAGCTACCGTAGTAGTTGGCCTTTTAGATGGACTAAGTTGAAGGTCATTGCACAACTTTCTGATTTCATTTAGATCAGAAACAAGTTTTGCTCCAGAACTGAGATCTAGCCAAGACCAAAGTTTAAGGTCATCACAAATTTTTGAACGTTAAAAATCAATTATGTCGAGGTTCATGGAAATCCTGTACATTAGCAACCAGTTATGACCCAACCAAAATGGTTTATTATAGACTTTTGTAATTTTTACCTTCTATGACATGTTGCATCTGGTCATGTAGATTATCAAGTCTTTTCTAAATGCAGCAATGATTTATGTCCAGGACTTGTATATTCACAGACAAACCACCCTTGTTATTCTTGTATTCCCTTTAATATGTTTTTGGTGTGTAAATATTTCTTTAATCCTTGATTTGGATTACCATAACTCTTTAATGTCTTCTTTGTCATCCTGGCAGGTTAGATTAAAAATTCCAACTAGAACTTCATTGTATCACAAATACCTGACAAGAACTATTAATTTCTTTTTTAATTATTATATGCCTGTCAATATTATGTTATGGCACTGTCCAGTTGGGCAGACGACTGTCTGTGAACAACTTAGTAACCATACATTTAAAAACACAAAGTTTGTCCAATTGGTCAACTAATTCCCTGTGACGAAACAATATATGGGATTGCAAATAAGGTCACAAAGGTGAAGGTCACAATTGCTTTAATAATTTATTTACCATACATTTAAAGACACTCTGCTTGATCAATTGACCTCAATATTGGTCAACTTATTCCCTGTGACAAAACAATGCATGGGATTTCAAGGACAAAGGTGAAGGTCACAGTCGCTATAAAGAGAAATTGTTTCTGTGCATATATATTCAAGGTTTGCACAGTTTGTCTGATTGACCTCTAATTTCTCTATTATACTGTTCTAGGAAAATTATGTTTCCAACAAATTTTGTATTTGGTATCACCATAGTAACATTGTGTGCAAGTTTAAAATTTGACTTGAATAATTTTTGGAAGAGTTATATGGCCCAATTTTGAACTTTTAGCATCTACAAATATGTATAGATTAAAATGAAATTTAGAATACATTTATAATATGCCTATCAATATAGGCTTTACATATTATTTTATGGTATTGTCTGTCTGTATTATGTTATAATGCTGTTCATCCATTTTCTGTGGTAATATCTGATGCTAGCTCGTGATCATGGAGGTATATTGCCCTGCCTGACGGTGCTCTTGTTGTAAATATTTTGCAAAAGAGCAGTCACTTTTTACAAGTATTTGTCAGACCTAGAGACCCATTATCCCTGTATTATGAAAAATCATTTAGATTTTGGCATAGAAATCCATTCTATCCAATAATCATCTCAAAGGTAATTCAATTAAGATGTGTTTAAAAAAAAAAAAACAACAAAAGTCTAAATCAGTTCAGCCCAATTTTATTCCAAGATATTTTCTGTGTAAATCTGTTTAATTTAAGTGGTATTTGCAATAATATCTTCACAAACATTCACACTTTTACTTCAAAATGCCATGCATACACTAACAACGATAACGAAAAAAAAAAAAAAAAAAAAAAAAACACCAGAGATCTAACACCTTGCTGTAGAATTATCACAATTTATATCAGAATAACGATGCTATATACTGTATGGCCAGACTGGAGCTGTAGAATTTCTTGCAGTTATGAACCATGAAAATTTTGGTTACTTTTTTTTAAAAAAAAACAAAAAAACTTTACCATTACTTGTTTTAGAAAAACACAATTATAAAAATTCTTACTTGTGAAAAAAACCAACCTTTAAATGTAGTGAAATATGCCTCAACTAAAAATTAACATCATAAATTGATCTACATGTATTTTCATCAGATTTTAGCTTCATTTACCCCCCCTCCCACCACCAAAAAAAAAAGGTTTCTTCAATCTTACATTAAATAATGTTTTATCACTTTATAATCTAAACATTTTTGAAGCATTTCTGAGATTTAAATCAATTTTCATCAAGAATGTCAATTATATTTACTCAGTGAACTTAAAACTCTGCAATAAAGAAAAACTCCCAATAGGAAACCTGTCAAATCGATAATGTATTATGCATGGCCAATATATTCCAACACTTGACTTTAATACAGGGTTTAACTGTAAGTGCCAATCATAAACCAACTGGTATCATATTGTGGTAACAGTGATACACATCATGTTCTATAAAAGTGTGGAATTTGTGAAACAATGAGTATGAAATAAATATCACAGCACTATATAATTATAAATAATAAATAAGGTATATACTTTAGTCTGCTGAGAAATTCGACTTATAATTTGTAATGTAGAACCTTTTTGATGTGAGGGGGGTGAGCAAATTAAGCTCAAATGGCTTGGCTGGTAACAGTGAAAAATCCATTCAATACTGCATCCATGTTATGACTATGAAGTATGCAGCTTTTAAGCACCAATATCCTGTTTCCAAGGAAATGACATGAATTTGTTCTCAAGCAGACCAGATTGGCACAAATTTCACAATTTTATATAGAATGCATGATGTTTTTGTCTGTAAAAATGTTAATTTTCTTCAAAGGAATGTTGTGTATTGACAGATTTGATTTTTGTTATATCTGTATCAGATAATTTTTCCATAAATGCAATGTGGCAAGACCTCTGGATCACATGATTAAATATGTATATCACATGATATTGGATCACAAGACACAATCTGAGTTCCAACAATGTTTGTTTCAATGTAACTACACACCATAACACCAAAAAAAAATTACACAAACAAAGACACTTAACTTATAACATGATATATCTTATTATATATATATATATATTTACATATTATATATAATGTAATCATTAAATGTTATTGAAGATACGATTACAAATACCAGTATAACAGTTATACAAAACTACAATCAAATAATATATTATAGATTTAAAAACTAACATTTTGTTTGTTTGTTTGGATTTTGTTTAAAAATCTACAGGCAATAGTTGTTGCATTTTGCCAAGAGTACATAATGCTTCTACTAATCTTTAAAATTTGTTTAAGTATTACTACTAGTTATAATCCATGCAATTTGTATAACTCCATATTGTTACAAGTACATGTACTTGTTTAAATTAACCATGGTCTAAGATACTTATCAGCTTGATCTAAAACAAAAAAATAATAAGAAAAAAAAAACCTTCCTTCAATTAACACGTTGCGATTTGCTTTTTTTTATGTCACAGTACAATGTTAAACTTCTAGTACATAATAATATTATTCTACTTTTTATAAAAACAAAATCTTAACAAACAGTCCCAAACAAAATACTGTATTATAAAACCCATACACCTGAAGACACACTTAGTTCGGTGTATATTAAAAGTCAACAAAATTAATTCATATCTTGAATTGATTTCCTTTTAATAAAACCAACAATATTTAATTTGAATAAAATCATGTCTACAAAAAAAATGAATCTTGACATTCCATTAAAAGTCGTATCCTTTGTAGACAGTGTCAATTATTCAATTAAAAAGTAGTTCTTAATTAAACAGACAAAAAAAAAAAAAATTTTTACAACAGAAAATAAAACTTATCAAATCTTCGCACACAAAGTAAAATTTGATGCATAAAATTTCATCAATTTTTTTCTTATTTTTTTTCAAAATTAAACATAAACTAAGACAGAAGAATTTCTTAATGTTAAAAACAGGTTCCCTAGTTTTCCTGATCAAAATCACAATAAATTTGTGGCAGTACTTATCAGTATGACTTTCATAAAACACATCATATCAATAGCTTATCATACTATTCATGTGGAAAACATCCGAAAATTTTTTAATAACAACAACAATAAAATTATAATAAAATAATGTCTGTTTGCATTCTTCGGTTGTCATTAAAAAATTGTTTAAAAAAAATTTCTGGATTATGGACTAGTCATTTGACATGACCGTTAAAGTATGTACATTTATTTTCCCACAAAGGTTGATAAAACCAACGTTTATTTTGTGCATTTCATGTGATGCAAGTAAGGAAAAATAACCGAACGCTAGAAATTAACTGAAAATCATTTTTATTAGTCAGTTCAGTTTACATGTACTTCTAGTACTTCGCCAGTCAGTACATGTACTACATTGGAACAAATTTAGTTGAATTCAGGCATTTCCAAAAATTACAGTTTCTAAAAAATCTCTCTATTATGTACTCTTGGTATAGTTATTGCTGTTATTAGGAGGTTTTATAAATGTGCACTTCTCAACTATTTCCATCATCATCGACTTAATTCTTAATACTCAACCCCTTACCATCTGAAAGACCACAGTAGAACTCGGTCTCATCCACATCGTTTTCCTTCATATAGTTATTATCCCAATATATTACAAATAACCAACTTTCTTTTTTTATTAATCTACTATTTATTTAAATACATCTTTTGGTTTGAATAATACAAATGCAGAATGCGCAGCATTCAATTTTTTTTTGATAAATGCAGTGTTACTATATGCACCAAACGTTATACGAAAAATCATAAAAATGAGTCATTTTTACTAAAATGCAAGTAAATTCTATATGATAAATGAAGTTTTGGCTTTAAATGTGGCCAAATGAAATATCACAAAATAAAGGGAATATTTAAAAAAAAAAAAAAAAAGGATATGTCACGCTAAACAATATTGCCATAAATGATCATTTTCTTTTCTAACAATAAGGGCCATCTGCGGAATAAAACGTTAAAAAAAATGAATATTTTCTACCTAACTAATCTATTATCCTACTGAAAAAAGTATATGTACAAAATGGTGTAGTAATGAGTTTTATCACAGCTCAACATCCAAATACTTTTGGATTATCTAAAAACGACGACGAACGATGGGGGGTGATACATGATCTGTCCCAGCCACATAAAATAAATATGGCATCATAAAATAGAAAATAATTTTTATGGCAATAACGCTTTAAAAAACATTTAAAAAAAATTAACATACCAGATTTGTACTATATTGGGATAAGTGATATAATGAAGGAAAACAAGTTGGTTTAAAATAAGAAAAAAAATGTGTTATATAAATATATGATCTTTTTAATTGGGCTCAATTTTTAACCGAGTACAGTGTGAATATGGGATCAATAATATACAATATTGAAGTTTAAAAGATGAAAGATTGCATATCATATATTAGTTGTTCAATGTTAAGCACAACATATACATATTATAAAAAATGGAAGATAAAATGTCAGTATAGTTACAAACTCTTCTCCCCCTTTTTTTTTAGTACCAGAAATTCTTATAACGGCCTCCTATTATCTATGGACAATGTTATTTCAGGCAGGGAATTAAGAACATTTTTTTTCAACATATTCTTTTAACTCTATCAACCATTTTGAACAATATTTCTATGTCACACTTAACACAGAACATCCATCAAATGGTTTGGATGTGTTTCATCTATAAATATAGTAACCAAATTTCCGGAGGTAGACTAGATAATTATTCTTTTCCTTTGTTAAAAAAAAAAGACACCACCATTCATAATGCATTGCAGTTTTAAATACTGATGTCGTATATACTTGTTGACAAGATGGGGAGAAATGATTTTCCTTGTGTAATGTTTTTCATAAAAATGACCTTCCAGATTTTGGTTTTTTAAAAACAAAATGTATGCATTATGTGTGCAAAATACCCAAAATGTTTATGTAAAGTTAAATAAAATTATACAAAAATAATAAAATATAAAAGTTTGGTTTGAATAAAATTTCTCTCTTGTTTAATATTTTATGTTTGTCAATGTCATTTATGATTTAGTTTATTTGTAATGTGTGTATGTTGTAAAATGTATTTTAAATCTGGCACCATTAGTATCACTTGACAGTGAAATGTAATATATATATTTGAGATGTTTGAATTTGACAATGTTCTAAATGAATTGAACTGAATGTATATCCTCATTCTTTCTACTTTAATATTATTCCTTGTTCACTGTAATATCTTTATGTGCATGTATACTTTTTACACTGTCTCTCTATTCATTTATAAATACCGGTATGTTATCCATTGTGAAAAGGGTATCATATTTGCCAGACAGTTTTAAATTTAAAATTTAATAATCAAGTTAGGCCAATTCAACTTAATTGCTAGATTCTCATCCCCCAATGTGCCACCTAAAGTCATTGTATTTTCATTTCCCATCCCGGGCATATTCAAAGTCTGTTCCGGAGTTATGTCGAGTCCGTGGCTTTTCAGAAAAGGGTTTTAAGCACTCCTGTTAAAACCAAAAGTGCGAGATTGAAATCGAAAGTAGCTTCATACATGTTACGGATAGAGCATGGTTTTCTTACATTTTGCATCTCGCCAAAGGTCTGAAAAATTACGGGCATGGTACAGGGCAAATATAGCAGACGCTCAACAGTTAGTAAGGTGTACAATAATCTAATAAGCTGGGATATAGACAAAAGGGCCCTATTGCTGATGTAGATGTCAACCATGTGAAAGTGCTAGTTTTCATATAAAATAAAAAAAATAAAAAATAAAACCCTGCCACCCACCCCAAAATTTTTGTCCAACCTGGATGAAAATCTACTATTTAAATTGAATTGGCCTTACTATTAAACTACAATTCTTTTTAAAATGTTAAAAATTAAAAATATTAGGTTTCCCAAATTTAAAGGTGTTTACAATTGATTTTTTGCAAACAACTAAAAAAAGTATTTTGCAATTAATAAACAAAATTTTTCAACAGATTTTTTAAAATTTGTTGCTGGACAAAATATATTGGTAGAGTTTGTTACATGAATGTTTTTTTTTTTTAAAGTTCACTACATGTTTAAGGTGTAGTAGGTCTAAAGCTGCATACTGCATGGCAGGTTTGCACAATTTTTTTTTCAAAATTGTTATCTGTATATATTTTTTTTCAAAATGTTAAAATCTTGAATTTTTTTTCTTCAAGATTTAATAAAAGCTAAGATAATCTGGAAATCAATAAAAACATGAGTCCTTAAACTCTTATAAAAAAATTTACCGTAAATAAAATAATTTAATTTTCCAAATAAAAGAAAAATTTCAGATAATTCAAATGCATTAAAACTAAATTTCATTTTTTTTTTTGGAAAAAAAATTAAAGTAAAAATTGAGGAAAAATCTAATAATGAAACCAGTTTCTCTGCCATTAAATAAATCTACAATCATACCATCGTCACTTTCACCATGAAATGTAACATCGCACATGCTCCATCAAAACACTTAAATAACAGCACAATCATTTCCACAAAAATCATGTCTTTAATCACAATATTGTATATACTACCTACTTAAATTATTTCTCCTATAAAATGTATCAAGCTTTGTAGACCTATGGTGATGTTATATCTTTAGATCGTCTCTGTATACAGGTTGTTTTACCGTACTGTTAAATATGTACAATCATATGTTTATGAATCAAAAACAACCACAACATGTACAATGAATTAAATGTACTCCATATATAATTGTATTTCTTATCAGAATGCAACAATCATGATTTCACAATATTAATTACAAAATTAATTGCTCATAAATCTACAAAAAATCTTTGTACATGTATTATAACAGTCACCATAGTAACAATGTACTACATATAACAGTCATCTTAGTAACAATGTACCATAACAGTCACCATAGTAACAATGTGCTGTAACAATCACCATAGTAACAATGTACCATAACAGTCACCACTAGTAGCATTCTTCCAACACCATGTACAGAAGTTGTAAATATATTAACATTTTTGTGATAAATTTGGTGTTTGGCAACCGAAATTAATCGTATCACAAAACTTTCAATTTTTTTTTTTTTATTATTATTTTTGGAAATGCGGTAATTGTTAAATCATGGAGAATTTTCACAAAAACTACTACTGCTAAGAGTGATATTTTGACAGTTTATATATAATTTTAAATTGTTTTAATTCAAAGACAGCCAGAACACACAGAAGTTACTGTAATTAAATTAGAAAACAGATAGAAAAAAAGTTATGTAGCTCTTAATTCATTAACATTTTCATTGGTTTTAAATGTTTTAAGTTGACTTAAGCAAAAGAACATCTTAGAGAAAAAAAAGAATTTTGAGAAAATATCTTTTGAAGCTATCTCCAGTGTAATGGCATTAGAAGTAGTGCAATGTCTAGCGTTTTGTCTTAACCAAAGAAAAAGATTATGATAATACTGGCTAAAGTATTGTTTATATACATTAATGTAGGTCTAGAAAAATTTTCAGTGTGCTGATTTTTTTTTTAATTTCAATATCCGTATAGAAAAAAAAAAGATCTTTTGCATTAAGTATAGATACAATTTTAACATGAATATGTACATGTATATACCAATTTCTTTGTTGTGTAACTGAAACAAAAAAAAATGCAATGGCTAAACCTTAACACCAACCTAGGACCTTTCCTAACAAAAGCTGGACTCTCTACCAAATAAGCTATCTAGCCATCTTCAAGCTTGGTTTGTCATAGTTGTAATCCTTACCATATCAACTAGTTTTATTTAGTACATCTTGATGATCATTCATTCTCTTGTTTGTAATACACATATTGTCACTTACACAAACATTTCAATGCATATGACTGACATTTGTGCTCTCTTTTATGTGTTCACCATATGTAACATACTCTTTAACAATTATATATATATATCTATATATAGATATTAAAAAAAAAACTATGATTGTTGGCAGTTTAAAGTTCTGTGAATTTGTGATTATATAACCTGACACTGTACGGATAAAAATGAGCCCAAAAACATCACATAATGAAAAAAATTCTTTTATGAATAAATTATATCACCACCTCATCATCATCATGATCACACTAAATAAATAATTATAGTATTTTCAAAGGTAAAGTATTTGAAAGACCTTGTAGCTGGCACATCATTAAATAACAAGAAACTATGATCGATGCTGAGGATGACAAATGGGTGATTCAAAATGCAAAGATTGATAAAGTTAGAGGAGAAGAAGAGGAGTGAAGAATGCCACAGTCAGATGCTTTCCCTATGCTTTTTTTATACATTAAATCTGTAAGTTTACATCTCTGAAAGACATGCATCAAAAAAACGTACATATATATACACATCTATTATCTATCTATCTATATATGTGTGTGTGTGTGTGTATTTATGGGCTGAAAAAATGTTCAACAAGCAATTGGAAATAAAACGGGAAAATAATTCAATAAATGTTCTAGCTCGCTCCACACTGGAAACAGACAAAAAACTGAGGGTAAACTAATTCATTATACCCGTTCAAGGTTAAATAATTATGAAAAAAAGGAAAAAATAAAAACACTCACACTGTACTGATCAGGATATTAAGCATAAAAGATTGGTTTCAATAATAGAATACTCTCTAATAAATTATGTGAAATCTGAATCAAATATTTTTCTTTGTAATGACATAGTCTTCAAGTTCAACGTTGGCAGTGTTGATGCTTGTTGTCTTTTTAATAAAAATAAATTTAGGCAGTGACCATGTTATCAAATTTTAATAGTTGTTAAGTATCAGCTGATTCCTCTTCTTACAAATAATAACACGTATCTTATTGTAGATTTTTCTGATAATAATATTTCACATTTAATAGTTGTTTGTTTTCAGTTTTAAATTACCAAATGCATCATTTTCTTTTGAACAAATAAAAAATCCAAAAAAACTACAAGAAAATTCTGAATAAGCCGGCAGTTCAAAAATTTTTAAAATGTGAATTATATTTTCCTATGTATCAATTGAATCATTGAAACTTGACACAAAACTATTCAAATATGAAGCACTTTATATTACGTGATTTTTTGCAATTTGATTTTAAATATATGGTATAACAATTTTTTTGGTAGAATCACAGAATTCAGAAATCACATAATTTGTGAAGAATGTCCTACATTTTTAGTATAATATATATATATATAGATATGGGCATCAACAATATCTACACACTGATCAAACTTTCATGTGACTTTCAATAAATTAAATATGTGAAGAAAAAAAAAATCCATTCAACCATGGTAGGTATGTGATTAGATCTTAATACATGATATATATATATATAATTATATATGTATTTTGTTAACAACTTTGAGTTAAATAATAACAATCAAATTTGACTAAAACATTATATATATTAACAAATTTATCATATTTCCACTTACGGTAATATATCATATATATTACAATAATAATAATAATAATATTAATAATAATAATAATTATAAATCATCAAACTACAGTATGTGATAACTTAAATGTCTATAATAATGTAAGAATGAAAACCTTTCTAAAAGGTTTCCTGATGACGAAAAAAATGCCAAAAAATTTCCAACATGGTGCACACGTCATTGTTTAAATAAATCGTACAGCTTATACGTAAAATGTGTATATATATATATATATATCTATATATAATTCAACATCACACTCGATATATGCGCCTGAGAACATCACACTCAACTTTCAACAACTGCTAACGTAATATATAAATTAATTTAAAAGTCTATGGAAACCATTTTTACACCTTTAAGTAATAACAACAATGAATTGGCAATATATATAATAATACATATAATAATATAGATGCGTGTTATCCTTCTTAGCTTCTGCATATGGTTACAGAGAGAGAGAGAGAGAGAGAGAGAGAGAGAGAGAGAGAGAGAGAGAGAGAGAGAGAGAGAGAGAGAGGAAATGAATAAATAAGAGATCTGAATGGCTATAAAGTATGTACAGGTAAAATCTGTAATGCTTGTTTAATATATGTTCTTACATGCTAGATATTTATAATAATAATAATATTTAAGAATTCACGTCACTTCATAAACAAAACAAGACAAAATGGCCATGCATAATGTGATAGGGTGACGACGGGTCTGATATATGTGTAATCACAATGGGTGCCATTATGATGCATTTGAAACCACAAAAATATAAAATTAACTCCTTAAAAGTAAAATAAATCTATATAGGTTTTGGAAATTCACATTAAAGCCACAATGAATTGGATGGTTTCTAGCGTGCAGCTTGTTGGGCGCGTTTGATCTCTTCCTGTGATATTCTCTGTCGTATTAGATATTGTGCTTTTGTGATGCTATTGGGAGTACCAGTGATTGTGACAATCCTGTTTCTTGTCCCCGGAACATAAACTCCTTTTTTTGAGATCTGTATGTTGGTTTGTGTAAACTGTTGCAGTTCTACAATGCCTTTTCCTCCTGGACCAAGAATTGCTCCAACAATATTTTCTGGAACTTCCAGCTCCTGTTTTTGCGCTTGTTGCTTATCATCAGTTGGACTATAAATTCCCGTTCCTAGACCAAATGAATTCTGATTTAGACTTAAGCTAGGTGACCTGTCATTCATTTGTGGAGGAGGTGCAAAACCAGCAGGGGTACTAGCATAACCAGCAGTTCCTGTAAAGGAATCATTTAACATGGGACTTCCTCCATAGCGTTCGTTTTGTATACTGGGTGATGAGCTACCAAACAAACTAGAGCCAGCTCCAGAACCTGAACTACCCAACCCAGATGATCCACTACCCACAGGCCCAAACAGGCTTCCAGCACTGGCAGAGCTGCTGCTGGTGTTAAGATATGAGCCATTATTTACATTTTGAGTTGATGTTGATGCTGGAGGAGTTGCCATCATACCTGTAGCACTGACACTCATTGTTGGATTCATACTCATCTGATTCATACCAGGTCCTGCACTGGCCATATTTGGAACAGCGGTAGCTAGATTACCAATTCCAGGGACCTGGTTTAAACCAATCATTCCGAGAATACCGTATCCTGCTAAGGTATTCATTGCAGCACTAATTTCTTCTGTAGCTTGTTCAGAATAACCACTACCCCTGAGGGTCATTTTTAGATTTTCTAGTCCTCCATTTGTAATAGTACCTCCTGGAGCGCCACCTAGTGCAGCATTTAAATTAAGATTTGTCATACTATTTCCAATACTGTTGTTGAATGCATTTCCATTAAATCCATAACCTATAGCAGCACCTTGTGTTGGAAAATTATTGGTTGTATTGACTACAACCTCTTGATTTCGATTCTGTCCATAACTACTTGTATTTGCAAAAGGAGAACCTGTTGGGTTGGCACTGGCCACGGGACCAGTGTAATCTGCATAGCTTATATTTGGACAACTACCACTCTGAGGATCTTCTACCACTTTTTGTAGTATAAGTTCTACAGCCTTTTTATTATTTTCTAAATCACCTGCAAAATATTACAAAAAGGAAAAACATAAATACTTTTAAAGCATATGCATCTACCAGTAACTGAAATGGGCAAAACCTAAGCAAATGCATACAGTGACAATTATTTGTTATTAATTAATAATTTTTCAAAATGGTTCTGTCAAAGTCATTCTAGCAAAACTTAACAAAGTTTTAATTTCTACCTCAGAAATGACAATTTCAAGACCTGTCAGAAGAACATATCTGATCCATCAGAAAGTTTTTTTTTCTTTTTCCTTTACTAAAATGCTTGCATTGGAAACTTATGCTTACTTCATAAATATGACAAAAAGTACAGACAGGCTAACAAATTGGAAATATAAACAAATTAAAATTTTATCATGGAGCCTGTAAGTCAATAATTTTTAAAAGACGTATTAAATTGGAAAAGTGCCAGGATAAAACAAAGAGTTATCTCTCTTTGATAAAAGAAAAAAATTCAAGGATATTTGGCAAACTGAATAATTTGTAAAATTTTTATTACTTGCAAAAAATTCAGAAAATAAAATGTTTAAATTCTTGCTATTTCCTTGCTTATTCTAAACAAGTTGGTTATGATGCAACTCCATGCCTTTCATGACCAGCTGTTTGAAATAATTTATCAATGACTCAGACATATACTATGGTTACTACACAACAGCTGACATAATTAAATGCTATATAACTATTAAGCCCTTATCATACCAGCAGGTGCTTATTTTTACAGATTATAAAATATTGTCTTTAAATGCTTTTTAAAAAGTTCCTTGTTTGTTTACATATTTATTTACCATGGTAAATATTTTGACTTCTTGAAAAGAAGTAGATGTACTGATAATTTAATGTCTTAACTTGACATCCAGGCATTAGGGTGAAATTTTTAATAATTGACATAAAAGTCACCAAGGATACAAAAGCTACCAAAAAAAGTTTGAGAGCCTGTCTGCACATTGAACTTATTATTATTCACTTCAAACCTAAACATTGGAAACCACGCTGACACAGGTGTAACTTCCACTCAAGTGCAGGCTAATTTTTTTTTTTTTTTTTTTAAAAAAAAAAAAAAAAAGTTGCCTGGTGGTAATAGATTGATCCCACACTAGGAGACCTTCTGAAATCTTATGCTTTATCCATTAGATTATCACTTCAACCCTATTCAAGTACAAAATGTTGACCCAAGGTTTTCCATTGTTGTAGGCCTCTACTGATTGGCTCGATACCAGTATAATGGACCAAGTGGACTGCAATGCTTATCAGAAACATTGTGTATGAGTGTTCTAACACTACAAAGGTCTCTTTAGGATTCACATTTAAGAAAAAAAAGAAAGAAAACTTGTCTGGTCACAAAAAGCTGAAAAATTGCTGATGTGATGTAAAACAACATTAACCAACCATCCAAATACTGAAACATGAGAAATCTTAATATACATTTTACTTCTTTCCTATTTCCTGGACATAAATGGACATGATTAGTATATTGAAAGACAAAATTTTGCAGTCAGTACTGGAACAGTGGAGGAAACCAGAGTACCTGGAAAAAATCAACCTTCAGTAAGCAAACTGACAAACCTTTTAACACTAGGATCTGCCGAGTAGGATTCGAACATAGACACCGAGAGGCACTATATTCATTAAGTGCACACTGTAGACCACTTGGCCACTGAGGACCCTCCTTAAATAAGTGAAAATGTCCTTAGTTTGATGAAAAAAATTCTTGATTTACAATTTTTTCATGACTAACAAGATCAATTACCTGCTATAGTTATGCATCTTTCAGGTAAATTTGTTTCTTTTGACTTCTGTGATAACTGTATATAAGATCCACTTTCTTCTTTTATTTGTTTAACATAATTTCCAGCTTTTCCTATAATCATTCCAGCTGTACTGTTAGGAACTAATATTTTTACCTTCAAAATAAAATTCAACAATAATGATGCTTTTTAAAAAAAAAAATGATAAAGCATATCGTTGATAATGGAAAGAATTTGCAGGGTTTGAAACATACATCAGTATGGAAGACTGAAAATTATCTTCTCTTTAAATTTTCTGTATAACTGCCTTACATTTCAGTAATAATTTATGATGTCTGGAAAATTGTCTATATGATAAAAAATATGATAATGATAATGAGTAATGAAACAAAGAGTATCTGAGTATGTATAAGGTGCCAACAACAATGACCTTTGACCTTCCAATCTTATATGGTCATGTGACTTCAGTATGGGAAATCATGTGACTTCTGCATGGTAATGCTAACCTTATCTGACTTGTTGTTTTCTTTTCAGCAAGAGGCTCTTCCATTATATGATAATTTCCAACTTCAGATATTTTGTGATTAAACAGATTACAGAATGTTAATTTTTCATTTGTCATTTGATTGGTAAAGTGCTCAACAGACTACCACTTCTAAAAAGACTTTTATTCATAATGGATGTGCTGAAAACATTTACCAGTCAAATAACAAATGTAACGTTGTTGTCTGGGATCTGATTGGTCAAAATAAAGATGAGAAAATATTATTTAATGGAAGAGCTTAAATCAGGCACCTAATAGGCCATACTCAAATAAACTTAGTATGAACAACACTCAAAATCATACCAATGTGACCAACACCACGATGATGAATGATAATTTAAATATTTGTTGTTAAAACATTTGAGCCTTTTATCCTGCTCTGAATGGAAAAATTTCTTCATATGGGGTAATCCTAATTTAGCCAACTCTGTCTCAATAATTATATAGCCCTTCCCAGGATTCCCAGCTCCGGGCTAGGAAGAAACCTTGCTTGTTTATAATTTCTAATCTGTTGTGACTTTCCACATGAAAAAAGACTTGTCACATTAAGTTTTTCATTGATTTCATCAAATGTAACTTTTTTTTTACTTTCTGAAGGTATGAAGTGGTTGTTGGGAGGGCCCTGGATATTCAGCTGCATTACAGCTGATTTTACACCTGGCAACAACCACAAAGCTACAAAAATGGATCAAGATTTTTAATCTAGGAAATATATTGTTTCTGGCTAAAGCCTAATCCTTAACACTATGACTATGCTTTATATGTAAACACAATCACACACACACACACACATGTACTCACAACACAAACACATGAAATGATGAAAATGATACCTTACATTACTCACTTGCCTATGTCTTTCAAAGTTTTTGTTGGTTTCTTCTGGTTTTGGATTGGGATCTGGTTTTTCTCGTATTTTTTCCATGATAAAATTGTGAACTTTTCTGACGGCATCTACACCTCCCATTATTAGACATACTCGTTCTGTTGTTCCTGCAACAAACAAAATTCAGAAAATGACTAATGAGTAATTTACAAGAACAATATTAAATAAGATGGCTAGCTGCTTACCATCTGGAAAATGCAGGAGTCTCACATGTTGTCTTCTTTGGTGTGCAGGATAGTGATTTTTTACAAATTGTTTATAACAAATTTGTTAAATAATATGCTTTCCTGTCGCTTTCTTGATGGCAAATCAGATTGGTCAGAGCCAAAATCAGATGCCACTGTGAACAACATAAATGCGGAAACATCCACCCCTCCTATTTATTCCTAAGATACCACAAGACAAATATCTTTAGAAAGTTTCAAAGCATAAATATCATAGGTTACTTTTTTCTAAAGGTGCCAATGTATATTACTAAGATGTCTTAACTGTTCTCTGAAGACCAAATTCATGACACATTACAGTTTTTGTAATCACCATGACATTATATCAAACTGATTACTTTTCAATTTATATTCATAACCATGGTAATGACATTATTAGCAAGAAGATCAATTTTTAATCAATAGAAAATGTCACTTCAAAAGATTAGGCCTGAAAATTGTCATTGCCAGATATATATTCGCTTATTGCATGTGACAAGGTATAAAAAGCAAAGAGTAATTTAGGATTGTCAGGTCACCAAATATATCCAGGGTTCATCCGAATCCAGTATTATTATTACTAGTGACAGAAGTTGCTCTGCCAGGCCATTTTAGCCAACTGCTAATTTTTACTATTTCTGGCTCCAAAATATTGATTTTAGCCAATATTTTTGCTCCAAAATTTTCAACAACTTTATTATGAGATTTCAGTTTCTGAGGTTCACTGAAACTTTTTATATACGTAAATCAGCTCCAAATTTCACAGTTTGACTTTTTAGGCTTGTACTTTATAAGAGCCAAAGCTAACCCTGAGTGGTCTCAATGGGTGCACTTGATTCTTTTGAGGTTCACTGTGCTGAATTCTGTTCAGTGCAAAGTCAAATCAAGTATATCGGAACGGATGTGGTATAATTCAACATGGCTGATTTGAAATGGTTGTGCCCATTTGTCATAGCAGAAGATATGCTAGAGAGCAAAAAAGAAAGCCATATATTTAATCATTGATATATAAACTCGAAATATTATAGGCACTACAATTGTTCAGCATTAAATCAGTTCTTATATTCAAATAACGATAATATATGCCCTGAACAAATTGATCAAAAGAAAGGATAGTCGAATTTATTTTACACTACTTACTGCTTAACAATTAGCATAAACCTTGTAGAGGTTTGAGCTAGTACAGTGTATATAACCCAGACGTGGTACTAATGCTGGCCAGCTTATACTAGCCTAGACTTCCCCAATGTAACCATGACCAACGACACACTTGCACATAGTTTTTCTGTTTGAATTGTCGTTATCACCCATTGACGCCATCTTGTTTCAGGGAGTACTCTGTCTTCACCTCCTATCGAGTCGGTGAAAACGAACAGTGCGGGTTACTCAGATCACTGAATCAAGTGCACCCAATATGTTTATCTTATCTTATCTTGTTTTTTTTTTTTCAATTTTACTCTGTTGTTGTTGTATGTTTTTAGCTGCTTTGGCTATTGACAAGTTCAGGTTCTGTAGCAGATTTCAATTTTAAGTACCAAATCATTGAGTGATGTGGAATAATTGTGTTTTACAACCCAGTCAAAGTTGGATTTAAATCTAAATGGTGAGATGCAATGTGATTTGTAAGCAAGCACTTTAGTTCGCTTAGCCATCTAGGTCCCACCAAATCATTGGTCAGCAGTCTTAAATTTCAGATTCACATGGATAATGTTCGATTCATTCTATGTTATTTGGATTAAACAGATATTGCATAAAGTTGAGTCAAATGACATTTATTATCAAGAAACATGATCATCATATCAAGGTTTTATCATTTTTGGTGGAAAATGTCATTATATTCAGGCTTCCACTTGGTTCCAAACCTACCATACTCGTTAATGACTACATGTATGTAATGCAGAAACATGATCTGTACACACATATTGTATTTTAATATCTCAAACAGTTATATATAAATAAAAAGTTTGAAATAATGTTGGTGTTGATGAATGAGTTTCTGAAAGGTTGTCATAAGGACTAAGAGAGCATCAAAGTCTATTTATCACTATACTATGATATCTCTCTCAATTTTCCTTTAAACCAGTTTTCATAGACTTTTTTTTTTACTTAGCCAAAGATATTCTTTGTTATATACTGGTAATTTTCAAAAAAGGTAGAAAAAAAAAACATTACAGTGATTCAGATATACTGGTAATTTTCAAAAAAGGTAGAAAAAAAAAACATTACAGTGATTCAGATTGTTGGTGCATCCGCGTTAATCCTGCATAATTTTGAAAAATGATGCATGCGCCCCTCTGGCACACTAAAATATGAACAACATTAGATCTAAAGCATACATTCTTCCAATCATCCTTAAAAAATAATTAGTGGAAAGAAGAAGTGTCCGTTAAATTATCGTGACTCGGAATACCTCTGATGTTACGGTAGTCGTAAAACGAAAAAAAAAAAATGTCAAAAAAGGAAGCGAAGTAGCATCCTCTCATTTTAGACCAAAAAGAAACAAGTTGATGAAGAAAGCAGTAAAAATTAAATTAAACAACATTTAAGTCAAGACAGAGTAAAAAGAATTAAAACACCCGCTAAAGCCATTTTTTATTTATTGTAATTAATTGTTAGAGCTGTCACATGGATGCTTAGCTTCAGACATCTTCAAGCCATCTGTAAGGGAATTTAATGTGAGCCAATGTTTGTGACAACGGTTTATTATTATTTTTATTATTACTATTTGTCAAAATGCTTTTTGAATTAATGGAAAATATAATTTATATTTTCAGATCTTCGTTTAATGAAAATAAATCCAAATGTGGACCTAACTGAAACTTGAAAGGCATGGTTGATCATAGTCGCATCAATACTGGGATATCTACCCATGCATGGCGATGCTGTAATTTCAAGTCTAAAGGAAAGGCATCTAACAAGGCATCAAAACTAAATTCTGTAACTTTTGGTAAGGAAAAAAAAAATTAGCCCTTAACTTTCAAAAAGGGCCGTTCATTTCTGCATTTCAAAACAATCTGAAGCACTGCATTATGGTCAAAATAAAGTCACACACACACACACACACACACACACACACACACACACACACACACACACATGATAAAAAAAAAAAATAAAATAAAATAAAAAAAAAAAAAAAATTGAATTGCAAGTGATACATAGATCACATGCATATTTGATGACAAGGTTTTCACATGACAATGAGATGAAATGGTATCATGTGATCACTATGACGACTATCATGTGAAAAGGATACAGACATTGTATGTAAGAAAACTTGATAGTTTTTTTTTTAACTTAGTAGAGTAGGCAGAGTCAATGATGCTTTACCTTCATCAATCAGATTTTCTCTACGATTTCATTAAAAAAAAAAAAAGAAAAGAAAAAAAAAATGTTAGCCGTTACAAATTAAGAGATTAGGACTTGGGCCTTAATGGTAGGAACTTACTTCCAATGGTAAGAGGGCTTATAATAATTGTGTAAAGTAAATATTTTTAATCAAGACTATCCTTGCTCTACTCCTCAAACTGACAGCTGTAGATGACAGACAGACAGTCTCAGTTGAAGTATACTCATTACAAGTGATGAACGCTTGGGGCTATGTAGAAAGACAGCAACAGAAATTACTGAAAACCAGCACAGCAACAAGGCATGTAATAAAACATATAGCAGCCAGTCATTAATTTATAATGTGTTATATAACTTAATTCTATGACATTAACTTCACATCTTTTAAATTTTACAACTGTTTTATAATTAAAATACTTTTAAAAAATCTTTTATTTTATTTTTACTGAAATTTAAAAAAAAAAAGTTTAATGGTCATTATGCATGATTTGTTATTTCAAAAAATATTAAACATAAAATATGTGGTATAAAATTATCTCACAAACAAATGCATCAAATGTGGAACTTTAACACACACACACACACACACACACACACACACACACACACACACACACATATATATATATATATAACTTTTTCTGTTCCTGGAAATACAAGGTAGAAAGCAATTTTAATGTTACAATGAAAAACACACCTTACTTGATAAGAAAAAGAAAAATGAACTGAAATAGTTACCCTAAAGACAAATGGTGTAGTTTATTAAAAGTTGTTGACACATCGTATGGCTTATAACCTTACACATAATAAATTACTCCCAAGTGAAATATTTTACTGTTAAATAAATTTTACAGATCTTCTTCAAAATAAAGTTTGTTTAATTAGAATGACCTTGTATATTAAGGTATTTTGTTTGTTTGTTTTTTTTTTTTTTTTGTTTTTTTTTTTGGTCCCCTCTCTTACTGGCTGCTTCTGCCCCTTTTTGAATGATATCCGACAATGTTTGTTTTTAAACAAAACGCCACTGGTCTGACTTGGCTGGGTTTGATCCTTGAAAATGGGTGGTAACTATTCTTTATCAAACATTTAGCATAAGAAACAAGAGGCCCATGGGCCTTAACGCTCACCTGAAGATATGTCCAATATTGTTTGCAAAGTGCAATAGATAATATATTAAGTACAGAAACTTTAAAAGTTTTCTCAAGTTAAGAACTCCCACAAAACTTAATCAGAAATATATCCACTCACTTTTCATTTATAAGTAGCTTATATAATACGCATGAAGTAACTGTAATGTAATGAATAATTTCAAAATCATTAATCAATTTCAGTATACTTATGCAGCTATGTCCTTGACCTTTGAACATATATGAACTTGAACCATATATGATTGTCATGTCAATACCTACAATATTCTAATATACATGCCTATGCATGAAATTAATAGCTTTCAAGATAATGAATACTTTTAGTATTCCTATGTTGATATGACCTTGACCTTTCAATATATGACCTTGAACCATATACCAAAATGATCAATGTCGCAAAACCTACAATATTCTAATATACATGACTATACAAAAAGTTCATAGTTTTCAAGATAATTAGCAATTTAAGTCTTCTTTTGCAGCTGTGACCTTGACCTTTCAATATATGACCTTGAACCATATATCAAAATGATTGTTATGTCAATACCTACAATATTCTTATATACATGCCTATACAGAAAGTTAATAGTTTTCAAGATAATTAGCAATTTAAGTCTTCTTCTGCAGCTGTGACCTTGACCTTTCAACATATGACCTTGAACCATATATCAAAGTGATTGACATGTCAATACCTACAATATTCTAATAAACATGCCTATACAAAAAGTTAAGAGTTTTCAAGATAATTAGCAATTTAAGTCTTCTTTTGCAGCTGTGACCTTGACCTTTCAATATATGACCTTGAACTATATATCAAAGTGATTGTCATGTCAAGACCTACAATATTCTAATATACATGACTATACAAAAAGTTCATAGTTTTCAAGATAATTAGCAATTTAAGTCTTCTTCTGCAGCTGTGACCTTGACCTTTCAATATATGACCTTGAACCATATATCAAAATGATCGTTGTTGCAATACCTACAATATTCTAATATACATGACTATACAAAAAGTTAACAGTTTTCAAGATAATTAGCAATTTAAGTCTTCTTCTGCAGCTGTGACCTTGACCTTTCAACATATGACCTTGAACCATATATCAAAGTGATTGACATGTCAATACCTACAATATTCTAATAAACATGCCTATACAAAAAGTTAAGAGTTTTCAAGATAATTAGCAATTTAAGTCTTCTTTTGCAGCTGTGACCTTGACCTTTCAATATATGACCTTGAACTATATATCAAAGTGATTGTCATGTCAAGACCTACAATATTCTAATATACATGCCTATACAAAAAGTTCATAGTTTTCAAGATAATTAGCAATTTAAGTCTTCTTTTGCAGCTGTGACCTTGACCTTTCAATATATGACCTTGAACCATATATCAAAATGATCGTTGTTGCAATACCTACAATTTTCTAATATACATGACTATACAAAAAGTTAACAGTTTTCAAGATAATTAGCAATTTAAGTCTTCTTTTGCAGCTTTGACCTTGACCTTTCAATATATGACCTTGAACCATATATCAAAGTGATTGACATGTCAATACCTACAATATTCTAATATATATGCCTATACAAAAAGTTAATAGTTTTCAAGATAATTAGCAATTTAAGTCTTCTTCTGCAGCTGTGACCTTGACCTTTCAATATATGACCTTGAACCATATATCAAAATGATCGTCATGTCAATACCTACAATATTCTAATATATATGCCTATACAAAAAGTTAATAGTTTTCAAGATAATTAGCAATTTATGTCTTCTTCTGCAGCTGTGACCTTGACCTTTCAATATATGACCTTGAACCATATATCAAAATGATCGTCATGTCAATACCTACAATATTCTAATATACATGCCTATACAAAAAGTTAATAGTTTTCAAGATAATTAGCAATTTAAGTCTTCTTTTGCAGCTGTGACCCTGACCTATCAACATTTGACCTTGAACCATATATCAAAATGATCGTCATGTCAATACCTGCAATATTCAAATATATATGCCTATACAAAAAGTTGATAGTTTTCAAGATATAGTGATAAATATGTAGTTTTTAGCAATTTCCCCACTCAGTGCCTTATAATTTCCCCATTTTGAGCCCCATGGCTACCATTTGTGCAAATCTGAAAATAGATGACCTAAGGATGTTATAAATGAAATAACTAAGGTATATCTCTTGTAGATTCAGAGAAGAAGATTTTTAAAGTTTTTCACTATTTCCCCCCTTGTGGGGCCCCAAGGGGACATAACTCCTTCATTTGTGCAAATCTGAAAGGGCTTCACCCAGGCATGATGGTTACCAAGTTTCATTAAATTTGGCCCGGTGGTTTTGGAGGAGAAGATTAAAATGTAAAAAGTTTACGCACGACGGACGACGGACGACGGACGACGCACGACGCACGACGCACGACGGACGGAGATGGATAGCAATAGCTCATCTGAGCTTTCACCTCAGGTGAGCTAAAAATTGCATTCAGAAAAGAGAGCTGTATCATCTACAAGTGAGACTTAACATGGGGGAGGGGGGTGTCTGATACATGGTGACCCAACCCCACCGATAAAACCAATTTTCATGTTTGGTTGTACATGCACTTATTTATTTAGTAGCTGTTCAGACTAGAACAACACTAAGCCGTCAGACAAAATTGCATTCAGAAAAGAGAGCTTTATCATCTACAAGTGAGACTTAACATGGGAGGAGGAAGGGGCAGTCTGCTACATGGTGACCCAACCCTACCAATAATGCCAAATATCGTGTTTGTACATATTTATTTAGCAGCTGTTCAGATTAGAGCAATGTTGAACCTAATTTCTTGCTCAAAGAACTGCCTATATGAGGCATGAACCCATAACCTTTAAACCATAAACATGTGGCCTCAACCATTCTATCAGGCAAAGTGGCCTCAACCACTCTATCAGGCAAAGTGACCTCAACCATTCTATCAGGCAAAGTGACCTCAACCATTCTATCAGGCAAAGTGGCCTCAACCATTCTATCAGGCAAAGTGGCCTCAACCATTCTATCAGGCAAAGTGACCTCAACCATTCTATCAGGCAAAGTGACCTCAACCATTCTATCAGGCAAAGTGGCCTCAACCATTCTATCAGGCAAAGTGGCCTCAACCATTCTATCAGGCAAAGTGACCTCAACTATTCTATCAGGCAAAGTGGCCTCAACCATTCTATCAGGCAAAGTGGCCTCAACCACTATATCAGGCAAAGTGGCCTCAACCATTCTATCAGGCAAAGTGACCTCAACCATTCTATCAGGCAAAGTGACCTCAACCATTCTATCAGGCAAAGTGGCCTTAACCATTCTATTAGGCAAAGCATCAATCTAGTTAAAATGAAAGTGAATTAATCCTTACTCGGGCAATAAAACCCCCATTCTCTCTCTGATGAACCTGTTTCTACAAGTTAGGCAGGGTGTCCAAGTAATGTTTGTTGATTATTATACTGTGCTGTACATGTAATTTTGATTTAATGATATACATGTAAATGTATATATTGACAACCTGATTATACAGGTATATATGAGTATATAACATTTTGTTTTATTATCTACCTGTACATGTCAATCATAAATTACTGTTATTTCATAGTGATAACTGAACCTTTACAAAAGTTCATTATATATTATGTCTTATGAACAATATACATGAATGCAGTGTATATACACATATACACATTTCACCTTTGACCTTTTGTCTCTAATTTTAGATCAACCTGCATTTATATGTAGAAGCAGTAAAATTGTCTAATAGTACCGGTAAATACAGCATCTTCAAAGCCAGTTTTCTTTTTAATGCCATCGACATTCTAACAACTTCTGTGGCACTATTAAAAACAGCCATATTCCGAAATGAATTTTGTCATGGCAACAGGTAACAACTGTGAAGTAACCAGTGGTGATTCTAATTGCAATATTACAAGATGTTCAGTCAACTTTCAAATCTGACCTTGACTATAAAAAGTCAAGTTATGCTCAATATGCAATCTGACCTTGAAGGCTCATAACTACATATGATCGCTATAACTCAGATTTATCTCCCTTGGGCATTTTAAGGATGAAACTTAGGTTAACCTTTTGGACAGATATATAGATTGAACTTTACCTTTTTATTTCCGTAAAGAATATGAAGATTTCTTAAAATTTAAACTAAAGCATAAATCTGGATGAAAGAAGTTATTACTGCCTTGAAGTTAAATTTGAAAGTCAGTGGTAACACCCTTATAGACTGGCCATAAATAGTCTAAAGTATGGTTTAACATATTTATTTTATTCATTTAATGAAAGCAAATAAGTGTTGAAACTTTACACAGAATGAAAGAATTGTTAATGTTTAGTGTAGCGAAAATAATAAACAGGTAACATGACAGAAATCAACTATTTTTTATATACATTTTTATTTACTATATTTTGGGTATATAACATGTGTATCAGTTATAGTCATGTTACTGGTACATATCACTATTTGCATGCAAACTTAACCTGTGGTTATTTATAGCTGGAAATATTCCAAATGAAATAGTTTGAATTAAGATGTACTTGTAAAATAAAGGCAGAACCTACAAGAACATGTCATGACAAGACAAATGAAATAGGAGAAGCAAACAAAATGAAGTAGAAGCAAAACAAGTGAAATAGGAGAAGTAAAACAAATGAAAACCACAATATCAAGATCAATATTCATAAAATTAGTGACAGCAGACACAATGTAGGAGTGAAAAGGACTGGAACACAGTATTAAGAAAGGTTTTTTTTTTTCACCTGAGTCAAGAAACTTTTATTTTTATTATGGAAGACAGATCAGTGTTGGTGAAAACTGGAGTACTAACTTTTGAGAAATGAACTGAAACAGGTGTTTTTCACACACACACACACACACACACACACACACACACACACACACACACACACACACCTTTGAGTGAGATTTAAAATTCAAACCATGTGCAAGAGGTACTGTGACCTGTAAGATCTTATACTTGAACCAATTGTCTTTCCACTTTATTTCAGACATAAGGATGAAATGGTTTCCACTGGTGTGATGGCAAAATGCATCATGTTGGTGATGGCAAAATGCATCGTGTTGGTGATGGCAAAATGCATCATGTTAATGTGATGACAACAAACATCATGTTGATGTGATGGTAAATTGCTTCATGTTGGTGTGATGACAAAATGCATCATGTTGGTGTGATGGCAAAATGCATCCTGTTGGTGTGATGGCAAAATGCATCCTGTTGTTGTCATCACAAAATGCATCATGTTGATGTGCTGGCTAAATGAGATAGTATTGGATTGTTTTTATGAAATAAATTTGTTGTATAAAAATATTACTGATGTAAAATTTCTGATGTATATCATTCTAAACTTTTCCAAAAAATATCAATAAACCTGGTAGTATTACAAGTAAAACTAAGTAAAATTACTCAAAATCCCCACCAGGTCTGTGAAAACTAAAGAATAATTGTCGATGTTGATCCACATGAGTTAGATATTATGTTTGGGGTATTATATACCAGTACTTCATTATACTACCAGGTATTACCCTCCTACTTTGCTAAGAGCAACTTTATAAGTTAAATGTTTTATATTACATCCTGAGAAATAAACCCTAAACTGTCCCTGACAAAAAGTTCACTGAAAGTTTATATATGTTACAACAGTTTGACAATACACTTACATTTAAATTACAATAGACTGAAAAATTTAAATCCACCAAAATATTTAAATACTACATAATGAATAAAAAAAAATACTACTGGTAAATAGGTATATATATATATATGGGTACAATATATGCATGTCTTCCCTACAATTGACACATCAAACCAGAACCAACCCTAAATGATCAGTCAGGGAGAAAAATACTTATTTAACAGATGGGAGGACAAAGTTTCTATTATACCAGACCTTATCAGAAACCATCGACCTTTAAACAAGTACACAACATGGCCAAAAAAAATCATAAATATAAATATATATTTGTCATGATTGATAATTCAGTATAATAAAGTGGTTTTTGACGAGTATATTACAGTACTATGAATGAAATATGTAAACTTTGTAGTTCACGGATGAAATATGCCATGTGATAACATTTATATCAGGACTCTAAATAATACCTATTGTTATGTACTTACTGTAGTTTAGAGTAACAGGTTTGTATGTGAACACTGGCTGCCTATTGTAATGTACTTACTGTAGTTTAGAGTAACAGGTTTGTATGTGAACACTGGCTGCCTATTGTAATGTACTTACTGTAGTTTAGAGTAACAGGTTTGTATGTGAACACTGGCTGCCTGGCAGTTCTTGCGACAAAAACTACCTCGTCAATTTCCATGGAGACATTTTAAAGTGTAATTAAAGCAGCAGAAAGATTTTTGACACAACTTCCCAATGTTTAATTCTTAACCATGCTATTTAGTATGTCAATGAGCATGGCATTTCCCTTATCACTTCTGTTATTTTTCTGATTTAAGAAATGAGTGATGGCAGAAATATTTTTTGGAGTATTTAACCTTTGAACAAAAATGAAATTTGTTTAAAATGGGAATCTTGTTTTGATTTGCATTGTACTTATTATGTCCCTTTTAGAGTGCTAGTAAACTTGCCTGTATTGTGGCAGATAAACATATCAGACCACTCAGTTTGTTATACTGGAACCAAGCCAACCAATAAGGGCCTTCAATGTGGATATTGAAGGCTGACTAGGTTTGAACAAACATTGGTAAGAGTGGAGTGGAGTGGAGTGGAGTGGAGTGGAGTAATGGTGTTTTACGCCCCAGTCAAGAATCTTTCACTTATTTCGAGGCGGTCAGTTCTGGAATGGTTGAGGAAACCTTTGGCAAGCGAACTGACAAACTTTCTCAAACTAGGATCTGTCCTGAGTGGGATTCAAACCCAGGCAGTGAGAGGCACTGTCAACCGTAAGCACGCGCGTTAGACCGCTCAGCCACCGAGGCCCCAAACAGTGGTAAGATACCTCATGTTTAAAGGCTTATGCTTGAACCAATAAAACACAGCAGCCCCTAACAATCACATTTGCAATTTAAGCTTTGACAAAGGCTAGAACTGGCAATAGAAGAACTCTGTTCTACATGCTTAATTGAAAAAAAAATTCAATTTGATTTTGTACAAGAACAAAAATTTCCAGTAATCTCTGATATAGCATTTCCCAAAGTTCTATTTCCTTTTCCCAAATCCTAGCCCCTGTACTTACCTGGATAGAAATCATTAGCTTTTGACATTTTGACTCGGGCACCGGCTTCTTTTTGTACATGGGCGATGGTTTCTCCTCCTTTGCCTATGATGGCTCCGGCAGCTATACTGGGCACTAAAATTTTGAGATGTATGTTGTCACCTAAAAAATATACAAAAAATAGCCGTCATGAGCAAAATGTTGACATACAAGACAGTGGTGGTGAATATGTACAATACTTGTGTTGATATAAAAATACATTCATTTAGATAATTAGACTAAAAATTCATTTAGATTTGATTTCGTTCAGGTGCATGATATAAATCTATGTAAAATATTGTTCAACCATCCTCTTCCTAAATCAACATTCACAAGTTACAAGTCAATTCTGAGCAAACATTTTCCTTCTAAAATCCTTACGTCAAATGAACAGATTCTTTATATATTAGTGTTGTAGGATACTCATGAAATTCAAACTATATATATATATATATATATATATATATATATATATATATATATATATATATATATATATATATATATATATATATATGAATGTCGGAATGTGTACAATGAAATGTTCATAGATAATACAGACTGTCCATAAATTGTCCAGATTATTTCAAAATCAATAATGTCTGGACTTGATGATAATGTTACTGTTAGAGCATAATGAGTAGAAAATTTATGAAAACGGAGACATTTCATGGTCAACTTTTATAGATCTTACATCTCAAAAGTCTAGAATAAAAGTAATAAAAAAAGATAACAAATCTGGGGAAATTTATCCTACAAAACAGCTGCAATATTGTAGTTCTGAGTTACAAATATAGCTAGCTAAAGGAAGTGGGTTTATTATTATCTAAAAAATAACAAGATATTTTCCCATTGTATCACTGATTTTTTATTATGTTTCCTGGTATCTGGGTTTCCTTATCACAACATACTGACTAAATTCACCACTAAATACAGGACTCTGAGATGTGTTTTTTGCTATTTATAAAACGATGCAAGCTTACAAGCAATACATGTATGCAATCTTGAAACAAGCTTGCTTCAACTTTTTTTGTGTGTGTCTTCTTTAATGAATGGAAACTAGTCATAAAAAAGGGAAAAAGATCAGCAATTGATTCCTTCAGGCATAATTCTTCATAAGAATTGCAAAGTGTATTGTAAATTTACATCTGATAGGAGAAATTTGCAATATCTTATAATCTTGAATTTGTGTAAACTCCATTACAAGTAGAATCTTAGTGCAATTGAATAAGATAAAATAATGCATCTTTATTTGGTTCAGGATTGGAAGCTATATATAATGACTGGTTGTTGGGTTATTTGGTTGGTTGATAGGTGGTAATTTAGTTGGTTGGGAGGTGGGTTATTTGGTTGGTAGGTGGGTTATTTGTTTGGTTGGTGGGTTATTTAGTTGGTTGGTAGGTGGGTTATTTGGTTATTTGGTTGGCTATATGTTGTTTAAAATTGCATTAGCAATTTTTAAGCTATTTTTATCTTTCAAGGATAAATTTAACTACAAGCCTAAGTGGCAGATGGGTATTTTTAATCTGCTTATGATGGCTTTAAAGTGCTAGTAAAGTCATCTGTAATGTCACATAAACATCACATACCACTCAGACCATCATACCGGTACTGATTCAACCAGTAAAGTCTATGACAAGAAAAAAACCATTTCTCAATAGTAGTTAACTGCTGTCAAACCCACATTGGTGTAACACTTGGGTTTTGAAGACTAATTGTTAATTGCTGTCAAACCCACATTGATGTAACACTTGGATTTTGAATACTAATAGTAAATGCTGTCAAACCCACATTGATGTAAGACTTGGATTTTGAATACTAATAGTAAATGCTGTCAAACCCATATTGATGTAACACTTGGATTTTGAATACTAATAGTAAATGCTGTCAAACCCATATTGATGTAACACTTGGATTTTGAATACTAATAGTAAATGCTGTCAAACCCACATTGATGTAAGACTTGGGTTTTGAATACTAATAGTAAATGTTGTCAAACCCACATTGGTGTAACACTTGGGTTTTGAAGACTAATAGTAAATGCTGTCAAACCCACATTGGTGTAACACTTGGGTTTTGAAGACTAATAGTAAATGCTGTCAAACCCACATTGATGTAACACTTGGGTTTTGAAGACTAATAGTAAATGTTGTCAAACCCACATTGGTGTAACACTTGGGTTTTGAAGACTAATAGTAAATGCTGTCAAACCCACATTGGTGTAACACTTGGGTTTTGAAGACTAATAGTATATGCTGTCAAACCCATATTGATGTAACACTTGGATTTTGAAGACTAATAGTAAATGCTGTCAAACCCATATTGATGTAACACTTGGATTTTGAAGACTAATAGTAAATGCTGTCAAACCCACATTGGTGTAACACTTGGGTTTTGAAGACTAATAGTTAATGCTGTCAAACCCACATTGGTGTAACACTTGGATTTTGAAGACTAATAGTAAATGTTGTCAAACCCACATTGGTGTAACACTTGGGTTTTGAAGACTAATAGTAAATGCTGTCAAACCCATATTGATGTAACACTTGGATTTTGAAGACTAATAGTAAATGCTGTCAAACCCACATTGGTGTAACACTTGGATTTTGAAGACTAATAGTAAATGCTGTCAAACCCACATTGGTGTAACACATGGGTTTTGAAGACTAATAGTAAATGCTGTCAAACCCATATTGATGTAACACTTGGATTTTGAATACTAATAGTAAATGCTGTCAAACCCACATTGGTGTAACACTTGGGTTTTGAAGACTAATAGTATATGCTGTCAAACCCACATTGGTATAACACATGGGTTTTGAATACTAATAGTAAATGCTGTCAAACCCACATTGGTGTAACACTTGGGTTTTGAATACTAATAGTAAATGCTGTCAAACCCACATTGGTATAACACTTGGGTTTTGAAGACTAATAGTATATGCTGTCAAACCCATATTGATGTAACACTTGGGTTTTGAAGACTAATAGTATATGCTGTCAAACCCACATTGGTATAACACATGGGTTTTGAATACTAATAGTAAATGCTGTCAAACCCACATTGGTGTAACACTTGGGTTTTGAATACTAATAGTAAATGCTGTCAAACCCACATTGGTGTAACACTTGGGTTTTGAAGACTAATAGTAAATGCTGTCAAACCCACATTGGTGTAACACTTGGGTTTTGAATACTAATAGTAAATGCTGTCAAACCCACATTGGTGTAACACTTGGGTTTTGAAGACTAATAGTAAATGCTGTCAAACCCACATTGGTGTAACACTTGGATTTTGAATACTAATAGTAAATGCTGTCAAACCCACATTGGTGTAACACTTGGGTTTTGAAGACTAATAGTATATGCTGTCAAACCCACATTGGTATAACACATGGGTTTTGAATACTAATAGTAAATGCTGTCAAACCCACATTGGTGTAACACTTGGGTTTTGAATACTAATAGTAAATGCTGTCAAACCCATATTGATGTAACACTTGGATTTTGAATACTAATAGTAAATGCTGTCAAACCCACATTGGTGTAACACTTGGGTTTGAAGACTAATAGTAAATGCTGTCAAACCCACATTGGTGTAACACTTGGGTTTTGAAGACTAATAGTAAATGCTGTCAAACCCACATTGGTGTAACACTTGGGTTTTGAATACTAATAGTAAATGCTGTCAAACCCACATTGGTGTAACACTTGGGTTTTGAATACTAATAGTAAATGCTGTCAAACCCACATTGGTGTAACACTTGGGTTTTGAAGACTAATAGTAAATGCTGTCAAACCCACATTGGTGTAACACTTGGGTTTTGAAGACTAATAGTTAATGCTGTCAAACCCACATTGGTGTAACACTTGGGTTTTGAAGACTAATAGTTAATGCTGTCAAACCCACATTGGTGTAACACTTGGGTTTTGAAGACTAATAGTAAATGCTGTCAAACCCACATTGGTGTAACACATGGGTTTTGAAGACTAATAGTTAATGCTGTCAAACCCACATTGGTGTAACACTTGGGTTTTGAAGACTAATAGTTAATGCTGTCAAACCCACATTGGTGTAACACTTGGGTTTTGAAGACTAATAGTAAATGCTGTCAAACCCACATTGGTATAACACATGGGTTTTGAAGACTAATAGTATATGCTGTCAAACCCATATTGATGTAACACTTGGGTTTTGAAGACTAATAGTTAACTGCTGTCAAACCCATATTGATGTAACACTTGGGTTTTGAAGACTAATAGTAAATGCTGTCAAACCCATATTGATGTAACACTTGGGTTTTGAAGACTAATAGTTAACTGCTGTCAAACCCATATTGATGTAACACTTGGGTTTTGAAGACTAATAGTTAACTGCTGTTAATCCCACATTGGTGTTATACTTGGGTTTTGATAACTAATAGGTAACCACTGTCAAACCCACATTGGTGTAATACTTGGGTTTTGATTACTTATAGGTAACCACTGTCAAACCCACATTGGTGTAATACTTGGGTTTTGAAGACTAATGCCTTACCACCTAGCCCCTAGATTTGAGGTAAAAAGGCGGATAAAATATACAGTGAGAGAAAGACCTTTGGATGTGGTGATTTATACCACCTAGTCCCTACAGTGAGAGAAAGACCTTTGAATGTGGTGATTTATACTAACTAGTCCCTACAGTGAGAGAAAGACCTTTGAATGTGGTGATTTATACTAACTAGTCCCTACAGTGAGAGAAAGACCTTTGAATGTGGTGATTTATACTAACTAGTCCCTACAGTGAGAGAAAGACCTTTGAATGTGGTGATTTATACTAACTAGTCCCTACAGTGAGAGAAAGACCTTTGGATGTGGTGATTTATACCACCTAGTCCCTACAGTGAGAGAAAGACCTTTGAATGTGGTGATTTATACTAACTAGTCCCTACAGTGAGAGAAAGACCTTTGGATGTGGTGATTTATACCACCTAGTCCCTACAGTGAGAGAAAGACCTTTGAATGTGGTGATTTATACTAACTAGTCCCTACAGTGAGAGAAAGACCTTTGGATGTGGTGATTTATACCACCTAGTCCCTACAGTGAGAGAAAGACCTTTGAATGTGGTGATTTATACCCTAACTGCCTGGAAACAGTTGTACCAAGTCAATACTAATTCTAAGTGTCATAACTCATTGATATAAAAAGACTTAACATTTAGTCAATATTGCATCGACACACGTATTCAAGTTATAAAACAACCCTAACTTTATATATATACAAGTTAAATCAATGCTGTTAATAAAACTTTGGGAAAAAATTGGAGGGAGGGGGGGTTCTTTTATTTATATTCTATTATTTACATGCTAAAATGTGTAAATGCTGCTTATCTGCATCAAAAGTAGCAAAGTGTTTTAAGATGCAATGGCCTAATGCAATTTATGAGTGGAGGGATGAGGGGACTGAAGATATGTCATTTATATGACAAAAATATTTAGAAATCTTAATATTTTCACAAGATGCTATTGATATTTAGGTAACAAGCAGGTGCACGTGCATTTGTAATCAATAGGGAACATTTTCAGGTTGTTAACCTTATCAATACTTGATGAATTATTTTTTATAATGGTGTGTATACTGGTATATTCATATACACAATTTGAGGTGAATGACTTCTGTTGTTAAGTGATAAAATATATACTCATGCAGGCATCCTTTGAAAACCTGCCAGACTTGTTAACATGTTTGTTAAAAAAAATAAAAATAAAAAATTCAATCATCCACATATGAGTGACTCTTAACAATAAATATACAAGGGTATCATAGTCAGTCAGCTGGTTTAAGCTATAAATGAACTTATTTACAGAGAACAGTCTGGTCATGTGGGCTTTTAAGTATACTAGTATCATGAAGACAGATTTACTGCAATAATCAAGACCAACTAGATCAATGACCATTTGACTATTTATACCAGAATTGCTATACTTCCAGTCATCACTGGCAAAGGCATACCTATATCATGTCTTTATCTTAAATTATTCTAAGACTTTAGACACATTTTAGTCATTATACAGCAATATCACAAGAGCTGTCACAATCTGGCTTCACTTGGTTACATAACCAACAAGCACTGGCTTTATTTGGTTTTTTAGCCAATAAGGAAACAAATGGCAATTACAATGCCTACTTTGATTTGATGGCATAGGGTTTTATGCCCCAGCCAAGAATCTTTCACTTATATTGAGGTAGTCAGTTCAAGAATGGTGGGGTAAATCTGAAATGGTGGGGTAAATCTGGAATGGTGGGGGTAAATCTGGAGTGCCCAGAGAAAAAACCACTGACCTCTAGCAAGTGAACTTTTTCACAATAGGGTCTACATGAATGGGAATCAACACTAGGTACTGGGTAGCCATTTGGCAACTGAGGGCCCTTGCTTATTTTGAAGCTTGCACTAGTAAGTCAATCGATTAAAAATCTTGAAAATAAATTATAAGCAAATTTTCTCATTTATCCTTTAAACTTTCAATTTTAAAGAATGTTATAAGTAGAATATAAAAGCCATATTGCAACACGCCTTCACAAAACTACATTCAACACGTATATATTGATTAACTGATAGTAAAGAATTCATCCCACAAAAGTATGCAAGTTATTGCATACCTATACTTTACCAGTAATTTTCATTATTTATCTATTAATTTCAATGTTCATTAACAAGCATGTAGCTGTTGCCATGGTAACGCCTGATCTAAAACATCTAAGAAAACATTGAGGCAACATACCAGACTTAAATCACAAAAGAATAAAAAAAACCCATCACTCCACCAAAATGAATGTTAAAATGGTTTGAGCATTTACTGAATGCTTACACAGTATATATATATATATATATATATATATATATATATATATATATATATATATATATATATATATCCCTCAAACATTCTGTTACTAATTCTAATTATAGCTGCAGCAGCACCTTTACCTAACTACTGGTACAGTACCAGGTGTGAATATGGAAGCAATAGTGTAATGTTCTGTAAGGTAATCAACTCGATAGCTTTATGATACTAGAAATATGTACATCATCTATATACATGTAGTATAAACCCATTGGGACTAACTGTCTATTTAATATTTACCAAACAACAAAACATGTAAATTACTAAGAGAATGTCATAACTATATAAAGCTTTACACAAACAATATTCATTTTAAAATTTTCCGAACACGAAATGAAAATATGGTAAATAAAACTGCACAACAGAATGTCTTAAATTCGGATGGTTTCTTTTTTAACAATAAAATTTGAATTATATTTTTATTTAATGCTCTCAATTCCTTAAATTTTTATTTCAGTTACAGGCATCTTCAGTACTTGCTTCTAAAATCTGAATGCTCTGTAAATGCATTGCATTTTTCCAAATAGAAGATTAGTAATCTTACTACTGGTATATATACATGTATGTAATAAGTCAATGTACTGTCAATATTATTTCATTGTTTTCGTAAGGTAATAATTATCATTCTCAGGTGCGAGTTACATATAATATAGATGCTCTAGTTAATGACCCACATAACATGTTAACTAATTAACACAATATGTACATACCAGTGCTTCAATTAAATATGTACATACCAGTGCTTCAATTAAATATGTACATACCAGAACTTCAATTACACATATTTTTTATAATAAATATATAAAATATCTTGTAAAAATTTTCATATCAAGTTACACCTGTCTAAAAGGTACACCTGATTAACAGGTACACCTGTCTAAACTGAGCCATGAATAACCCAAACCCCTCTCTAAACTAAATGGACTTTGTTATCATGTTATACCATTGACATTCTTTGGTTTCACCAATGTAAACTAAAACTGTATTTAGTGCAAACAAATCTCTTGTCTAGAATGTTTAAGACAATTTTAACTATTCTACTGTATTTGTGTGAAAGACATGACATAATTCAGAAATGGCTCAAGAAAGAAACAACCAAAAGTGTTTTTCATAATCTGAGGTCAAAGTTTACAGAAAAGGGAGAGGTGAGGCTAATGATGTTTTATGCCAGGATTCTTTCAGCCTACCGTATCGAGACAGTTAGTTCTCGGATGGTGAAAGAAATTGTAGTACCCAGAGAACACCACCAACCTTTAGCAAGTGAAAAGACAAGCCTTTTGACACTAGGATTTGCCTGAGCATGATTCAAACCTTGGCAATGAGAGGCACACACTTTAGATCATTTAGTCACCTAGACCCCTTCTAGAAAAGCATAGTTTTATTTAATAAGTGAAAGGTTAAATCACTGAATGCAGTTCAGTTTTTATATTCTATCATGTTACGTTACCAGATTTTCAATATACCAATTAGTGGAAGTTTTAGATTTGGTTGAAATAGTCACACTGACTGATGACATTGTACTGACCCCAGTTTCACAATCATTTCTTAACTAAGATTTCCTTCATTAAAATTTGGAAAATTTGAAATCCTTTTAATTTTATTAACTATTCAGATACATATTTATTTTAAAAGGTGTCGATTTTAAGAACACTTCAAGCTTACACTAACTGTATTTAATTTTAATACAAATGTTTATTTATAGTTCCAAAAAAAGATGGCAGAAATTTGCTAAATTTAAGTTAAGGAAAATCTTAACAAAGGAATATTTATTGTGAAACTGGAGCCTGAAAAGTTATGAAGTAGGAAAGCAATAAGTGCCTGTGATGGTAAGGTCCATTTGTTCACAATTCAGGAAATATAAGGCACTTACATTATAATGTACTACACCAAGTTGTTTTTCATTAATTTGACTGTATGAGAGATAACTTCTCATTGATACAAATGAATTCACCATTTTCTTTATATAAATATAATGAATAAAAAGAAAATGTCATTACTCACTGTAAAAATAGACAAAAGAGATTTTATGCAATTAACAAAATAAATTGTTTGTGAAAAGATGACAAAACCATACACATTATTGTCATGTTACTAAAACAGACAGTACTGGCAAAAGGTTCCTGTTAAAAGTCAAGAAATAATGCTACAAAATGATAAAAATATGTTTGGTATGTAGTGTACCACCATACATATATTATCTACCATGATCAATGATACAACAGAAAGATACAACAAAAGGACAAAAGGTTATCATTGTACTTGGCCAGCATGAGATGTTGGAAGATGTAAATTTTGTCTATTTCGAGATGGAATCAAATAAGATCTTATCTCAAATATCATTTCACCTATACTGAGATGGAATTAAATGGGGTTTCACCTCATTAAGATTATTTACTTACAATGAGATGAAATAAAATGGTGTTTCACCTCATCAAAATTTTTACCTTTATCAAGATGGAATGAATTGGGGTTTAACCTTGTCAAGATTATTTCACCTTGTCAAGATTATTTCACTTTTACTGAGATGGAATGGAATGGAATTGGGTTTCACCCCATCAAGTTATGTCACCTACACTGAGATGGAATTATCAAAATGTATCCCTCATGTTATAGTTAAATCTAAACATGATTTAAGTAAAAATAACTCATTTGATGCTCATGAAATTGATTCATTTTAGAAATTCAACTAGTTTTCATACTCCATTCACCTAGAGATTATTCCTAAATACCATATAGCACATTTACACCCCCCCCCTCCCTCCCTCTTTCCTATCCACTGGGATTTATGAATACATGTACTTTGTGTTACACATGGAAGATGCAGATAGGCTGATTCTTTCTACTGCTCATCTTCATAATCATTATCTAGAAAAATACCTATATATCAATGCATATGGATATAAATAGAAAATACTGCAAAATTCTCACCATGTGGTTATGACTAAATACCATATGATCTTTATCAAACCACGGTGAACTTCAGTTGTTTCCATTTATAAATTCTGTTTGAATTTCGTTATAGATCTAAATATATTTACTAACTACTTGAGATACAGGAATGCTATCCCTGTCACTGATGTAACTCAACTATTTCTGCTTTATATTTTTCTCTTTGCTTTATTCATGATATCTTGTGATTTATATTCATTATATTTTAATCACCCCAATTTAAATACTATTTGCATTTAATTCTGCAGGATTTTCGTGAAACTAAAATAACAATTTTTAAAAGTGTCCATACCATCTTAACTCCTACAGTTTACACCTTCTATATCACATTTTATATCATATCAAACAGTCATAAATTCAATCAAATTTTTGGAGACATCATTAAAACCTTTAATCCCAATGCAAGGGTTAAACATGCACCATACTAAATCTATTGTTTCCATAATGCTGTTCATTGTGTAAAATTTGGCTTTCATTGTAACACGTCTAAATCATTTAATGCCAGTACATGTATTTGGAATACACAGGGGACATAACCTAAAATTTACAACGTTTAATACATTTAACATTTGTTTTAAGTACAGTTAAAACCTTGTATAATTCAATATTTGTCTAGTTATAGTTTTGAGTTTTTGACATTGAAATTGGTTGAGCAATGTATTGACAACTGTCTCAAATTTTTTAAACAATCATAATAAGCAAGGCATTAACAAGGACAATGGGTAGTCAGATATATACTGGTAGGTGAAAAAGGGCTAAGACTTTCTTTTTGTAACCCCCTCCCCATCACCACCATTAAATTCTGTGTCAATTTTTTGAAAAAAAAAAAACAACTTCATCTTAGAAATTCCAAAATGGCTTTGTTTTGTCAATTTTAAGCCATTTCCATAGACATTTTTTTCAGAAATGTTCAAAATTGATTTGTTCTGTCATTTTTAGGCCATTTCCACTGAAACTAAATTTAAGTAGAGTATGAGCTGTACAAAGGAAGTCTTTCTGAAAAAGGTAAATCAATTATAGTAACAACAGTACACACAGGGAACCAGACAAAATTACAAAGAAAATGTACAAAGGAAGTCTTTCTGAAAAAGGTAAATCAATTACAGTAACAACAGTACACACAGGGAACCAGACAAAATTACAAAGAAAATGCATAATTTAAGTGGTAAATTTCAGGAAAACAAGATCATCAGGATGCTGTATGAAAGCACAAGTTAATAATTATCATACAAGGAAATTACAAAGAATTCAAGAATGTATTATACCATATCTATATATTGAAGCTGTAGTTCCTCCATTACACAATGTCTAAATCAGTGATCAATACACACACACACACACACACACACACACACACACACACACACACACACACACACATATATATGAACAACTGTTCTATTTTTAAACAAACACACCAAAGAATGCATTTTCACAATTACATTTGTGGTCTCAAATGGGAAAATCTTTTTAACAATGAACGAACAACCTTAAGGCCTTTTGGATGGCAATCATGTTTATCACTCTATAGCTAATGGTAATGACTGAATAGAAACTCAAGTATGATTGGTTCAAATATAGACATGGGAATGACTGGTCACTTAGTAGAATTTGACCAATAACATACAAATTTGTTGTCATATGATGCATTACAAATTTGTTGTCACATGAAGCATTACAGCTTATTATTGAAAACAAAATCACAGTATGAGGCCCACCAATTTTACAATTTTTTACAATTTTTCGTTACAATACAAAAAGATTCTTTTTTTTAACAAAATAATTTTTGAAAAACAACATCTTCTTCTGGCACTTAAAACTGACACAAAATGGTAACAAAAATACAGAAAAAGCACATAACTGAAAAATGTAAGTGTGTTGAATATAAACATCTTATTGCTGATTCAAATACTAATATAGAATTAGATTATATATAATACAGGTAATGAAAAATAAATGCCATTGATTTTCAATAACAATAATTTTCTCAAAAATCTTTGAAAAATTAAATATGCATATTTGACATTTATAAGATAACAGATGACACTTGAAGCTGTAAAAGAAATAGGAAATTTAAATATTTGTTTGTCATCCAAAATTATATGTATTATAATACAAGGTAATTAATTAAGTCTGCACAAAAGGATGCATATATATGCAACATGACACAATATATATATATACATGTACTGGATACTGGTAAAGACATTTGAAACTGGGAAAGTTAATGCATGTCTTATAGTAATGAATATGATATTATACATGTAATTAAGACAACAAAGAGGGACATTATATATATATATATATATATATATATATATATATATATATATATATATATATATATATATATATAAAATATTACTTAGATATTTTACACACACACACACACACACACACACACACACACACACACACACACACACATATGCAACATGACACAATATAAATACTGGTGTCAAATATAATTATCTGATATGTCACACACACACACACACACACACACACACACACACACACACACACACACGTGCAACATGACACAAAATAAATACTGGTGTCAAATATATGTTCATAAAGGAAGGAAGATCTAAAGATGTTACTTCTCCTCTGTCTATCTTTATTTGACCTTACTTAAACTGGTCTTAATAATATACCACATGTAATGCATCATGTAGGGAGATATAATTAGTCTAATTAATATGATATACTATTCTAAGATCTGGCTAGCTTAGCCTGAAGTATCAATGTCACATGAAAGAAGATCTTTATATATGTAACCTTACTGGGATGATTGGAGGGGGATCATTCTGGTGTTGTAATACCCCATCTTGATGAATGAGATTACCCCCAGGCTTTCAGAAGCTGTTGATGATGATGATGATGTGCAAACATCTGTCTCAAATCATTATAATAAAAGCTATCTTATGACTTATAAGTTTTCATGATATTATGAGTCGATCTTCCTCATAGTTTCAGCTCATTGAGTTATCATCCCATCTCTCTACCATTCTAAATCTTAAAACTGACGGATCATTTTCCAACCAATAGTCCAAAATCCTCAAAACTTAAGTGATAAGATATATTATAAAATTACAGTAAAAATTTGATTTTATACCATCAATTTGTCATATAATTGGTTTGGCAATAAATAAAAAGAGAGGCTTAGGATGATTAGCTAAAGAGTTAGACAAAATGAATTTTTAGACTTCATAATAAAGTGGTGACTAGAAAAGAGGCAAAGTTAATCAAAGGTCATCAATACAGTGATTTACTGTAAATTATGATTTTTTTCTAAGTAAAAACGATTAAAAATGCACAGTTATAGGTAGGCTTATTGGAGTTTGTATTTTTTTTTTTTTTTGTTAAATATTTTCAACTAATGGTTTTACTTGTAAATTATTATTCTGACTAAGTAAACAATGAAAAATGTATAATTAAAAAGTAGGCCAATTAGGGGTTGTATTATCTCCTATAAATTTTTTCAATAAAACCAGTAACAGTTTCACAAGAATTTTGTTCTGAGAGTTTTATTTAGAATACCGTAGATATGATATTATCAAACTTCCTTTAATTTATCATTCTTTCAGCTTTTCTACTTAGCACATAATGTTGTCAAGGTAGATATAGAATCCATATTGATTTCTGATAAAGTGGAAATACTGATATAAAACGCGAATATATGATCTGAACTAAACTGCAAAAACTTCATTCCAAAACAGGAATTTGTAATACAAAATGTAATATTTATTTTAACTTGAACTTTTGGAATCAAAAGAGATCAGTAACAAATCATTGAAACAAGACCTGTCAGCATTAACTAGCCTGAAAATGAAACAAAAACAAACAAAAAATTCCATAGTAAGTTCAAAGTGATGCTCACACCCATGCAGATGCCTAAGTACATGTATCTAAGGAACTAAAGACCTATATATATTCTGAACTCAGTACAGGTGAGCTAAAACATTTAGGTATTCAAAAACTTTACCAAAAAAATTGTGGGAGTTACATACTAATATCTAAACCACAATAACTTTTCTACAGGTATATCAAATGAACAATATTATTCATAGGGTGGACCCCACATGACAGAAACTACACTCTACTCATCATCTGAAAAAGGTGAACATCTTGTCACCTTACATCAAAGAGATGATTACAATGAGACATACATTTAATCTTTGACCTCTTGACCTTTGACCAGACGACATGAGTTAAGAAGTTACACTGCACAGCACATTACAATTGTTTTTATATTTCCAACAAAGCTTTTTTTTAATTTCTGGTTTTACTAAAATAAGACCTAAGACAAATTAGACCAATGACAAAGAAATGCTCAATATGTCAAAACTTAATGTAGCCCTTCCTAAAATCAAATAAAACGAAAAAAAAAAAAAAAAAAAAAAAAAATTTTAGTCAATCTAAAAGATATGTTTGTAAGTAATAACCGGAATCCATCATGTTTAAGGGACCTTGGTGACCGAGTGGTATAAAGCATGTGCTTACAGACCACAGTGCCTCACACATCTTAGGTTCAAATTCAACTCAGGCTGTTCCTGCACGGAAAAGTTTGTCAGTTCACTTGCCAAACTTTGGTGGTTTTCTCCAAGTACTCCGGTTTACTCCACCATCCCTAAACTGATTGCCTCAATTTCTGTGATGGAATCTTGACTGGGGCGTAAAACATTATTAAATCAATCCATCATGTTATCAGAAAGTAATTAACTTAAACCAATTCATATACAAAGGTCATATATTCTAGTGATGTCATTAACAGAAATTTCATCAAACAAATCTTCATCTGGGGAAAAAAAATCAAAATTCTGAAACTCATTAGTGCTCAATCATATATGGCCATATGGAGAAAACAAATGTACTTATTTTTCGATTAATGTGATTGTAAATTGTCATATTGTCATGTACATGTGGCTAGCAATACAACAACAAGTATATTAGCATTCATGTATAACATAACCAATATACCAATATGTTTTCAACAACAAATCGATTTGAAGGAAGATTGGTGAATAGCAATCAAACTCCTTGATCAAATTTAAGTTAATGGGGGTCAATAAGGTTTTGAGCATTCTCCAAAAAAAAAAAAAAAAAAAAAAAAAAATTGGTACCGACTTTTGAGTATTCCTAAAAACAAAACTAACGGTAAGTTCTGCTCTTCAATGTTCATTTAGTAAAGTTACTAAACTCTCTCTCTCTCTCTCTCTCTCTCTCTCTCTCTCTCACACACACACACACACACACACACACACACACACACACATCTTCAAGATAGACATGTTGAAATTCAATTAATTGAAAGCTTTAGGGCAACACAAGGCCAATTATTTATCAAGGTCAGTAAGCTGATCGCCTGGTGTTGTTCCAATTCATAAATTATTAAATATGTTTAAAACCGGTTCATATCATTACAGACTAAAATGTTCAACAAATTTAAAAAAAATTTGTATTATGTGTTTTTCAGCTAACACAGTGTTTTTGTCTTCAAAAATCTTTTTTTTTTGGAAGAAAACTCAAGTCTTTTCCCCCTAAATTTCAAAAAGTTGCCTCAAAAATTGTTATTAAAGAAAAACAACTAAATTGCATACATTTATATCATTAAGTCAATGTATAAATTTTTAATACAGCAAAAAACTTCAAATGAATAAAATCTGACATGTTGATTATAATAAACATGTAATCCTATCCTGCAAATATAAATTTGTGTAGTTGTTCATAGAAGGGCTGTGTACATTTGCAATCTGTTGTGTTCATCCATCTTTTGGTACATTTTTGTGTTGCTGCAAGATTAAGTGTCTGAATGACAGGGTTGTCAAGCCGATACATGTACTTCATAACATTTGTGTTAAAATAAGACTATCATTTCCACTAAATATTAAACAACAATATGTAATGGTTTTCCACAAGAAATGGCAAAGTTCCAGGAATTTATAATAGAGCACAGAAGAAACAATAGGTATTTCACTTGTGTTATAGGGGAATCAAATGATACATGAATGGATCCCACTGTAGATCCAACGAGCCATCACATGTAAAGTCTTCTGATTACAAAACATCATCTTATTGTCTACATTCTCATTCAACTCAAAAGATAATGATGACTTTTATATTTAAATTGAAATCCTCGCACAATTTAATTGAAGGTATAATAGGCACTTTAAAATGTAAAATCACTGCTTATACATGCAATATTGAAATAATGACATCCATGTGAACCTTAACTTATTTTCAAGGTAAGCCCAATAGATGATTGCCAATAATGATTGAAGCGAAAGCTAGCTTTACCTGCCTGTCTAAGAATAAATCATGATCTCGTGATATTGACATTGAAGTATCATTTAAACGCTATACTGAGAGAAAAGGAGAGAGAGAGAGAGAACCTGTTCAATTCTATCTGTCTAAAAAAGCAAATATGTAAGAAAAACTAATCCCACTTATATACTATGTATATGATCTAACTCCACATCAAATGTCTTCCAAGAATAAATATACTGGTACATACATACATACATACATGCATACATACACAAAAATATATAGATATCTTACACATCTACAAATTACTTTTGTTTACTCCTTAGAACTTAGCAGTAAAAATATTTTGCAAAAGCAGAAAGACTTCTTAGAAATAACATAAGGGTTCATTTACTTAATATATCGCAGACAAAAATAAAATTATATGAATAATTTGGTTAAATGAATGAAGTATGAAAATAAATAAGCCAATGGGCAGCAAAGCTCACAATCAACCTCATAAAGAACAAAACTGAATGTTAAAATAATCTTAATGAGTGGATTTGATTCTTCCATTATATTGAGAAGATCATTCATTCCCTGGATGGAACAAGAAACTGAAGTACCTAAAGACAACCAATGACCTTCTGTAAGCATACAGAAAAACTTTCCTACAATGAGATTTGACAGATTGGGATTTGAAACATGGTGGTGTGAGGGCCATAACATTGCAATTTAGATCACTCTGACACCAGGCCTCTAAAACTATTGGGGAGAAATATACAAGTATTTTAAAATAAATAAAGATGGCAAAGGTTGTTGAATGTTACAATGGTTTAAGTTTTTCGTTTGTGGGGCTATCACCATTTTACTATTTTATAGTAAAAATAGACCCCAAAATAGAATCATTCCAAAATTAAACATGTCACCCCACTTATTGATTTTTTTTCCATAAAAATTGTACAAGAAGTTACAAATGAAAACAAATGTTGCAAATAACCCCCCAACCACCACCCCCCCCCCCCCCCCGAGAAAAAAAAAAAAAAAAAAAAAGTATAGATTTACAAAAAGATTACAAGCAAAAATTCACAGTCAGTTCAAATATCATCATCCTTAAAAATCATGTGATGTGCTATAAGGTACTTGAAATCATGTGATATGACATTTTGGTAAATCACATGACAAATTAAGATCACATAGTGTAAAGATTTGAAAAAAAAATTAAAAAGTTTGCTAGACAATTCAAACATGAATATTACATACAAGTACATGTACTGAGAATATATAAGATTACCAAGTCAGTATTTAATTACATAACAACATAGGTAATACTGAAGTTCTACAACTTATACTTCTGCATACACAGTAAACACCAAGTTGCCATGCAATGACAACAAAACTATGACAAACAAAAATCTTCATTTCAATAGTTTTATCTCAAGTAATCAAGCAATCGACATGTTCTAATATATCCATAATAAAACTGAATATATAATATGATTTCAAGATATTATATTTATCTTAAATATAGGTAAATATATATATATATATATATATATATATATATATATATATATATATATATATATATATATATACCTGTATAAAATAATGAACTGTATTGGATATGTTTACAAAGCAATTCTCTAGGTCAATTTTACGCCTAGAATTTATATTTTTTTCAAAATCTAAATATCCATAAAAATACTGTAATAGTACATTACTTAGATTATTAAAACATTACTTTAGTATTTTAGTACATTTTATAGCTTTGAGGACGTCGCTAATATATAGCCTTCAGTTTAGATGAATAAATGGTACTGTCACTAAGGGATATTAGTAAACAGTACACATATAACACCTACATAATATACCGGTACTATCTAGTTTTTTAAAGCTTTAGGTTCTTTAAGACCTAGTGTAAACGCTAAACATTTTTCTGTTTTTGAGTGTTGTGGTCATAGCTTAAATGTTTTATTTTTAAATGGAGCTTAACACAAGATTTTCATTTTTTCCTTTTTAAGTCACATTTTTAATTTCTTTCAAGTTATGACATGCATTTGTCTGGTTAAATAAAATAAAGTGTTTAAATATGCTTATGTCTCTGACAAATGAAATATTATCTAAAACATTTAAAGCAGGAAGAATAAAAATCAGGTGCTTGCAATCTAAAATGCTGACCTTACCTTTTTTTCTTTTCTTTTTTTATTTCTTAACAGTAGACAACGTAAATCAATAATACATTTACAAAGCCATGAATTAATGTTATAAAATTTATATTCAACAGAAACCACTAGAGTTAACAGCATAACAACAATTTTGAAAATGTGTATCACAATCTGCGAACCAGTTGGTCAACACATTTTTTATAGAAAGAGTGGAGTTGTAGAGTAATGGTGTTTTACCTCGGTCAAGATTCTTTCACTTATATAGAGGTGGTCAGTTCCTGTAGAAAATGAGTTTTCTTAATTATGCTTATCACAAATGGTACAAACCAAACATTTTCTTTTAAAAAAAATCATAAAAAATTGATAATTGGTTACAAAGACCCAATCAAACAGACCAAAACACCAAGCTGGACATATTATCGTCACTATTAAAAAAAAGGTTAAAGGTTAAAACTATACAAAATGAACTATGTGTACTATCAAGCCCTTAAAAACACTATACAATTTACCAAAACACTACTATGTTTTAGTCAATGGGTGAAATATATTCATCAGTATTTAATTGGGAATGGAATTACATGGGTAACAATCAATAAATTGTAAGCATTCAGAACCAAATCAATAGACGATACATCCATTTCACTCTGAACTTTACGGAACCAAAATCATTCAATTTTTGTTAAGCGCTGTCTCTGGAGACAACATTGTGCTACATATTTAATCTACAAACATCATAGATCATTGTAGATCCCCCCTCTAACAAGTACTTTTGTATCCATCCCAGTAGGTATATACAACAAAAATGTTCATTATCAGATATATTGATTACCTATAATATCAACAGAATTGCTAACACAGCGAAAATTACTAGGTATATACTGATAGATTTACCAGTAAAAATACAATAAAAAAATAACAACAATAGAACAATTTACTCGTGTGATTGTGTGTATGTGTATATTGTGTACTTTGTATGCATCCATGGATGTGAAATATTAAAAATGATTGGAGATTATATACGAAAATATATAAATTTGACATACTTGTATATCCATCCCACTTGAAACAATAAAGCAACAGAAATTAAACAAAGATGAAGAATATAACTCTGAATGCACAAAACTTTCACATTCTTTTAAAATGCCAAGGGTTAGAAATAACATTGGAATTCCTGGGGCAATGAGTCTATTTGGAATGAAATCAAAATAAAATTCAAACTAACACTGCAGACAATGCGTCATGGGTAAAATTTTCTAAAGCTTATTCTGCCAAATACAATAATTTTTTTCCCATCACCTAACTAAATAATCTCAATTTTAAGTGTAGTCTCACTTGCAATTTCTCATTTTATCCACAAATCATCAAACTCTTTCAACCACTGATGAAAAAATGTTTTTTTTTCTTAGCATAATTTGATTTCAAGATGTTCAACTCCTCTAGGTTTTTAGATGAAATATAGAAACTAACATTTGATGCTGTACTGCATGTGCTTAGAAGAGTGGAGACCAGTAATAATGTTTTAGGTTCAAGTCAAGATTCCTTTACTTGTATCAAGTCAGTTAGTTCTGGAATGGTGGAGGAAACTGGAATGTGAAAATGAGAAAACCAATAACATTCGGCAAGTGAACTGACAAACTTTCTCACCACAGGGTCTGCTAGAGAGGGATTCGAACCAAGGCAGTAAGAGGTATTGTGATCCTTAAGTGCCTTCTTTAGACCACTCATCCACCAGGCCCCAAGTCTGAGGTCAAGTGGTTAACATAACAACTGAAACTTTTCAGTCAGACCTGTAAATTTATATGATTTTATATTAAAAACTAAAGCTGGGATTCATGCAGTTTTTTAATTTCAGACACTACCTTTTAGCATTTTAATTTCAATGAATAGAATCTAAGCGATTTTAAACAACACACAAGTGTATCGATTAATGTAATATCTTGGTGGTTTAATAATTTAATTATGACTAAATCTATGATGCAAATTATATTCTGTATTTTTGTAATACTACAATTGAAAGCGATCATTGGCCCAGTAACATGTTGTGAATGCTTCAATCTAACCTAGTTCAAAGATACAATTTAAACTGCAATAACAAATTGGTAAATGGGATTTTCAAGATTTAACATAGACTCAGTTTTCTAAACACACTACTGTAACCAAGAAATATCTTTTTACAAGACGTGTACCATTTTTAAATCAAGTCTAACTGTAGATGTTTTGGTGCTTCATTTTTCAAAAAATCAAACACAACACAAGAAAGCAATCACAATGAATCAAACTTACAAAAACAGATTTAAAAAACGACTAATTATTGTTATTATTTTTTTAAATTACATTTCCAAGCTAACCACTCATATTTAGACATATGATGAGTGGTTAGCGCCACAGGCTGATGAAAAAACAAAGGTGAAAGTGTCCATTGGCACAACATTTAACAGTCCTTCAAGATAATGATGTTGACAAATGACATAAGTATAATGTATTTAGGGTTTAAATTACACTGACTAACAGCTTGTCCATGATAAGGGCTTCAAATTTTCAGTCTCTTTACACAAACTCAATAAGCCTATAGGCCCTGAACAGAATTTTGTCGTACTTTCATTACAACAAGCATGGGTATATGAACCTTTTCAGTTTTATTAAAATTTGATAAGTAAGAATTACTAAATAATCTATTGAATTTTTAGGATTTTTTTCTTAACATCAATTGGTTTTTATTACGATTGAAGACACATTCTATTCAACTGGAATAAAAAAATCTATTTCTTTTAAAAAGCATTTTATCTGAATTCCTTACTCCATGAAATTTTATCCAAACTCAATGATTTCAATGGTAGTTTTTTTTAATGATGAGTGGTATAAAAAACCAATAAATATTAAATAATTGGCCCTAAAACTTGACAAGATATATTCAAGGTGTTTTTGTATACTACATGTGTATCATATCTTATACGTTCAAAAACTATCAGGTATTAGAAGTTAAATATTGAATATTTTTCTCAATACTTTTAACAAGGCGGGTATTAGAAGTCAGTATAGCAGTACCTATATTACTTACTTTGGACTTTGGCCAAGCCTTAATATCAATAATATATTTATGCTACATGCATACACACATACATACATACATACATACATGGCTTCTACATGAACTAACATGAAATATATCAATACAATTAGTAATTTTAATTTTTTACATGTGAATAAATTTTGTGTGTATTAACCATGTATTAACTAGAGTAGGTCTTTTATTTATTGTTACAAATCCATTCATCAAGGTAGAGAGAGAGAGAGAGAGAGAGAGAGAGAGAGAGAGAGAGAGAGAGAGAGAGAGAGAGAGAGAGAGAGGGGGGGGAATTCACAATTTTTCAAATTCAACAAGATATGAAGTACAGAACTTACATAACAACCCAAATTGTTATTAAAATCGGAAATTTATGGTCCCAATTTAATTTTCAGAGTTTACCATAACTGATAATTCAGTCAAGTGAATACCAGAATTTCAAATAAAGAGAAAAGCAGCAGCTGATTATCAAGAAACCATTATAAAATGTAAAAAAAAAACCCAGCTTTTTTTTCAATAATAAGGCTTTTTGAAACTAAGTCAGTTGAAAAATCTTTAAAAAAGGACAAATATGAAAAAATATGAAAATTTTCATTTGAATATATTTTTAAAATATTGGGTCTTGAAAACCACACACACACACACACACACACACACACACACACACACACACACACAGTAACCACGATTCATGAACCTTTATAGTTTATAATGAAGTGGCTATTAGTTTATCCAATACAATATTCAGTGTTGTTTCTAATTTCATTTTAAGCTAAGTCATATAATTAAGACAAGGACAGACATTCATGTATTGGTATGTATGGTAGATTTCAGACCATTTAAATAATGTATGTCAATCACTAAGTAAGTATTAAAGTCTTCAGTCATTTAACTATACATGCACAAATTGCTGATTGACTCTTTTTGTAAGAACAAATCCCCAGTAAGCCGGTATTTCTGTTAGACTTAGCAACGACAACAACAATAACAACAGGTACCTGTTCACCAATGAAAGTCATAACCTTGGTTGATTGTAATAAGATTATTAAAATTTAATGCTGGGTAAGTTATGTTTTTACAGAAGAACCACTTAATATTTTGTATAATGACAATATGAACATAATGTTCATGGTTTTAAAAAAGAAGCTATTTTAGATTAGAAAACCTAAGCATAATTAAAACAGAAATTCATGAACACATCATATCACATCAGATCTATCTGGTTACAGATACAATGTAGCTGATCTTGTTTAGTTATAAAATCAAGACATAGTAGTGGTATATAATTATTGGGTTTTTGAGAAGGTAAAGGTATACAGGTAGTGTACTAGAAGAAGATCATTGGTTGTTGGTTGTTATTTTTTCTATCACCACATCAGCAATTTTCAGCTATTCAAGACAAGAGCATGGTTATATTTATCAGCATGTATATCAGCATGTACTTGCATGTACTCAAGGTGACTTTTTGTTAAGGTGCTAGGTCACTGAGTTAGAATTCCACAGACAAGAATACCACCTATCCTGTTACATTATCCTGGCACAGGTTGAACCAGTTGAAACTCTGTCCTCCTAATGCTGAAAGCCAGACAACAAAGCCATATCTCAAATTCTAAGTCTTTTACATAGTAGTGTATTAGAAGGATTGGAAATAGCCAATGAGAGGCACGCCAATGTCATTGACTAATAAGTTTACATCAAAATGTAAATTCTGAAGCTTTGAAAAATTGGTCTATTGATATGGTAGTGCCATCTGATTTTTAATGTATAATTCCTGGCCATGCATTATCTGTTTTTCTTTTTTTAATGTTAAAGAATTTGCACAGGATAGTAGGTTACAATTTGTATATATAAACTCTAAAGTTAGCATGACCTGACTGTGGTAAACCCATCAACATGGCATTCTTTTTTAACCCAGCAGACATAATATGAATAAATATGATTGCAGGTGCTACATGTTTAAACTGACACAATTTTCAGACATGAATCTAATTTAAACCTTAACAACATAGGTAAAACTGCACATCAATTTATCATCACAAAACTAAACATAAATAAAAAGAAAATCAATGCCTCTTTACAACAGGCTCAGTAGTTAAAGTGCCTTGTCTGACCAAATACAAAATTTTATTGAATGCAGCAAACTTCAGCAATACATATAGTCGGCAAACTGCAACAACATACACAACTTTCAAAGTACAAAGTCAGCAAACTGCAGCAATACATATATATAGCCAGCAAACTGGAGCAATACATATATATAGCCAGCAAACTGGAGCAACACATATAGTCAGCAAACTGGAGCAAAATACACAACTGCAGAAATACACATAGTTGTCAATGCTCAAGATCAACAAACTGCTGCAACAGGGCAAGGGCAACAATTACAAAGAATGGTCAGCAAACTGCAGTAATATACATAGATGTCAGAGTTTAAAGCTGACAAACTGCAACAATGCAGGAAACTGTCAGAGTTTAAAGCCAGCAAAAATTGCAAGAAACACAACTGTCAAAGCTCAATGTCAGCAAAATGTTACAACACATACAAGGGTTAGAGTTCAAGGGCAATAATTACAAAGAACTGTCACCAAACTGCAGTTATATACACAACTATCAGAGTTAAAAGCCAGCAAAAAGCAGCAATCCAGAAAGCTGTCAGGGTTCAAAGCCAGCAAACAATCATTTGTTTTTAGATACAGTATATGGATATAAAAAAGAACAAGGTCGATTTAACTAACCTCAATTTCTCAGAAGTCATAAAACAACAGTGTCAAACACTTTTCTGTGTAACATGCAGTACAGTAACAATGACAACAAGAGCCTTTATTAATTAATTTGCCTTGATGAAATAGTACTGAATAAGTATGGAAAATTGATGACTGACATGTCATTCTTAGCAATTTAGAACATTAATATTCAAGTAAAAAATATATGAAAGTACCAATTATGATTGGGTTGCTAGGTGAGTAAAATATAAATACTTCATTATTGCCTATTTGCCCATAAATTGGAATAAAAAAACATAATCAACTTTTTTATGGTGCCACACCTTAATGAGCTGCAAGGTTCATGTATCCAATGGTGACTTAAAAGACAACAAAAAGTCAAATACATGAATGAGGTATCTACACAGTTACATAAAGAAAGTAGTCTTCTTATCTCTATATATTGATAATTTGACTATATTATGACAGCAGTGTGCATGATAGTCACTGTCAGATATGAACTAAAATCTCTCTTTAGACATGTAGATTCAGGACATGTCATTTAACAGTCACTTCAGAAATATGGTCTCAAGATAAGTCATGTCTCACTTAAGACATGTGATTTCAAGATGAGTCATTTAACAGTCTTACATCAAACATGTGGTCTCAGGAGTCCGTCAGACATGTAGTCATGTAGTCTCAAGATGAGCAATCTTAGTCTTACTTTAGATATGTGGTTTCAAGATAATTATTCCAATAGTCTGCCTTTAAATATGTGGTCTCAAGATGAGCCATTTGGTCTCAAGATGAGTTATCTAACAGCCTTACCTTAGTCATATGGTCTCAATATAACTCAATGTAAAAATCTTACTCTTCATTTGATAATTATGACACATTATCTACCGTATCTATCTAAAATAGTTTTTGGTTCGGCAGATATCACAAATACAGACTTTTTACCAAACCATAACATTACTACAACCTTCCTTATATTATACAAGAAGCATCTTATAATTTTAAGCTAAAGCTTATATAAAGTTTTAAAAAATACAATTTTAGTAATCACAGTGTACAGGGAACTTTCTTTTCAACAGTGATTAAGGACAATTTTGATTGTTTAAGGCAGAACATGCATTTTCACTGAGATGGTAAGATAATTTATCAAACATATCTCTTAATAAAAATAAAGATAGATTAAGTTCAAATCTTTAGGTCTTTTTGAGATCAGGTACATTGTACAATATCAAAATCTAAAAATATTTTTTATTAAATTCAAATTCATGAAACTGGAAAGTCAAATTAAATGCCTAATGTCTCTATAAAAATACTGAGTTCAAAAAGCATATGGTTGATATATTATATTGAAGCTTAAATAATTCTCATGCTAAAGTTATCTACATGTTTGAATCTGATTATGAAAGCAACATGATCGCATGATCATAAAAATGAAAGCTGAAATCTGATTGGATGTAAATCTGTGCTTTAAATTTAAACTTTGAACATAAAGTTAAACCTTGCTATACAGCCAACTACATGTTTTGTGGTGAAATCTTGTCACAAAGACAATTTCTAAAATATGGAGGCTGGCTTTCAAAGAAATATATATAGCAGAAATAAATTTTGAACTTTTAAATATATTACAAACAGGTTGTAAGAGAGGTGACAAAGTACATGAAGAACTGTATAGTAAGGTTTAACTCTAAAAGTAATTACAATCATAACAAAACTTTACAAGCAGAAACATGTACAAGAAATATATGGAAAAGTTAACCGATATCAACCAGCACACAATGTTAAAATGACACATGCAGCAGAAACTATGATGTTTTCACTACAACTGTGATGCAAAATATTATGTACTCACACAAACATAGGATGAATATATCTAAACAAAATACAACTCTTGCCAGAAAGAACATTATTAATGTCTTGGTCTTCTTTTTTTCTTTTTCCTTTAAAATTTTCATTATACGCATATTAAACAAAATCGTAATTTTTTAAAATTTTTAAAAAATTTTCAAACTCTAAATGATTTTTATTCATTTTGTTATAGCCTTTGTATCAGATCCATGTATGAATGTACTTATTTGGCAAGAGTTTCAGTAACTTAGATGAAGAAACGAAAGCAATGATTACCCATGACTTCATCGCCATTGGTGTCGTCTGTCATCATGCGCTGCAGCTGTTCTGGTGACCCTAAAAATAGAGGTGACAAATGATGATGTATGAGGCATGTTTGGTGATATAAGGAACACAATGACATTGTGTGATAATGGACAATGCAGATCATCAAACATGTATAAAGAGCCTCTCAAGTCTTAGAAAATATAAGTCCCGAAACAAATTACCCAAAGTATAGTAGATTATTATTTTAAGACTTTCTTAGAAATACAATATGTGCATAAAATCAGGTTGCAAAAAGAAATTTTGCTTATTTGGATCTACCTCATATGTTTGCAAAAAAAAAAAAAAAAAAAAAAAAAAAAAAAAAAAAAAAAAATACCCGGTAGCAACAAAGTAAATATTTGGCAGTTTGGGTTCAAGTCTGAAACTAAGGAATTATCATAAATTTCCAATTTAGACTTCTTATACACTATATAGCTTTTCTAGTTTTGTTTTGAATTAAAAAAGTTAGTCCCTTTGATGTTCAGTATCTGTGGACATCATACAACAAATAAACAATGTTTATACACATTTGATGATCTGGAAATAAAGCCAAATAATGGATATATGTTAAACTGGTAATAAAGATTTAATGAACGAGTATTTGAAAAAAAAAACTTTGCCAATGTTCAAGTGTTGGGAATGAAAATGGAAAATAGAATTCTATATCACACATGATATAAGGGTGAGGTTTGAAATGATTGAAATAGGGCAAATACAGTAGATTCTATTTAGAAAGAAGACTTATTTATCAAACTTATTTCCATAAAGAAAGTCATAAGAATGTCACAAAGAAAGAGCCACAATGTAATTGGCATTCCTTACAAAAATCAAAGCTATACAAATCTCATCATAAATTTGTGATTTTTAGCTAAAACCAGGATAGGCTGAATGAAAAACTGTGTCAAAATGATTGATAATTTGAAAAAAAAAAAAAAAACCAATGACAATGAATACTCTTTTGCTATAAACATTTTAATATCCAAGAACAAAGATGTCGACTAAGAGGCTCCATTGTGCTTCTTACAAGGATTATTATTGACATTAAGCAGCCTCTTACAGCTTCTTTATAATAGGAGTCTACTGTATACCTAAACATATGAAATGTGCTTTATCATCATTAGGATTAACACTACCTATAGTATACATAAAATAATTAATATAAAAATATTATGAAATAATAAGAACTAGCATAATTAACATAATTCATAATTTAGTTATAGCTTTATAATCATGATTTGTTTGCATTGCATCATCAGTGTTCCAGCTATCATTAAGTTATACATGTATGTAATTTGTTAAGGATCTTTTCTTTTCTTTTCTTTTTTTTCTTTCTTTCTTTTCTTTGTTTGTTTTTTTTTTTTTTTTTGAAAACTGTTAGAAGTGATGCTGAGTTCAAAGAATGAAAGCATGCAATTTTGACTAATAAAAATTTCATAAGGGCAGGGCTGATAAAAAAAGGGCAAGGCATCATTTAATCTAAAAGGGCAACAAGGTCCTAGAATAGATTAGTTCTACCCCCTGTAAAACAGCCAATCTGGAACACTGATCATATACCAAATTATCATTAACATCATTAACATTCATTAACATCTTTACTACAGTTTGTCCATTCCCAACTCTCTCTCTCTCTCTCTCTGTAGTGTATGGCAGTCAGACTCTGCATGTTCATTTATCCAAACAGACAATATTACTTAAGATAAGGGAATAAATCTTGAAAAGTTCCAAATGAAATCAGAACATTTCCTGATATGAGAATTGATAAACATTACTAAAATTACCTGATTTTGTTGTGTGTTGTGGCACATTGTTAACAAAGAAAACGGGTGGAATAATCTTATTTAATGTTGCCATTCCTAACACTTGAAAGTTTGTGAAACTGGTTAAGCATAAGGCTTATTCAGGGCCCAGTTTCACAAACTTTCAAGCGTTAGGAATGACAACATTCCTGCCAAGTTTCATTGACATAGGTTTACTGTTTCAGAGAATTAATTTTAAGTGAAAAAGCCAAAAACTTTCAAAGATGGATGGCAGATAAAATAGCATTTTAACAGTTTAAACCCTTTAGGATCATTGAATGACTTATGTTGTCTATGTCTTTGATGTTTGATGTCTACTGTAACTGAAAGCCTAAATCTCCATGACAGTAGGCATGCAATATAAGAAGTACTTGATGACATTTAACCTTTAAGCTACAACAAGCTACATAAAAGACACACCTTAGATTTAATTTCTGCTTGTGCTGTAAGTCTATAGAGAAGCATGGAATAATGTTGTAAGTCCTTTTTTCAAGGTGAAACCTGTGTTATTCTGACCATGAATTTCCTTTAAAGCTTATTGTTTTAAGGGCACATCTTGGGAAGCTGGGATTATTTTTCTACTAACCCTATCAGTCAGTACAGGAACTTAGGACATGATGTCTCATAACAAGTGACTCATGATTTAATATATACATTTTAATAATGGTGATGATAAAACTGTAACAATTGTGTCTATGATTTGTAATCTGTCACAACTCCATGAAAAAAATTTATCATCATCAGGACTTCAAAATTTACCAGTCTTAACAGTCTCAAACAAAGTGGATATTTTTTGGGGGTTTATTATCATTTTTCAATTTTTTAGCCAGGAAAGGGAATAAAAAGACTCGATTATCTCAAATGAATACCTGCCCTTAGTTATAGAAACCCATTACCTGTCAAAGCAAAACTAAAAATAAAGGACCCCAAGTCACTTCAAAGAAATAAATTATCACAAAAGTAAATTAAAACAGGAATACATTGTCACAATCAATTGTAAGATTTCAATAACAACTATTGGTGAAGTCTTTACAATGCATCAACTTATCAAAATATCTTGCGAAAAGTCTAGCAGTAAAATACTTGTTGTCTCATAAACATTTCAAGTTGTTCCAAATATGCCAAGAAAGGGCCATTATTAATAATATCGTCTGATGTACAGTAGATCTCTCTAACCTGCCTTATCTATTTACTAATCCCACTTAGTTAATACAGGTTATCTAACTTGCTTTTACATGTTGAGTCAACCAAACCCTTGTTGATTGTAATGTTGTAGAACATTACACCAACAATTTTTCAGCTTTTCACAATGAGAACAAGTTTATTAATCTCGAAGGATTGATCTAAGAGTAAGTTCAAGTTTAATTGAGATGCATGAGTGCAATAAAAGTTCAAAAAGACAAATATCTTAGTCTTTGTAACCTCACTTTATGCAATTGCTTTAGCCCCCCCCCCCCCCCCCTTAATTGTACCCTTGTCTACAGCCACCTAATGCATTTCATTTGACAGAAATTTTTAATGGAATTAACAAAATGTAATTCAAACATAAAAACTTGGTAATCTACAGGTAACTTAAATAATCCTTGTCAAATTAGTAAAATAACCTTGACAATACAATTAAGTTCTCTACAGCACTTGTTACCCACTTAGCAGAACATGTCAACACAACTTATTGATCCTTAGCAACCTTCTTAATAAACTTAACTAAACTTGACAATAAAACTTATTTCACTTGACCTTGGTTATACAACTTATTGAAATCTTGTATTTGGATAAACAAGCTAACTTTATATAATTCACCTTGGTATTTCACCCAAGAAATCTCCTGAGCAACATCACTTAGTTGACCTTGGAAATATAATGAAGTAATTTCTATTTACTTACTTGACCATGACAATATAGTTCAGTAGACCATGACAATACTCAAAATGGCAATCACCTGAATTAATACTAATTAGTAAAACTTGAAAAATTTGTCTATCAAGCTGAAACTGGCAATACTAATTGGTTGTACTTGGTGACCATAAATAAACACAACCTCATATGACAGTGGGAACACCACTAAGTTTGGATGGCCTTTGTATAGCAGTCAATCTTTTTTTTTTTTTTTTCCTTTTTTGCAATACCACTATGAAAACAACTATGTTGGACTTCATGACATAATTATTTGACCTTGATAAAGGTATCAATTTAACTAACTCTGGCAACACATTTAAATTAAAATTCGCAACAAAATTAAGTTTGGATGGAATTGGTAAAGCAACCAATTTAGTTGGCTTTCTGAAATCAATCTTTGAAACGCACCTTTGTTGACATTAGCAACATAACCTATGCAATATAAGCAAATTAACTTGGTTGCCAAGTGATATTGTCAACATGACTGAAGTCGTTTTGGCCATGATACAATGGTTATCTCAATCTTGACATCACAAATTTCCTGACATTAGTGAAACAACTTAGCTAGACTCAGTGACATACATTATTAATTTTTGCTGATGGCATATATACTTATGTATACCTTTGCAACTCAACTTGGTGATCCATTATGTTAACCTTGGTAATCTAATTAAGTTGTTTTTGGCAACATTGTCAACAATGTTAGCTTTGGTACATTAATCAATTACAATAACCTTGGTAACACAAAATAAATTTCATTACAAAAAAGTTAACCCTTGCAATGGACTTAGTTGACTTCAACAACCAAATTGAATTAGCTTGGTTAAGACTACACTTGGAATATCTTAACAGCAGAACTTGATTCAAATTAAATATGATACAATAATATTTTTAACCTTGACAACACATCTTCACTGATCCTGGCAAAATTACATATCTGCTTTACTAACTCTGCTTATCCAGTTATAATTAGTTAACCTATATAACACAACTTGGATCAAGTAAGTTAACCTATACAACACAACTTGATCAAGTGAGGTAAGTTAACCTATACAATATAACTTGGATCAAGTAACCTATACAAAACAACTTGGATCAAGTTAGTTAACTAGATAAAGCACAACTTGGATCAAGTTAGTTAACTTATACAACACAACTTGGATCAAGTAACCTATACAAAACAACTTGGATCAAGTGATTAACCTACAAAACACAACTTGATTAATGAGTTAAACTTGGATCAATTTAGTTAACCTAGATACAGCACAACATGGATCAAGTTAGTTGACTAAGGCTTCCACGTTTACACGTGTAAACGGTAGCGTGTCGGATATAGGCTGTAAACGTTTACAAATTTTATAACCGTGTACACGACATGTGACATACTTAATTGATGAAAATTAAGTCAGGATATGTTTCAAAGGCTCACAGCTTGCACGAAAATATTTAGGGGTACCAGCGACTTCTTTGCCCTCAGAGAGTTTTGTCGACAGCAGGGGGTATAGTTAATAAATTCATATCTTCTCTTGATTCCGACACAGTTGACAAGCTTATCTTTATTAACAGTTGTTTGAAATCAAAATTTAAATCGGCTAACAAATCGATAGATCTATCTCAGAAGCATGTCGTCAAGAGAGAGCCTGTAGAGGATAATGTTCCAACCATCCCAGCAACTTTGATTTCTACGCTTCCTACTTCCTACATGTCTACCATCTGATTCATATTTAAATTTTATGTTGTTAAAAAGACGGTCATTTTTGTTACAAGTTGTAAGTTAAAATTGAATATCTTCATTTATTGAAATATTTGAATTTTTGACGTTCCATGTACATAAGTTTTTGTTAACTAGGATTAAGTTACAATTTCGAAGTTTTTGAGAAAGTCCACGGACATGCGCATGCATATCAATATCGTCTCGGGCAATGTAGCCAAACACTTTACATGGATCGATGTTAACGGTAATTTTTTTGTTTCAAACTATGATTACAGGATAGAAATAAATGTATTTTAATTTAATAAAATTCAATGTTCGTGAATGTATGACTGTCACGATACATTTTCTTTGATACAATCAATCGCGATGTTCCGAATCATGATGGCCGTGTAAACGGCATCGTTTCGTTTACTACCTGTCGTGTACACGTTTACGGTTTTGTGTAAACATGGAAGCCTTATAGTTGACCTATACAACACATCTTGGATCAAGTTAGTTAACCTATAAAACACAACTTGATCAAGTGAGTTAACCTATAAAACACAACTTGATCAAGTGAGTTAAACATTGATCAAGTTAGTTAGCCTATACAACACAACTTGGATCAAATGATCACATGAATTAACCTTTTCAACACAACTTGGCTTATCATGAGAATTCAAAATATAAGCCATAAGTAGTCTTAACTTAGTTCACCTTAGCAACACAGCTTTGCTGACTTTTACAATACAGCATAGTGGCTTAGGCAATCCTTTTTAATTGCATAATATACCTTGAAAGGGTGTTCTGTTGGACACAAATATCTGCAATTTGCTATTTTTTGCTTTTTTCCCATAAATTTCCTGCAAAAAAATCCTCAAATGTACTATTAAATTGGCAATAGAACATAGTTGCTTAGTTAACTCTGCTTATCAACTTGGGTAACCTTGGCAACACAACTAAGCTGACAATAAAATGAATGGCTCTATTAACGTAGCCATTACTGGTTATCCTTTTAGTAAACCTTGGCAACACAACTTAGCCAAATCTGGCTATAATTTATATTGCAACACAAGAACATCAAATCTACGGAACTTCAACTACCATCTAAAAAGGTCTGCTTTAATCACCTTGATAAGTCTTTGCCATTAACTTATAAACATAATTATCTCTAATGTCTGAATTCATCACAGTTGTTCCACTTAATAACCTCACAAATCTAGTAATCACTACAATTCCATGATCATTTTTTGTCACTCCACTTGATAACCTGATCTTTGTACCTGGTATCAATTTTCATGTAACACCCTCCCCCAAACTCTTCATCCATTTCCTTAAAACATTTTTCAATCTAACATCAATTCATCTCAAACAAAGTGAGATTTTTTGAAAAAAAATGTCAAAATCTATAAAATTGTTATGAAACAGAACATGCATATATCTTTTCTGGAATATCATCACTAAAGATTATACAAAACATCTTAGCTGCCATTGTCACACACACACACACACACACACACACACACACACACACACACACACACACACACACACACACACACAGAATATTCATCATCAGAGTAAAATTCCAAATGACACATTTTCAATTTTCTTAAATATTTTTAAAGATACTTTCAATTTCAAAATGGAACACTACTATATATAACTGCTTAAGATAATTGCAGCAACTTTACAGTAAAATATATTAAAAAAATTCCTTGACACCATATGGTTGTGAAAATATCAATAATATTATTCATAATTAAAAATGCTGATTGCATTCATGTAAATCGAAAGTAAATCAACTAAAAATTCAAGTTATTTAATTCATAATGTCAGCTGATTTTTAAGATTTAATTACAGGTAATATATTAACATCTATAATGTGATAAAAAGGAAAAAAAAACTTTCCACTGCTTTGGTATTTACCCAACATAACTCACAGTGTAGTGTATTTAGTATGCCCTCAGATGACGTTTGCCAAATAGATCCACTGGTAACTAACATAATCCAAGAGAATATTAATAAAAACTTAAAGTCCAAAGAGGCTTATGAGGATAAAATCCATTCCCCTCACAGAACATATGTCTTATACTGCACTAAACACGCCCCCACCTAGACAGGCAAAACTTTATCCAAACATGGCAAGATGATACGTGATGTTACTCTACCTCTCAGCTGATCACCATATGTCCACTCCCTGCATCTTCACAGGCTTTGACATGAATTAACCTCTCATAAAATGCTGGGTTAGATTAGAGTCTAGATAATCCGAAATTCCGTAAAAGGGAAAAAATATTCATTTTCTAAGACCTTGAATATTTACTGACACGTGTTCAAGCGTATTATAACATTCCAGATGTGAGGGGGTGGGATTGAAGCTCGGACTCTGATAAAAATGATAGTTGACAAATGAAAGTGAAACGGGAATGAAGAAGGTGAAAAAAATATTTCAAAAAATACCTCTCCACAGATTAAAATTGGTAAATTCTGGAGAATCGGACATTTGCTCCTCAACGTTATTGAAACACGTATGTAGGTCGAGTAGGGTCATTTTCGGGGTTTTAACTAAAAGGCTGTCTGCTAATGAAGTCGTCTTCCCCAACGCCCGCCGTCCGTCTGCTTGTTTGATCGTAGTTGTTTGGACTAATGCTGTCTCTAGTTAAACTTGGCCTCAAAGTGAGGGTCTATTTGTGTACATTAGATCTGGTTAGTGAAGAATAAAAGCCCGGATTGGTGGCAGAGCTCGGTTATGTTGGCACATGTTTATACATGCATGCCTCCACACGAAATCGATGGTCTGCCAGCTTGTCAAGTGAAATGAAATCAAAATGAACTTATTTTTCCAAAATAAATCTTTTAAATGTAAAATAATCCTAGATAAATAAAATTCCTGTGTTTTCACATAGACAATCCACCTGAAATTAAAAACATTAACGCAATTCCAAAATTTTTTCTCTTCCTACCGAAACATTGGCCGGCTGTTTGACAGGTCGCCATATTGAATATGACGAAGCTATAGTGCCTGCAAAACAGTGTGACAAAAACATTAAATGTGCAACAAAATTTCTAACCTCCACCTTGGTTAGATCTTTTAGGGACCCCATTTTCAACTTCTGTGTCCAACGGTCGTTTTCTAGAGTCAGAAGTGTCCATATCAGTGCCATTCATGCCGTCGTAGTTCATCGCCATTTTCCACTTCGCCCAGTTCTCGTGGGGTAACGTACTGAATATACACAAGTCACGAGACTTGTTGAAACGCATCCTTGCAGTATATTAGCAGAAAAAATTATTTTAATACGTAAAGATAATAGTATTTTATTTATATATCAGTAAAATAAGTTGTTTTTCTCAAGTTTTTCAATTTATTTTATCATTTTTCTTAATATTAAAAAAGAAATCACAAAATTAATAACACGTATCACATGCAAAAATGAAAGTGCCACGCCCCCTTTTACGTTTTACTACCTGTTTGTCAGTGGTTAGAGTTATAGCTGTAATGGGATAAATATAGCATCATCACGCCACATTTATTTTACAAAATATTCAGTTTGGCACACTTTAACAGTAATTTGTATGTTTTATTATCGAAAAATAACAAGCATAATTTTAATATAAAGTTACCAATAATGATGCATCGTGATTCTCTTATTTTTCCGCAAAAAAAAAAACAAAACAAAACAAAAAAAAAAAAACAAAAAAAACAAAAAAAACAAAAAAAAAAAACAAAAAAAAACCCAATAAATAAATAAATAAAATAAAATAAATAAATAAATAAAAATAATTAAATAAAGGAATAATAATGTAAGAAAATAAATAAATAATAATAATAATAATAATAATAATAATAATAATAATAATAATAATAATAATAATATAAACAAATGTAAATAATTCGCTTTGTGTCCGTGAAATCCGACGGGGTTGATTATGCTAATCTATTAATTCAAGCGATTGAATAATTTTATGTTTTTATTTACCAGTATTAGAATTACTTTAAAAATTTTGTCTCCTGACATAAACGATACATAGTTAAAATGTGATGCCTGATTTTACTAACTTTTATTATTATTTCTATAATAATAATAATAATAATAATAATTTTATTATTATTTCTATAATAATAATAATAATAATAATTATTATTATTATTATTATTATTATTATTATTATTATTATTATTATTATTATTATTATTATTATTTATTTATTTATTTATTTATTTATTTATTTATTTATTTATTTATTTATTTACCACTAATATAGAGACTGGGGGATTTAGTGTTCGGACAAAATCGACCTTCGATGAGCAAACTGACCATTTTTTTCACACTTTTCACACTTGAATCTGCCCGGAGTGAAATCTAAACTTAAACGGTGAGAAACGTCGTTATTCGTAAGGGAATGTGCGCTTTGAACCACTCTGCCAACGAACACCCTAACCTCCGACCATCCACGCGAACTTCTCCATACCCACTGAAAACGGCAAGCTGATATGGTTTTAGTAAACTATCTGTGATTCAGTGTGATGGTTGGTCCGTTAAACATTTTTCAGAACTTTTTAAAATTATTGATAAAAATCACTTAATAATAATAAATAAATAAATAATAAATAAATAAATAAATAAATAAATAAATAAATAATAAATAAATAAATAAAAATAATAATAGTATATCATGTATAATAAATAATTTTCGTAAAATATATAAAAAAATCTTCAAATATGTGTATGTTGAAGAAATGTGTTAAACGCACATCAGGCCAATAATTCTGCTTTTGAAAAAGTTCGTGTTTGGGGGTTAGAGTTGGGAGGGAAGCATTATTGATATTACATCCAGACCAATTTTACCAAGTGTTTGTTCACGAAAATGATAGTAAGGCATTATTGTGAATCAGGAGAAAGTTATTGTTTAAAGCCGCATCAGCATTTAGCAGCTACATGAATTCGCGGCTAGAAAATGTTAAAAATTCAACGTATAAATAAAATATGAAAATTGATGTAAAACTCATAAAAGATTTTTGAATAAACTGGTAAGATCCGGATAGTATATGATAAAAAATTATATTTTGTTGAAATTGAACAAGTTTATTTTCCAAAGGAAGTGTCATATACCACTTTTTGAATTTTATCATATAAATACTTTCAAAAAGTGGTATATGAACTTTTTTGATTAAATCCCAAAAGTGGTGTATGACAGAAGTGTCATGTGCTACTTTTGAATTTTTATGAAATAATACATCAAAAGTAGCACATGATGCTACTTTTGAATTGTATTGTTTCATAAAAATTCACAAGTAGCACATGACAGAAGTAAAAATATTTGTATATACATGTACCAAAAACAAACTGACTCTTTATTATTGAAGTCAACTTTGACTTTCGCACATTGCATTGCATGATGTCCACAGTTATTTTTTTTTAAACTCAGGTCTATGTCATAAAAGGTCAAAGGTTACTTAATATGTATGGTGTTCAAAGAACAAGAATTCTTAAAAGCTTCACATTCATACAGGAATCGTGGTGTCACTGACAACAGGTCTGATTCATTTAATTGATAGCTGTTTTCATTCAATTTCTATCGGCGCAAAGTTATAAAAATTTATGATAAATAAATAAATAAATAAATAACACTATCTGAAACATTTGTTGTAATTCACGTTATTTTTTATATAATATTAAATATTATTAATTTTAATTCTGATGTTAGAAAATAAATGTTTTAATATATTGACGAAGACTTTTAATTTTATGTGACAATTTGAAGACCATGTCCCATTTATAAAGAATAAAATATTCACGGTTTATGATAACGGTGTTTTGAAATGTAAAATTTACACCGAGTAATGTTGTCTATTTACTGTTATCATAGATTATATCGTTATGTGAAAAATAAATTCATTAAAATTTTGTTTCAATTTTTCTTCTCAAAATAAATTAAAATGAAAAAAAAAAAAAAAAAAATAAATAAATAAAGAAGAAAAAAATTATTTGAAAAGGAATATTAAAAAAAACCCAAAAACTAATAATTACATCATTGCTATTACTTTTGACCATTTTAGATGTATTTTTACATATTATTTGACCTGTTTTTCAATATATCAAATACACATCCTAGTAGGCGTGGTTATTAAAATAATGAATATTTATGAATACAGGGAAGTAACTCCCAAATAAATTGAATTTCACCATTAACAATAACATAGCCGCTCCGGTGGCGCAATCGGTTAGCGCGCCGTACTTATAGACAGTACCTTCCCTGTGTAACACAGGATGAGGAATGCGGAGGTTGTGAGTTCGATCCTCACCCGGAGCAGTGTTTTTTTAATTATTATTTTTTGTTTTCATTCTAACTCAACAATGCGTAATCTCTGAATAAAAAAAATATTTTTTTATTTTGTCCAGAATGATGTTATAAATGTATTGATGTAATTTTTTAGTCGACATGACAAGGCAGATTATAACACGTTGTTATTTTCGAAAGCAAAACATGTTGAATCATGTTTTTTAAGTAACAAAATTGGAATTCGTATATTAAGAATCAGGCGAACGATTTTATTTAATCGGATGTGTTATTTGCAATTTACACATGTAGTCTTATGTATACAAAATCGACACAACATTTTCAGAACCAAAATCTGTAGGAACTTCTGTCAGTGTAAGATAGAAATCCAACACGAAGTATAACGCTAAACTTTTTTTTGCCATTTAACAACAATCATTGAATATATGTTTGCTAACAACAAACAGCATGAAACTTTTATCTGTAGTCATTTCCGTTTCACATTGTTTTTCATACAAACCTCAAAATGATTAGCAATCGATATACTGGTATTATCAATACAAACACGTGTGCTTATTTCCTGAATTTAAGTTGTGATTAGTAAAATTATTAATATTGCGATTTAAATAATTATATACCTTAGAGAAATAATCCATACGTATAAACAAATGATGACGGTAGTTTTCACACACACACACACACACACACACACACACACACACACACATTTAATCGATTTTTTAAATTTATTTCAATTGGCTAACAATCTAGTAAGTTTATTGCATTTGAAAGACTTCGTTAAGCCCTCACGAGTTATCCATCTTTAAGTCTAATATAATACACATGCGATTGATTTAATAAAACTTCATTAGGTCTTCACGAGTTATCCCCCTTCCCAAAGACAATGTGAGTCTCACATATTATGGAAAATAATATTTTATCCAATAGAAGAAACGTAACATGATACAATTATTATACAGGGGAGGATCCAGAATTTTATGAAAGAGGTGGGGGTGGGTGAGAATTTTTTCCATCAGATATTGCGAGCGCCTGCGCTGACGGGACATCGAGTTTTAAGGTCTCCCCGAAGCACCCCGTGACTTTCATTTCTAAATGCATATTGTTTGGCGAAAGAGCATACATATTCTCAAGTCTTGGTCAGACACAGCCGGGGTTCGAACCCCTACCTTTCACAAACGAGGGTCTCATGATTCGGGATAAAGGCTTTGTTAGGTCCTAACAAGTTACCCCTCTTCATTAAGACCGTGTTTGCCTAGCGTATTACAAGAAAAAGTTGATCTCATGCAACTGATTAGATAGACTGCATTAGGTCTTCATGATCTTCACTACCTAAAATTAGAATCAAACTTTGAGGATATATATATATGTGTGTGTGTGTGTGTGTGTGTGTGTGTGTGTGTTCCAGACAGTAAAATGCATCCGGATTTCAAAATCCAAAGGATCCGGTTTATTAAGGTTTTCATCATAAAGAATAAAGATGGGAGTAGATCCGGACAAGCATACATATCAAATTTTCACAGCATTACGGTTTTAGTTTAAACAACATTTTATTAATTTGCAAAGTACAAACAAAAGAACAAAACATACTGTAAACTGGATTCAGGAACAAGCGCAAGCTTATATTAACCCGTCTCCAGAACAACTGTACAACATACTGTAAACTGGATTCAGGAACAAGCGCAAACTTATACTAACCCGTCTCCAAAACAACTATACAACACACTGTAAACTGGATTCAGGAACAAGCGCAAGCTTATATTAACCCGTCTCCAGAACAACTGTACAACATACTGTAAACTGGATTCAGGAACAAGCGCAAACTTATACTAACCCGTCTCCAAAACAACTATACAACATACTGTAAACTGGATTCAGGAACAAGCGCAAACTTATACTAACCCGTCTCCAAAACAACTGTACAGCATACTATAAACTGGATTCAGGAACAAGCGCAAGCTTATATTAACCCGTCTCCAGAACAACTGTACAAGATACTGTAAACTTGATTCAAGAACAAGCGCAAGCTTAAATTAACCCTTGTCCACAACAACTGTACAACATACTATAAACTGGATTCAGAAACAAGCACAAGCCTATATTAACCCATCTCCAGAAAAACTGTACAACATACTGTAAACTGGATTCAGGAACAAGCGCAAGCTTATACTAACCCGTCTCCAGAAAAACTGTAAAGCATACTGTAAACTTGGTTCAGGAACAAGCGCAAGCTTATATTAACCCGTCTCCAGATCAACTGTACAACATACTGTAAACTGGATTCAGGAACAATCGCAAGCTTATATTAACCCGTTTCTAGAAAAACTGTTAAGCATACTGTAAACTGGGTTCAGGAACAGGCGCAAGCTTATATTAACCCGTTTTTAGAAAAACTGTAAAGCATACTGTAAACTGGATTCAGGAACAAGCGCAAGCTTATACTAACCCGTTTCTAGAAAAACTGTAAAGCATACTGTAAACTGGGTTTAGGAACAAGCGCAAGCTTATATTAACCCGTTTCCAGAACAACTGAACAAGATACTGTAAACTGGGTTTAGGAACAAGCGCCAGCTTATATTAACCCGTTTCCAGAACAACTGAACAAGATACTGTAAACTTGATTCAAGAACAAGCGCAAGCTTAAATTAACCCTTCTCCAGAACAACTGTACAACATACTATAAACTGGATTCAGAAACAAGCACAAGCCTATATCAACCCATCTCCAGAAAAACTGTACAACATACTGTAAACTGGATTCAGGAACAAGCGCAAGCTTACACTAACCCGTCTCCAGAAAAACTGTAAAGCATACTGTAAACTTGATTCAGGAACAAGCGCAAGCTTATATTAACCCGTCTCCAGAAAAACTGTACAACATACTGTAAACTGGATTCAGGAACAATCGCAAGCTTATATTAACCCGTTTCTAGAAACACTGTTAAGCATACTGTAAACTGGGTTCAGGAACAGGCGCAAGCTTATATTAACCCGTTTTTAGAAAAACTGTACAACATACTGTAAACTGGATTCAGGAACAAGCGCAAGCTTATACTAACCCGTCTCCAGAAAAACTGTAAAGCATACTGTAAACTTGGTTCAGGAACAAGCGCAAGCTTATATTAACCCGTCTCCAGATCAACTGTACAACATACTGTAAACTGGATTCAGGAACAATCGCAAGCTTATATTAACCCGTTTCTAGAAAAACTGTTAAGCATACTGTAAACTGGGTTCAGGAACAGGCGCAAGCTTATATTAACCCGTTTTTAGAAAAACTGTAAAGCATACTGTAAACTGGATTCAGGAACAAGCGCAAGCTTATACTAACCCGTTTCTAGAAAAACTGTAAAGCATACTGTAAACTGGGTTTAGGAACAAGCGCAAGCTTATATTAACCCGTTTCCAGAACAACTGAACAAGATACTGTAAACTGGGTTTAGGAACAAGCGCCAGCTTATATTAACCCGTTTCCAGAACAACTGAACAAGATACTGTAAACTTGATTCAAGAACAAGCGCAAGCTTAAATTAACCCTTCTCCAGAACAACTGTACAACATACTATAAACTGGATTCAGAAACAAGCACAAGCCTATATCAACCCATCTCCAGAAAAACTGTACAACATACTGTAAACTGGATTCAGGAACAAGCGCAAGCTTACACTAACCCGTCTCCAGAAAAACTGTAAAGCATACTGTAAACTTGATTCAGGAACAAGCGCAAGCTTATATTAACCCGTCTCCAGAAAAACTGTACAACATACTGTAAACTGGATTCAGGAACAATCGCAAGCTTATATTAACCCGTTTCTAGAAACACTGTTAAGCATACTGTAAACTGGGTTCAGGAACAGGCGCAAGCTTATATTAACCCGTTTTTAGAAAAACTGTAAAGCATACTGTAAACTGGATTCAGGAACAAGCGCAAGCTTATATTAACCCGTTTCTAGAAAAACTGTAAAGCATACTGTAAACTGGGTTCAGGAACAAGCGCAAGCTTATATTAACCCATCTCCAGAACAACTGTACAACAAAATGTAAACTGGATTTAGGAACAAGCGCAAGCTTATATTTACCCCTCTCCATAACAATTGACAACAAAATTTAAACTGGATTCAGGAACAAGCGCAAGCTTATATTAACCCCTCTCCAGAAAAACTGTACAGCATACTGTAAGCTCGATTCAGGAACAAGCGCAAGCTTATATTAACCCGTCTCCAGAAAAACTGTAAAGCATACTGTAAATTGGATTCGGGAACAAGCGCAAGCTTATATTAACCCGTCTCCAGAAAAAACTGTAAAGCATACTGTAAACTGGATTCAGGAACAAGCTTATATTGACCTGTCTGCAGAACAACTGTACAACATACTGTAAACTGGATTCAGGAACAAGCGCAAGCTTATATTAACCCGTCTCCAGAAAAAACTGTAAAGCATACTGTAAACTGGATTCAGGAACAAAAGCAAGCTTATATTAACCCGTCTTTAGAAAAACAGTAAAGCCTACTCCAGAAAAAACTGTAAAGCATACTGTAAGCTGGATTCAGGAACAAGTGCAAGCTTATATAAACACTTCTCCAGAAAAACTGTACTACAGACTGTAAACTGGATTCAGGAACAAACGCAAGATTATATTAACCCGTCTCCAGAAAAAACTGTAAAGCATACTGTAAACTGGATTCAGGAACAAGCGCAAGCTTATATTAACCCGTCTCCAGAAAAAACTGTAAAGCATACTGTAAACTGGATTCAGGAACAAGCTTATATTGACCTGTCTGCAGAACAACTGTACAACATACTGTAAACTGGATTCAGGAACAAGCGCAAGCTTATATTAACCCGTCTCCAGAAAAAACTGTAAAGCATACTGTAAACTGGATTCAGGAACAAGCGCAAGCTTATATTGACCTGTCTGCAGAACAACTGTACAACATACTGTAAATTGGATTCAGGAACAAGCGCAAGCTTATATTGACCCGTCTCCAGATCAACTGTAAAGCATACTGTAAACTGAATTCAGGAACAAGCGCAAGCTTATATTAACCCGTTTTTAGAAAAACTGTAAAGCATACTGTAAACTGGATTCAGGAACAAGCGCAAGCTTATCTTGACCCGTCCCCAGAACAACTGTAAAGCATACTGTAAACTGAATTCAGGAACAAGCGCAAGCTTATATTGACCCCTCTCCAGATCAACTGTAAAGCATACTGTAAACTGAATTCAGGAACAAGCGCAAGCTTATATTAACCCGTTTTTAGAAAAACTGTAAAGCATACTGTAAACTGAATTCAGGAACAAGCGCAAGCTTATATTAACCCGTTTTTAGAAAAACTGTAAAGCATATTGTAAACTGAATTCAGGAACAAGCGCAAGCTTATATTAACCCGTTTTTAGAAAAACTGTAAAGCATACTGTAAACTGAATTCAGGAACAAGCGCAAGCTTATATTAACCCGTTTTTAGAAAAACTGTAAAGCATACTGTAAACTGAATTCAGGAACAAGCGCAAGCTTATATTGACCTGTCCCCAGAACAACTGTAAAGCATACTGTAAACTGGATTCAGGAACAAGCGCAAGCTTATATTGACCCGTCTCCAGATCAACTGTAAAGCATACTGTAAACTGAATTCAGGAACAAGCGCAAGCTTATATTAACCCGTTTTTAGAAAAACTGTAAAGCATACTGTAAACTGGATTCAGGAACAAGCGCAAGCTTATATTAACCCGTTTTTAGAAAAACTGTAAAGCATACTGTAAACTGGATTCAGGAACAAGCGCAAGCTTATATTAACCCGTCCCCAGAACAACTGTACAACAAAATGTAAACTGGATTCAGGAACAAGCGCAATCTTATATTAACCTGTCTGCAGAACAACTGTACAACAAAATGTAAACTGGATTCAGGAACAAGCGCATGCTTATATTAACCCGTCTCCAGAAAAACTGTACAACGTGCTGTAAATCAACTTTTTTTACCGACTGGTTACCCCATTTAAATCAATGCGCTACTTACTGTAAGCACTATCACGCTATATAAGTTTGGTTTTCAGTAAACTAATCAAAGCTGATTCACAGTAATTCAACATGTAATAGCCGTTATTGGGCTCTTCTTATAGCTCATCTGATGCATTTAGTGAAATTGAGTCAGAATTTATTGATTTGTCAACTATGTATAAGTATATTTGTTTAACAGGAGATTTTAATAGAGTGTAGATTTTTTACAAGATACAGATCTATCAGATATTGAACTTAATTTATTTGGTGATGTTAATCAGTTTTCTGTAGTAGATAATTTAAATCTTTTACAGTTGTCAGCTGATAGGGTCAACAAAGATACTAAAATAAATAGTTATGGGTATCATTTGTTAAATTTTTGTAAATATAATAATTTAGTTATTTTTAATGGACGTGTTGGTGAAGACAGGTTTAATGGTAATTATACCACTAATAGATCTAGCGTTGTTGATTACTTTATTGGTTCCATAGATTTTTTTAACTTAGTACATAATTTTTCTATTTTAGACTTTAGCAAACTTTTTTCTGACATACACTGTCCATTATCATGTGAAATTAATGTTACACATAGCATTAGTCTAGTTAATAATTCTGTTGATAGCAAAACAGATCCTATCATAAAGTCATGGGATAGTGGCAAATTAAATGATTTTCATGCTAATATCAATCTTTTACAAGTTAATAATATTTTTGATATTTTATATAGCAAAAATAATGATGTAGACTCAGCTTTTATTAATGAGCAAGTTACAAGTGTAGTTAATGTTATTGTTGATGCTGCAATGAACACATTTGGCACTTTTTTGCCAAAACAAATAAAGGGTACTTATTATTGTAATAATTCAATAGAATGGTTCGATGGCGATTGTTATAAAGCCAGAAAAAAATATAGAAAATCAAAAAGGTTATATAAAAAATACAAGTCTATTTTTTTCAAGGAAGAGATGTGTAATAAAGAAAAAAGATATAAGAAGTTGTTAAACAAAAGTTATAGACAGCATAGGTTAAAGCTGCAAAACAAAATTAAAAAACTTAGATCATCAGATCCAAAAGCGTACTGGAAATTATTAAATAAATCAAACTAAGTTAAAAAGGGTAATGTTGATGTAAAAGAATTTTATAATTATTTTAAAGATATTAATAAAGGTAGTAATGAACCAACTGCATTGGATAATGATATGTTTGCTAATAATAACGATAATGTTAAATTAAATGCCGTCATTTCTAATGAAGAGATAATGTCTTGTATACATTCATTAAAAAATAATAAATCACCGAGTATTGATAATGTTTTCAACGAATATATAGTACACTCTATTGATTACATGTTACCTATTTATTACAAACTGTTCAATCTTATTTTTGATACAGGTATTGTACCTGATGCGTGGTCTGTTGGTGATATCATCCCAGTTTTTAAAAACAAGGGAAGTAGAAATGATGTTAATAATTACAGACCTATTACTTTACTAAGTTGTATAAGTAAATTATTTACTTCTATTTTATGCAAAAGGTTAAATGAATATGCTGACGAATGTTCATCATTGAGTGAAAACCAGACTGGTTTTAGACATAAATATTCTACTCTTGATAACATTTTTGTACTCTATAACTTAATAGAAACTCTTTTTATGAAAGGTAAAAAAACTCTATTGTACATTTATTGATTTTCAAGCAGCATTTGATAAAGTATGGAGAGGAGGCCTGTGGCAAAAACTATTTAAATATAATATCAACGGTAAATGTTTTAGATACTTGGTTAATATGTATAATAATACAAAATCTAGAATAAAGGTAGATGGTGTGTACTCTGATTTTTTTTATATGTAATACTGATGTAAGACAAGGGGAAAATTTATCCCCATTTCTGTTTGCTATTTATCTAAATGACCTAGAAGAGTTTTTTGTTGATAACAATGTAAATGGATTGACAACTGTCACTAATGAATTGGAAGATAATCTTGGTATTTATATAAGATTGTTTTTATTATTATATGCGGATGATACTGTATTAATGGCTGAAACTAAAGAAGACTTACAATATCAATAAGACTGTTTTTCGGATTATTGTAAATTATGGAAGTTGAATGTAAATGTGTCTAAAACAAAGGTTGTAATTTTCTCAAAGGGTAGAATCCCCAAAAATATGTCATTTTATATTGATGGTTCAGAATTAGAAATTGTCAAAAATTTTAAATACTTGGGTATATTTTTAGCAGATCTGGTTTGTTTAATTATACAAAAAAATATTTAGCAGAAAAAGCTACTTAAGCAATGTATTCTGTAATTAAAAAATCTCGTTTTTATAATTTATCAATTCATTGCAAATTGGACTTGTTTGACAAAACAGTGTTGCCAATATTATTGTATGGCTGTGAAATATGGGGATTTGGAAATTGTGATATTCTTGAAAGGGTTCATCTCAAATTTTGTAAAATAATTCTCCATCTTAAAAAATCAACTCCAAATTATATCGTTTATGGTGAAATTGCAAGGTATCCAATTATTGTTAATATTAAAAGTAGAAATATAAGTTTTTGGGCTAATATTATTACTGGTAAAGACACAAAATATTTATCGCTTATGTATAATCTTTTATATTCAAATCATCTAAATGGTGTTAATTATAAATGGCTGTGTTATACAAAATCAATTTTTGATGGCTGTGGTTTAAGTAATATTTGGTTATCCCAAACTTTTAGTTGTAAAATATGGTTAGTTAAATGTATTAAACAAAAATTATGTGATCAATTTATACAACAGTGGAGTAGTGATATAGAAATTTTATCTAAAAGTACATGTATATCTTACAGGTTATTTGTTGAAATGCAACATTACTTATTGTCTAATATTTCTACAAAAAATAAAATTTTATTATGTAAATTTAGAACAATCAATCATAAGTTACCTATAGAAACAGGTCGTTGGTCAAACATACCAAAGTCTGATAGAATATGCACTTTGTGTTTTGAAGATATTGGAGATGAATTTCATTATATAATGGTTTGTAAATGTTTTGATGAAGTAAGAAAACAATATATACCAAATTTTTATAGAAATAATCCAAATGTTTTGAAATATTATTCTTTATTTTCAACAAAAAAATTGTCATTATTGAATAATATTTGTAAATTTATTAGTGTTATTTTTGAGAGAGTTAGTCCTCCAGGTTAAATTTACAATTAAAATATTAAATATTAAAGTTAAAAATCATACTGTAACTCACGCATGCTGTATTGTTATATATGTATATATGTATTTACCTGTTCTCTGTATTGTTAATATTACAATGATGAGAAATAAAGAAATTTGAAATTTGAGAACAAAAATACAATAATTGTTAAACAATTAACTGACAATATTAAAATTAACTTAAGTAAATCTATATATAAAGATAATATACATGTAATGCCTATCAAAGCTCATAAGAAAATTACTAACATAAGACAAAAGCATACACGTGTACATATACCTGTTGGTTAAACAAAACAGAAACATTTAACATGGGAGTGTAGATCAGAACCTTTTAGTAAATGAATATATTTTTGGACTGTGTTAAAAATTTCTTCATTTTGTTTAAGAGTTAGATTGTTGGAGTCGCCAAATAATAATAGTTTAACAGTTTCAACTGTTTGGCTTATATTTTTTATGTATCAATCTTTTCGGCCTTAGTGTCACTGATGAGGAATGAATTTCCGAAATGTGCACATCTGGCACATCAAAATTTTACTGGTACTTGTATTATATATTTAATAGTTTAACAGTTGTCCGGTTTTCACAAGCTTCACTGTAATACAAATATGTTTAATTATACTGTTATACTAAGATATAGCCATACTTACAAAAGCATATACAATGTGTTTTAAAAACTCAAGATGTTTAATTTCAAAAGGCACTTCAAAATATCAATTGGTTAGTTAAAAGTGTAAAAGAAAGAATGTTAGATTAGTTTTTATAAAACTGACAGTCAAGTTGTAATGACTCATGAAAAGTTTTAATTATAGATTAATTGTTGATTTTAATTTGAATTGTCAACCTATCTTTTTTTCTCATCTGCCTTTTAAAAAACTTAAATTTTTAATAAAGTTCAGATTTGTAATCATAAATTACCTGTCGAAACCGGCAGGTGGAATGATACTCCAAATGCAAACAGAAATTGTACCTTATGTAATTCTGTCCCATGCTTTGGAAGTAAACAACCCATAATGTTAGAGGAAAACATAAAGAAGATTATGCATTTAAATGAATGGAACTGTTATGTGCTATTTATTTATTGAATGAATGAATGAATGAATTAATTAATTCACTTATTTATTTATTGATAAAACAAAGCCTTCCAAAACTAGCACATAGCACATGACCAACATAATTCTTTATGGGTAATTTCAAACTCAGTCGGCTTAGCTTTTACAAAAAGTCTTAGTTGAAATTTATTCTGTCATCCATAACCCTTTTTTTAAAAAACAAACTCTAAATACCCAAAAGGCACTTAGAAGTAAAAAAGACCCTTCCACCCCCCCCCCCCCCCCAAAAAAAAAAAAAAAAAAAACCTTGTCGAGGTAGGCGTGACGAAACTAAACACACACACACACGCACACACACACACACACGAACGACTGGACCAGAATTTTATATATTTTTAAAAATTATTATTATTTTCATATTTTATTTATTTATTTATTTATTTTTTAATCATTTGCAATCTACAGTTTTCTTATCGTTTCAAAGTATTTACCTCCCTTTGATTATAAATGCATGAATTATAAATAAAAAAAGTAATCAATAATGGAATTTCTGTTTACTAAAAATAGACGCAGGTAAACGTGTACAGCATAGACAAAGCGTGTTATTAGCAATCTCGTCGTTCCTTCCGGAAAGATCAGGTAATCTTACTTTCATGTATATGATTTAAAAAAAAACACACATTATCAAAATATAGTATACAAGGCTGATTTTAATGCACTTCATAGCAACATAAAGACTGTTCTAATATCTCTCTTACATCCTTGCGTGTTATACGTTTTTCACCAATCAACTATATTCTGTTGGATCACTCGTTTATCACTGTATTTGGAAATCTTTGCGTCTTTTTAAAATCGTTTTATCTAGCTTTTCACAATCTCTCATCAATAAATAGACACACACACACACACACACACACACACACACACACACACACACTTTTCTTAATAAAATGGCTGTGATGTATTACATTGTGGCCAAAATCTTGCCTATTTCGACCGCCTCAGTGGCTTAGTGGTAGAGCGGATGTCGGAACTTCGGCAGGGTCAAACAGAAAACTTTAAAAATTGTAAAACAGCTTGCTTTCTTGCCTGTCGATCGGCATTAGGTAGACAGGGTTTCGGTTGTCCGCCCAGTGCCAACGTAATGTGAGTTGGGGAGTGGTATGCTGGTTGACGGCACACTCACACATTGAGCTAGCACATTTACAAAAAGTCGTCCTAAGTGCGCGTTAGCACAAAGCAGACCATAATACACACTGGCAAATCTCGAACATACACGTACGTTTTTTTTTTAGATAAATCCTTAGAGATGGGTTACTTTTTGTCGTGGATAGCCAAATAATTGCGTTAAATAACATTACCCAACATACATTTAGTTATGTTTCAATAACTCTCTTCACACTATCTATAAGCACCGCAAGACATTTTGCTTATGGCTGGTTTAAGAGTAGTTCATTGTATTCTACTTCTTTTCATAACCAATTTAATGTCTCAGACCCCAGTTTCATAATCGACTCAACTGATTTTCCTTAACTCCAGACACATCGGTTTCCTCCACTATTCCGCAACTGACCGCCTCAACTTAAGTTAAAGAATCTATTCTGTGGCTTAAACACAATTACTCGAGTCCACTTCACTTTTTCTTACAAAGTTTTCGTTGTTTCAAGTTCTCAGAGTCTGCGGAAGCTTCCGAAAACATTTAAAATAAGTCATTTGTGCTAGTATATTTGGATTGTTATCAATACCGACACGTAGAAAAATGCTTATTTTCGGAATATCTTTAATTTCTGTCTTATTAAAGATAAACAGTTTCTTTAAAATGTACCTATTTCTAGAAAATATATTTTGGTTATCAAAATCGCAGAAAAACCTATTTTCAGGAAACCTTTCATTTCTGTATTATCTATTCTAGTAAGATTACTGAGAAGTACTAGTTACAATACACACTGTGTATATGCATGGCAATGTGTATACTATGGGATGGAGTTACAGGGATGGAGTTTCGAAATTTCGATTTCTGAGACAATTGCAGTGCCAACAATACATTAACATTTTGCAATTACAATAGAGTACCTGTTTAATACTCGTTGTATATATGGCAATGTGTATTCTATGGGATGGAATCACCGAATGTAGCGTCGAAATCTCGACTTCCAAAAGCAGTTTCACACGGCAAACTTTTGAAGTGAATTTTTTAATAAGAATTCAAAAAAGCACATGACATATGCAGTAATAGTTATTACATGCGCTGTACTAATGATAATGTGCATTTATTGTATGGATTCACAGGAATGGAATATCGAAATCTCGCTTGACTTCACTTGAGTCAGTTTCATTGCCGAAACTGCTTTGAAAATATGCTTATTTCTGTATGATTTGATGTTTGAAATTGGTCATTAAAACTAATTGAAAGTTTGGACTCCCTGTGTTGTATCAAATAACGAAAATGAGTAATTTGACAGATCAAGATTAAAGTAAATAATATCACAATTTAGTAACTTTTTACGATAGCTTTTAATTTAGGTAATCTCTTTATAAAGCTGTTGTTTATATCCTTGAAGAAAATTGCTGATAACAGATTATTTTTTACAAATAGAGATGAGTTGAGTTGAGTAATTGTGTTTAACGTCCCAGTCAGGGTATTTTTCTTATATCGAGACATCACCAGCTATAGGCGAAAGTGCAGAAATTTAGCCTGTGCGTTGCGATGATGATGGCATTATACAGCAGGGTTCTTTATCGTGCCTCGCCTACCGTGACACGGGACCTCGTTTATTTTAAGTTCCAATCCGAAAAAAACTGTGACTTTCATTTCTAAATGCCGAGTGCTGAGCGAAAGAACAGACACTACCCACTTTCAAGCCTTTGGGTTAGACCCGGTCGGGGTTCGAACCCACGACCTCCAACTTACGGAGCGAGCACTCTACCAACTGAGCTATCGCGGTGTAGTTTACAAAAAGATTTCAAAATAATCTAATGTTATTATTTATTGTAGATGATAGCCCGTAGTGATTAAAATTGCGCTTCGGCGTAGTTTCTTATCAAATAATGAGACACAGTTATTATAAAAATAATAATAATAAAAGCACACGTAATGTACAGTGACTTAAAAATTCAAGCCTGACACCCCGTCACTGACAATCCATAACAACACTTCACTCTCAGTCTATAGAGTACACATTGCCTAACTTGCAAGCTGTTGCCGCGGTTAGCAGCTGGTGGAAAATCCAAATTCTATAAATAGGTAAGGGAATTTACAAAACAGTTTCCCATCATATAAAACATTTATTAAGCTTCTAGAAACAAACAGAATTACTAACTGGCTTTCATAAAACGGTAAGTTACTGTTGGATTCACAAAACTTTTTCTGTGAAGATTGTTGTCACAATGTACATGGTCATTGGACAAATGTCTGATGGTCTAAGAATTTTATTTAGATTAGTTGGTTTGTAGTAATATTGTTTAACTCCACATCAGAATTTTGTGTGCGATGAGAGCATGTTTATTAATATCTATGGATTAATATGAGATGTGGGATTGCATACTTTTAGTCTGCTTCATCTAACGCGCACCCAGAGGAATTTCTTGGTTAAAAGTATCGAAGTCATGTGATACTCAATCGTGGTTTGAACCCACGACCTCCCGCTTATAGGGGCGGATGCTATAGTCATTAGCCTCTCAGGCGGTCAGCTAACTCGATTCAAAAGTACAATCTAAAGATCGGGCTTATGAGCATATTCAAATCTTAGGATTAACATTATTTATCTGTAATAATTTCTATTTATTAACTATATATTGATTCGTTGAGCTTTTTAGTACATTGATTCCGCAATAGAGGCGGTCAGCTTACGTTGATTATATTAGAAAGTCCAGTCTGAAAACCGGGCTTATTAATCTGACATTAATTTTACCTAATATATGTAATTTGATTTTTTAGGTATGAAGAAGTTAAAAAAAAAAAAAAAAAAAACTCGAATTGAAAGGGTTAGGTTTTAATTTTTTTCTTCAAATCGACTGGTTCATCCGAGGACTGGATGAAGGACTCGAGAGTTTATGCTAATCTGCGTCAAACTGACTTGGTGAGCCAGCTCCTTAACAAAATGTGTCCCTGAATGAGCATCGGTTCAAGGCAGGTCATGAAACACACTTGCACATCTCACGCATACGCGAACTTATTTTTTTATTAATCCATAGAGATATATAACGATGCTGTCGTCGCGAGTAGCTAAAATACTGTTGTGACGTTGAGCAACATTACAACAACAATGGTAAAATTTTGTATTACACTAAAAAATCAATGTTTGTAAGTTTAAACACTTGAACTTCAATTTTAAAATCAACTTGATCAATAAAAATCATCTTTTGTTTTTTGTTTTTATTTTCTAGAAAATGGCATTAGTGGCATCAGCCTCAAACAGTGCAGAATCATGTACTTTATTGCTTGATAATATACAGTCTTCAGTCCACAACTCTGAATTGAGTGAACAAATCGAGATACAACTTGAGAAAATAAAGAATGAACTGAAATCAGAAAAAAATGTTGACACAATAGAACTTACTACAACAATGCTGAAAAAAATTGTAAGTAATATGGATAAGCTGCGTAGCGGTAAACCTTTGACAGTCATATCCGGTTTGTGTGACATCATATCTGAAACTGTTAGTTTGGTGCCATATATCGGACCACTTATTGCCTCAGTGTTTGGTCTCTTGTCTCACGTATTCGGCATGTTTGATGGTGGACGTCAAAACATGAGTAATTTAATTCAAAAAATAGTTAATGAAGCATTATCTAGGTTTGAAGATACCCTACTCAGGAGAAAGTATTATGGAATGAAACGAGCATTTTCTGTTTCCAGTGCTTTCCTTAGTGGAATGGATGGTGGAGAAAGAATCTCCGAGCACGAAATTGCTGCAATGGGTGGATGTGTACCAATATATCAAGGTGTTACCTTTCTTGGTATTCTTGGAAGCAAATTGAAAGAATACTCACTGGAGGATGGTCAACACAAGAAAACCATGGCTTTTGTTAAACTATATTGCGAGCTTGCTTTCATGAGATATTCAGTTCTTTATCAAATGTTTTCCGTCGCTCGAAGCACTGGTCACAGTGAATACATGGCAAGATCCATATGGAGAGTAATAGAAAATGATAAACTTGAAGATAAAGATGTCCTGAAATTTTTGACTGAACCGGAATATGAAAATAGAGAGTTTTTCATCCAGGTTAATTTGTTTGATGACAAGTGGACGGTTGTTAAAAACTTTATGTCATTTATCAACATAGAATTTCAAGATCTAAGTTTTCTTGCAAATGGCCACTATCACTTAAGTCCGCAAGCATGGGATTATAGTAAGGTGTATATTAATTTTGCAAATATTGTCCAAGGCTGCAGTTATCCTGATGATACTGCAAAGATCACATTCAAGGAGACGGATGAGAAGAATGTTTTCGTCATAGAGACGAAAGCATATCCTGGGTATAAATTGTTCATGGTGCAAGATGCTGATGGATATGTGAGAGCCTCGAGATACGATAAGAATGGAGCTGAAAAATGGAAAATAATACGATTAGCAGACGATAAATACTTGATTTCAAACAAAAAATGGCCAGACTGGTTTATGTACATGTCAAATACCGCAGCTGGTTGGTTAAAAGGTTGTAAAGGCTACCCAGCAGGTGAAAAAGGGACGTGGTTGATAAGAGAAGTTGTTGATGAGACGATATGAAATTTCTTTTACATATGTTTATATGGTCAGTAACTGTCCAATATAGGATTCCACTCTGATTCAACCTCGTTTTGATTGCAGAATTTACAAATCGTTTCATATGGAGCTTCACCAATATAACGTCCTGTTTCTAAGCGTAATGGTAGAATCCCATATCGAAACTGTGCTTAAAGCGATCTTTCATGTTTGCTCGACTTAAGTAAAACGTACGGTTCTTGGTTGAATTCATTTTCAAATGTTACACATGCACGGAGCTTGGAAACGTTTTTTATGTCTCTTTTCCATAAGTCACTAAAGTTTCTCATAACATTTTCTTTTACAAAATTTATGTCGATGACATAATGTAGTGTGTGTGTGTGTGTGTGTGTGTGTTACAATGAATAATTTCCAAATCATTGACGATGTCAGTATACTTATGCAGCTATGACATTGACCTTTTGAACACAGGACCTTGATTCATATATCAAAATGAACATCATATCAATGACTTCAATATTCTAATATACATGCCTATACCCCTATACAGGATAATTAACAATTCAAGTTTTCTTATGCAGCTAGGACCTTGGCGTTTACACATGGCTTTGAATCATAAATAAAAAAAATCATTTTATCAACACCTACAATTACTGATTTAAATGCCTATAAAAAGTAGATGATTAACAATTTCAGTCTTCTAATGCAGCTATGACCTTAACCTTTGAACGTATGAACTTGAACCATATATCAAAATGATTGTTGTTCAATACCCAAAATATTCTAATATATATGTCTATACAAAAGTTGAAAGTTTTCAAGATATATTAACAAATATATAATTTTTAGCAATGCCCGCACTAAGTGCCTTGTCATTTAACCATTTTGATGTCCATGACTACCATTTGTGCAAAACTGAAGCTAGATGACCTTAGAATATTATACATGCAATAACTAAGGTATATCTCTTGTGCTTTCAGTGGAGAAGATTTTTAAAGTATTTCATGTTTTCCCCTTATGGGGCCAAAGGGGGACATAACTTTTATTTGTGCAAAACTGAAAGGCCTTTACCCAGGTATTATGGTTACCAAGTTTTATTGAATTTGACCCTGTAGTTTTGGAGGAAAAGTTTAAAAACGCACGACAGACGACGGACGAAGACGGATAGCAATAGCTCAGGTGAGCTAAAAAGCAATGTACATACATTGCACGTTCCGCATAATAACGTTTTACTAATACTAGATATAATGTCAATTTTATGCACTTATGTAGTCACCTGACATGGTTTTATCAGTAAGGACAGAACAGATTGGTATAATTGCATTCAACATATAACAATCAATAACAATGACGTATTCCGTACAAAAATTCCTTGTTGATTTCTCCAAGACTCGTTAATTGACTACAGCTGGCATTCATAAATATGTTTTGCTCTTTGATCAATATCGATTCACACAGGCTTGTTAGGTTTTTGATTGATTTTTTTTTATCATCAATAAAAAGTGTGATTAATTATTAGAACACAATGCAACAAAAGATTTTGACGTAAACCAACCCTTTCAGGATCAATTATTTGAAAAAAAAAGATTTATTAGGAAACCTTCCTTGAATAACCTGTTTATATCGGCTCTATTCTGTCATGTAACGATGACATGATTTAAACGGATGAAAAGAACCACGGCAGAGCGGATGAGTTACCACAAAAACAGGTTTGAATCTACTGTGGTGTTTTTTAAAATACTTTTTGACTGATTTCTTGCAAATTTCGAAAACTTTATTTAGAAAAATCAAAATAAATGGAATAAATGGATTTCTTATTTTTAAAGTTGTTGGATATAGCAATATCTGTTTTGGAAATATGCCATGGAAGAGTTCGCCGGAAATGAAAATAATACAAAATATTTTTTAATTAAAAGTTTATTACTCATATTGATTTGGAAAAATTGAAAAAAAATTATTCCATTTAGACTACTTCGTTGCTAAATAACATTGGAGTTGATAATTGCAAAAACAAAAAAAAAAATTGTTTGTTTCAAATCTTCCATTATCAAATTTTAACAAAATCATAAATAAAGAGGGCGCCAAACGAGGACGCTGTTAAAAAAAAACGCCTTTGGACTACTCCGTTGCTAAATAACATTAGAGTTGATCATTGCAAAAACGGGAAAATTGTTTGTTTCAAAACTTCCGTTACTTTTCTTTACAAGATAATGAATGAAGACGACGCCAAACGAGGATGCGGTTTACATCATTCCGTTAGTTGCACAACGCTGCCAACTACAAATTATTATCAAAATAATGTTAATCAAAGAACTGTTAGTTATTGCGAAAATACAAGTATACAGAGATCAATATCAGTAAAAAATTCGACAAAAGATTATGAAGACGCATTACATTGTTCACGTTTACACGAGAGGAGAAAGGCGTTATCCGACCCCTTCCGGATGTTGATTTCACAAGATCTACGGGAACGCATTGAAAGTGACGTTGAATCAAGAAGGAAATCCATCAGAAACAGGATATCAAATTTTATGACCACTAAATTCAACCTGGACAAAGAACAAGATTTATTTTAAGAAAATGATTTTACTTATTTTGTATGTGTGTTTTATATCAATATTTTGTCTAAATATGTAATTTTAAAACTTTGGCGGATTCAAGAGGGGAGATTGCAACCCTCCCCTTTTGAAAAATTCGAGAGAGAGAGAGAGAGAGAGAGAGAGAGAGAGAGAGAGAGCAATATCGTAAATATGTACATCTGAAATGTGGCCAAAAGGTCCCCCGAAATATAAAAAATTCATTTTTCGCTGGGGTTTTGCCTTTGAACCGTTGGCGGCCAAGGGCTCTTCGCTGCTGAGGGCTTGAGCCTTCGGCGCTGGCAATATTTCTTGATAAAATTATCAACCCCTCTTTCATAAAATTCCGGATCCGCCACTTTTAAGTCTATTTTGGAATATAAAAGGAATCAATGTTTGATTTAGCAAAGGTTTTTTTAAACTTTATTTCTTTTACAACGATTTAGAAACAAGTTGTGCAACTTATATTAATCTAGCTCGTTGGCCCGAATTGTAGCGCGCGTGAGGACTTGTTGTGGGAGGAAAACCGGAGAACCCGGAGAAAAACCCACGTGCTCAAGCAGGTGACCTCATACCTTATCACATACGACGCTGGGAATCGAACCCCGGTCGCATTGGTGATAGGCGGAAGCGCTAACCACTGCGCCACTTGAACACCCATAGCAAAGGTTATATGGGTACGTGTAGTCATTTGTTGTGCGGACACATTGTGCCATATTACAGATAAACATCTGATATCACATAGTAGATAGTAAAGAAATTGTTTGATAGTTTTGAATGGCATTGTTCGTGAAACACATTTTGGAACCTTTATTTTTTATCTTTAACGAGTTTTCTTATATCATGTGCTTGTTGTACATATTTTGCGGATATAACAATTTTTTATTTCATAATAAATTGTCTTTAGAAATACATTTGTTTTATAAATTTGTTTCATAATAAATTGCTTTAAGAAATACATTTGCTTTACAAACAATACTTGTTTTTAAATGGCTGTATTTATGGATAACTAAATGTAAAATAAACAAGGAGGATTCAAGACTCCATAGTAGTCATACAACCACACCACTATACATTGACTTTAATGGTTGTACAAAGTCGGGAATATTATGATCAGCGGTCCTAATATGTGGGTTTTCTTTATTGATAATAATAATAATAATGATGATGATGATGATGATAAATAAATAAATAAATATATAAATACATAAATAAATAAATAAATAATAAATATAATAATAATAATGATGATGATAATAATAACAATAAATAATAATAATAATAATAATAATAAATAACAACAACAACAACTACATACTTAAATAAATAAAAATAGATAAATAAATAAACAAATAAATAAATAAATAAACGAAAAAAGCTCAACATTCTTAACATAAAATTCTAATAAAAATCTTTACCAGTTTTATTAAGAAATGAAAAAGTAAATGTTAAAGCAACAAGTTAAAATCATTCCTTTTTAATACCGCTGGTTGTTAAAATAGTCGTGTCCTTTAAATCTAAAAAATTAATTTGGTGAATGAAAAATAAAAACTTGTTAATGTACAAGTTAATAAAATAAAACAGTTAACTACGACATAGGTAAATTATGTGTCATAGTATAATTTTTTTTTTAGATATTTCATTCAGACAATTAAAAAGAATTTTAATATGACATACCAATTTATTTAGTCTTTCGCTATCGTATTTCATTTTGTAGTCATTTAGATACAAACCCGAATATCATTAAAACCTATAATAATAATAATAATAATAATAAAACGTCATTGATTATCATGAAATTTAAATATTTACCAAAATATACTTTAAAAAATACGTAAGTCATATAGAAATTGCAAAATGTGAGAATAACCAGTTTTCTTACGTTTCAATATATATATATATATATATATATATATATATATATATATATATATATATATATATATATATATATATATATATATATATATGTATGTATGTATGTATGTATGTACAGGTATATATGTATATTGCCTTGAAATGTCTGAACATCAATCTTTTGTGTTTGTCAGTGTAAATGTTTGTTACAGTAAATTCGATAATTACAATGTAATCATTACCGTTTTTAATCGATCTGTTGTTTGAAACAGAATGTTATTTGATCATCAACTCAATAATTACCAGGTGTTTTCGCCGATAAATTGCGACGATCTGAAGATAATTAAAAGGTTTACTGCAACATGGTTGTCAGGAGATTGTTATCGGTTCTTCTTCATTATAACGACTTATTTTTACGTTCATTGAATCATGTTCATGTATAGAAAATAGGAGACATGGATTTGCAGATGATACCATATGCAAGGGGCTGATTAATATTTTCTGAGCCTAATATTTAAGGGTTTTACATATTGCCTTTTTTTAGAAGATAACTCCATATTCAGATTTTTGCAAGTGATGTTTAAAGAATCTCAATGCTAATTTTAAAAAGTTCAAAAAGTCATCTACTGCAAGCATGACATCATCATTATACTGAAAGTTGGAACCGGAAATGGCCGTTTTCAGTTTTTCAAGGCTCACAACATATTAATCAGCCCTCGAACTTGACAATTTTTAAGAATTTTTAAGAAAAGCCATAAGCAAGCCAAAACATTGGGAACGAAATTAGAAACAGAACACAAGATGAAAAAATGTAAAAGGATATTGGACAGTTGGATCAAATGCGAAAAAATAACTTTGCGATATACTTGTTTACAAAATAAATAAATAAATAAATAAATAAATAAATAAATAAATAATAAAAGAATACACATTTTAAAAGAATGATTTGTATAAATGATTTTGAAAGTACACTGGAATTTTATCTATAAAGGACAACCGATTTATCTGTGACAATCAAAGACAACCGATTTATCTATTTGAATCAAATCTCTCTTGCTTCAACGTCACTTTCAATGCGTCAGTAAATATGAAGGTCAAAACATCTTCATATGAATCATGGTACCTATTAACACCTATGTCCAGTAAGTCCTGAGTCGGGTTGGCAAAATGGTTAAGGCGATAGTCTTCAAAATCAAGGCTTCGAAGGGTTTTCTTTGTTGTAACCCTCATTGGTTGACAATGTACTAGTAAAATTGATGATTATAATAAGTGGTCTGCGGTTTTCTGGAAAAAATTAATGTATGGCGACAATGTCTTTTATACTCAAATATTGCATATAAAGATTATTTGAAGTTGAGTAAGGTAATGGCGCTTAACGCGCAAACATTTTCTTCTTTTATCGAGGTCGTCAGTTCTGGAATGGTGGGGGAAATCGGAGTGCCCGGGAAAAAAAAACCCCACCGACCTCCGACAAGCAAAATGACCAAATTTCTCGCACTTGGATCTGCCCGAGTGAGATTCAAATTTAGGCGTTAAGAGAGGCACTATGATCTGCCAACGTGCGCCCCTAGACCACACGGGTACCGTGGCTTAAACATGCAACGGAGCAACAACATGATACGTGTTTTATTACAGCATTTCTCTCGATATTGTTATTGAAATTCAATTTCTTTTGCACTATTTTTGTACATTTACCTTTACGTAAACATCTTTTTAATTTGTCAGAAACGAGAACCGAAACCCACATTAACGCAGTGTTCTATCTTTTTTTAACGTAACGGATTATTGATTAATTAAGCTAAGGTAAATAGAATTATGTTATTAATCAGTTAATTTTTCACACAAGGATAAATGATTTGAAACAGGTAAAGAAATAGGTCTTAAGGTAATCAATATGTTTCTCTTTCAGCTTGTCAATTCCCAAAATAAATGCGACAGAGACTGATAATGCCAACGAAACGAGTAAGATTGATTAAATGTCAAAAATTTTCAGTACGCCTTAGCTGTTTCATTGTGTATTAAAGATTAGATAAAGTTTCAAATTAAAAACCCCTGAAGAACCGATCTACATTGCATAAAAATTCTAGAAAATTACAATAGGTAGACTAAATAAACAAAATTAAAATTTAACGAAAACAATAGACCAAATTTAAATATGGCAAGGCATCACATGTGATACTAATTCCCTTGATAAGGAGTATTATTGTACTTTTTTTCAAAGAACAGCTATATTTAGCTGCTAATTTGCATATTGCGCTAATAATATGCAAACAAAAAAAGTTACTGAAAAACCATATTAAATATTTTAAATGTCAAGAGTTTTAATTTTATATTCGACAATTGAACCAAATTGATAAACAAATAAATATGTAATGGTAATTTTTTCTATTTTTTTCTATCTATAAAAATAGCGGCCATCTTAGATTTAGGAATCGACTCAAACAAGTATTAATCCGAAATATTACCATTATGGATCTATGTATGAAGTTTTCTTAAATTCTGTTGAGAAATAAACTTGCTCAAGTGCTGAAAATGAAAGTGTAACATACGTACGTACATAACTCATACGCCCAAATCCTATATCCCCCCCAAACTTCGTTTGCGAGGGGATAATTAAAATTAAAAAAAAAATCTCAAATTCGATCAAAAATATTTATCAAGACGGTCAAGAACACATTTCTGTGAATAGAGGAGTTGACATTAAACGGAACTACCTTAGAATTTACTGATTGGTTTCATAGTTTGATTTCAAATTTTTAAAATAGGTATCATGTTGTTATATTCGATAAGCAAGCGGTTGGTGACGCCGATCTTAACATTTATATAGCAATAGTAGTACTAAGAATGCAGTATAGGTCACAGCATGTGGTTTTAATTCATTCCAAATTTCTATAGATTTTATATGACGGCGGTTTTAATTAAATATGTTTAAAAATAAGTCAATAACATGCTGTTATGATGATATTTTAAGTAAAATAATTTCCCCTTCGACAAAGACAATATGCATTGAAGAGAATTGCATCAAATTTAAACCATTCTTCTTTTCACTAGAAGTAAAGAAAATGTCAGTTCCAGCCCACTTCCGGAGTCGGCTGGAACCAACATTTTCTTAACTACTGCTGGGATTTTACTTCTCTCTGATCGAATTTCAATTCTTGACATTTGCATTGCAAATTAAAGGCCATGAAAACAAAACAAAAATGATAAGGTATGGCAAAACAAATTTAAAAAAGTACATAGCAACCATTGTAAAAATGTGGTAAAAACAAGAAATGGTGTAAAAACAACGTGATTATTTGTAGAAAAAATTGTTTTTCAAAAATAACATTTCAAAGCAAAATGAAAGATTTCCTTCAATAACAACCCTTTATTGCTTGCAACAATAACAGAAATATAAGTAAGCTTGATCTACAGATATATCATTAAAAATAAAGACATCTAAGGTTTCTATAGAACACCAACCTTTTAAGAAGATTAATAACATTTGAGTAACCGTGCTTCTTATTGTTACAGTATAAGGTAGTGACGTAAATAACACACAAAGAACAGCCTTAAACTACCAGGATATTGACGTCATCACACAGTAACTATGAGTCTTTAACGACCTTCTTGTCACTGTAATAGGGTAACAATCATGAACGCTCCTTCTAAGTCCTCTTCGTGCCAGGTAAGACACATAAGGCAGTCACACAGTCCCTACACCCAGTCTTGTTTTTGTTTCCACTGTCCTTCAGGACAACATTATCTTTTCCACCTCGAACATAAACGCATGCTTTATATTAACCTCTTGAAGTCAGATTTATGGCGTAAACAAATGGCGTAAATATTTACTTATTTTTATTCGAAATAATGGCATAAACACACGCTGGCAAAGACATTTAATGACTTTTAAATCTGGTAATGGCGTTTGGGCACATGCACGCTGCGTTTTAGTACCTTATAATCAGAGTAATGGTGTAAAAAAAAAAACTTTACTAACCTTTAAGTCAAAGTAATGAAGTAAATAAAACATAAAAACTGTCATTTACTCACTTTTTTCAAGATAATGGCGTTAACCAAACAAGCATATTGGGCTAAATGTGCCCTTTTTCAGAAGAGTGGCGTAACAACATACCGACTCTTGGCCTTACTTTTAGCCAGGGTTATGGCGTAAAAACAAAAAGGCATTGGTAACGACATTTTAGCCAGTGTAGGGGCGTAAACACGCATTGACATTGCGATTTACCTACCTATAAAGTTATTGCATGATTTCACATTAATCCTGCACTTTACCTGTTTTTAGGAAAGGTAATGTCGCAACGTATATAATCACTCGACTAAACTTATTTTGGGTCAGGGTTAATGGCGTAAACACATATGGATGCTACGTTTTAATTACTTTATGATCAGGGTTATGACTTAAAAACAAACAGACATTGTGCCATACTTACCTTTTCAAGGTAATTGTGTAAACACACATGGAAGCTGCGCATTACCTACCTTTTATTCATCGTTATTGCTGGAACTTGCAATAAACCTGCACTTGCCTTTTAGCCAAAGGTAATGGCGTAAGCACATATAGACAATAAGGTTTTAATTACCTTTAATTCAAGGAAATGGCGTAAGCACACATGGACAATAAGGTTTACTCATCTTTTATTTAGGAAAAAGCGGTAAACACACTCACCTATGGCTAAAGATAATGGCGTAAACACTCAAAGACAATAAGGTTTATTCCCTTTTGGATCAAGGTTATGTCGTAAACACACATATACAATAAGGTTTACTCCCTTTTGGGTCAAGGTGATGTCGTAAACACACATAGACAATAAGGTTTACTCCCTTTTGGGTCAAGGTAATCGCGCACATAGACAATAAGGTTTACTCCCTTTTGGGTCAAGGTAATGTCGTAAACACATATAGACAATACGGTTTACTCCCTTTTGGATCAAGGTAATGGCGTAAACACACAGGGACAATAAGGTGTACTCCCTTTTTAGTCAAGGTAATCGCGTAAACACATATAGACAATAAGGTTTACTCGCTTTTGGATCAAGGTATTTGCGTAAAAACATATAGACAATAAGGTTTACTCCATTTTGGATCAAGACAATGGCATAAACACACATAGACGATAAGGTTTACTCCCGTTTGGATCAAGGTAATGACGTAAACACACACGGACAATAAGATTTACTCACCTTTGGGTCACGGTATTGGCGTAAACATACATGGACAATGAGGTATACTCACCTTTGGGTCAAGGTATTGGCGTAAACATACATGGACAATAAGGTTTACTTACCTTTGAGTCAATGAAATGACGTTAACACACGTTGGCAATAACGTTTACTCACCTTTGGCTCAAGGTTATAGCGTAAACACACATGGACAATGAGGTTTTCTCCCATCCCCCTAAGTTTGAGATAATAATTTCTAGTGGAAGAAACGGTGGTAGAAATTTCTATCTTCACCTCCTCGTGCTGTTTATCTTCACCTCCTCGTGCGGCCGGAACTACTTTTTTAACTTCTCGACAGGAGCAAGTTTAATCACAATTTATTTCAGTAATATTATTAAAATGCTTTTCTGTTATAATTGTTCCTGTTTTCATGTTGCAGCCAAGCCAATTTTCACGTTATTTATGCACTACATACTACTTGCGGAATAAGATGTACTTTTAAGTATAGCTATATCTTATATAGGTCAAGCTGTGGAGTAATACATTTTCTAAAAATACTCCCCGACAGCTGATCATTACATGTAGATTTCACGATTGTTTTTCCCTTTTTAAAGTGATGATGTAAGAATTCCCGTTTTTTCAGCATACCATTACGATTCGAAGCCAGTCTTTTTAATGGTGATATTCTTTTTCTGATTTAGACGGTCATTTAAGATAAAGGAATTTCTGTCAGCCATTCGTGTTTTGGGTTAAATTTGCCCAAAATTGTTAATGGGATGGGAGAAAAAAATCAATCATATGTGTCAGTGGTAGATAAAGGTATCCCACCCTCGTGGGCAGATAACGGAGTTAACGGTAAAGCCTCGTTCCAGACACAAAATCTGCTCACTCGGTTGGGATACCTCTATCTACCACTGACGCATATGATAGATTCTATTATTCTCATCTTCGGGTCAGGGTAATAGCGTAAAAGACATGAAACTTGCGCTTTACTTACAATTTTTTAAGGGTAATGGTACAAACACACATGAACATTTTGCTGTTCTAACTTTTAATGAGAACAAAAGTACTAACAGGCATTAATGCTGCATTTTTGTCATTTTCTGGTATAATGTTTTAGTCAGGGTTATGGCTAAACACTCATGAAAGCTGTATTTATTTTTCTTTCAGTTAGAGTAATTGCATAAACATACGCGGGTAATTACTATCTTTCTTTTTTAGGGTAATAACATGCATCCGCATGGATACTGCGATTTATTTGGGAGAAATGGCGTAAACTCACTTTCTTTATACCGGGGAAATTGCGAAAACTCCAACTGCTTATTCACTCTTGTATGCCGTTTGAAAGATATTATAAGCGCAGTGTGTATGTTGGGAAAACTCCGTTATTTTGACCAAAAGGTAGGTTAAACGCAATTTGCAGATATATGTGGGTTCATAAAGATATCAAGGGTTTTCAAAGTTAAGCGTGTGCCAATCCAGTGAACGAGGCGTTCCCCGGAAAAATTGATATAATGGTGGAAAATCGTTAATTCACCTGCAATTGTAGACATCAACAACAGCGGAGGAATCTCAGAAACATGCAACAACAAAACAAAAGTATTACCGGATCGGTATACTCTCATAATTGTCAGATTTCGATTTCGATTATTGTACCGGCCGCTTAAAACTAATAATAGATCTAAATGGCCAATATCGGGTACAAGTACAAACCGCTAATTGCAATTGCTCAAAATGTTTCCCAAATTCAATCAAAGACAATTTGCAAACATTGTTACAAAACATGGATTCACTATTTCGAATCATTAACAAAATTGGAAACAATATGGTTTAAACACGGTAGAAGGCCTGTAGTTGCCAAAAGAAGCATACGCAGAAAGAAGGTTCTTTATTGCTTATTCTTCTCATGTGATGTTATAGCCATTCAAATCCCGATGCTGAAGGGCAAAAATGTTACAGTTTGGTAAAACCAAGATGTTATACTTAAAAAGCTCAAGAAATACTGTCTTAAAGGACGCCCTGTCTTAGGAGGTATCTTCGTCTACTTCATGATAATTCTCCTTCACATACATCTGAGCTTGGGAAGCAATTTTTGAAGTCGAAGAAGTTTACCGTCTTGGCATACTCAATATATTTCCACATCTAGCCTCGTGTGACTTTTTCCTATTTCCAAAACTTAAAAAGTTCTTATCGTTCGTCATTACAAGTGCCGACATGCCCTTGGTGTAGCGATCAGTCAGTGTCCTAGAGGTCTACCTTAATTAGCGAACCCTCACACATTTCAGAAATAGATTCAGAAATTGAAATTATGTTTTTCAAACCTTCAATACTTTGAAGGGATTTTATGTTTATTTCACTATTTGAGTCGAATGCTTATGAGATATCATTCAACACACATTACATAACAAACAACCCGCTCAATTGTCAGATTTCGATAATTGTACCGGCTGAAAATGTTAAAAAACTTAAAGTAATAGATCTATTTCGGCAGTTTTTATTTTCTGGATAGTTTTATAATGCAAGCGTTCGTGAAAGGTTTTCGTGTAAGTGTGATTTACATTTAAAATGCGTGTGACACACGAGCAAAGCGTTTGATTTCACAGCTATTGTAAGTTATCAATAGTTGGAGAGTTGCGTGTTGACTATTTGTACGAGTTACTGTTCTTTTTGCTTATAAACTCTGTTCAGGATCAATGAATTCAAGTAAAAGATATCAATTTAAAATTTGAAATTTATTTAAAACTAAGGTTTGTTCCCTCATGCAAAGCATTCCTTAGCTGGATTTGGATTTATATAATTTTGGAACTTTAGATTCATTATTTTCAACTGTTTGGCTTATGTTTTTTAACTATCAAACTTTTCGGTCTTAGCGTCACTGATGAGGAATGAATTTCCAAAATGTGCACATTGGCACATCAAAATTTAACTGGCATTTGTATTATATATTTAATTGATTTTTTGGTAAGAAGATCGTTATTAAAATGAAAGAAAAAAACGAAATGCAGGTTTTATGTACGATATTGATTTTTTTTGCACATTTATGAAATTAATTATATACATAACTCGTTGAATGAATATAATGTATGTGAATTACAAATGCACATGATCATCCTTTTATAACCTATACTTCAGGTATAGAAAAATCGTACACCTATCTTATTCATAATTCTAACGCTTTATTTAAAAAAAAAAAATAATTGGCAACAAATAAGTACTAATCAAGAATGACAACAAATTATGCGTAAAAATGGCTTTTTTGTAAAGCAGAAGCTGATTTAACAACTTGATGTTCTGTTCTTTATATAAGATGTAACACAAATGACTGTTAACTTTTGCTCTGCCAGATATGCACATTTCGGAAAATCATTCCTCATCAGTGACACTAGGGGCCGAAAAGTTTGATAGATAAAACATAAGCCAAACAGTTGAAAAATAATGAATCTAAAGTCCAAAATCATATGAATCCAAATCCAGCTAAGGAATTTTAGCTAAATTAAAATCATATAGAAACAAAATGGTACTTTACAAGAATGCTAGCAAGGCTGAAATGGTGTGTGCGTGAAGGTCTAATTCAAAACGTTTTTATACAAAATTGTACTTTACAAGAATAAGAGCAATTGTGAATGCGTGAATACCGATCATATTGTAAAGGCAGAAGCTACGATATGTAGTAGCATGAGCAGTTTTTATTTATATTTAATTATTGCCAAGAACATCTACTATTTTTTTTAATAAAATACTGATTTAATTTTAATTATATTTATTTATTTACTTGATTAATGTATATTTCATAAATGAATTCAATTTTATTTCTATCTGTAACTTACTGTTTTAACTTAGAATTGAATTCAAATATCCGTATTTGTTCGTCGCATTTATTCCGTTGATTGGGATATGTTAGGTAACTATGATAGAAGACTATGTTATTTTACAATAACATAATTTCTGGGTACCTGTTTAGGGTTTTGTATATTTAGCTTGGAAGGTAAGTAGTTAGAAATCATAAATGGGGCGTTAATCTTCAAAGTTAAAAGGCACAACAAAATCGCAGGGTATGCCAAGATCTTTCAATATTACTCAATTTTCCTTTTCAGTTCATTTTGCGCAAACGCCATACACAACGATTCCAATTATTATTTTTATTAAGGTATGCTTCTCCAAAGTCAAAGAAAGTATAAATCAGAAAGTCTTCAACAATACAGTCATGAAGAATTTGATATTAATAATAAGCTTTTCTCTCAGAAACACCTGGGTTCAAGGAGTTTATCAGTGAAACAAAGGTGTAATTTTGTATCGGATTTATTCAATTTCTCTATTCCAATTGTTATCTAGGCTAACCTTTTGTAGTTTGAAACATACACATAAAAACAGAAAAGCAGTAGCATTATTGTGGAATTCAAAAGTAGATTTATAGTTTGTAGCTTTTTGATATATTTTGGATATACTATTTGTATTCATATGTATATATTTAGTAGATTTGTATAGAGAATAGAGATTATATATGCATAATTATAATGACATGACTTTCTCAGATTCCGATAAGAAATCACACACACACACACACACACACACACACACACACACACACACACACACCTTATTTTCCCTAAAAATACTTTCTTCTCATGAAATATCGGTGCATCTGTCAAACCATATTTAAATCAAGCTCTAAGCATTTTATTTCGATATCATCAGGTAATACCAATTTAGTTCCTTTCTTCCTTTGTTAAAAGTCTACGTTGTGTCTTTGGCAACATACTTCAAAGGTCCAATGTGAACAACAAAAAAGAGTGTTAATTAAGCGTATCATATCGATATAAACAGCTGATATCAATGATTTTTCTTTCTAACTTGATATTTCAAAGCGTTGTAAACATCCTTGAATAGTTTAGATGTTACAAAGAAAAAGGTTGTAAATTAAGATAGTTCTCGGCATCTGAGGCTAAAAAAACCCCAAAATTAAGATTTTCGTAAATCTGCAAACGTATGCCTAAGAATATGCTTTGTTAAATAAAAGAAAATAATAAGTATGCTTCGGATTTCAATTTTTTTCTCAGTAGAGCTACAGTAAACCTACCCCACTTTTCAACAATATCATTTCTAATTATCCCTGCATGTTAATGTCATGTTTGTTTTTAATAAAAATAATAATGACCTGATGTAATGAAATAGAAATAAATTTTAGTTTTATTATTTTAATCAATATTCCAATAAAATCAACGAAACGATATTCATGACATTTAAATAATAAAAAAACATAAGTTATTATAACAGAATGTGAAAAAGTGTCTTAATTTTCTTTGACAAATCATCATAAGTGAGTCGCTATCCTCGGTAAAATTACACTGGAGAACCGTGTGTGTATTCTGTAGAAAACCATATTCTTATTTTTTATGTTTTTCACAAAAGCAATTTGATTTTTTAAAGGTTGTGTACAGAGTGCATGCAAACATTTTATGAAAGATCCAAAACCATCTTGAATTTTTTTATTCAATGGGTGTGGGGGCTCATATTTCAACGTTGAAAATTGAGACCAGCTGTGTTGAATTACGACCCTACCCCGTTGAAAACAAAACCGGATCTTGGAATTTTGATCAGTAAACCGGGTCTAAATTCAACAGGTTAAAACAGATAATAATAATGAATTGATGTATGTTTTTTCTAGTTGTTAGGTTTTTGTGGTTTGTAATGCGCGGGGGGGGGGTTAATAATATAGATTTCAGTCAATCTGTCTGTCTGTCATTCTCCCCGTCTACCTGTCCGAACTTATAGTACCTGCTTTGAGTAAATAACTCCTGTTACTATTTGAAACCAAAGAGTATGGAAATTTGTTCGCTAATATATATATATATATATATATATATATTACATGTGCAATAATATTTTGCCTGCATTGTATGATTGTTTTAGATTTCATGGCTAATTGAACTTGTCTATCGTTTAAAATTGGCCCTATTAAGTGTACATGTTTTAGCTGCAAATCCCTTTTTTCTATTTTGTCAGTCTACAATTGTCTTCCAATTTTCTGTATAAGTAATCATCTCCTCTACGACTTTTGACCAAGAATTCTTAAACATGTTGAGGGTGAGGGCGGATGAATTCATATTTATTATTAACTTTTTCGTATACCAATCGGACAGATTTTAGTGTGAAATCTAGAAAGTTCGTCGCTTGTAGAAGGTCAGTGGTTATTTTTCTGGCACTCCGGTTTTCTCCAACATCCTTAAACTGACCGCCTCGATATAAATGAAAGAATCTTGACTGGGGCGTTAAACTCTTATATAAAGAGTTCCTAGAAATTATTTAGGAATTCTGATAAAAATCGAATTTCTAAAACTATCCATAAATCACAATGAATACACCAAAAAAGTAACATCTTGTTAGTCCACTATTTCCCGAAATACCAATGTGTTCGAAATATTATCATAAAATATTCTCAATAATCTCTAGGAAAAATGTAAGTAAATTAAATTTTTTTTCTCAAAAATGAAATAACTGAAAAAGTAACAAATAGCTTTCTCCACTCAATTTTTTTTAATTGGTGATCCATTGACAGTGATTTGCAAAACAAACAAAACAAAAAGTATCTAACTGCATTCTAAAGATGATTGAGGAATCATGCTACGCGAATTATGCAGTGTGCAAAATGTCCAATTCTTTCATTTTTCAATAACAAAGAGAAAAATTAATTTTATTCCTAAAATGAAATAATACTTAATAAGACTTACTTAAAATATTTAAATAACGGTATATCAAATGCAGACTTTGACGGGAAATTTGTGCAATTATTATTACTGTCCAGTTATTCTGTCATGTTAAACAGACTTACTTCCTTTGTTGTCGGCACTTTAAGCTTCAGATGATAAATATCTATTTTTTTCAAAAAAAAAAAAAAAAAAAAAAAAAAAAAAAAAAAAATATATATATTATATATATATATATATATATATATATATATATATATATATATATATATATATATATATATATATATATATATATAAATACGTGTTTTAATACGGAAATGTTTTTTCATCATGGTATTAAAAGCGGGTTAAAGTTTCGATTTTTATACACATGTAAACATGTACTCTGTTATTTTTGGTTTTATAAAGTCTACTACATGAGGTTTAATACCATTCACAAAAGAAACATGTTTCATTTTCCATATTTGTTGAATAAATAAAATAATGTTTTGTTATTATTGAAAACTGAAAGAATTGGACATTTTTGCAAACTGCATTATTAAAAATTCATCTTTTCATGAGATGTCGGTGTCTGTAAAATCATATTTTAAAAACATAGCTCTTAGGATTTCATTTCGATATCCCCAGATAATAAATATCAATATAGTTTCTTTTTAATATATGTATAAACGTTAAGAGTAAAAAGCTTTGTAAATGTTTTTAAAAAGTTAGATTTAAAGAGAAAAATAAAATGAGTTGAATTAAGCTCGTTATTTATTATCGTTGTCAACAGATGATATACATATATTTTGTTTAACTTCTGAGAGTTCATAGCTTTGTCAACATCCTTTGAAAGGTTAAATTTGACTAACAAAAAGGTTATTTTTATTATTACTTATGTATAATTGTATAAAATATCTACTACTTCTTGTATAAAAAGACATAAATTTTCCATTTTATATTGAGTAAAACGGGAGTATGTTAATAAATATTTATCATTAAAAATATAAATACATGTACGTGTTTTAATACGTAAATGTACTTTATCCAGTCATTAAAAAGGGGTTCAAGTTTTGGTTTTTATAAACATGTACTTTTTATTTGAATTATAAAATCTACTACATGAGGTTTGGTACCATTCACATAAAATAACAAATTTCATTATTCATATTTGATGAATAAATAACATTTTCTTTTTATTATTATGAAAAAATGAAAAAGTTTGACATTTTTGCACACTGCATTATATTCGGTTTTATTTCTCCTATAAAAATTCTTCTTTCTATGAGATGTCAGTGTATAAGTCAAACCATAATCTGAATTAATCCCTTAGCATTTCATTTCAAAATCCACAGGTAATAAATATCAATATAATTATATACTTTCCTTCTAATATATTTGTTGAACATCTAAGAGTTAAAATCTATGTAAACAATCTTTGGAAAGTCAAATTGACAAGAAAAAACATGAAATGAGTTTAGTTACGCTTATTAATTCATATCGATAGCAACACCTGATATGAGTGTTGTTTCTTTCGAATAGATATTTTTAATTTTTGAGAATTCATAGCATTGTCAACGTCCTTTGAAAGGTCAAATTTGACTGACAGAAATGCTATTTTTATATATGTATAATTTTATGGAATATTTACTGAATCTTGTATAGGAAGACATAAATTTTCCATTTTAAATTGAGAAAAACGAACTTTAAACAATAAATATCTATTTCGTTTTAAATATATACAATTCAAAAGATGTTTTAATATTTGATTGTATTTTATTTTGTCATGAAGAAGGGGGTAAAATTTCTTGTACACGTTTTTTAAATTTTATCGTTTGATTTTAAAATAGAACAATGTACCGTCTGTGGTTTGGTACCATTAAAATTAAAATAAAATAAAATATCAAATAAAAAATTTTAATATCCATAAATAATAAAGTAATGGAAATAATTACTTTTTGTTATGGAAAAATGAAAAAAAGGAGATTTTACACTTAGGATAATGCTTCACTCTTTAAATTTACATAAGAAAAAGAAAGTAATTTCTATTTCTTTAAATTTAATATATTGAAAGATTTAACGACAAAACGACACATTCTTTGTTTTGGCATTAGAATACTAATGACAGTCTATGATAACATAAGATCACTGATAGCTTATTCTTATTAAAAAAATCTATAAAAACCCATGAAACAAAATATTATTGAGTTATTGAAACATAAATACAATTTGAATCTTTTTATATAAAACATTTTTTTAATTTTTATATGTTTATAAATCTTAATTATTTCTACCCTTGTTTCCATCCCCGCAAGGACCATAAAACTTGTCATTTTATCCGACTTTTAGAACTAAAAATGATAGATGATTTTTATCTTATTTTTAATATCACAGAGAAAAAATCAATTATATTCTGTCACTACTTAGGTTTTCCCCTTACAATTCCTTTAGACTTATCTCGACAGAGCACAAAAACTCTTTAAGAGAACAAGTGACCATCTTACTATAAAATAACATTACTCTTTTGTTTGTGTTTGTTAACATAACCTGATAAAAATTAAAAAAAAAAAAAGAAATAATTACCTTTGAACCTAAGAAAATCTTATCAAAATTAATCTTTTAGATATTTTTAGAAATATAATAACATTAGGCGTTTAATTTTAAACCTCCTATTGAAAGAAACCGCTTTGATGGTTCAGTGGTATAACGTTGGTCTCAAATGAGGTCATGGGATGAGGTCATGGGTTCGAACCTGGGAAATAAAAATTAAAAAATTGAAATACTGCATCTCTATTTGGCGTTCAGAATAAGAAGGATAGAGTACATCTATTTTAATTTTAATTTAAAAAACTGGTCATACAGACATGAATGTAAGAAAGATCAAAATATACTTTTTAAAAAATTGAAGCAAAATTAAATAATACTTCTGACCAAAAAATAATTCTAAAATATCTATTTTTTCTACCATAGCCTTAAATATATATCATGGTTTCACATTACACGATAGAAATGTTGTAATTTCACCGGTGGTGGGTGGTTGAGGTAGGTTTTGGTTCAACACGACTTTGTTTTTATTTTATTTATAATCGGTTCCACGGTTTATTGATCTTTAAAATGTTTGCATACTATCCAGTCGGTTTATTCATTAAGTTTGTTTTATCAAGTTCGAATTTATACAGGTGTACGCCAAATTCATAACTGCAAGTCTGCCAATTATTTCTCCAAGTGATTATCGCATCCGTCGCTAGATTATCGTTGCTACTGGTGTTTATTATGCTCATAATATACTGCTATGACGTCAAACATAGCTAACTCAGAAAAACGAGTCTCACTAAGTGACTAAATTGAAACAAAAATCGTAGATTTTAAACACCCTAAACTTTTTCTTTTGTAATTGAAATGCGTTTTCTATAACATAACAATGAAATAGTCAACTAAATTTAGTATCAATTTTTAAATTGTATTACTTTTTTAATCGTTTCCTTTTACTACTAAATTTTATTCACCTCGAAACAAAAAAATGCTTGACGAATAAAAACAATAACAATATAAACCATAAAGCTTACCATCTCCTATACGATTGAAAATTGCCCATCTAGTGAGTTCACTTTAATATTTAATTGAGACAAAAATCGTAGATTTTAAACACCCTAAACTTTTTCTTTCGTAATTAAAATGCGTTTTCTATAACATAACAATGACATAGTCAACTAAATTTAGTATCAATTTTTAAATTGTATTACTTTTTTAATCGTTTCCTTTTATTACTAAATTTTATTCACCTCGAAACAAAAAAATGCTTTACGAATCAAAACAATAACAATATAAACCATAAAGCTTACCATCTCCTAAACGATTGAAAATTGCCCATCTAGTGAGTTCACTTTAATATTTGATATTTTTCAATACGCATACTTTAATGTTCCATTATTCTGAATTTCACTCAGAATTCTGTGATAAGAAACCAAAACTTGTTAGAGGTAGCAACTATTTTCTTTTCAATGTTCCTAGAAAATACTACACACTCTTGAATATTTTTGAAAAATAAAATGTTTTAAAAGTTTTTAAAAGTCTTTTTCTCAGTCAATCGTTATCAATTACAAAAAAGAAAAGAAAAGAAAAAATTAGTTAACGTTTATGTAAAGATGGTTTTTTAAAAGCACTGTAAATCTACAATCTATGGTACTGATTTGTGATATTGCGTAATTTAGCATTGCCCAGTTAACATGACGTTAAGGAGAAAAATATCAAATAAATCAGCACAAAATGGTTATAAAATGATTAAAAACAAAAGTCCGAAATGACAAAAAATTACAAAAATACCTTTAAGTTATATTTAAAAATATTTGAGAACAAATCCTCAAACATATCATCATTTTGTATACAATATTTGCGTTTTTTATTTTCTTAAATTTTTTTTTTCAAAACAATTTATCTTCTTTTGGTATGGCGTTTTTGTAATCAAACCATCAATAAAAATACAGAGATATACTGTCTAATATTTTTTATTAAACAGTTACATTGAAATATTAATTTAATGGAAGGTTCAGTCATAAAAACAATGAATACTAATAATATAATTATATTTCAAATCTTGTAATTAAGGAAGTTAAAATTCGCTTTTCGAAATTCCGTTTACTAAAAGTGTATATGATAGGATTCAAAACAGAATTTAACTCGCAATTCTTTTTAAATATTCGACAAATTTTTGTAAGTAAATGTAATGTAAATCTTCCTGTTGTCGCCTAATTATTTTAACACTTGCTAAAAATCTTAATATTAAGAAAATTGGATGTGTTCGTGTTAAAATACAGAATTTATAAGAAAACAGTCCCAGTTAACGACTTTACATGTTATATAACGACTAATATTGATGCGAACATTTCTCTTCTTACACAATGTAAATTTTATTTCACTATATCAAGACTAATCGAGATGATTTTTTTTATTCATTTCTTGTAATCGCTATACTTTGTTAACAGAAACAAATAATATAGAATGAACGACGGAAGAGCATTAAGATTAAATAATACCCATGTTCAAGAAAAACAATTTATTACACAATCTCTTCTGGTGCAATTAATACACATGGATTTTATAAGATGGCTAATGTTGAAAATGAAAGGGATCGCATTAAATGATTACCTTTATGATTATCACACACACACACACACACACACACACACACACACACACACACACAAACAGAATCACTATAGCCATTTTTTGTTTTAAATGTACCTGGGTCCTGAAAAAGCTTATAAATAAACCAACATCTGTATTTATCTTGCTATTTGATTATATCCAGGTTCTTTTGTCATTAACTTTAAGTATTTGTTATGTTTGAAAAGCCACTGACAAATATTTTTGGGATATATATTGAAACTTTTTTTATATTTGGTAATGAAGTTAGACCTAAATTTGACGGAACTACATCTGATAAAGCTAATCACATTTATATTTTGTATTGTTTTGTTTATGATCTGAATGGATAGAAAAAAATTGCAATTGGAAACATGTCAACAGGCAATTAAACATAAACACGAAATAAGAGAGCAAGCAAATGAAAAAAAGAAAGAAAAAAGATAAAATATTTAAATGTTAATTATGTCCAAAAGTAAAAGTGGTAATCGTTCCTATGGAGGATCTTTACAATCACATTGACCACAAAATATTTTTTTTCATTTATTTCCAACAAAAATTTTCAGATACTAAAAACAACACCTCGGATTATAAATCACATGAATTAGGAAGTACTTTTTAACAAATCTATCAAGTACGCTTCGTTTTAAGTCATCCAAAAGTAGAAGTGGTAATCGTTGCTATGCGGGATCTTTACAATCACATTGACAACATATTTTTTTAATTTATTTCCAACAAACATTTTCAGATTCTAAAAAACAACAACACGGATTATAAATCACATGAATAAGGAAGAATTTTTTTACCAATCTATCAAGTACGCTTCGTTCTTAGTAATCCCACTTTAACTAAAATAAACTAAAATAATATTGAAAATGCTTAAAATAAATCCCTTACCGAAGGGTGTAGACAAATTTTAATGTAATATTTGAATTGATAGGGTCTTGATTCATATAAAGTTGAAATGCCAGGAAATACGATGCTAGTATTATGTCTCATAAAATTTAATTTTTATATCTTAATGTTTTATTAAACTAAACGTAGTTTTTAGTTTTGAAATGTCATAAACAAAGATGTGGGTTTTGGTCTGACTGCGAAATGATTTTTCAATTACTTTATCTAGATTATTTTGTAAAGATTATAACTTTGATTTTAAGTTTTGAAGTTTTTTTTTAAAAAAATGTCCATCAAAATGGATGAACACAAAAATCAAGTTATTAAACTATTTTTCCAGTTTTGTGTTTTTGTTAATATTTTTTCTAATGTAATATTGTAATTGACAGAGATAAACATTTTATAATTATAGCTATGATCAAATATATACATTTTGCTATATTTATGTTTGTTTTTAAACTTTGAATTTTTAGACAAAAATATGTTTGCTTATGTTTATGTTCTCAAAATAATAATCTATAGGAACCGTTATAATATAGATTTTAAATAACTTCTGTTATTAATTGATTTTACGAGGTATAAGTCCAAATATTATGCAGGACATAGAGAATCCGTCGAACCCTTTATTTCAAGCACACTACAATTAGGATATATGTCATTTAGATATTGTACAAAATTGAGAATTATTGAGAGACAAAACATCATCTATATATCTGTTTGTGGAATTGTATGAATTAGCAACAATCTTCTTTCCAGACTTATTAAGGTCTGCCATTAAGCTAAAACGCCAGCAATTTGATCAAGTTATTATTGGCCGATGTGATTGCAGATTTTGTTCTATTGTGTCTCCGTATGCTTACGTGTTTGTATACATATAAGGGTTCAAAGCTAGGCCAATATATTTGCATGGTGAGTTATAGTAACTCCTAATGAATATAATTTATTTTATTTTGTATCAAATATATTTTGCCTTCTCGTAAAAGAATACGGCCCAGCTAAGAATTATTAATCATTTTACATAAAAATACAAGCTTTATAAATGTAATTGTACTTCATCATCTCATCCAAATTAAGGTTCAAATTGTGTGTTTTCATGTTATAAATGTAATCAGTTTCTATTATTATATGTCTGCTTTATCTTTATTAAGATTTGTATGAAATAGGAGGTGGCATTTTCCATTGCATTTTGATAAGTGTGATAAAGCAACTTAATTCTTTTTTATTTGTTGAAAGGAACTTGATTTGTAAACAATTCTAAAATAAATATAATTTCTTCCATGATTCTCTCTCTCTCTCTCTCACACACACACACACGCACACACACACCCCTTAGTTAAAATACCAAAATTTTCAGCCGTTTGAAGTTTTAAATTTTTTGAAAACTAAGGTATATTCCCTAATGCAAAGCTTTCCTTAGCTGGATCTGAATATAATTTTGGAACTTTGGAAGCATACATTTTCAAATGTTTTTATTAATTTTTATCAACTTTCAGCCCCTAAAGTTGTTACTGATGAAAAATGAATTTTTTTTAAAATATACACATATGGCATATTAAAATTAAACAGGTATTTTTGTTAAACAAACCAATACCATCTAATAATGGTGACTGCATTTGCACAATTCAAGCGAAACACATTTAAAGCAAGTTTTGGAGCACTTCATTATCGCTGTAACGGGTTGTACTTTTGTCACACTAAAACCATATACTATTAGTGCTTGTATTTGCAATCAAATTTAAACGACTTTAAAATTTTTAATGGCATATTCAACAAGAGTATTACAAAACTCTTGCGAAACTGTATTTAAAGCAACTTTTGAATGCACCAACATTTTTCTTAAAACAATTCATTGTCACTATGAAGAAGTCAATAAAGAACTTCTGTGGTTTTGTCTTAAAATTTTAACACTCGGTTTCTTCGTTTAACATATACGTTAACACAGTTAAATTAAACTAAAATCATCCATAGTCCTAAAGGGTACCTGTAACCAAATTTTTTTTTATCACAATTGTTTTATATTATTTAGATATCACAATATTGAAAACCGCATCAAAATTGGTAACAAAATAAAAAAGTTAAAGCTGTTTGAAATCCACATTTTTAACTTCCCCTTGATTGCAAAGTGGAAGACCTTGTTTTGAGATATAAATGTGTGACGTCATTGCAGTATTAGAAGTAGTATCTTACATAATAGACAATACTAACTATTACGATATATCGACTTATGTAGAAGAAAGTAAAGACTCTGATATGTACCTTTTTATGTCAAATAGTTCGTTATTATTTGAGGAAGCAATGAACAAACTTGTAAGTGAAGAATTTGGAGTATAGCTGTATTTATCCGAACCAGAAACGGACGAAAATATTTGAGTCGAGTCCCGACCTACTCGAGAAATGTGACTGCATTTGGTTGCATAGCTGTTGAGAAATACGTGACGAGTAATAACTTGTCAATAACACAAAAAATTATTAAATCTTTGACTTTTTTTAAAAAAAAATATATAATTTTATTAAGTCGGACTAGACAGACTCGAGAATTACGATAAGTTGCATAGCTATAACAAAAAATACGCGATTAGTTTTAACTTGTCAAATACAGAAAAATTAATTTTATCGTCAAAATTTTAAAATGAATTAATATGAAGTCGGACTGGACAGAGTACTGATGAATATTAAGGGACTTACTGTGGTGTAATGTGCTGATTTTGAATGCATTATTTTAATAAAAATTCAAAATCAGCACAAGGCAGTGGCACCGGCTTAAAATCAATACATAAAAATCCAATCGTCAATGCACTTTTGTACAATGTTTATTGACAGTTGAAATTAAATGACCGTGATGTAGATAACTTTTAAGTTGTCTGGCGGCATCTCGTACATTTCCTCGATAATTGCAAGATGTTCACACAATTAAAGTTTGTAACATTGTTCTTTTTAACTGACCGATGGCTAAATAATGCTGGGGTCATTAAAAAGAATAAAAAAGATATTCCAGGCCAAAATAAAAATATAATTTGTTTCCCCTTGCGCGACCGACCGTAAAAGATCCTGCCGACTGAAAAAAATTTATTGACAAATGCTGTGGATTTTTTTTTCTGCGATTCTGTGCTAATAGATTCCTGTTCGTTTCTCTTTCCTTTTCACGATTTATTCGCCAACCTTCTTAGTTGTCAAGACGCTTATACGGTTAAAATTCAATGCGATAGAAACGCCGTTGTGATGAAGATGTACTAGTAAACACACAAGGTGACTTGTGAAGAATGTTTCCTAACCAGAAAAGAAATCTTATTACGAAACAAAATAACTTGCTATGTCTTTTGACTTATGTATTAATACAGCATGTGGCAAATAAACATTTTCATACATATAAGATTTATTGACAAAATTAAAAACTCTGATAGTTATGTTCCAATGTGAAATCAACTTCTATAGAATAATCAATTAGTTTTTAGACTGGTTTACTAAAAGCAAACTCGTATATTGTCGCGATGATCAAGAGGTTTCTAATTTAAGTATTTTTTCTAATTTTGCCACTGCTTCTGATCCCACTCATATCTCAAGTCCGAGACACTAAATTAACCCTTTATAATGATAATAATTTTTCGTTTTGTAAATATTGGGCTTTGTATAAAACAAATGCGTGTCGAAAAATTGCAATTTCACAACTTAATCTGAACAGTTTGGAATATATGATAAATAGAATATGAAGACTACATAAAAAAAAATCAGCAAGTTTGATCTGAATAAATGACCTGTTGTTTAAATTATCCTGGAATAAGGAATTTAAACAATTTTGACTTGAATATATCGCATAATTATTTTTACTGATTGATCTTTGCACGTGTCTATATAGATTTATGAATTATATGAATCGGCACTAAGCAATACTTATTAATTAACATGGCTGAATTAAGTAAATTTCTTTATTATTTAAAAGTGTACATTATAATAGGTCTCCGGGGTCATCTTGCAGGGTCGAAATGCTCTAATGGGACCATATAACTAAACTGTACATTACATATCTTATATGATACTTTTCTGAATTTTTTAACTGTTACAGTCAAAAAGTGTTATATAATTACCATATTACTCTTTTAAATACATTAAAATGTTAAATCTAAAAAGTGTTATATTAACAATTATACTTAAATATTTTTTTTAAAATCTATGAGTACAATGACGCCTTTTGTCAGCAGGTAACATTTATCGTAGTTCATGAAAAATCATTTGGAAAAGAAAATGATGACATCATGCTTATCCTGATAAGAGATATTGATTTTTTTCTAGGTTCCTATAGTTGAATAGTTAAACCTTTTATATAGACATTCAAAACTAGCACACGACAGATCTTTAAAAATCAAAGCAGCTTGATCTTTCCAAAATTAGTTATTTTTACACTGAATGATTACGTTATAATAAAACTATATATTAGTATTTACTTTATGGTATCTTGAAGTAAATAATTTTTTTTTAAATTTTTCGTTTGGATCATCTTCTATGCCGAATTCCCTTATTTACATAAATATTATTTAGCGTCTATATCTTTGCAAGATACATTTGCAATTTTTCACAAACATTTTTTAGGAGCACTATTTTAATATATTGAAAGAATTAAATGTTGATTGTGGGAAAGTTTGATTTTTAGTTTTGATATGTCCGTTCATTTATCACTTGAAGAAAATCTCAATGTATCGAGTTATCATCAGTCCATAATAACCTCAAACGTTTGTGTTTTAATCAGCCGTTCAAAAGAAATACAAATGATAATATAATAATAGTACTATTCTTCATTTCATAAATCTCAATATTAATATTAATTTAAAAATGCTAATCGGTATACTACGTTTATTTTGTTGCCAAAACTAAAAACATATTTATCAGAACGAAATTTCTCAAATTTTAAAATTGACAATTTAAAAACTTTAAGTAAGGTCAATTTTTTTATTTGCGTGTTTCAAACCTTCATAATGCACATTTTATAGTTTAATAAATTGAGGTAATATTTATTACGAATTTTTGTAATTGATTTATAATACCTATTGACATTAACTTTTACAATAAAACAAGATTAAAGAGAACAAATTCTACATTGTTGAAGTGGAGAGTGGAGTAGAATGGAGAGACGGAAAACCGGATAAACTACCGACCTTTGGCAAGCAAACTGACAAGCTATCTCACACAAGAGTTTGCTCGAGCAAAATTTGAAGCTAAGCATTGAGAGGCACTGTCTTTTACCGACTTTGTTTCTGAAAAAGAGAAGAATTGTCGCATCATTATTAGCCGCATACAGAGCTTTAAGTCATTTCTTGTGATTAATTTCTTTTTTTTTGTTACTGTTAATATGTAACTTCAATTAAAAGATGACTATATTGACTGTAATAATTCATCGTCACATTTTTTAAAATATGAGATTTCAGCATGTCTTTTATATATTGTTCGACAACATAAAGAATATCCTATACTCAGTATATATATATATATATTATCTAGATGAACGGCATATTTATAACTGATACAAAATAAAGACAAATCAATAGTTTTTTGTGCTGTTCAAAAAAGACCAATGGTTATAAAGATCATTGCATGTACGTGAAGGGGAATTCTAAAAAGGCTCAATGGTCGTATAATTTTTTGACATTGTAACGCCCAATAGTGATAAAACCTATTAAATGGAACGTTATTCGTAATTTTGTATAGATCTCTTTTTATTGAAAATAACTTGGAAAAATATAAACAAAATGGTGAGTATTTGTCTTTCTTTTCGTTATTTATTAGGTTAATAATCTTTAGACCGCCGAAACATTTAATTATGTTAAATTAAGAAGTACGTAAATTCAACAATAACTTTAAATCAAAATAGCTAAGCGTTTGAAGTAGATTAATAAATTGTCTTTGGAAAAAACAAATTTTTGATAGGTTTCCTACAGTGTATATAAAATTGTATTTATTTAAAGCAATCTTTTGAAAGTTTTAAAACAAGATCAGCCTACAATATCGTTTTGAATTTCCACTGAATCAAAAGCTTCTTTCTTAAACCCAAATTAAAAACGGTCAATTTTTATTTCCCAAGTCACAACACTGCATGCCTTTTTTAGAATTTACAGACCACATCAATATTCTTCATTTCTTATGTTTTCGGTTTTTTTAATTAAAAACTTAAATATTTTTCTTTCTTTTTGACAGAGTGATGGTAGCATTTTTTCATATAATGAAAGTTCTGACTTAACATCGATCCCTACAACAAATGATGCGACTCTTTTTCTAACTTCAAGCATAATATTGACATTAGTAAACTTGTTTATTATCATAACAAATGTATTTGTGGCAGTGTTTTTATTCAGAGTTAAAAATGAAAAGCTTCGTGACAAAGCATCAATGATGCTTTCTCTAAGTTTCTGCGACATCATACTTGGGTTTGGTGGATTGCTCTTATGTATTTCGCGATTTTTTCCCTCCTTGTTTAACAAGGTAGGTTGCGCTATAATATTTGTATTTATGGAGGCTGGTGTCATAACGTCGGGTTATCAAACATTATTCATTTGTTTAGAAAGGTATTTAGCAGTTACAAGTAAAACTACTCAGAGGAAAATATTCGGTCGTCGTAAACGCTACATAATCACTTTCTCTTTCCTGTTATTCTTTACTATCGCATCGGCTCTTGCCAAACTGTTAACAGTTGAAGATTTACAATTTTGCTCTTTTTCTGGAATTTATGGAGAAAATTATTTAACTTTTATAAGAGTATTTTTCTTTGCTGTTTATATTCCGCCAGTAACAGTTACTATTGTACTTTACCTATATACTGTTTATAGGATAAAAGCACATTGTAGAAAAACAGGTCCTATAATTTGTGTTCCGGAGAGTGCTGGATCTTCAAATGCTACAGGCCAAATAGAAAAAAACAACCACAATTTTGCAACCACAGAGTGACCACTGTCTATTTGCAGAAAAAGAAAACACATTACGATTACCGAATTCTAATTTATGTCGAAATTTAAAACATAACAGTGATCCAACACTTAATATTTCAGTAATTTGTTCCGAATCGCGCGGAAGATTTTATAAGGAAAAATCAAACATTTCAATGAATAACATTGGAGATAAGAGAAAAAGTGCCTCGAAAACAAAGGAGCACGAATAAATCAATCAAATCAATGAATGTAACACGAACTTTGGGAATTCTTATATTAACGATGATACTTACAACGGGAACCGGAAGTATTCTTTTCTCCGTTGAAGCGTTATGTACTACATGCAAGGTTTCAATTGCTTTAAGAACATTAGTGACGTCGTTTTGGCTATTAAATTCTGTTCTAAATCCAATCATATACACTTTAGGTATTCACGAATTTAGACAAACAGTTGTCAATTTCTTCAGTTGTAAGACTTCAAATGTCATTGTTATATAGTTTCTCTAGTAATGTCAATTTTGAAACAAATCAAGATGAGCTTTTATACCTATTTAAATCTGTACACTTGATTAACTCAGTCAATAACTAATCCATAATTTCTAAAAAGCTTTTGTCATGTCTTATGTATATTTATATTGTTTTGATTGTTTAGATCTAATAAAGAATAAAAGCCGTATATTTTGATATTGTTATGTTCAACGGTGACAAACTGATAGCGAAAATAACTAAAAATAGTTGTATGTGTTATTAGCAAAATAATGATGGGGTTATTTTTTGGCGTATTCTTTGCAAAGTTGAGAATAACGCCACGCAGAATGAGAATTGATTATCACGAAGAAAAATGACATCTTTGCAGTAGAAAAGAGTCGCAGAAAAATTAACTTTAAAAGCAAGGTGACCAAAGCTGTAAAGCTAATTAATTCTGTAAGGTTACGTTTTGTTTTTTACAGGAATAAAACTTTATTGTGACTACTGTTGGATTTTTACTTTTAGGTAAGTCTCTTAGAGCGATAACTTTTTAAGTTGAAAATCCCGATTATTTGCAATTTTATTTTATTTTGAATACTGATCAGTCAAGAATGGTCTTTTGTGAAATTATTGCAAATATAAAACTAGACACAAAATATTTTGCTCAGAGAAAAATTATTACACTAGAACATTTAAATAGAATAAAAAATTAATAGATAGTCTAAGGATTAAAATCTGGGTTATTCTTTCAGAATATATAAGTTTTGTTTACATTAGATAAAAAAACTGTAGTTTTCTTAAAATCAGCATCAATTGTTTTGATATAAATCACGCATATAATAATACTAATTTTTCCATTACAGTATCTTAGTTGGTAAGATGTTAGTTCCGTATTTTGAAGATATATTAAAAAATATTCAGTTATGATAAAAACATAACTATAGGCAATGTTTTGTAGTCGATCACCTTTTGCTTAGAAATGAAACTCGAAAAAACAGCAAATGACGTTCCAATATTAGTTAATTAGTAGTTACTTAAACGATTAACGAAATTCAATAATACAATTATTACATTTCAACTGATTTACTCAATTTTAATTGTCTGAGAACATGAGAAAATGTAAGTTTTTTTTTACATTTAATAAAAAAAAAAAAAAAAAAACCTCGATTTTTCTAAAAATCATCATCTTTTATTTTGGTATAAATCACACACATATAAATATCAACTTTACCATTACAGTATCTAAGTTTATAAGTTAAGAGTTCAGTATTTTAAAAATATATCAAAAACTATTCGGCTATGAAAAAAACTTCACAATAGGCAATGTTGTTCTTTGGCCGAACAACTGAATTGTGATTGACTGAGAACATGTTAATCTGGACTGGTCACACCGTTCATCGCGGAATTCTGCACGAGAGGGTTTTATTATGGAACAAATTGTTTTCGAGGTCCCTAAAATACATGGCAGTTATTTCCGAATGTCTAAGAATTGAACCAAACAAAGTCTTTGAAAGATTTCGATAAGCCAATTAGAACCGACCTTATTTAAAAGCGTCAGATCTCATTGCATTTTCTGAAAATCGTGACGGACAAAAACACAGTGTCTGTTGTCTTTGATATTGATCTAAAGAAAACGCGTTTCCCGAAAGGAGATGCCAAGGAACATGATTGAATTCTTAAAGACACTTGTCTGTCAGTCATATAATAAAACAATTACGGCCTCGCTGAATATCATATTTCTTTTGGGATCATAAATCCTTCTATGAACCTTATCAAATTTCAAAACTTGTATATTAATTATCCTAACAACGACTATATTCATGATAGCATCTTCATATTCATGATTTATATTTCAGAAGGTTCTAACCAAGAATTTATACAGTTTTATATGTGTTTGCACTGGATAGAGAATATCATTAAAAAGAGACCCTCTAATTTTCAAGAATTTGATCAACTCATTTCATTCATTATTCTAGAATCCGTTTAAATTATTTAGCGAAAAATAAAAGCATTTTCTGTATAAAATCTCGGTATGTTAGCATCTATACAAACCTCCGCCTTGAGTGTGAGAGACCAAAATACATACTCGCACAACACATGCAAAGACAAACTTGTTCTTAGATTATTCAAAGTAGATTAATTAAGTTGTTATTTTCGTGAATAGCTGAATTTTTGCTAGTGCGGGCTTTATCAACATTACAACCAAGCAAACGAATGTATCAGACAATATGAATCTTTATAATGAAGCAAATACAGAACAATAATGAAATCAAAGTTTGTAAAATCATTGATCTGATTTTGCCCTGTTAAAGAGTTTTAGCTCTATTTAATTTTGATCTTATATTTCACCGTGAGGCTCAAGTAACCAATGTTCATAAAAATTTCATCTTTCACTAATGATCATGAGACGTTTATATTTAACAGTTGTCAAACTCGTATATTTTACTCTTAGTCAACAATCAGTGGTCTCATTTAATAGGCAGTACTTTGTGCTGTCAGAAAATGTACCATTTAGCAAAATTTTCAGTCGTCTTAAATTTGAAATTAATTTAAAACTAAGGTTTGCTCCCTCATGCAAAGCATTCCTTAGCTGGATTTGGATTTATATGATTTTGGAACTTTAGATTCATTATTTTCAACTGTTTGGCTTATATTTTTTATCTATCAAACTTTTCGGTCTTAGTGTCACTGGTGAGGAATTTCAACTGTTTGGCTTATATTTTTTATCTATCAAACTTTTTGGCTTTAGTGTCACTGGTGAGGAATGAATTTCCGAATTGTGCACAATTAAATAACCCTTCTTAAAAAGAAAAAAAAAGATTGAACAACGTAATGCTTTCCAGGGTATGTAAATATTCAAAATAATGTTCATATTGAATTTATGAACAGTCAAGATGGAAAGTTTGAAAGAATAATGAAAAGTCACCAATTAATATTTTTAAGTTTTTACTATTGAAACTGCTTGTGGGTTTAACTGTCAATAATAATGTGTTTTACAGTTGTAAACACAATATATACACCGGTAATGAACAAAAAACTTACCAGTTAATACTCGGTTATATCCGACACAGCTCGTAATTTTCCAGAGATTTCATTGAAGACATACATGGTGTTAAGATTCTAATAAATTATATGCTACAGAATGTTTACACAAATATGTATGAGGCGCCGTTTCTATGTTTATTTAGTATTTTAACATAAGTATAAATCGATTTTTGGATATTCATTAATCGATTTTTGCATATGCAAAAATAGTCGATGTTTTTGTATATGTAAAAATCGAATTATGAATATCCAAAAATTGATTGATTCAAATGCTAAAATATTTGGCATTTTTGCATATGCAAAATTTGAAAATGCTGAGTTCTCCCCAATTATCAATCCCGAAGGAAATATTTTCCGGTATATTGTAAGAATAATATTTTTCCTCTTGTAACAATTAAAAATCATTAATTTTCTTTCTTGTTAGTTAATGCACTTTCCCGTCAATATTAGTGAAAAAATATAAGCCTTTGCATTTTTAAAAACTTAAGTTTTAATTACAATACCACGCGACGCTTTGCGCTACAAAATCCAACATGGCTGTTATAGATAATAAATGGAAAGAACGTACAGTAGGACAGAATATAGAGGTATAAATCAAACGCATTGATGTGTTTGAAAATTGAAGATCGACGTTTCATGACAAAACTATCGATACCATATCAGATATTAAGTTAGTTGCCATGTTACAAACCGACGTAATAATAAAACGAAGTAGACCCACACTAAATAGTTTGGGAGAAATCATTTCACATTTGCAATTTATGAATATGTTAAAATCGATTTTTACATATGTCAAAATACCGACTAATTTTGTATATGCAATAATAATGTCGCTATAGTTTCTTGCTATGTTTGTTCCTTTTTCAATATATAAAAGTAGCCCGTGCTTGAAGATGCTTTTCGGTTTAGAAATAATTATAACATTGCATGTTGTTTACCTTACATTATCTCAAATTTTATAGTCTCTGAAATGATTTGTTGGGTTTAGTAAATTATCTGTTAGTATGACGAAAAATAGCACAAATCATCCCTTTCGATAATGTAGTTTAGAATAAAAAAGGTTCTGATACTCGAAAGAATAACTTAGTTAAAAGGCCAATCATCTACAGCAAATAGTTGCCGAAATGCATAAAAATATATTCGACCTTTTCTACAAGTATTTTTTTTAACCTTCTATTAAATCTTATCCATTTTAGTTGATTGGAAATCTTCCGAAGGGCTTTATTTTGCGTATTTAATTTTTTTTGTCTAAAGATAATTGATTATATCGCGATAGTTGAAATAAACGGAAGACAAATACTGGCCAATTTTTCCAAGTGGTAATATGCAAAAAAATGATACTGTGTGACAAGTATGTTTTATGAGGCTTTGTCACTATTTCAGGTTTTCTTTATACATGTTTTTTCACAAATAAAAGTTATACAACAATTTGGTTTTTCTTAAAAATTTCTCTCTCTCTCTCTCTCTCTCTCTCTCTCTCTCTCTCTCTCTCTCTCTCTCACTCGCAATTCTTTTTAAATATTCGACAAATTTTTGTAAGTAAATGTAATGTAAATCTTCATGTTGTCGCCTAATTATTTTAACACTTGCTAAAAATCTTAATATTAAGAAAATTGGATGTGTTCGTGTAAAAATACAGAATTTATAAGAAAACCGTCCCAGTTAACGACTTTACATGTTATATAACGACTAATATTGATGCGAACATTTCTCTTCTTACACAATGTAAATTTATTTCACTATATCAAGACTAATCGAGATGATTTTTTTATTCATTTTTTGTAATCGCTACACTTTGTTAACAGTTTCAAATGTAAGAAACAAATAAATAATACCCATGCTCAAGAACAACAATTTATTACACAATCTCTTCTGGTGCAATTAATACACATGGATTTTACAAGATGGCTAATGTTGAAAATGAAAGGGATCGCATTAAATGATTACCTTTATGATTATCACACACACAAACAGAATCACTATAGCCATTTTTTGTTTTAAATGTACCTGGGTCCTGAAAAAGCTTATAAATAAACCAACATCTGTATTTATCTTGCTATTTGATTATATCCAGGTTCTTTTGTCATTACCTTTAAATATTTGTTATGTTTGAAAAGCCACTGACAAATATTTTTGGGATCTATATTGAAACTTTTTTATATTTGGTAATGAAGTTTGACCTAAATTTGACGGAACTACATCTGATAAAGCTAATCACATTTATATTTTGTATTGTTTTGTTTATGATCTGAATGGATAGAAAAAAAATTCAATTGGAAATATGTCAACAGGCAATTAAACATTAACACGAAATAAGAGAGCAAGCAAATGAAAAAAAGAAAGAAAAAAGATAAAATATTTAAATGTTAATTATGTCCAAAAGTAAAAGTGGTAATCGTTCCTATGGAGGATCTTTACAATCACATTCACAAAATATTTTTTTTCATTTATTTCCAACAAAAATTTTCAGATACTAAAAACAACACCTCGGATTATAAATCACATGAATTAGGAAGTACTTTTTAACAAATCTATCAAGTACGCTTCGTTTTTAGTCATCCAAAAGTAGAAGTGGTAATCGTTGCTATGGGGGATCTTTACAATCACATTGACAACAATTTTTTTTTCATTTATTTCCAACAAACATTTTCAGATTCTAAAAAACAACAACACGGATTATAAATCACATGAATAATGAAGAATTTTTTTTACCAATCTATCAAGTACGCTTCGTTCTTAGTAATCCCATTTAAACTAAAATAAACTAAAATAATATTGTCAATAATTAAAATATTAAATCCCTTACCGAAGGGTGTAGACAAATTTTTATGTAATATTTGAATTGATATGGTTTTGATTCATATAATGTTAAAATGCCGGGAAAGCCACTGACAAATATTTTTGGGATCTATATTGAAACTATTTTATATTTGGTAATGAAGTTTGACATAAATTTGACGGAACTACATCTGATAAAGCTAATCACATTTATATTTTGTATTGTTTTGTTTATGATCTGAATGGATAGAAAAAAAATTCAATTGGAAATATGTCAACAGGCAATTAAACATAAACACGAAATAAGAGAGCAAGCAAATGAAAAAAAGAAAGAAAAAAGATAAAATATTTAAATGTTAATTATGTCCAAAAGTAAAAGTGGTAATCGTTCCTATTGAGGATCTTTACAATCACATTGACCACAAAATATATTTTTTCATTTATTTCCAACAAAAATTTTCAGATACTAAAAACAACACCTCGGATTATAAATCACATGAATTAGGAAGTACTTTTTAACAAATCTATCAAGTACGCTTCTTTTTAAGTCATCCAAAAGTAGAAGTGGTAATCGTTGCTATGGGGGATCTTTACAATCACATTGACAACAATTTTTTTTTTCATTTATTTCCAACAAACATTTTCAGATTCTAAAAAACAACAACACGGATTATAAATCACATGAATAATGAAGAATTTTTTTTACCAATCTATCAAGTACGCTTCGTTCTTAGTAATCCCATTTAAACTAAAATAAACTAAAATAATATTGTCAATAATTAAAATATTAAATCCCTTACCGAAGGGTGTAGACAAATTTTTATGTAATATTTGAATTGATATGGTTTTGATTCATATAAAGTTAAAATGCCGGGAAATACCATGCTGGTATTATGTCTTATAAAATTTAATTTTTAAATCTTAATGTTTCATTAAACTAAACGTAGTTTTTAGTTTTGAAATGTCATAAACAAAGATATGGGTTTTGGTCTGATTTGCGAAATGATTTTTCAATTACTTTATCTAGATTATTGTGTAAAGATCATAACTTTGATTTTAAGTTTTGAAGTTTTTTTTTTTTTAAAAAATGTCCATCAAAATGGATGAACACAAAAATCAAGTTATTAAACTATTTTTCCAGTTTTGTGTTTTTGTTAATATTTTTTCTAATGTAATATTGTAGTTGACAGAGATAAACATTTTATAATTATAGCTATGATCAAATATATACATTTTACTATATTTATGTTTGTTTTTAAACTTTGAATTTTTAGACAAAAATATGTTTGCTTATGTTTATGTTCTCAAAATAATAATCTATAGGAACCGTTATAAATATAGATTTTAAATAACTTCTGTTTTTAATTGATTTTACGAGGTATAAGTCCAAATATTATGCAGGACATAGAGAATCCGTCGAACCCTTTATTTCAAGCACACTACAATTAGGATATATGTCATTTAGATATTGTACAAAATTGAGAATTATTGAGAGACAAAACATCATCTATATATCTGTTTGTGGAATTGTATGATTTAGCAACAATCTTCTTTCCAGACTTATTAAGGTCTGCCATTAAGCTAAAACGCCAGCAATTTGATCAAGTTATCATTGGCCGATGTGATTGCAGATTTTGTTCTATTGTGTCTCCGTATGCTTACGTGTTTGTATACATATAAGGGTTCAAAGCTAGGCCAATATATTTGCATGATGAGTTATAGTAACTCCTAATGAATATAATTTATTTTATTTTGTATCAAATATATTTTGCCTTCTCGTAAAAGAATACGGTCCAGCTAAGAATTATTAATCATTTTACATAAAAATACAAGCTTTATAAATGTAATTGTACTTCATCATCTCATCCAAATTAAGGTTCAAATTGTGTGTTTTCATGTTATAAATGTAATCAGTTTCTATTATTATATGTCTACTTTATCTTTATTAAGATTTGTATGAAATAGGAGGTGGCATTTTCCATTGCAATTTGATAAGTGTGATAAAGCAACCTGATTCTTTTTTATTTGTTGAAAGGAACTTGATTTGTAAACAATTCTAAAATAAATATAATTTCTTCCATGATTCTCTCTCTCTCTCTCTCTCTCTCTCTCTCTCTCTCTCTCTCTCTCACACACACACACACACACACACACACACACACACACACACACGCACACACACACACACCCTAGTTAAAATACCAAAATTTTCAGCCGTTTGAATTTTTAAATTTTTTGAAAACTAAGGTATATTCCCTAATGCAAAGCTTTCCTTAGCTGGATCTGGATATAATTTTGGAACTTTGGAAGCATACATTTTCAAATGTTTTTATTAATTTTTATCAACTTTCAGCCCCTAAAGTTGTTACTGATGAAAAATGAATTTTTTTAAAATATACACATATGGCATATTAAAATTAAACAGGTATTTTTGTTAAACAAACCAATACCATCTAATAATGGTGACTGCATTTGCACAATTCAAACGAAACACATTTAAAGCAAGTTTTGGAGCACTTCATCATCGCTGTAACGGGTTGTACTTTTGTCACACTAAAACCATATACTATTAGTGCTTGTATTTGCAATCAAATTTAAACTACTTTAAAATTTTTAATGGCATATTCAACAAGAGTATTACAAAACTCTAGCGAAACTGTATTTAAAGCAACTTTTGAATGCACCAACAACTTTCTTAAAACAATTCATTGTCACTATGAAGAAGTCAATAAAGAACTTCTGTGGTTTTGTCTTAAAATTTTAACACTCGGTTTCTTCGTTTAACATATACGTTAACACAGTTAAATTAAACTAAAATCATCCATAGTCCTAAAGGGAACCGGTAACCAAAATTTTTTTTATCACAATTGTTTTATATTATTTAGATATCACAATATTGAAAACCGCATCAAAATTGGTAACAAAATAAAAAAGTTAAAGCTGTTTGAAATCCACATTTTTAACTTCCCCTTGATTGCAAAGTGAAAGACCTTGTTTTGAGATATAAATGTGTGACGTCATTGCAGTATTAGAAGTAGTATCTTACATAATAGACAATACTAACTATTACGATATATCGACTTATGTAGAAGAAAGTAAAGACTCTGATATGTACCTTTTTATGTCAAATAGTTCGTTATTATTTGAGGAAGCAATGAACAAACTTGTAAGTGAAGAATTTGGAGTATAGCTGTATTTATTCGAACCAGAAACGGACGAAAATATTTGAGTCGAGTCCCGACCTACTCGAGAAATGTGACTGCATTTGGTTGCATAGCTGTTGAGAAATACGTGACGAGTAATAACTTGTCAATAACACAAAAAATTATTAAATCTTTGACTTTTTTTAAAAAAAAATATATAATTTTATTAAGTCGGACTAGACAGACTCGAGAATTACGATAAGGTTGCATAGCTATAACAAAAAATACGCGATTAGTTTTAACTTGTCAAATACACAAAAATTAATTTTATCGTCAAAATTTTAAAATGAATTAATATCAAGTCGGACTGGACAGAGTACTGGATGAATATTAAGGGACTTACTGTGGTGTCATGTGCTGATTTTGAATGCATTATTTTAATAAAAATTCACAATCAGCACAAGGCAGTTGGCACCGGCCTAAAATCAATACATAAAAATCCAATCGTCAATGCACTTTTGTACAATGTTTATTGACAGTTGAAATTAAATGACCGTGATGTAGATAACTTTTAAGTAGTCTGGCGGCATCTCGTACATTTCCTCGATAATTGCAAGATGTTCACACAATTAAAGTTTGTAACATTGTTCTTTTTAACTGACCGATGGCTAAATAATGCTGGGGTCATTAAAAAGAATTAAAAAGATATTCCAGGCCAAAATAAAAATATAATTTGTTTCCCCTTGCGCGACCGACCGTAAAAAATCCTGCCGACTGAAAAAAAATTTATTGACAAATGCTGTGGATTTTTTTTTCTGCGATTCTGTGCTAATAGATTCCTGTTCGTTTCTCTTTCCTTTTCACGATTTATTCGGCCAACCTTCTTAGTTGTCAAGACGCTTATACGGTTATAATTCAATGCGATAGAAACGCCGTTGTGATGAAGATGTACTAGTAAACACACAAGGTGACTTGTGAAGAATGTTTCCTAACCAGAAAAGAAATCTTATTACCGAAACAAAATAACTTGCTATGTCTTTTGACTTATGTATTAATACAGCATGTGGCAAATAAAGATTTTCATACATATAAGATTTATTGACAAATTTAAAAACTGTGATAGTTATGTTCCAATGTGAAATCAACTTCTATAGAATTATCAATTAGTTTTTATACTGGTTTACTAAAAGCAAACTCGTATATTGTCGCGATGATCAAGAGGTTTCTAATTTTAGTATTTTTTCTAATTTTGCCACTGCTTCTGATCCCACTCATGTCTCAAGTCCGAGACACTAAATTAACCCTTTATAATAATAATTTTTCGTTTTGTAAATATTGGGCTTTGTATAAAACAAATGCGTGTCGAAAAATTGCATGTTCACAACTTAATCTGAACAGTTTGGAATATATGATAAATAGAATATGAAGACTACATAAAAAAAATCAGCAAGTTTGATCTGAATAAATGACCTGTTGTTTAAATTATCCTGGAATAAGGAATTTAAACAATTTTGACTTGAATATATCGCATAATTATTTTTACTTTAATTGATCTTTGCACATGTCTATATAGATTTATGAATTATATGTATCGGCACTAAGCAATACTTATTAATTAACATGGCTTAATTAAGTAAATTTCTTTATTATTTAAAAGTGTACATTACAATAGGTCTCCGGGGTCATCTTGCAGGGTCGAAATGCTCTAATGGGACCATATAACTGAACTGTACATTACATATCTTATATGATACTTTTCTGAATTTTTTAACTGTTACAGTCAAAAAGTGTTATATAATTACCATATTACTCTTTTTAAATACATTAAAATGTTAAATCTAAAAAGTATTATATTAACAATTATACTTAAATAATTTTTTTTTTAAATCTATGAGTACAATGACGCCTTTTGTCAGCAGGTAACATTTATCGTAGTTCATGAAAAATCATTTGGAAAAGAAAATGATGACATCATTCTTATCCTGATAAGAGATATTGATTTTTTTCTAGGTATCCTATAGTTGAATAGTTAAACCTTTTATATAGACATTCAAAACTAGCACGCGACAGATCTTTAAAAATCAAAGCAGCTTGATCTTTCCAAAATTAGTTATTTTTACACTGAATGATTACGTTATAATAAAACTATATATTAGTATTTACTTTATGGTATCTTGAAGTAAATAATTTTTTTTAAAATTTTTCGTTTGGATCATCTTCTATGCCGAATTCCCTTATTTACATAAATATTATTTAGCGTCTATATCTTTGCAAGATACATTTGCAATTTTTCACAAACATTTTTTAGGAGCACTATTTTAATATATTGAAAGAATTAAATGTTGATTGTGGGAAAGTTTGATTTTTAGTTTTGATATGTCCGTTCATTTATCACTTGAAGAAAATCTCAATGTATCGAGTTATCATCAGTCCATAATAACCTCAAACGTTTGTGTTTTAATCAGCCGTTCAAAAGAAATACAAATGATTATATAATAATAGTACTATTCTTCATTTCATAAATCTCAATATTAATATTAATTTAAAAATGCTAATCGGTATACTACGTTTATTTTGTTGCCAAAACTAAAAACATATTTATCAAAACGAAATTTCTCAAATTTTAAAATTGACAATTTAAAAACTTTAAGTAAGGTCAATTTTTTTATTTGCGTGTTTCAAACTTTCATAATGCACATTTTATAGTTTAATAAATTGAGGTATAATACCTATTGACATTAACTTTTACAATAAAACAAGATTAAAGAGAACAAATTCTACATTGTTGAAGTGGAGAGTGGAGTAGAATGGAGAGGCGGAAAACCGGATAAACCACCGACCTTCGGCAAGCGAACTGACAAGCTATCTCACACAAGAGTTTGCTCGAGCAAATTTGAAGCTAAGCATTGAGAGGCACTGTCTTTTACCGACTTTGTTTCTGAAAAAGAGAAGAATTGTCGCATCATTATTAGCCGCATACAGAGCGTTAAGTCATTTCTTGTGATTAATTTCTTTTTTTTTCTTACTGTTAATATGTAACTTCAATTAAAAGGTGACTATATTGACTGTAATAATTCATCGTCACATTTTTTAAAATATGAGATTTCAGCATGTCTTTTATATATTGTTCGACAACATATAGAATATCCTATACTCAGTATATATATATATATATATATATATATATATATATATATATATATATATATATATATATATATATATATATATATATATTATCTAGATGAACGGCATATTTATAACTGATACAAAATAAAGACAAATCAATAGTTTTTTGTGCTGTTCAAAAAAGACCAATGGTTATAAAGATCAGTGCATGTAATTGAAGGGGAATTCTAAAAAGGCTCAATGGTCGTAAAAGTTTTTGACATTGTAACGCCCAATAGTGATAAAACCTATTAAATGGAACGTTATTCGTAATTTTGTATAGATCTCTTTTTATTGAAAATAACTTGGAAAAATATAAACAAAATGGTGAGTATTTGTCTTTCTTTTCGTTATTTATTAGGTTAATAATCTTTAGACCGCCGAAACATTTAATTATGTTAAATTAAGAAGTACGTAAATTCAACAATAACTTTGAATCAAAATAGCTAAGCGTTTGAAGTAGATTAATAAATTGTCTTTGGAAAAAACAACTTTTTGATAGGTTTCCTACAGTGTATATAAAATTGTATTTATTTATAGCAATCTTTTGAAAGTTTTAAAACAAGATCAGCCTACAATATCGTTTTGAATTTCCACTGAATCAAAAGCTTCTTTCTTAAGCCCAAATTAAAAACGGTCAGTTTTTATTTCTCAAGTCACAACACTGCATGCCTTTTTTAGAATTTACAGACCACATCAATATTCTTCATTTCTTATGTTTTCGGTTTTTTTAATTACAAACTTAAATATTTTTCTTTCTTTTTGACAGAGTGATGGTAGCATTTTTTCATATAATGAAAGTTCTGACTTAAGATCGATCCCTACAACAAATGATGCGACTCTTTTTCTAACTTCAAGCATAATATTGACATTAGTAAACTTGTTTATTATCATAACAAATGTATTCGTGGCAGTGTTTTTATTCAGAGTTAAAAATGAAAAGCTTCGTGACAAAGCATCAATGATGCTTTCTCTAAGTTTCTGCGACATCATACTTGGGTTTGGTGGATTGCTCTTATGTATTTCGCGATTTTTTCCCTCCTTGTTTAACAAGGTAGGTTGCGCTATAATATTTGTATTTATGGAGGCTGGTGTCATATCGTCGGGTTATCAAACATTATTCATTTGTTTAGAAAGGTATTTAGCAGTTACAAGTAAAACTACTCAGAGGAAAATATTCGGTCGTCGTAAACGCTACATAATAACTTTCTCTTTCCTGTTATTCTTTACTATCGCATCGGCTCTTGCCAAACTGTTAACAGTTGAAGATTTACAATTTTGCTCTTTTTCTGGAATTTATGGAGAAAATTATTTAACTTTTATAAGAGTATTTTTCTTTGCTGTTTATATTCCGCCAGTAACAGTTACTATTGTACTTTACCTATATACTGTTTATAGGATAAAAGCACATTGTAGAAAAACAGGTCCTATAATTTGTGTTCTGGAGAGTGCTGGATCTTCAAATGCTACAGGCCAAATAGAAAAAACATCCACAATTTTGCAACCACAGAGTGACCACTGTCTATTTGCAGAAAAAGAAAACACATTACGATTACCGAATTCTAATTTATGTCGAAATCCAACACTTAATATTTCAGTAATTTGTTCCGAATCGCGCGTAAGATTTTATAAGGAAAAATCAAACATTTCAATGAATAACATTGGAGATAAGAGAAAAGTGCCTCGAAAACAAAGGAGCACGAATAAATCAATCAAATCAATGAATGTAACACGAACTTTGGGAATTCTTATATTAACGATGATACTTACAACGGGAACCGGAAGTATTCTTTTCTCCGTTGAAGCGTTATGTACTACATGCAAGGTTTCAATTGCTTTAAGAACATTAGTGACGTCGTTTTGGCTATTAAATTCTGTTCTAAATCCAATCATATACACTTTAGGTATTCACGAATTTAGACAAACAGTTGTCAATTTCTTCAGTTGTAAGACTTCAAATGTCATTGTTATATAGTTTCTCTAGTAATGTCAATTTTGAAACAAATCAAGATGAGCTTTTATACCTATTTAAATCTGTACACTTGATTAACTCAGTCAATAACTAATCCATAATTTGCTAAATAGTTTTTTGCATGTCTTATGTATATTTATATTGTTTTGATTGTTTAGATCTAATAAAGAATAAAAGCCGTACAATTTTGATATTGTTATGTTCAACGGTGACAAACTGATCGCGAAAAATAACTAAAAATAGTTGTATGTGTTATTAGCAAAATAATGATGGGGTTATTTTTTGGCGTATTCTAAGCAAAGTTGAGAATAACGCCACGCAGAATGAGAATTGATTATCACGAAGAAAAATGACATCTCTGAAGTAGAAAAGAGTCGCAGAAAAATGAACTTTAAAACCAAGGTGACCAAAGCTGTAAAGCGAATTAATTCTGTAAGGTTACGTTTTTTTTTACAGGAATAAAACTTTATTGTGACTACTGTTGGATTTTTACTTTTAGGTAAGTCTCTTAGAGCGATAACTTTTTAAGTTGAAAATCTCGATTATTTGCAATTTTATTTTATTTTGAATACTGATCAGTCAAGAATGGTCTTTTGTGAAATTATTGCAAATATAAAACTAGACACAAAATATTTTGCTCAGAGAAAAATTATTACACTAGAACATTTAAATAGAATAAAAAGTTAATAGATAGTCTAAGGATTAAAATCTGGGTTATTCTTTCACAATATATAAGTTTTGTTTACATTAGATAAAAAAACTGTATTTAATCAGCATCAATTGTTTTGATATAAATCACGCATATAATAATACCAATGTTTCCATTACAGTAGCTAAGTTGGTAAGATGTTAGTTCCGTATTTTGAAGATATATTAAAAAATATTCAGTTATGATAAAAACATAACTATAGGCAATGTTTTGTTTTCGATCACCTTTTGCTTAGAAATGAAACTCGAAAAAAACAGCAAATGACCTTCCAATATTAGTTAATTAGTAGTTACTTAAACTATTAACGAAATTCAATAATACAATTATTTTGGTATAAATCACACACATATAAATATCAACTTTACCATTACAGTATCTAAGTTGGTAAGTTAAGAGTTCAGTATTTTAAAAATATATCAAAAACTATTCGGCTATGAAAAAAACTTCACAATAGGCAATGTTGTTCTTTGGCCGAACAACTGAATTGTGATTGACTGAGAACATGTTAATCTGGACTGGTCACACCGTTCATCGCGGAATTCTGCACGAGAGGGTTTTATTATGGAACAAATTGTTTTCGAGGTCCCTAAAATACATGGCAGTTATTTCCGAATGTCTAAGAATTGAACCAAACAAAGTCTTTGAAAGATTTCGATAGCCAATTAGAACCGACCTACTTTAAAAGCGTCAGATCTCATTGCATTTTCTGAAAATCGTGACGGACAAAAACACAGTGTCTGTTGTCTTTGATATTGATCTAAAGAAAACGCGTTTCCCGAAAGGAGATGCCAAGGAACATGATTGAATTCTTAAAGACACTTGTCTGGCAGTCATATAATAAAACAACTACGGCCTCGCTGAATATCATATTTCTTTTGGGATCATAAATCCTTCTATGAACCTTATCAAATTTCAAAACTTGTATATTAATTATCCTAACAACGACTATATTCATGATAGCATCTTCATATTCATGATTTATATTTCAGAAGGTTCTAACCAAGAATTTATACAGTTTTATCTGTGTTTGCACTGGATAGAGAATATCATTAAAAAGAGACTCTCTAATTTTCAAGAATTTGATCAACTCATTTCATTCATTATTCTAGAATCTGTTTCAATTATTTAGCGAAAAATAAAAGCATTTTCTGTATAAAATCTCGGTATGTTAGCATCTATACAAACCTCCGCCTTGAGTGTGAGAGACCAAAATACATACTCGCACAACACATGCAAAAACAAACTTGTTCTTAGATTATTCAAAGTAGATTAATTAAGTTGTTATTTTCGTGAATAGTTGAATTTTTGCTAGTGCGGGCTTTATCAACATTACAACCAAGCAAACGAATGTATCAGACAATATGAATCTTTATAATGAAGCAAATACAGAATAATAATGAAATCAAAGTTTGTAAAATCATTGATATGATTTTGCCCTGTTAAAGAGTTTTAGCTCTATTGAATTTTGATCTTATATTTCACCGTGAGGCTCAAGTAACCAATGTTCATAAAAATTTCATCTTTCACTAATGATCATGAGACGTTTATATTTAACAGTTGTCAAACTCGTATATTTTACTCTTAGTCAATCTATCAACAATCAGTGGTCTCATTTAATAGGCAGTACTTTGTGCTGTCAGAAAATGTACCATTTAGCAAAATTTTCAGTCGTCTAAAATTTGAAATTAATTTAAAACTAAGGTTTGCTCCATCATGCACAGAATTCCTTAGCTGGATTTGGATTTATATGATTTTGGAACGTTAGATTCATTATTTTCAACTGTTTGGCTTATATTTTTATCTATCAAACTTTTCGGTTTTAGTGTCACTGGTGAGGAATTTCAACTGTTTGGCTTATATTTTTTATCTATCAAACTTTTTGGCTTTAGTGTCACTGGTGAGGAATGAATTTCCGACTTGTGCACAATTAAATAACCCTTCTTAAAAAGAAAAAAAAGATTGAACAACGTAATGCTTTCCAGGGTATGTAAATATTCAAAATAATGTTCATATTGAATTTATGAACAGTCAAGATCGAAAGTTTGAAAGAATAATGAAAAGTCACCAATTAATATTTTTAAGTTTTACTATTGAAAATGCCTTGTGGGTTTAACTGTCAATAATAATGTGTTTTACAGTTGTAAACACAATATATACACCGGTAATGAACAAAAAACTTACCAGTTAATACTCGGTTATATCCGACACAGCTCGTAATTTTCCAGAGATTTCATTGAAGACATACATGGTGTTAAGATTCTAAAGAATTATATGCTACAGAATGTTTACACAAATATGTATGAGGCGCCGTTTCTATGTTTATTTAGTATTTTAACATAAGCATAAATCGATTTTTGGATATTCATTAATCGATTTTTGCATATGCAAAAATAGTCGATGTTTTTGTATATGTAAAAATCGAATTATGAATATCCAAAAATTGATTGATTCAAATGCTAAAATATTTGGCATTTTTGCATATGCAAAATTTGAAAATGCTGAGTTCTCCCCAATTATCAATCCCAAAGGAAATATTTTCCGGTATATTGTAAGAATAATATTTTTCCTCTTGTAACAATTAAAAATCATTAATTTTCTTTATTGTTAGTTTATGCACTTTCCCGTCAATATTAGTGAAAAAATATAAGCCTTTGCATTTTTAAAAACTTAAGTTTTAATTACAATACCACGCGACGCTTTGCGCTACAAAATCCAACATGGCTGTTATAGATAATAAATGGAAAGAACGTACAGTAGGACAGAATATAGAGGTATATATCAAACGCATTGATCTGTTTGAAAATTGAAGATCGACGTTTCATGACAAAGTTATCGATACCATATCAGATATTAAGTTAGTTGCCATGTTACAAACCGACGTAATAATAAAACGAAGTAGACCCACACTAAATAGTTTGGGAGAAATCATTTCACATTTGCAATTTATGAATATGTTAAAATCGATTTTTACATATGTCAAAATACCGACTAATTTTGTATATGCAATAATAATGTCGCTATAGTTTCTTGCTATGTTTGTTCCTTTTTCAACATATAAAAGTAGCCCGTGCTTGAAGATGCTTTTCGGTTTAGAAATAATTATAACTTTGCATGTTGTCTACCTTACATTATCTCAAATTTTATAGTCTCTGAAATGATTTGTTGGGTTTAGTAAATTATCTGTTAGTATGACGTAAAATAGCACAAATCATCCCTTTCTATACTGTAGTTTAGAATAAAAAAGGTTCTGATACTCGAAAGAATAACTTAGTTAAAAGGCCAATCATCTACAGCAAATAGTTGCCGAAATGCATAAAAATATATTCGACCTTTTCTACAAGTATTTTTTTAACCTTCTATTAAATCTTATCCATTTAGTTGATTGGAAATCTTCCGAAGGGCTTTATTTTGCGTATTTAATTTTTTTTGTCTAAAGATAATTGATTATATCGCGATAGTTGAAATAAACGGAAGACAAATACTGGCCAATTTTTCCAAGTGGTAATATGCAAAAAAATGATACTGTGTGACAAGTATGTTTTATGAGGCTTTGTCACTATTTCAGGTTTTCTTTATACATGTATTTTCACAAATAAAAGTTATACAACAATTTGGTTTTTCTTAAAGATTTCTCTCTCTCTCTCTCTCTCTCTCTCTCTCTCTCTCTCTCTCTCTCTCTCTCTTTCGCACTCGCAATTCTTTTTAAATATTCGACAAATTTTTGTAAGTAAATGTAATGTAAATCTTCATGTTGTCGCCTAATTATTTTAACACTTGCTAAAAATCTTAATATTAAGAAAATTGGATGTGTTCGTGTAAAAATACAGAATTTATAAGAAAACCGTCCCAGTTAATGACTTTACATGTTATATAACGACTAATATTGATGCAAACATTTCTCTTCTTACACAATGTAAATTTATTTCACTATATCAAGACTAATCGAGATGATTTTTTTATTCATTTTTTGTAATCGCTACACTTTGTTAACAGTTTCAAATGTAAGAAACAAATAAATAATACCCATGTTCAAGAACAACAATTTATTACACAATCTCTTCTGGTGCAATTAATACACATGGACTTTACAAGATGGCTAATGTTGAAAATGAAAGGGATCGCATTAAATGATTACCTTTATGATTATCACACACACAAACAGAATCACTATAGCCATTTTTTGTTTTAAATGTACCTGGGTCCTGAAAAAGCTTATAAATAAACCAACATCTGTATTTATCATGCTATTTGATTATATCCAGGTTCTTTTGTCATTACCTTTAAGTATTTGTTATGTTTGAAAAGCCACTGACAAATATTTTTGGGATCTATATTAAAACTTTTTTATATTTGGTAATGAAGTTAGACCTAAATTTGACGGAACTACATCTGATAAAGCTAATCACATTTATATTTTGTATTGTTTTGTTTATGATCTGAATGGATAGAAAAAAAAATTCAATTGGAAATATGTCAACAGGCAATTAAACATAAACACGAAATAAGAGAGCAAGCAAATGAAAAAAAGAAAGAAAAAAGATAAAATATTTAAATGCTAATTATGTCCAAAAGTAAAAGTGGTAATCGTTCCTATGGAGGATCTTTACAATCACATTGACCACAAAATATTTTTTTCATTTATTTCCAACAAAAATTTTCAGATACTAAAAACAACACCTCGGATTATAAATCACATGAATTAGGAAGTACTTTTTAACAAATCTATCAAGTACGCTTCGTTTTTAGTCATCCAAAAGTAGAAGTGGTAATCGTTGCTATGGGGGATCTTTACAATCACATTGACAACATTTTTTTTTTTTTCATTTTTTTCCAACAAACATTTTCAGATTCTAAAAAAACAACAACATGGATTATAAATCACATGAATAATGAAGAATTTTTTTTACCAATCTATCAAGTACGCTTCGTTCTTAGTAATCCCATTTAAACTAAAATAAACTAAAATAATATTGTAAATGATTAAAATATTAAATCCCTTACAGAAGGGTGTAGACAAATTTTAATGTAATATTTGAATTGATATGGTTTTGATTCATATAAAGTTAAAATGCCGGGAAATACCATGCTGGTATTATGTCTTATTAAATTTAATTTTTATATCTTAATGTTTTATTAAACTAAACGTATTTTTTAGTTTTGAAATGTCATAAACAAAGATGTGGGTTTTGGTCTGATTTGCGAAATGATTTTTCAATTACTTTATCTAGATTATTTTGTAAAGATTATAACTTTGATTTTAAGTTTTGAAGGTTTTTTTTTTAAAAAAATGTCCATCAAAATGGATGAACACAAAAATCAAGTTATTAAACTATTTTTCCAGTTTAAATTTGTGTTTTTGTTGATATTGTTTTCTAATGTAATATTGTAATTGACAGAGATAAACATTTATAATGATAGCTATGATCAAATATATACATTTTACTATATTTATGTTTGTTTTTAAACTTTGAATTTTTAGACAAAAATATGTTTGCTTATGTTTATGTTCTCAAAATAATAATCTATAGGAACCGTTATAAATATAGATTTTAAATAACTTCTGTTTTTAATTAATTTTACGAGGTATAAGTTCAAATATTATGCAGGACATAAAGAATCTGTCGAACCCTTTATTTCAAGCACACTACAATTAGGATATATGTCATTTAGATATTGTACAAAATTGAGAATTATTGAGAGACAAAACATCATCTATATATCTGTTTGTGGAATTGTATGAATTAGCAACAATCTTCTTTCCAGACTTATTAAGGTCTGCCATTAAGCTAAAACGCCAGCAATTTGATCAAGTTATCATTGGCCGATGTGATTGCAGATTTTGTTCTATTGTGTCTCCGTGTGCTTACGTGTTTGTTTACATATAAGGGTTCAAAGCTAGGCCAATATATTTGCATGATGAGTTATAGTAACTCCTAATGAATATAATTTATTTTATTTTGTATCAAATATATTTTGCCTTCTTGTAAAAGAATAAGGTCCAGCTAAGAAATAATAATCATTTTACATAAAAATACAAGCTTTATAAATATAATTGTACTTCATCATCTCATTCAAATTAAGGTTCAAATTGTGTGTTTTCATGTTATTATTGTAATCAGTTTCTATTATCATATGTCTACTTTATATTTATTAAGATTTGTATGAAATAGGAGGTGGCATTTTCCATTGCATTTTGATAAGTGTGATAAAGCAACCTGATTCTTTTTTATTTGTTGAAAGGAACTTGATTTGTAAACAATCCTAAAATAAATATAATTTCTTCCATGATTCTCTCTCTCTCTCTCTCTCTCTCTCTCTCTCTCTCTCTCTCTCTCTCTCACACACACACACACACACACACACACACTCACACACACGCACACACACACACACCCCTTAGTTAAAATACGAAAATTTTCAGCCGTTTGAAGTTTTTAATATTTTAAAAACTAAGGTATATTCCCTTCTGCAAAGCTTTCCTTAGCTGGATCTGGATATAATTTTGGAACTTTGGAAGTATACATTTTCAAATGTTTTTATTAATTTTTATCAACTTTCAGCCCCTAAAGTTGTTACTGATGAAAAATGAATTTTCAAAATATACACATATGGCATATTAAAATTAAACAGGTATTTTTGTTAAACAATGGTGATTGCATTTGCACAATTCAAGCAAAACACATTTAAAGCAAGTTTTGGAGCACTTCTTTATCGCTGTAACGGGTTGTACTTTTGTCACACTAATACCATATACTATTAGTGGTTGTATTTGCAATTAAATTTAAACGACTTTAAAATTTTTAATGGCATATTCAACAAGAGTACTACAAAACTCTAGCGAAACCGTATTTTAAGCAACTTTTGAATGCACCAACACCTTTCTTAAAACAATTCATTGTCACTATGAATAAGTCAATAAAGAACGTTTGTGGTTTTGTCTTAAAATTTTAACACTCGGTTTCTTCGTAAAACATATACGTTAACACAGTTAAATTAAACTAAAATCATCCATAGTCTTAAAGAGTACCTGTAACCAAAAATTTTTAATCACAATTGTTTTATATTATTTAGATATCACAATATTGAAAACCGCATCAAAATTGGTAACAAAATAAAAAAGTTATAGCGGTTTGAAATCATCCACATTTTTTAACTTTCCCTTGATCGCAAAGTGAAAAACCTTGTTTTGAGATATAAATGTGTGACGTCATTGCAGTATTAGAAGTAGTATCTTACATAATAGACAATACTAACTATTACGATATATCGACTTATGTAGAAGAAAGTAAAGACTCTAATATGTACCTTTTTATGTCAAATAGTTCGTTATTATTTGAGGAAGCAATGAACAAACTTGTAAGTGAAGAATTTGGAGTATAGCTGTATTTATTCGAACCAGAAACGGACGAAAATATTGAGTCGAGTCCCGACCTACTCGAGAAATGTGACTGCATTTGGTTACATAGCTGTTGAGAAATACGTGACGAGTAATAACTTGTCAATAACACAAAAATTTATTAAATCTTTGACTTTTTTAAAAAAAAAAACATAATTTTATTAAGTCGGACTAGACAGACTCGAGAATTACGTTAAGTTGCATAGCTATACGCGATTAGTTTTAACTTGTCAAATACACAAAAATAATTTTATCGTCGACATTTTAAAATGAATTAATATCAAGTCGGACTGGACAGAGTACCGGATGAATATTAAGGGACTTACTGTGGTGTCATGTGCTGATTTTGAATGCATTATTTTAATAAAAATTCAAAATCAGCACAAGGCAGTGGCACCGGCCTCAAATCAATACATAAAAATCCAATCGTCAATGCACTTTTTGTACAATGTTTATTGACAGTTGAAATTAAATGACCGTGATGTAGATAACTTTTCAAGTAGTTTGGCGGCATTACGTACATTTCCTCGATAATTGGAATATGTTCACACAATTAAAGTTTGTAACATTGTTCTTTTTAACTGACCGATGGCTAAATAATGCTGGGGTCATTAAAAAGAATAAAAAAGATATTCCAGGCCAAAAAAAAAATATAAATTGTTTCCCCTTGCGCGACCGACCGTAAAAAATCCTGCCGACTGAAAAAAATTTATTGACAAATGCTGTGGATTTTTTTTTTTTTGCGATTCTGTGCTAATAGATTCCTGTTCGTTTCTCTTTCCTCTTCACGATATAGTCGCCAACCTTTTTAGTTGTCAAGACGCTTATACGGTTATAATTCAATGCGATAGAAACGCCGTAGTGATGAAGATGTACTAGTAAACACACAAGGTGACTTGTGAAGAATGTTTCCTAACCAGAAAAGGAATGTTATTACCGAAACAAAATAACTTGCTATGTCTTTTGACTTATGTATTAATACAGCATGTGGCAAATAAACATTTTCATACATATAAGATTTATTGACAAAATTAAAAACTCTAATAGTTATGTTCCAATGTGAAATCAACTTCCTGAGAATTATCAATTAGTTTTAGACTGGTTTACTAAAAGCAAACTCGTATATTGTCGCGATGATCAAGAGGTTTCTAATTTTAGTATTTTTTCTAATTTTGCCACTGCTTCTGATCCCACTCATGTCTCAAGTCCGAGACACTAAATTAACCCTTTATAATAATAATTTTTCGTTTTGTAAATATTGGGCTTTGTATAAAACAAACGCGTGTCGAAAAATTGCAAGTTCACAACTTAATCTGAACAGTTTGGAATATATGATAAATAGAATATGAAGACTACATAAAAAAAATCAGCAAGTTTGATCTGAATAAATGACCTGTTGTTTAAATTATCCTGGAATAAGGAATTTAAACAATTTTGACTTGAATATATCGCATAATTATTTTTACTTTAATTGATCTTTGCACGTGTCTATATAGATTTATGAATAATATGAATCGGCACTAAGCAATACTTATTAATTAACATGGCTTAATTAAGTAAATTTCTTTATTATTTAAATGTGTACATCATAATAGGTCTTTGGGGGTCATCTTGCAAGGTCGAAATGCTTTAAAGGGAACATATAACTAAACTGTACATTACATATCATATATGATACTTTTTTGAATTTTTTTTTTACAATATTACTCTTTTTAAATACATTAAATGTTAAATCTAAAAAGTGTTATATGTTACATTGTACAGTGTATTAATTATACTGTTAAAAGAACTTGGGACAAATTATTTTCTTTTCCAAAGTAAATATTCAAATTTGTCCAAATAGTCTATTAAATAAACAGTACCATTAATGATATGGTAAACAATTATACTAAAAAAATTTTTTAATTTTTTTTAAAATCTATGAGTACAATGAGTTCATGGAAAATTATTTGGAAAAGAAGATGATGACATCATGCTTATCCTGATAAGAGATATTGATTTTTTTCTAGGTATCCTTTTGTTGAATAGTTAAACCTTTTATATAGAAATTCAAAACTAGCACACGACAGATCTATAATAAATCAAAGCAGCTTGATCTTTCCAAAATTAGTTATTTTTACACTGAATGATTACGTTATATTAAAACTATATATTAGTATTTACTTTATGGTATCTTGAAGTAAATAATTTTTTTTAATTTTTCGTTTGGATCATCTTCTATGCCGAATTCCCTTATTTACATAAATATTATTTAGCGTCTATATCTTTGCAAGATACATTTGCAATTTTTCACAAACATTTTTAGGAGCACTATTTTAATATATTGAAAGAATTAAATGTTGATTGTGGGAAAGTTTGATTTTAGTTTTGATATGTCCGTTCATTTATCACTTGAAGAAAATCTCAATGTATCGAGTTATCATCAGTTTCATAATAACCTCAAACGTTTGTGTTTTAATAAGCCGTACAAAAGAAATACAAATGATTATATAATAATAGTACTATTCCTCATTTCATGAATCTCAATATTAATATTAATTTAAAAATGCTAATCGGTATACTACGTTTATTTTGTTGCCAAAACTAAAAACATATTTATCAAAACGAAATTTCTCAAATTTTAAAATTGACAATTTAAAAACTTTAAGTAAGGTCAATGTTTTTATTTGCGTGTTTCAAACCTTCATAATGCACATTTTATATTTTAATAATTGAGGTAATATTTATTACGAATTTTTGTAATTGATTTATAATACCTATTGACATTAACTTTCATTAAAGTTATTTTTTGTTGGTTGTAATTATGTTTTAACGTCGCATAAGTAGATTGATTTCACGATTTATATAATAACTAGATAGAAATCTGCCAGTACGTGGTTTGCATTGTACCAACGCGCACTCAGTGTAATTCTCTGACGAGTCTTTCTTTACTGAATATTTTATTGGTAGACACATCTATTTATTGTCATTTGGTTAATTATAACTCGTACCAGAGAATCAAATTTTGAAAAGCATTGAGGAACACATTACTAAATTTACAATATTAATAACCGGATAGTTATATTACAAATTGTGCTTGTAAGTGCTTTAATTTATTCGTCTTAAATTGAAATCAAAATTATGTGTAAGTTTTCAAGCTTTTAAGCTATGGTCATTGTCATGATGATGATGATAATCATAATCTTCATCGTCAATTTTAATTAAGTTTGTTTTGGTTAAAAAATCTGTTAATTTAGTTTTTTAACACGATCTTTTGACAAAGAACATTGACGTCCCTATAACAGTTTATTTACAATGAACATTTCAGTTTCAAAATTTCTGGCAAAAGCAAATCGAAGATATTTTAGAAAATAAAAAAGCACACTTTTATTCGATAACTTTAGTTCTTAAAGTTTATTTAATTAATTTGATTTTCATTTTCAATGGAAATTGTTGTCAACGCTCTAGTCAATCTGTGCCAATCAAAGATACAATCTAAATTAGTAAAATATGTCTGTGTATTAAACTCACAGAACAATTTGCAGCTGCTTTTGTTGAACAGAACAAATCACATTTATTATATTTTTTCTAAAAATATTTAAATGAACTAATGAATAAACCTCGATATTTTCAATCTTTTTTTTGCGTACTTCTTGTCCAGTTTTCTTCGTGAGTAACACTTGGGTCACATGGAGGCAATATCTAATCTTGAACGTCTTCTGTGAGATAAAGTGCATAGCCTATGTTTCTAATATTTAAAAATATCCGAAAGTAGTAGTAGCTACACATACAATAAAACAAGATTAAAGAGAACAAATTCTACATTGTTGAAGTGGAGAGTGGAGTAGAATGGAGAGACGGAAAACCGGATAAACCACCGACCTTCGGCAAGCGAACTGACAAACTATCTCACACAGGAGTTTGCTCGAGCAAAATTTGAAGCTAAGCATTGAGTGGCACTGTGATTTGCAAGCGCATGTCTTTTAACGACTTTGTTTCTGAAAAAGAGAAGAATTGTCGCATCATTAGCCGCATACAGAGCTTTAAGTCATTTCTTGTGATTAATTTTTTTTTTTTGTTACTGTTAATATGTAACTTCAATTAAAAGGTGACTATATTGACTATAATAATTCATCGTCACATTTTTTAAAATATGAGATTTCAGCATGTCTTTTATATTGTTCGACAACAAAGAATATCCTATACTCAGTAAATATAT